>CM021101.1:98883256-99515297 GCA_007115665.2 Sequoiadendron giganteum
TAAATGCATTGCAAAAGAATACAAAGTCTTTATTTTATTTTTTTTGTCCTTAATCGATTAATGCATTGCTTGAAAGTTTCTAAGATATATTCCATAAATTTGTTAAATATTGTATTCATTGACTGCATTTTAGCATCATAACTAACAGTTCATGTGCTTGGTAGAGATGCTACTAAATAACTTTTCACATTAGAGTTTATTTGAGATTTTTTTTAGAATGTGGTTTTCATCCATATCTCTAAAATTTCTATTTCAAATTGTATTTAGCTTTGAAAAATTAAAAAATAAAAAAAATCTGACATGCTTATCTTTTTTATATTGTATTATGGAATAGAAGGATGAATTTTTGTAGGGACATTCAGCTCTTCCCAAGGGATACCATTTTTTTTTAAGGAATTATGCTGAATACATCCTATGCCTTATGCCTTATACCATCATTTACAGAACTATGGTGTAGAAGGAATATAACTGGTACACCATATTGGTAAGTTGGCGTGTTGTATTGGTACACTTTAGTGGTGGCAAAAAAAGTTTATCCACTATGTTGTATTGGTAATCTGAATAATAGAAAGTGGAGTGCTGCACTATATTGATTCTTTGAGAACTATATTCAATGTAGGAAAATATGTTCTTGATTCTGGACTACCTGTATCTAATGCTCTTTACATTGAGAAAACATAAACATTTGATGTCATGCAGTTAATCTCTCTTTGTTTTCACATTCGATGTTCTATAGTTAATATCCTTCTTCAAAGAGATATACATAGACCCGTATCATCTGTTTGCTGTCTGTTACCATCAAAAATGAACATTCGACAAAATTTCATGAATATCAAGATAGTTTAGTTTAGAAAATGAAAGTTTGATGGGAAAACTAGGAAATGTTTGATTTCTTTTAATGAAATGCTCTCGTTCTATTGTAACATGTCGTGCCTTGTCAAATCTCAATCATTGTTTGATTTCTATTCAACATTGATTTTCTTTTATTGCGATTGACAAGATGAACTATTGATTGTATTTTGATCGCATCAGAATCTTTTTCTTTCTTCGGATTAGATCAAATACTGGTAAAATTTGTTGGTGCCATTCGTGGAAAGTAATCAAGGAAACATGTTAGGTAATAGATTCAGATTTGTGAGTCATCCGAGTGGGATCATAGGAGAACAAAGCATGCGATCATGGTCACTAATTTTTAAGTAATAGGGCGAGTCCAAATGTAAGGAGAAAATAGAATTAAAAAATAAATAAAATGAAAGAAACCTCCTCATAGCTTCCAAAGGCCGCAGACAGCTACTCGCCAAGATAGGTAAAAAGGATGCCTTAGTCGTTGGGTGTCTGGGATTTGCTGGGGTGTGGGCTTCGAAATATTTATTTGGTCACAAACTCCAACTTCCCCCATTCTTCCTATCATGGTTATCCCCTGCCCACCATAACACCTATCCGTAAGTGTCATTTCTGTATTAAAGATTGAAACCTGCGATATAAAGACATGAATCTCAAAAGATTACTATAGGGGACAGGCAGTCACATCATAAGGATCACTCAGATTTAGCAAAAAGAGTAATCAACAAAATCAATCTCAACAGTAGCCATCTAGGTGCTAGCTCAAGTACGTTGAAAACTTAAATTCTGTGGACTGTTCCTTGTTAATATTGTTGGGGTGTCTCTTTCAGGTATGGAGAGCAATAGAATTTGGCGCTGCTGATGTACAGGAAATCTGCTTTAAGCACAGTACTAGTTCAGAGCTCTTTCCTGCTTGTTGGAATGATATGTCACAATGATTACCTGCCTGTCAAAAGCCTAGCATCTCTGTTCTGTCTACGATTTACGACTGCTTAAGTTACTCATCCTTTTATGCTGTGATCACGTTGGACTTTGTTGTTTATTCCTATTTAACTTGTGGCTGGCAGTTTTCTATGACGTCTCTTAAATTGATCTGACGATTTTAAGTCTTATGCAAACATCTGTCTTCTAATGCCCCAGTTGTTAAAAGAATAAAGACTTAAAGTTGAGAATGGCCATTTATGTTCACTTTTAGAGATCTGGTTACTAATAATTGCAGGTTGGCTTTACTTTTGATGACTGTGCTAGATCACAAAAATCTCCAAAATATGTGTCAAGCACTGCAATTATATTAACAATTATTGTCTGCAGTATTCCTTGAATGATGGGACTCCACAAAAGAAATGTATGGTCTTTAAGAAAAGACTACTTGAGAGAATCTAATTGTAGACAATAAATCGCTTCACCAACCATGCTTTCTAAAATGGCGGGAGCAATATAGAGACCATATGCTTAGGACTTACTCTCATGCATAAAAACAGTAGGAGCCAACATTATGATTTCATATTTTCCATGACTTTTGTTTTGTTTTAAATAAATTATTGCAAGTAGAGTACCCTCCTCCTTTCTTAATTGGAACTAGATCAAATGAGGAAGGGTATTTCTTTGAGTAAGGTTAATGCTTTATAATTGCTAGTTGTTTTCCCATGATTGGTGGGCATATTTTCTGATTCTACTAAGGTTCATTGGTTTAGGAGCTATTGACATTTAAGATCAATCAATAAGCTTTATTATTATTATTGCTTTTGTTGCTACACCAAATGCAAATATCTTACTTATATGAAATTGTTTGTCTTAGCCATAACGAACTCACATGTATTTGACAACATTTCAAGTGACTATGCAGATTTGGACATCCAAAATGAAACTTTGTCATTTTAAATTTTGGTTGCATAAAAAGATGGTTTTTTATTGACAAAGGGGTAATTCTTTTCTTTCTTTTTTCATTTCATGAACTAAATCTTGTTTTCAATGTCTTAAATAGGTTGATATCAAACATCAAGGTTAAAAAATCAAGGTGTTGAAATCATGGTTGACATCAAGATTAAGGTTGAAGGTTGAAACAAAAGTGAAGGCGAAAAGAGTGGAATTGAAGATTCTTGAAAACAAAACTTGGAAAATAGCATTTTTTAATGCTTGATTTGACAATCTTAGAGCTTCCATTTACTACCCTTTTTTTCTGTTTTTAGCTAACTCACCTTTCAATTTGGGCTTAAAATCAATCAATGGCTTGATCTTTTCAAAGTTGGTTAAAATTGAACCTTAGACACTTACTAGATTTCAATTTGGGATTAAAATTGAACAAGGCAACTTCACATTTCAATTGGTGCTTTTAAAACGAACTCATAATTGCTTTGAGGAATTTAAAATTGAACATGTGTACTTTGTGTTTTGTAAAATTTTTTGCAAAGTAGTGTCATTTAAAAGGGCGTATCGCGCTTCACGGCGATCTTGAGAATCAAAAGTCTTTTTGGTGACCCTAAGTTGCATAAAAGATTGCCTCCACACTTCAATTTGGGCATTTTAAAATTGAACAAAACATGCGAGTGTGAGCACGATATATTGTGGAGGTTCTCCCCTTTGTTTTTCAACGAAGGTTGTGTGAACGACGGGATATGTTAGCTCACTATTGTTTAACTTAGAGGGCCTGCCTTGTGGGAAAAAGTAATCACCCAAGGGAATGACCCAACCGGGAACACGCTAAAGCCAAGCGACTTCCACCCGGGATATAAGTGTGGATATTGGAACAAAGGCCAATATCACGAGGATTATTCCGACGAGATGGACAGCAATGGACTCTCGCCGACGTTGGATAATCCCCCATGAACGGAATGCCCGAATTAGAACCCTTGTTTAGAAATTGGCCAAAACCTTATCTATCTTGTTGGTGCAAGAGGTCATGTCCTCTGAAGCCGCCCCACATAACATGCGGTCTTGTTGTGGAAATGGAAAGTATGCCATGGGAGATTCATGGGTACTAATGCTTGGCTGACCCGAATAAGTGAGTGCCGTGGAGGGGAGCCAGTGTGGTCAAGCATTTAGCCATTCGCACAAGATATGCGCAGCTGGATTTATCCAAGTGGGAACCCAACAAGGTATTGTCTCATCAACCTAGGAGTGTGAAAGTGCTTGGAAAAAACACATTGCTTGATCTTGAAAACATTTGGAAAACAAACATACACAAAAACCTTGAAATTTCAAACACCTTGTGGGGAACAAATACCTATTGACGAACTTGCCCACTCTTGCTTTCCCTAGGAATCACATTCCTAGAGGTTTCTAAGTGTGCAAATTCTATCATCATTTGTTTCCAATAAGGATAAACATAAGGAACTTTTGCCCTATTTTCCTCGATTTCCACACAAAGGACATTGTGGGATGAGAAAGAGAATGGGACACTAGACATATAGTTTGAAAACCTAAGCAAGCAAGTGTCTTGGATAAAAAGAACCTCATTTAACCAAGATAAAGAGACAAATTGGATTACACATGTGTTTTCTAACATGATTTCCCGCAAGATCAAAATCCCAAAAGCCAAAGTTCAAGAAGCTTAGTCTAAAAGCTCGTGAGGAACGTCTTGAGAGACTTTTCGAATTCAGGGAAAGATTGGTTTATAACTTTTACAGAAAAGCCTCAAGGAACAATCCAACATTATATGCATTTTATTGTCAACAAAATCCCGAATTGTTTCAAAGGTTTGCATTTCTCCCATAGGAAGTCAAGCATGTTCTTCAACACCTAGGTTTTGTAAAGAGAGAGTCACATCTAGGTTAAGGTTCAAGATCAAAGTTGTCATTCCCATTCATTCATCCATCAAATCAAAGTCTCATTTCATCATCAAACCTTTTTGAGAACTCTAGAATCAAACATCACACTAAACTTAGAGGGCTAAATCAACATCATCATATCTTGGCTTAACACACTTAGCCAACATAGTCTCAAATCATTGAACAAATTTTCTTTGAGATAACACAACTTCTTAAAGTCTATTAGTTCTCCAAAACATTGGCATAACACACTTTGTCAATTCATCCATTTTGTGCAAGTTCCCTTAGGATAACACAACTTCCTAGGGAAAACAACTTCACAACCAATCTTGTTTGACTTAACGCATCTAGTCAAATTATCACATTCAAATCAAATCAAAAGCCCTTTCAAAGTTTAGCACATATATTCAAAAAGTTTTCCAAAGGTTTCATTCACTCATCTCATCCGTTTTAACCCATCATCATCATCACCATCTTTGATCTTTTAGCTACCCTAGTTCTTCTCTTTTTGGACTTAAAGGATTAGGATCGAACAAATCCCTATTTTTATGGTCCAAACAAGATCTCAACACAAGAAGGACATGGAGAATATCAGAGACATATCAACTTCTATGGACATGAGTCATCTAAATATCGAAGTGAACCTAGCAGGATCAAGCAATCCCCCAAGCAACTCTCCCTTATCATCACAAAATCTTCAAGAGGAGAGTCATCAAGAGGACGACATAAATGAAGACATAGGGATGACACCAGAGGAAATCATGGAAATGATTCAAAATCCTAAGAACCATAAAATTGTTAGTGCTATGTTCAAATGCATAAATTCAATAGAAAGAGGAGGGGACATGCCCCCTCCCAACCTTAACACAAGCACTAGTGCAGTTGCATCCCCGTTGTCAAACATCAATCAAGAAGTACCTTGCATCACCTCAATCATCACACCAACCTCCCCGATTGTGAACAAGGGGAGTGCCATGTTCCAAGAATTGCAAGAACACCGCCTTGTGGCTAATGAAGAAGCAATCATCACCCCTACATTTATTCCGGAAAACTCATTTCACCCTTACATCCCACTCACATTTCATAATCCCGCTGGTTCATCCTCATTTCATGCCACACCAGCTTATCAATTGAACATACCAACTCCCCCACCGCATGAGGAAGTTGGTTTGCTTGGAACGACAGAAGCTATCAATCCTTTCTCTTTCCAAAGTGGTGCGTCATCCCTTCCCCCGCTTCCTTTCACATCTGCATCACCTCCTGGAATAGGTCTTCCACCTTTAACCATCGAAAATTTTGCTAATCCAAGCAATCTGACCACCACTTTGAACCCGCTTCTTTTGCCCATATCCTCACAACAAATCGCAACCATTCCTGTCACCATGGTTAATGCATCTATTGGTCCTCAAGTCTCCCAAAGCATGCCTCATCAAGGACCAATTGTCTCAACCACCCCGCCCACAACCCAAATCACAGTCACAACCACAATCCCTCCACCCGCCACGACAGTTGGCATGATTCCTGCTCCACCACCAATCCCACCGCCAAAACACAACACGACCAATTCATTCTCCATCATGTTGCAAAACGCACAACAAGCTGCCCACCAAAAGGCACTCCAAAAACAACAAGCCGCACAAGCGCAAGCGCAAGCTCAAGCTCAAGCACAAGCCGCACAAGCGCAAGCACAAGCTCAAGCTCAAGCACAAGCCGCACAAGCGCGAGCACAAGCACAAGCTCAAGCTCAAGCACAAGCCGCACAAGCACAAGCACAAGCGCAAGCGCAAGCTCAAGCCCAAGCTCAAGCTCAAGCCCAACAAAAGACACAAGCTCAATACCAAGCGCAATTGCAAGCAATCCACCTGCAAGCCTACCACCAAGCCCTGCAAGACTTTCAGGCACAACACCAAGCTAAACAACAAGCTTTATTGGCACAACAGCAGCTCGACCAACAACAAGCATTGTTGGCAAAACAGCAGCTAGACCAACAACAAGCGTTACTAGCTCAGCAACAACTTGACCAACAGCAGGCTTCATGGGAACAACAGCAGATGGACCAACAGCAAGCGCTATTGGAACAGCAACAGCAAGATCAACAACAAGCGTTGTTGGCACAAATGCAAGCTTACCAACAAGCCCTAAATGCACAACCAAGCTCACAGCAAACGCAGACCAGTACGCTCCCCACCCATCAAACACCTCCAACACCTCACCACTCATTCATCCCGCCCCCCGACCCAAGCAAGGATGTCGCAACACAGATCAAATTGCTTTCACAGCAGGTGTTGGACTTGCAAGCAGGAAAAACCACAAGGACACCAGGAAACTTGTGCCCTTATCCGTTCGATAGAAGTCTCACCATGGTACCGTTTCCAAAGGGATTCGAGATCCCCAAATTTGATAAGTACAATGGAACGGGCAACCCTGAAAACCACGTCAGGGAATTTCAGGTGCACTGCATGGAAGTCGCATATGATGACACGTATCTAATGCGGCTCTTCCCCCGAAGCCTGACTGGTCCAGCTATGGAATGGTTTTCTCGCCTACCCACGGGCATTAAAACATTCGAGGAAATTGTGGAGGCTTTCCTTAAAAATTACGCTTTTAATATGGGTGCGGATGTCAGTTTAGAAGAACTATCTGCACTCAAACAAAGAAGAGGAGAGTTATTTGCATCCTTCTTGCAAAGATGGCGATCCAAGGCCAATCAGAGCAAGTGGGCCATGCCAGAGGAACAACAAGTTTGCACCATCATAGCCAACTTAGATGAAAACCTGGCATTCTACCTAAAAATGCAGTGCATCACATCTTATGATCAACTAATTCCAAAGGCGCTCAACATCGAAAGAGCCCTTACTGCGCGAGGAGGCGCACCTACATTCACTCCACCGCAGGATAACCGCCCGTCCAACAACTACAATGATAAACCTCGAACATGGTCGAGGAACAAAAATATCACGAACGACGGCGTGGTTGATGCTAAGGTAGTCATCAGTGCTCCTAAGCAAAATACCCAAAATCATCATCATCCGCAAACTCATAACCACAACAATGTGCAGGCTAATGCGGTAGTAGCACAGTCACAACCACCTTCCACTAGCCAAGTCAACAATGTGGGTAATCAAGGAGGACCACCTCCCCGCAACAAGTTTCCCCCCAAGAGGAAGTTCACAGCCCTTGGCGAATCGATTGAGTCTGTCATGAAGAAATTGGTCAAAGAAAACCTAATCAAAATTTCTAACTCCGAACAATACACAGAGCCCATGACCAAACCGCCGTGGTACAACGAGAATCTCCTGTGTGACTTCCACAAAGTTAAAGGACACACCACCGCCAACTGCATGAGACTCAAGAATATCATCCAAGACCTCATCGAGGATAAGGTCATCAACATCGAGCAGCCGGCCGGAAACCAAGACCTAAAAATCTACACGAATCCGATGCCGAATCATAATCAGGGAAATAACCAAGGGAATAATAAGGGTAAACAAAAGTATGCTAGTGCCAATCTAGTATACGAGGAGATAGTCGGATGTGTCGACGAGTTGGTCACTGTCATAAATATCAAGGGAACCAACAATGACTGTGGAGTCACCACACGAGGCGGAAAAGTTACCATTGCCGGGGCACCTGCTAAGACCCCCATTACCAACACAAAGGCCGTCCCCTATGATTACAATGTAATTGACCAACTGAAGAGAACACCCGCACAAATATCCATCATGGAATTACTAAAAATCTCCGCCGCTCATCGACAGATCCTGGATGAAGCACTAGCTGCCTCTACCGTCGCTGCTACCCTTGACACAGAGCAATTTCAGGCTATGGTAGGTAACATCGTTACCCCGAATCTCATCACATTTTCGGACCAAGATTTCCCCCCGCAGCCATCTCATAACCGGGCACTTCACCTCCAAATCCTAGTTCATAAAAAGAAAGTCAAGCGAGTCCTGGTAGATGGTGGTGCAGGTCTTAATATTTGTTCTCTGAAACTTATAAAGAAATTGGGATTCGCTGAGGATTCCATCAATAAAAACAAAAGTATCACCATAAGAGCATATGATGACCAAGAAAGAGTGTCTCAGGGCACTATCAAGATCCCCATCCAAGTGGGGCCAACAACCATGGAAACAACTTGTCAAGTTCTTGACCTTGATTTGCCATACAACATCCTCCTGGGACGCCCATGGATACACGGAATGAAGGCAGTGGCCTCAACCTATCATCAGTGCATTAAGTTCTCATATCAAAACGAGGAGGTTACCATATATGGGGATCCCGAACCCTTCGCCTATTGCAAAAACTTGGAAGCCAAGTTTTACAAGATCCCTCAAGTACCTAAAAATGATGAAGGACCATCCACTTCATACATAGACCTAGCTAATCTCACCTCCACTTCTGCGACAGAGACACCCGCCATCCCCGACATATCCGAGATCAAGAACATGATACAGGACAATGGATGCGGTGATTATAGAATGAAGAGAAATGCTTTTGTTGTAGGAGAGTTACCACAATCTCCTAGATCACATGGGCAACCACAATTGACTCAAACACCTGTCCGCACTAGAACAGAACCCTCTGGATTCCATAGTTGGGGGGATCTCAGTCAGGAAAATGTGGACGAGGAGGACATCACAAACACTCTGTACCAAGATGAAAGACCCACTCCCACCCTACCCATGGAGGAAACAAACAGAGGGTTACAAATGATGTTCGGCATGGGCTATAACAGGAATGAAAGCCTAGGAAGAAATAGTGATGGACGGTTGGAGCCCATCATTGTAGAAAGAAGAACGCAGAACCTTGGCCTCGGCTGTACCCCTCTGAGTATAACTGTGCATGGCAGAAGTGTTCCTAATAGGGCAGTCAGGTCCTCTCCTTGGGTCTCGGCAACTAACCTTAGATTACCCGTGTCCACAGGCCTACCTCTCGATAACTTCACATTTGACATAACTGACGTTTGTAGTAGCGGTGACGACGATGACACCATAGGTGGCTTACCTAGGCTCTTTGAAGATTCCACCTTATTGATGATTAGTGTCTCACCCGCTGAGCCAATCCAACAAACCCACCAAATCCACTTAGTATACCCCCAACTCATCGATCACGACCAACGGGGACCGCCGATTCTAGACTCATTCGAAAACGATGAGGCTCTCTCCGAATTCATGGGACTAAGGGATACTGTTCCATGTGGAGATCACAAGGCAGGATTTGATATCACTCTAGACACACAAGCATACTATGGGGAGACGATTGAGTCTTTCAGTCGCAAAAGAAAAAGAATAAGCTCAGAGTTATTGAGTGAAAACCACACTGTGGCACTCTCTAACCATAAAATAGTAAAAATAAAGGACGCATCCAATGGCGAAAACCTCTCTGAGGCGCCAGAGGATGAAGGATTCAATCTCCCCTCTACTGCTCTACACCAGGAGAAGTCAACAGTATTGGCAGAACAGTGCAACCCGGTCAACTTAGGAACAGAATCAGAACCACAAATTACCTTCTATGCAGAATCCCTCCTAGAAGAAGAACAAAAAACTACTAGCAGCTTTCCTAAAGGAGAGAAAGGTAAATTTTGCGTGGACCTATGCAGACATGCCAGGCCTGGATCCTGAAATAGTAGTGCATCATTTGGCCGTTCACCCCGGAGCAAAACCAGTTAGACAGAAGCTAAGGAAGATGCACCCACAAATAGCCTTGCTTGTAAAGATTGAGCTACAGAAACTTCTGGATGTTGGCTTCATACGCCCGATTGACTATCCAGAATGGGTATCTAACCTCGTACCAGTCTCAAAACCGAAAGGGGGCATCCGCATCTGCACTGATTTCAGAGACCTAAACAAAGCATGTCCCAAGGATGACTTTCCACTACCCAACATTGACATGATAGTGGATATGACGGCCGGACATGAGATGCTTTCCCTAATGGATGGTTTCTCGGGGTACAATCAGATATTGATCGCAAAAGAAGACCAACACAAGACAGCATTCACATGTCCGTGGGGCACCTACTGCTGGAATGTAATGCCATTTGGGTTGAAGAATGCAGGAGCTACCTACCAAAGAGCCATGACATTAATCTTCCATGACATGATCCACAAAACAGTCGAAGATTATGTAGATGACATACTTGCTAAATCAAAGAAGAGACAAGACCATATAGCAACTCTAAGTGCTATCTTTGACAGGCTCGAACAATATAAGGTTAGACTCAACCCGAAGAAGTGTGTCTTTGGGGTGCAATCAGGGAAGCTGCTAGGATACATAGTTTCAATGAGAGGGATAGAGGTAGACCCTGCAAAGGTAAAAGCAATCCTTGAAATGAAAGCACCAAGAACGTTGAAACAACTAAGAGGATTGCAAGGAAGACTCCAGTCCATCCGAAGATTCATAGCACAATTGGCAGATAAACAGATTGCCTATTCACACCTACTTCACAAGGGAGTAGCTTTCAGATGGGATGACAAATGCGAGCAAGCATTCAACAAAATAAAAGAATATCTACTTACACCACCTGTATTGATGCCACCAATTGTGGGGAAATCACTAATCCTATATATCTCTGCAACAACAGCCGCCCTGGGGGCCCTTTTAGCCCAACATGATGAAAAGGGAACCGAGCGGGCTATCTACTACATCAGCAGAACAATGGTGGGACATGAGCTCAATTACACGTCAATAGAGAAAGCTTGCCTAGCATTGGTATTTGCGGCTCAGAAATTCAGACACTACATGCTAGCGCACCAAATCAAGTTGATTGCCAAAATAGACCCTCTAAAGTACCTATTGACAAAAGCAGCACTTACAGGTAGAATGGCTAAGTGGGTAATGATATTATCTGAACATGATATCGAGTATGTAGAACGAAAAGCCATAAAAGGACAAGTCATTGCGGATCAGCTGGCAGAAGCTCCCCTCTACACAGATAATCCACTCATATCAGAATTCCCAGATGAGTCCCTTTTTAACCTTGATGCAACAGACCACTGGAAGCTATACTTTGATGGCTCTCACACACAACATGGGTCAGGAGCTGGTGTGTTTTTCATCACGCCGCAAGGAGACTGCATACCTAGATCATACAAGCTGGCATTCCCTTGTACGAACAATATAGCAGAATATGAGGCTTTGACCATAGGACTCAAGATTGCAGCACAATGGCGAATCATGGCACTAAAAGTCTATGGCGACTCGCAACTTATCATCAACCAAGTCAACGGAGAATACCAAACCAAGGATGATAAGCTCACACCATACAAGAAGGTGGTAGAAAGCCTCAAGGAATCTTTCATCGATATTACCTTTGAGCAGATACCAAGGACAAACAACAGAGCAGCTGATGCAATGGCGACAATTGGATCCTTACTCGACATCCCTCGTAACGTCTCGAAACATGAATTCCTCATAGAGCAGCTTCTCGTACCCACATTCAAGGTACCAGAGTCAGAATATGCATGTGAACTCGTTGGTCCCGGTGATCTTTGGTATCATGATATATACACCTACCTAAAGTTAGGAATCCTCCCCACTGACATCACCCCAAACCTAAAATGCACTTTCATCAAAAGAACTTCACGATTCGTCATCCTAGGAGAGACCCTCTTCCGTAGGAGTACCGATGGAACCTTGTTACGTTGTTTAAAACCCGAGGAAGCCCTGACTGCTCTAACTGAGGTACACAATGGCACATGTGGGTCACACTCAAGTGGTATGACCTTGGCTAAAAAGTTGCTAAGAACAGGGTACTACTGGCCGACGATGGAAAAAGAGGCACACAATTTTGTCAGAAAATGCTTGCAATGCCAACAACATGGAGATCTTATTCATGCACCAGCTCA
The DNA here is from genome assembly GCA_007115665.2 of Sequoiadendron giganteum. Classification (NCBI taxonomy): domain Eukaryota; kingdom Viridiplantae; phylum Streptophyta; class Pinopsida; order Cupressales; family Cupressaceae; genus Sequoiadendron; species Sequoiadendron giganteum. The sequence continues at coordinate 98,895,711 of CM021101.1, forward strand.
AGAACTGCATCCTATTGTTACACCTTGGCCCTTTTCACAATGGGGGCTTGATCTCATTGGTAAAATATCACCCACCTCATCCAATGGCCATAAATTCATTATCACCGCCACCGAATACTTCACTAAGTGGGTCGAAGCAATTCCCATGACCTACATCACCGGAAAGCAGATATCCAAGTTTATCCTGAATTACCTCATTTGTCGGTACGGTGTCCCCCAATCCATTATCTCTGATAATGGGACGCCCTTCAAGAATCAGGATGTCCGTGACTTGTGTGAAAAATTCAAAATCAAGCATCGCTTTTCCACACCATATTATCCACAAGGCAATGGCCAAGCAGAAGCTACAAATAAAACCATTTTGAAAATCCTCAAGAAAACAGTCAATGACTCTGGTCGTGACTGGCATCTGCAGTTAAATCCCGCCTTATGGGCCTACCGCACCAGCATCCGCATGCCAACAGGCGCCACCCCATTCTCTCTGGTCTACGGATCAGAGGCCATACTCCCCATTGAGATCGAGCTCCCATCACTAAGGATATCACTGCAAAACCTTATCACAGATGAGGAATACAGGGTCACAAGACTCAATGAGCTGGAATTACTAGATGAAAGGCGCATGGATGCCCTTAATCATCTACAAGTGTACCAGAATCGCCTAAAAAGGAGCTACAATAAGAAGATCAGACAACGCACTTTCCAAGTTGGTGACCTCGTGCTAAAAGAAAACCAAAAGAACGTGCCAAATCCAGATACAAAGGGAAAATTTGAGCCCAACTGGCTGGGACCTTTCGTCATCACTACAAGTTACACATCAGGGGCATATCAACTAGCCACACCAGAAGGCGAGCCTCTGTAGGAGCCTCTGAATAGCTCTCATCTCAAAAAGTTTTATGCCTAAACATTGCAAGGTATAGAACCAGAAAATACAAAAACAATCGGAAAAATTCCTGAAAAAATGATTACCTCGATGAAAACCTGGCAAACAGGCATCTTGGTGACAACAAAAAAAATCAAAAGATCAAAAAATCCAAAAAAAATCAGAAAAGGATTGAAAAATAGTAAAGAGAAAAAATCGTCCTCTAGTGAAAACCACTTCGGTGGCACTTTGGGCAAATACCTTGGTAAAAACCTGGCAAACAGGCGTCAAGTGTAAATAAAGTACCTTCCCCATCTATCAGGATCTGCACAACTCATCCACTCCATCACATTCCACTTATCCGCTCGCATCCATACCATAGCCTGCGTTGGTATTTGTACTATATTCCACCATCGGAACTACTTGGCATTTCAAAGGTTAGTCTGTCCCGCCTTTATCTAAGTAGTCTATCACACCACACTGGGGGCATGTTCTCGCAACATCAGATCGGATTCATGTATATTCTCGTGATCTTTTTCAAAATTCATCAAAAAATTCCAAAAACATTCAGAAAACTCATTCAAAATTCCAAAAACATTCAGAAAACTCATTCAAAAAACCAAAAACATTCAGAAAACTCATTCAAAAAACCAAAAACATTCAAAAAATCCATCAAAAATTTCAAAAACATCTAGAAAAATCATCAAAAATCCAAAAACATGTCGAAATATCAGAAAATCTTCAAAAATTTCATCATTAAGTCTTGTCAGTTTTTTTCTACCTTGTCGAACTACGTCGTCTCTGAGCTTGAACGTAGGCAAGGCTGATCTTTGATCATCCCCCGAGATGGTTGGGTCAGTCCTTTAGGCGTCCGTCGCATTGGCAATCCGTTTGCCCATCTAGTCTGCATCTTAAGTCAGTCCTTTAGGCAATAAAATGGCAATCCATTTGTCCATATTATCATCAAGTTAGTCCACCACCAGTCGAACTACGTGGTCTCTGCGTATATAACGTAGGCAAGGCTAATCTATGGATGAGCTCCCGAGACCCCTAGGATAGGTCTTTAAGTTAGTCTGTTCATTGTAAAATCTTGAAAATACCAAAAACATTGGAAAATCTTGAAAATACCAAAAACATTTGTAAAATTCCAAAAATACCAAAAACAGCCTCAAAACATTTGAAAAAACCAAAATGGTGCATCCATTTCATCTCGCTTTCACTCGTGATTGTCATCACTCATAATAAATCATCGTCGCTTTCACCCTTTGGTGAGTTAGTCAGAAGCAAGTTTAGTAGGTTCTAAAGTGAACGCCTAATCGTCAAAGTCTCGAAGGTCTAAGTCAGTAAGTTAGCAAGTTGGTCAACTCGGAGTATCAATAGCTTATCATGCAATCAGTCTCACCAAAACCCTGATCACTACATGTCCTAGGATGAAGCTTTCCTGCGATGGACATAAGCATCAGGTACCCCACAGTAGTTTAGTCTTGGCTAGTGATACGAAGAACATCAGCTTGTTTGTTTACTTTATTTTAGTCTTTTAGACTTATCTTATTTTGCGCTCATTCCAAGGACCTCTCGATGATGCCTAAACAAAACTGGTTTAGAGAGAAAGGAATGGGGCAACGATCATTATCTTTTTATCTGCTGTGCTTGTTGGGTATTCTTGTAAAATAACTTCGTCATGCATACTTTGTTTTGTGTGTAGGGAGGATGTTTTAGGCGTCTTGTTGACCACATAAGAATGCTTGCCTTCTTATGTTTTGGCCCGAGATGTTTAAGATATCTGAACTACATTCTGAATAAGGTTATGTTTGTCAAGTGTGAACAAGATTATTCCTATCTGTTTGACGAGTCAAAGTCCATCACACTAGGTGCCACGCCATCCTGGTTCTTAATACCTTGATGCCTCACACCTACGTATGTTATCAAATATAAAGAAAGGTATGCTCTTTCCCATCCTTGGATAAGCCACACATCATCATTCATCATCATATCCAGTAATGTCTCGATTGACTAATGGACTTATTGGACTTCTACTTTCTTCTTGGATTTAAGGGTTTATCCCTCTCGTTCTTCTATTTTCCTTCATGCTAACAATGCATCCATCTTGCATCCGTATTCTCATTCTGCATAATCACGTCATACCATCATATCAGGACAATAAGCATCCATCACTTTCATCTCTCATTTTCATAATCCTATAAGTTGTTTAGGATAATATAGATTTGTTATTCTAAGCATCTTCCGAACATCTCATTTACATCATCATTATCATCCATACATCCATTTTGAACCTCTTTATCGTGAGATCCACCTCAAATTGAATCTTTTCACTTGATCTCTCGAGGGGGCAATGTACTAACGTACTTATTTTCGCCGGGGCATCTGAAAAAATTGGAAATTTTTTAATGTCGGCAAAATCATTCTTTGAACCAATGCAACAAGTACATTGCTTCAAAGAGGGGCAAAATGTAGACATGCAAAAATAACAATCAGGCATCATACAAATTAACATTCATTTCTGCTATTAATCAATTAAAATATTTATTGATTAACTTCCTAAGGTTCATTAAATAAATCAAATTATTTAATCCTTATGTTCTTCTCATTTGATTTAATAAATCAAACAGATTTAATGTCAAATCCCTAAAATCCCCTAAGTTAATTAATCTAAATTAATTAACTTCTAATCACAATTACCATTCTCTAGCTTTTGACTCAACTAGAGTCAAATCTAAACTCCTAACTGACCCACCCACTTGCATCAATAAATCAATTTATTGATTTATTAAAAAGAGTTATTTTCCCTCAATAACTCTCATCTTTGACTTTTTTGAACAAAGATTATTCCCCCCAAAACCCTCGACAACATGCATTTATTGACATTTTTCAAATTTGAATGGGCACATTGGCCAAAACTTGCACAAGCTTTGACCAATCCCATCATGCCAAGTGTCTCTATTCTATTGGAGGGGATTTAGTCCCACATTGGCTAAACTTGGCCTCTCTTCTCTCAACTTCTTCTATAAAAGCAATGCATCTTCTCTCATTTCTACAACACAATTTGAAGGTATCTAAACTATAGGCAACTTGAGCTCATAGCAACTCATTGTCTATCTCATTTGGCTTAGAAAGGGATTGGGAAAAGGCTCTCTCACATCTTCATGGAGGGCACCAATCCATCATAGAATAGAATAGGTTGTATTTCCTTTTCTCCATGCATATTTGATCTAGTTTTAGCATTTTATTTGGAGAAATGAACCATGTTATTCTATGAGGATGGCTGAATCTACACAATCAATGTGCAAGATTTCACCATCCTACAGATATACATATGCATATGTATATAGATATACATATACATATGTATATGCATACATCTACATATGCATACATGTACATATGTGTATACATATGCATATGTATATACATATGCATATGTATATACATATGCATATGTATATACATATGCATATGTATATACATATGTATATACATATGCATATGTATATACATATGTATATGTATATGTATATGGAACTCGTTAATGATGATGAGGAACCCATTCGTTGCTTGCATGGTGGAAGTGGAGTTGGTGGTGACGTTTGGTAACTAGCGTCTACCCATATCCATATCAGATTCTACCCAAATACGATATGGTCTCCGAGCATTGTAGGTTGTGGTGAGACGACGAAGGTTGCAAATGACGAAATGAGCAGGTAGCGGCAAGCAAGTGAAGATGGAATGTTTACTTTCTAAAATGGAAGGATGAAAATATGGTGAGAAGAGAGAGGCATTGGGGAGCATTCAATGCAGGTTGGATCGGAAAATATGTATGTATATGTGTATACATATACATACATATACATATGTATATGTATATGTATGTAGATATGTATGTAGATATGTATATGCATATACATAAGTATATGTATATAGATATGTATATACATATACATATACATATTTATATGCATATATATATGCATATATGTCTATGTATATGGATATGTATATATATACATATGTATATGTATATGTATGCATATACATATCCATATGCATATGTATATGCATATATGTCTATGTATATGCATACGCATATGTATAGGTTGGTTGGAATAAAATTGTGAGGTGGCATGGGGCTTAGGAGAGGTGACAACATTAATTTAGACAGTCGATAGGAATAGGAAGTGGTGGCGAGTGATAAATGCTCAGTAGTGGATTGTTAGGGTGGCAGATTGGGACGAGTTGACATGGCAAGGATGTCACCTTTGAACACCAAGCCACACAGGTAGTGGCACCCGAGGTGCGTCTGTATCGGTCGACGGGTCTTTTTTCTATTTTTTTTAGGTGTGGACAAAGTTGGACCTTCCATGGGGAAAAATATTTGGAAAAAGGAATAAAAAATGACAAAATGTCAATGAAGAAGCAAAAATTTGAAATGAAAATAGTGACACGTTGTAAATTACATAGAACACACATTGCAATATGATCATAATACATTGTAAATCAAAACAAAAATGATGCATCTGTAATTCTGATATATTTAAAAATGTCAACGAAGAAGCATACATTGCAAATCAAAACAATAACACAAATTGCAAATTACATACAACAATTTTTTGAAATCCGATCATATTACTTCACAAAAAAAAAACAATAACAGTCAATCTGTACTTATCAAAAAATTACAACTATCCACAATTTCGGTGCATTTGTAAATATCAATACTTCTAAAGTCTATGAAACTAGCATTTGTAATCTAGCTGATACTGTTGTGAAAAGTATCTTGGCTGGTTGGGGTGCCAATTGCCATCTTCTCATCCCCTTCCAGTCGATAGGGATTGCTGAATACATGAGTGAGGCTTGGAGTGGTAAATTAGGTGCAAGTGACATGTGTTGGGGGTGGTGGTGAAGGCATTTTTACATCCCAAGTGCCAAATTGATATGGATATTGACTACCCCTAAAGTCAGATTGGGAGAGGCTAGAATAATTCATTGTTGTGGAGAATTGAGGGATATTAATGTTGAGAATATCACGGAAGACTCCATTATTTTGAGATAATGGATTAGAAGTGTTCCTAAACTGCCTCTCTCTCTGTAAAGCCCTATGTGCCTCCTCAATCTCTTTTTCCTTTCGGTTGTGTTCCTTGTGAAGCCTCTCTTTCTCCTTTTTTGCATCTATATCCTTTTTTTGTTGTAATTTTTGCTACTCTTTTTCTTTTCGCAGTATGTCCTCAATTTTGGCATTCTCCTTCAACTTCGCTACCACAATTCTTGCTTCCCTTTTCTCTAAATTTCATTCTATCTTTCTTCCTTTGCTCTTGCTCCATTAATAGCCTCATGTAGTCATCTATTGTCAACAATTGAGACTGTCTACTGATCTGAATTGCACCTTCTTTGGATTTCATTTGACGAACAATGTGCACAAGCAACTTGAGGAACTTGCTGATGTGCATAAATGTTTATGTTTCTTGTGTCCTATCTGACTATGTGCCAATGACCTCCTTGACTACCTGTGATCCCTGTGGTACATCTTCATTGGCTTGTAAATCTGAATTGCAAGAAGGAGCATAGTAATGGACAACTTGAGAAAGGTCAATTTATGGTGGTGGTGATGGAAAAGTATAGGTATCTTGTTGTTCTCAAACTTACAAATCAATGCCCAAGTTCATTGCTCCCTCAACCAACTAGGATGGTTGGCTTCGTTGTGATGGAAGATCTAAACTTTGCTGAACTGATCAATGACCCTATCCACCATGGGATGGGTGTGTTCATTAACCACCACTTGTGCAATTGATTTAGTAGGAAATATATGAGGTGAGTGCTGTGTTTCTGTTGCAAGCTACATGTGTTCATTTGGAAGAGTGGACTGCAATACTGTGACATCATCACTTGACACACCAAGTCCAGAAAGACTAAGAATGTTTTCAACTTCGTCAGCATCCTCATTGACCATAAATGTCTCACTGGGATGCATGTCATTGACAAGTGCATCAAGATTCAGCGGCCATATACTAGTCCTTTTAAACCCAACCTTGATGTTGTCAACTATCAAAGCTCTTTTCATTGCTTTGCTGCCTAACATTACAAGTTCTCTCCTCCTCACTTCAATGTTTGGAAACCTTGACAAAAATTCTGCACGTTCTGATTTGAAGTAAGCTTTGAAAGGTGCAAACACACTCACATCCAATGATTGTAGCTTATGTGATGTGTGTGATGGCAATGTTAACAAATATATACCGATATCTCTCGCTTCCTTGATGGTTTTGAGTGCTACGTGGCTTCCATGGCCGTCAAAGATCAACAAGAACCTATTCGTGGGTGAGACACCGCCTGAAATCGAGGTTTTGAAGTGGGTCAACCAATTTATGAACAATTATTTGGTCATCCATGCATGTGGCTGGGCTGCCATGCAAGCACTTGGTTCACAATATATGATATAATTATCTATGTTCACACTCCCCTTGAATAAGTGGAATCCTGGAATGCTCTGCCTGACAACATTGGCACAACATAGAATGGTTATCCATTCACGGCTCTTTGGGACAATGTAAAAGACATTCCTGCTACCTTTTCTTGTGAGCACCTTCATGGACCCATTTTTGCCTGTTTGGATGCCAGTTTCATATGGCATGGATTTGTATGCTGCAGACAATGTTTTGTAGAATGCATCTACAACATCAAGTTTAAGATTGAATGCCCTATCTTTGTCTAGGCCTTCAACAGTTTGTAATGTGAGCTGAGGATGTCTGTGCTTGAAGCCTATCCACCAGGACTTCCTTGGGAAGCCATTGGTGAAAGGGTTTGGCCTATTTTGACATATTCAAGAAACCCAGACTTAAGATTGACTATCTCAAGACCATGACCAATATCAGCCATTTGCTCACACCATTCCACAATGCAAGTTTCTTCCTCTTCTGTGAGGACTATTGGCAGACCTTTCTTGGAAGTTGTTGTTAGACCCCCTAGCCATTTGGACAGTGTGGCTATTGGGATTGACCACTTTTTGGAAGCCCCCCTTGTAGACATGTCATTATCTTCAACATCATAGAGTGCCCTTTTCATGTCATCCTCAGACCACAACTTTTGTATTTGTTTTACCTTCTACTCTATTTGAGGTGTAGTAACCTCAATCTGCGGTAATTGAGGAGTAGAAAACTCATCTACTTGTGCAACATGATCTATTTCAGGGGGGAATCTACATCCTCGTTCCTTGGTAGGCAACCTTGTTGTGGTTCTTTTCTTTTTTGTTCCCAGTACAGGTCGCCACTGCATTTCCCTTGGCCATCTACACAAAATAATTAGAATCAAATCAGTGATGCTTGAATAGAAAAAAAATCACTTTTTAATGCATAACATATGAGAATGTGTTAAGCAGAGTCAATGATAATGCATAACCTATGAAACATAAATGGTAAACTATGAAATAAAAATGATTGAACAACTATCTATATATGTATGAAGAGAGTGTTGTGATACTTGAATAGAAGAATAATTAGTTTGTGATGTAGAACATATGAGAATATGATAACCATAGTAAATGATAATGCATAACCTAGGAAAGATAAATGGTAAACTATGAAACACAAATGCTTTAACAGTTATCTTTATATGTATGAAGAGAGTGATGCTTGAACAAAAGAATAATTAGCTTGTGATGCAGAACATATGAGAATATGATAACCAGAGTAAATGATAATGCAAAACCTAGGAAAGATAAATAGTAAACTATGAAACACAAATGCTTTAACAGTTATCTTTATATGTATGAAGAGAGTGATGCTTGAACAATAGATTATTTAGTTTGTGTACGTGTTATATTTTTAGTTTCTTGCATTTCAATTGAGATTATCTTTTGTAATAGGAGTTTGTTATCTTGTGTTATCTATTCTAGAGTGAGCGACATAAGGAAGTAGAGGAGTAATAAAAAAAAAATTACAAACTATGCAAGGGAATTAGAGTTTAAGAACATATCATATCTCTTAAGCATTTATCACATTAACATTCTCATGCACATCAAAGTGAAAATGACACTCATGTTTGAACAACAAAAATCTTACGAATGGAAAATAGTAAGAGTTTAACAAAGCACACATATAATTTCTATGGAAAAATCATTGAGAGACATAAATATTTGTCAATTGATGAAGCGAAAACAAATAAAAATGATGAAAAAAAAGTCTTCTAGGTTTAGAAATTTTAGAGATTGATAATGCAGAAGATATGAGAATAAGACATCCTGAGTGAATGACAATGTAGAAGCTATGCGAATAAGATAACTAGAGTGAATGATAATGAAAAACCTGTGAGATTATGCTAAGAAGAGTCAATGATAATGAAAAACCTATGAGAATAATATAACTAGAGTGAATGATAATGCAAAACCTATGAGAATAAGATAAGCAGAGTGAATGATAATGCAGGACCATTGAAACAAAAATGGTAAACCATGACCAATATTTAACATATAAATGATAATGTAGAACCTATGAGACTACGATGTGAGACTATGACAAGAAGAGTGAATGATAATGCAAAACCATTGAGACACATGAAAAGCAGAGTGAATGATAATGCAAAACCTATCAAACGGAAATGTTAAACTATGAGTGTAATATTTGCAATATAAACCCTACTGAAACAAAAAGGCTAAAGTATGACTGTAATATTTTTAATATAAACCCTAGGGAAATAGAGATGGTAAATGACTGTAATATTTGCAATATAAACCCTGGAGAAAGCTTTAAATGGTAAACCGTGACTATAATATTTGCATTATAAACCCTATGGAACACATATGCTAACCTATGAATGCAATATTTGCAATATAAACCCTACCGATACATAAAGAAACACCTGTGACTATAATATTTGCAATATAAACCCTAGGGAAACATAAACAAAAACCTATTACTGTAATGGGTGTAATGAAGATCAATATGGATGCTAGTAATGGTTGTAATGAAGAACAAGTGTGAAAAGGAAAACCTAGTACAATATGGATGTTGGTGCACTGGAATCAGAGATGTTGCCTCCCCTTGATGTTAACTCATTCAATTATGTGATTGTCACTCCTTTTCTTATGTCGCTCGCTGCAGAATAACTAAATACTTGTTGGTTTTCATCGCTATTTGAATTTGATTGATGGTTGTTTGGTGTGGTGAAATAAATTGCTATCCTCTTTTGAATTTGAGTTTTGTTTTGTATGAATTGGAGATTTGATTGATTTTAGTCTTTAATGCTTGACTTGATTGGTTTGGTGGATTATTTGAAATTGTTTCCATGTTTTTGTTTTGAATAATGGCAACCTTACAGGAGTGTTAAATGGATGCAGGTGGGATATTTGCATTTGGCTCCACTACGTGTGCAGCCTACTTGGCAAGATGGGATAGATTGAAGCTGATATGTGTTGTAGATCTCATGGTAGATGGGACAGGCAGATGCATTTGCGTGTTGGTTTGGTTATGCTATGATGGGAAACATTCTTGTAATGGGTTCACCAATCGGTCAAAGATGGGTCAAATGGGTTTCAAATTTGTTGACTTGGCACCTTGTTTATTTTGTGTAGTTGTGACTAATATGAAAGTGACACCTACATTGGTGTGAAAGTTGGGTTTAATAGTTTACGGGGAGGGGCGCATGTCTTAATGTTTGGGCTGTTTAAATTCCATGTCGGAATGGTACTTGTTATATGTCAGATACAAGTTGGATACACTTCATCATGATTGGCTGCCAGCATGTACTTGTTAAGTTCTTAAATGAATGCTAACTTGTGTGCATTTTATATCTAATTTATGTTTGATGTGATCTTGCCTATCTATGGATGAATCTAAGGTTACGTTGTGGAGGACTAGCATATAGGTGTGGACCTGAACGAGTGCATATCCCATCGCATGTTCGACCTCCCTCGTACGAATCGACTCCTCTCCCCTATATTAAATTTACTACTCTCACAAAGAAACGTAAAGGAAATTATAGAATTTTAATTTAATACTAGTCTTAGAGGATTTAAATCTCTACTTTGCTTCTTTGCAGTCTGAATGTGGTTTAATTTTTTTGTTGTTGTTTGGTATATTTTAAAGTGTGAAATCAAATAATAATACAGGAAAAACTGTATGTAGTTTTAAATTTTATTTTTTAATTGAATAATAATAGTGATAAAATATGGGAAAAGGTATCATATAGAAGATTTGTTACACAAAAAGAATAATTAAAATTTAGCATTGTAATTCTAATAAGAGAGGAGTAGATAAAGAGGTATTAAAGTCAAGGTAGTACTGGTTAATAAATGAAGTATAATGGTCATATTTTAAGGTAGTATCATAAATAAAATCTATAAGGCGAAGTTTCCTAGATATGTTATGCAAGGGAAATTAGATGACAAAAATTTAGGAGTGAAAATGAGCTTTTGGCGAGAATGGTACATAGAGGAGGAATATTGGCAATGGTCTTAGAGGGTTATGGATGCTATGGATAGTGCATGTGAAGAAGTAGATATAAAAATCAATAGAGAATTAAAAGAATGATGATTATGAAAATAAAAGTGAAATGAGCATTGAATTTGAATGATGATCATGTGTTTACTATATACACCTAAAATTGGTCTGGAGAATCCAATTAATTAAACACAATTTATTTGATTAATTATCCTAAATTCCTCTACTATTGAATAAAATAGAAATATTTATTTATATAGTTCACATTTAAATTCTTCTAATTCTTCTATTATTTTATCTTAATTAAATAAACAAAATTAAATACTTTGTTTTATTTAATTATCAATTTCCCTATTTTATTCTATCACCTCAATCCCAAATTAATTAAATAAGGATGAAACATTTTATTGATTAATTACCATATTCTTCTATTTTAATTTAATAAACAAATTCTATAGTTTGTGTTATTAAATTATTTATCCCTCTTTTGCTAGTTTAAATAAATCAAAATATTTAAATAAAAGCATAAATAATATTCCTCTATAGTTCCTCAAAACCAAATTAGATATCCTATGTCTAATTTATGTCAAAAATATGTCAAAATTAATTGATTCAATCTTCACGAGAAGATTTGGAGACAAATTGGAAATCCATCTCTCAATCCTCTTCCATCTATCCTTCATATTCTCTTGCCTGGTGTTTTCATGGGTAGAGACAATTCCAAAAATATTCTCAATCTCCTCCATCTGTCACCATTCAATCCTCCAGATTGAATCCAAGCCTCTACTTTGCTACCCTGTGCAAAGGTGTTGCTGAAAAATCTATAAATACAACTTCATTCAACAAAGAAAGGATCCCAGATTATCAAGTTTATGCAATCTTACTCTACAAGAAATCATCAAGCATCCAACATTTGAGATTTTCATATCATGGCTACATCCTGAAGCTTCATTCATTAATTTTCATGTCAATTCATGTTACAATAGTTTATTTTATCATTTAGCATTATCATATAGCTTCACATCATTGCATTCAACATCACTCGATTCTTTAGATTGTCATTTTAATAGTCATAGTGTTTCATTTAAATCTGAGAGCACTGTAGCTTAACAAATCTTTAAAGATAGGAGACAATGAGACACTTTCTGTAGATTTCTTGCTTTAGATTTGTTTCTTTGCTGAATCTTTGATACAATGTTTTATTAAGAAGTGCTTTTACTTTGTTTACTTATTCCATCATAGACCAGCATAGATCAAATAGAAATCAACTACATAATCATATATATATATATCATCAAATGTCAAGCATACAATGAAGTCTGAAATAAGAAGAGATACATCGTCAAAACTAGCTAAATCGTAGTATACATCATGTCTCAAAATCAAATAGCGGCATCTATGATCTACTACTGCCAGATGGTGCAGGCATTGCAGGACCAATACCTCCCCCACTAGAAGTCCCAAGATCTCTCAGGTCTCTTGAATCGCTTTGAGGAGGTTGCATCACACCCTCACTAATTGTTCGGGTATGTGTCCTACTAGATCTAGAAGGGGCATAACTCACACTGTGTTCAACAGGAACTGCATCATGGTACCGACCCCTATAGAACTCTACCTCTTGAACAACCCGTAAAACCTCCCTCATATAATCGACAATGGAGGTACCATCAACTACCCTCTATAAAGTCTCAGTAGTCTCCTATGCTCTCTTTGCAATCTATCTGACACTGTCCCTCTTGGCTATAAAAGTACCAACCTATGTCTGAACAACTGCCAACTATCCCTGAACCTATGCCAATGCCTATGCATGAGCCTATGCTTGGGTTTGCAACTATGCCTCAGTCTACACAAACTGACCCTACAAAGTCTGTACCTGCACTTGTAGGGTCGTAATCTATCTCTACTAATCTATATAAGGCATCTCCATTGCTCGCCTCTTACAAGGCCTACTCAAAGACAAACCTATACCACTTGGCCCAACCCCTCTGCCACCTCCACCACCAACATCCCCATCATCAGTGTTGTTGTCTACACTGGTGCTCTCTTCACTACTACTTGACTCAATGTCAGATCCACTATCCTCCTCGCCCTCAATGGCTACGATGGGTTCATTGGAAACATCCTCCTCCATAGATAATGGTGCTGGCTCATCTCGAATGGTGATCTAAGGACATGGGTGCAAATCCAAAAAATGGGCATACTTCTCTATCACTAGTGCCTTTGCGATATCCTGACGCATATCCCAAGATGATGGCTGCAGAGCCCGATATCCATTGACTAATGTGTCATATGACAAGCATGACCCCCAATATGCTATATCACTCCCCCATCGGGCATAATGAGCAACCCCTTGAGGCATGTATTGCATAATATTGTAAAGGAAATCATAGAATTTGATGTATTCAAAGGGTGAATGACAAGTCTTGGAGGATTTAAATCTCTACTTTGCTTCTTTGTAGTCTGAAAATGGTTTAATTTTTTTTTGTTGTTTGGTATATTTTAAGGTGTGAAATCAAATAATAATATAGGAAAAATTGTATTTAGTTTTGAATTTATTTTTCAATTGAATAATAATCATGGTAAAAGATGGGAAAAGGTATCATATAGAAGATTTGTTACACAAATAAATAAAAAAGCTAAAATTTAGCATTGCAATTCTAATAAGAGAGGAGTAGATAAAGAGGTATTAAATTCAAGGTAGTATTAATTAATAAATGAAGTATAATGGTCATATTTTAGGGTAGCATCATAAATAAAATCTGCAAGACGGAGTTTCCCAAATATGTTATGCAAGGAAAATTAGATGAAATAATTTTAGGAGTGAAAATGAGCTTTTGGTGAGAATGGTACATAGAGGAGGAATATTGGAAATGGTCTTAGAGGGTTATGGATGGTACAGATAGTGCATGTGAAGAAGTAGAAATAAAAATCAATAGAGCATTAAAAGAATGATGATTATGAAAATAAAAGTGAAATGAGCATTAAATTTGAACAATGATCATGTGTTTACGAATACTTAAATTTTTATCGTTATCACCATTTATATAGGTAAATGATATGCCATATAGTTTTTACACTCTTATAGCTAGCTAGTATTGCTATAATTAGAAGTAAGATGCACATCAAAGAGGAGATGGGGATGTCACCCTTATAAAAAAGTTCTTATATTTTATTCTTTATGGAACAAATTTTATTGGCATAATGGACTAAAGTCATATGATATGAATAGAAGTTGTGAATGATCATATGTAGAAAAAATGCTTCTTAAATTGAAGTAGAGGAATATTGAATCATTTGGCATCCAAAGAAAGTCGAAAGATATGTTTTGGAGGATGAAAAATATGCATAGAAAAAATTACTCCTATTTATCTTGTGACATGGAAGGAGAATTATTTTGGTTTTATTCATAAGGGGAATAGATAGGTGAATAATATGGAGAAGTGCTACCAAGCCATGCCAATTTTTTTGAACCTTGGAAACTCAAAAAGATAAATTAGAAAGATAAATGTGATAGCCAACATGCATTTTATCTATAATATGATGAATTAAGATTTTGTGAAATAGAGGTAGAGGTCGGATAATATAATTAGAAGGATGGAGTCACACATGAAAAACTATAAAAATAATGTGAGCATTATAAAGCTTAACAGTTTCACTAGAATCTTCCTTGTGATGTGCTTATTGTATGAGAGTTATATTATGCTCCACATTACATTATAAATAGAGAGTGAATGGATGAATAATATTGGAAAATGAGCATAAGTATCAAGGATTTATGATAAAAATAATCTAAAGAATCATTTATTAAGGTATTAAAAAATAATTTAGCTAGGACATAGTTATCACATGTATAGGAGTAAAAACAAAAAGTATAGATTTTTTTTCCATGATCAATAGGTTCATCTTTGTCACTATAATTATCAAAATATACATTATCTATGTCACTAGGAAGAGGATATATTAAAATTATATAAGAGATATGATAAATTAACCATGAAAGCATTGGAGAAGAAGTAGTAACATGAGTGATATCATTAAACTACACATCTAGCTCACTAAGTTTAGCATACACAACATTCCAAAATAAGATGTGAGGGGAAATTTGTATAGCTATTAGGAGGTAAGAATTTAGGATGAGGAGAGAGAGAATAGTAGCTAGCTTGTGGGTAAGGGGGTGTGACTTAAAGAGGGGGGAGAGAGGTGGTAACTAATAAATGGGTAAGTGCAAAAATATGGGGGGCCAAAAAGGGGGCTTAAGTGGCCACTATTTTTCTGAAATAAAGAAACACTGACCTTGGATGTGAAATTGAGTATAGGTACACTCAAAATTTTGAGATGAAACATAAAAAAGGATCGTAGTGCTTTGAGTCTACTTTCTAAAAAAAAATTTATTTTGAAAATGGTTGAGATGAAGGGGTTCAAAAGAGGGGCCCACAAAAATTGGTGTTGTTTTTATCAAAAAAACATAACATAGCAGCTTTTGTGGGTACCTAGCATGATGAATATGTTTTTAGTATTTTTAAAATTGCTTCGGTGATAAATTACCTAAGAGTATGTAGTTTATGCATGATTTTACTGATTTAAGTTTTTAATGAATATTTAATTTTTTACAATTTTTCAGAGTGTACACTTCTTGAAAAACAAAATTTTGGAAACTAATTGATTTATTTGTTTTAGTTGTAGATTGGAGTCCAGTTTCTAAAAATGTAATTTATTTGAAATTTTGATGAATTTTTAATTTATAACGAAAAAAACACCAAACACTCATTTTTTCCAAAAAAGAGACACACAAACAAAATAAATTATAGATAAAAGGCTTAACATTGTCAAAAAGTGAAAAAAATTACATAGTTAGATAGCTATTAAGAGAGAGCCTAATATTACCTAGGTGTTTGATTTGTTCAACATTGAAACACATGCAATACTGACGGTGAGCACAAACTCGATTATGTAAAATATTGTAGAATTTGTAAAAACCATCTTTGGTCATCAGGAAGGCTCTCTAAGGAAAATCCCAAGACCAAGGCTAGGGGATTCCCAAAGCAAGATATAATGTGAGCATGTTATAATGTGCTCACGTTATATCTTAGTTTTGACATGGTATTGTGTTTGTGCAAGACATGTATTCTTGTATGTCATGTATGTCATGTATGTATGCATGCTTGTATGTATGGATGTACCAATGCATTTATGTATGTATGCCTATATGTATGTATGTATGTATGTAAGATTGTATCTACATATGGACATGTATGGTTTTATGTATGTAAGATTGTAAGTACACATGTATTATACTTGTATGTGTGTAAGTATCTATGTATTTATGTATGTCTTTAGAGGGAGGGAGAATTTTAAGAGAGAGAGAGAGTCTTGAGAGAGGGAGAGCAAGTGGAAGGGAGAGTGTAAAAGAGAGGAAGTGGGAGAGAAGGGGTTGGAGTTAGAGGGAATTAGCTATGTAGGATGGGAGGGATAGAGAGAGAGAGAGAGAGAGAGAGAGAGATAGTAGGTTAAAGGAGAACTTAGAGTGTGATGGTGAGTAGAGGAGAGATAGAGAGAGATAGGAGTAGAGAGGAGTAGAGAGAGAGAGTGAGAGAGAGATAGAGATAGGAGAGAGTGTGGGAGAGGTGACATGAGAGAGAGGGGAGAAGAGAGAGGGGTGGAGTGAGAGGGACTTATCTAGGTATGGTGGGATGGATAGATAGAGAGAGGGGGGAGAGAGATAGTTACCTAGGTAGAGTGCCAGAGGGAGAAAACTAAGAGAGAGAGAGGGGGTGGGAGGGAGAGACCTGAGAGAGAGGGAGAGAGAGGGAGTAATGGAGAGATAGTGGGAGGGAGATAGATAGAGATAGAGGGAGGGAGTGAAAGAGAGTGGTAGGGATTGACTGAGTGAGGGGTACGTAGAAAGAGGGTGGGAGAGAGGTGAGATGGATAGATAGAGAGAAAGGGATAGGGGTTGAGGGTATAGGTTTGATGGATTAGGGTAGAGGACCTATAAGGTTGATGGTTTAGGGTATTGGGTTGAGGGATTAGGGTTGAGGGTAGAGAGTATTGGGTTGAGGGTAGAGGGTAGAAGGTTTAAGGGCTTAGGGTTTAAGGGTTTAGGGTATAGGTATGAGGGTATACTATTGAATTATTAGGGTTGAGAGTCCAATGTATAGGGTAGAGGGCATAGGGGTTGAGGGTTTAGGGTTTAAGGGTTGAGGGATTAAGGGTCGAGGGTTGAGAATTGAGGGTTGAGGATTTAATGTATAGGGTAGAGGGTTTAAGGGTTTAGTGTTTAAGGATTGAGGGTTGAGGGTTTAGGGTTGAGGGTAGAAGGTTGAGGATATAGGGTTGAGGGATTAGGGTTGAGGGTCCAACATATAGGGTAGAGGGTAGAGGGTAAAGGGTTGAGGGTAAATGATTGATGGTTTAAGGGTTGAGATTTTAGGGTTTAGGGTTGAGTGTTTAAGGGTTTAGGGGCAGAGGGTTTAGGGTTGAGGGATTAGGGTAGAGTTGGAGGGATGGATGGATGGAGAGATGGATGGAGAAGTGATATATAGAGGAGAGAGGAGGAGGGAGGAACAATGATAAATGAGGGTTGATGATCCAATGTATAGGGTAGAGTGCTGAGAATTCAGGCTATAGGGTTGAGGACCTATAGGGTTGATGGTTTAGGGTATTGGGTTGAGGATATAAGGTTGAGGGATTAGGGTTGAGTGTAGAGGGTATAAGGTTTAAGGGTTTAGGGTTGAGGGTTTAGGGTTGAGGGTAGAGGGTTTAGGGTATAGGTTTGAGGAGTCCAATGTATGGGGTAAGAAATTATAGAGGTTGAGGGTTTTAGGGTTTTAAGGTTGGGGGAAAATTAATAGTTGATGGTTTAATATATATAGTAGAGATGGGTATAAGGGTTGAGGGATTAGGTTAGGGTTGAAAAAGGAGAGTTTGAGGTAGAGGAGTAGAGAATTGGTAGAGTAGAGAATTAGATGGTAGAGGGTTTAAGGGTTGAGCGATTAAGGGATGAGGGTTGATGGATTAGGGTAGAGAGTTTACTTGGGTTTAAGGTTTAATGCTTGAGGGATTAGGGTTGAGGGTAGAGGGTATTGGGTTGAGGGTAGAGGGTTTAAGGGTTTAGGGTTTAATGGTAGAGGGTTGAGGGTTTATGGTTGAGTTTTTAAGGGTTTAAGGGTTGAGGGTTTAGGTTTGAAGGATTAGGGTAGAAAGTGAGGGATGGAGGGAGAATCCAAATAAAGAGGAGTGAAGAGGAGGGGCGATAAAGATATATGAAGGTTGAGGATCCAATGTATAGGGTAGAGGGTTAAGAATTGAGGGTATAGAGTTGAGGACCTATAGGGTTGAGGACATATAGGGTTGATGGTTTAGGGTAATTGGTTGAGGGTATAGGGTTGAGAGATTATGGTTGAGGATAGAGGGTAGAAGGTTTAAGGGTTTAGGGTTGAGAGTTTAGGGTTGAGGGTTTCGGTTTTAGGGTATAGGTTTTACAGTATATGGTTGAAGGATTAGGGTTGAGGGTTGAGAATTGAGGGTTGAGGGTTTAATGTTTAGGGTAGAGGGTAGAAGGTAGAGGGTAAAGGGTTTAAGAGTCGAGGGTTGAGGGTTTAAGGTTGAGGGTAGAGGGTTGATGGTATAAGGTTGAGAGATTAGGGTTGAAGCTCCAATGTATAGGGTAGAGGGTATAAGAGTTGAGGTATTAGGGTTTAAGGGTTGGGGGTTGGGGGTTGGGGGTAAAGGGTAGAGCGTTGAGCATGTAAGGGTTGAGGGTTGAGGGATTAGGGGAGAGAGTTTACATGGGTTTAAGGGTTTAAGGGTTGATGGTGGAGGGTATTGGATTGAGGGTAGATGGTAGAGGTTTTAAGGGTTGAGGGTTGAGGGTTGAGGGTTTAGGTTTTAGGGTTTAGGGTTGAGTGTTTAAGGGTTTAAGGGTTGAGGGTATAGGGTTGAGGTATTAGGGTAGAGAGGGATGGATGGAGAGATGGAGGGATAAGTGAGATAGATAGAAGGAGAGAAGAGGAGGGATATACAAAGATATATGAGGGCTGGGGATCCAATGTATAGGGCAGAGGGTTGAGAATTGAGGGTATAGGACTAAGGACCTATGCCGTTGATGGTTTAGGGTATTGGGCTGAGGGTATAGGGTAGAGGGTATAGAGTTGAGTATAGAGGGTAGAAGGTTTAAGGGTTTAGGATTGAGGGTAGAGGGTTTATGATATAGGTTTGATGGTATATAGTTGAAGGATTAGAGTTGAGGGTCCTATGTATAGGGTAGAGGGTATAGGGGTTTAGAGTTTAGGGTTTAAGGGTTGAGGGATTAAGGATTGAGGTTTTAATGTATAGGGTAGAGCGCAGAGGGTTTACAGGTTTTGCATTTAAGGGATGAGGGTTGATTGTTTAAGATTGAGGGTTGAGGGTTGAGGGTATAGGGTTGAGGGTCCACTATATAGGGTAGAGGGTATAGGGGTTGAGGGATAAGGGTGTAAGGGTCGAGGGTATAGGGTAGAGGGTTGAGGGTTGATGGTTTAAGGGTTGTGTTGGGTCTCAAAAATGTAGGTTTTGACCAAAAGAGTTTTCCATGCTCTTACTACACTTTTGACCAATGTACAAGGCCGATTGATGGAATTGCACCTTCTGCTCTTTAGGTTTCGCTAGACCAAGGAAGGTGTACCTAAATGAAAAATGCAAATTAAAACATGCTTCCTGGAACTGATCAATCTATTCACAATGGCAAGGGTGGTAGATAGAAAAATATACTAAAACTACTCCTACTCCTACTACACAAATGAAAGGTTTTGAAAATGATCCTTGATATGAAATTTTTCTCTGGGTTGAGGTAGATCAATGCCTTCTGTCCACATGGGCAATGGATTCAAATTATCAAGAATTGTGCATTTTTCCCTTTCCATCTTAATTCAAGTTGCTAGGCACTTTGAAAATGAAATTCTAATGACTGGCATACAACTTCATTTATTTATGTCTTGCACAAATAGTGCTAGAATGTTTTCCTACCAAGTTATTCTTCAACAATCCAAAAGAAATCCTAAGACCACTATGACTTATTAAAAAAAATTAATTCTGACATACAGACACCAATTAATGAAATCACACAAAGTGAAAAATTACACCTTGATAAACCAAACACATGCTTGACATATTGGTTTAAATGATCAGAGGACTGTAAGTTGGAAATACAAGATAGGAAATATAAATAATTATAACACAACAACTGAACACAGAATGGAATTCACTAGTTTAACATATTAATCTCCATTGCATTGTTTCAGGAAAGGATCTGTACATTATTTTCATTCCCAGTTTTATTTCTAAGAAAATATGACTCCTACCCTAACCCCTCGCTCCTCTTTTGCAACTAAATATTTGAATTATTTATACATTACACATCAAGGATCTTGGCCCTTGATTTTCTGTTATAGCCATTTGTATTTCACAGTCAGATAAAATATTTAATTAATTTCCTTATCGACAAATTAAATATTTATACTATTGCTCTGTCTTTGATTTTGCTTTACATATTTTCTCGCTCTTTGAATTTTACTCTTTACCTTTATCACTTTTAATACTTTATGTTTCTGTGGATTTCTTTATTTATTTTACCATAACTTCCTTTACTTTTATTGCTCAACTGTGGGATTTGACCACTGACTGCCCTGGCTCATTCATTGATTGTCCACCATGCTACCGCGGTGACCATACTAGCCACGTGCGGTTACGCAGTAACTATTCGCCACTTCCCTCCTCGCCTACCGCTCTACCGCCATCTTCGTATTAACTATGTGCGGTATAGGGATAATCGCTAACCGCTTACCATGCCGTCGCTACTGACTATTTTGCTAACCGCTACCTATTCACCACGACCACCACGGTCTATGGTTTGACCATGTGTGGTACCGCGGTAACCGTTACCTGCCATCACTTTAGCTGCCTGCCTTTGCCGAATGCTAACTACTTACCATGCCGATTATCTCACTGCCAGTCTTTGTTCGTCTCTTAACCACAAACTATCACCACACCACTGCAGTTGGTTTGAAGACTATGTGTGGTATAGCAGTGACAATGATTTCCCTTAACCACCACCGCGATACCGCATATCACTTTGCAAAAGGCCGTAGTATAGCGGTAGACGGTGGAAGCCTTTAAGGGTTTAAAGCTAAGGAAGCAATATAAGTTATTTCTTGTCTTTTGTGAAAGGAGATAAAGGAATTTGAATATTAAGGATGGGAAAAATGAATTTTAAGGAGAAGATAGTGAAAATGTTAGGCTCAAATGAATAAAAACTTAGGTTTTTATTGATTTTTTATGAAAACTTGTGGGGAAAACTTAGGGTTTTAGATGGAAATTTTTAGTTCTAATAGGTTGAGTAATTGAGAATTGAGGGTTGAGGGATTAGGGTAGAGAGTTTACTTCCGTTGAAGGGTTAAAGGGTTGTTGGATTAGGGTTGAGGGTAGAGGGTATTGGGTTGAGGGTAGAGGGTAGAGGGTTTAAGGGTTGAGGGTTTAGGGTTGAGGGATTAGGGTTGAGGGTTAAATGTATAGGGTAGATGGTATAGGGGTTGAGGTATTATGGTTTAAGGGTTGAGGGTTGAGGGTATAGAGTTTAGGGATTAGGGTTGAGGGTAAAGGGTATTGGGTTGAGGGTAGAGTGTAATAGGTTTAAGGATTTAGGGTTGAGGGTTTAATGTTGAGGGTACATGTTTTAGGGTATAGGTTTGATGGATTAGGGTTGAGGGTCCAATGTATAGGATAAAGGGTATAGGGTTGAGGGATTAGGGTAGAGGGTAGAGGGTATTGGGTAGAGGGTAGAGGATTTAAGGGTTAAGGGTTGATAGTTTAAGGTTGAGGGTAGAGGGTAGAGGGTTCAGGGATTAGGGTTTAGGGTAGAGGGTATTGGGTTGAGGGTAGAGTGTAGAGGGTAGATGGTTTAAGGGTAGAGGGTTAAGGGTAGAGGTTAGAGGGTTTAGTGTGTAGGGTTTAGGGTATAGGTTTGAGGGTATATGGTTGAAGGATTAGGGTTAAGGGTTTAATGTATAGGGTAGAGGGTATAGGGGTTGAGGGTTTAGAGTTTAATGGTTGAGGGTTTAGGGATTAAGGGTTGAGGGTTGAGAATTGAGGGTTGAGGGTTTAAAGGTCTAGGGTTTAAGGGTTGAGGGTAGAGGGTTGAACGCATTGGGTTGAGGGATTAGGTTTGAGGGTTCAATGTATAGGGTAAAGGGTATAGGGTTTGAGGGATTAGGGTTTAAGGGTTGAGGGTTGAGGGTTGAGGGTAGAGGGTAGAGGGTAGAGGGTTGAGGGTTTAAGGGGTGAAGGATCAGGGTAGAGAGTTTACCGAGGTTTAAGGATTTAGGGTTTAAGGGTTGATGGTTGATGATTTATAATTTAGGGTTGAGGGATTAGGGTTGAGAGTTAAATGTATAGGATAGAGGGTATATGGGTTGACGAATTAGGGTTTAAGGGTTGAGGGTTGAGGGATTAGGGTTGAGGGTAGAGGGTAGATTGTATTGGGTAGAGGTTAGAGGGTTAAAGGGTTTAGGGTTGAGTGTTTAAGGTTGAGGGTTGAGGGATTAAGGTTTGAGAGTTGAGAGTTTAATGTATAGGGTATAGGGTATAGGGTAGAGGGTAGAGGGTTGAGGGTATAAGGTTGAGGGATTAGGGTTGAGGGTCCAATGTATAGGGTAGAGGGTATAGGGTTGAGGGATTAGGGTAGAGGGTAGAGGGTATTGGGTTGATGGTAGAGGGTTTAAGGTTTCAGGGTTTAGGGTTGAGGGATTAGGGTTGAGGTTAGAGGGTAGAGGGTAGAAGGTCTATGGTAGAGGGTAGAGGTTTAAGGGTTAAGGGTAGAAGTTTAAGGTTTAGGGTTAAGGGTAGAGGGAGAGATAGAAGGAGGAGTGAAAGAGAGATAGACTTGAGAAAGAGAGAGGTTAGGAGAAGAAGTTGAGAGAGAGAGAGGGAGGGAGTGGGAGTGAGATAGAGGGTAGAGAATTAAGACTAGAGGGTAGAGGGTTAAAGGGATTAGGGAATAAGGGTTTAAGGTTCAAGGGTTAAGGGTTTAGAGTTAAGGGTTAAGGGTTAAGGGTAGAGGGGAGAGAGATAAAGGGAGTGAGTGGGAGAGGGAGACACTTGAGAGAGGGAGAGGAGGTGGGAGCCAAATAATTGAGAGAGATGGGGAGGGAGTAGGAGAGAGATAGAGTGTAGAGGGTAGAGGGTTTAAGGGTTTAGGGTTAAGGGCAGAGGGGAGAGATATAGAGGGAGTGAGTGAGAGAGAGAGGGCGAGAGTGGGAGAGAGATAGAGGGTAGAGGGTTAAGGGTTAAGGGTTTAGGGTTTAGGGTTTAGGGTTAAGAGTAGTGGAAAGAGAGAGAGAGGGAGAGGGAGAGGGAGAGGGAGAGAGGGAGAGATAGAGGGTATACACACAAAAAAATATTTTCTATTTTATAAATATTTTACAACATCCTTAATTAGAGGGTGCCTTTGAATTTTCTTAGACTATAATAAATAGATGTTCTCACAGTCTATGGGTGTCCTTTCTCTTTCATGTGAACCAACAAGCCTTAAAAATTCATAGATACAGTTACATTTCTCCTCTCCATCCAAATTCAACCTACTCACTTGCAACCAATTTCCTTTTGTTAACCATGTATTATTGATATTGTATTCTTATTGCTTCAATTCTGGGTGTGTACTAAATTCTAGGTGAGTCCACTAGCTTGGTAATTTGGTGAAATTGGCAACCTAACTTGGCCTATTTACAAGAATGGGTGCTAGTGAACCACCAAAAACATACACAATAAGGGAAAGAGGATTCCCCAATAGGCTGATATAGTTTTTCACCTAGAAGCTTGGTTGAGGAATGACTTTCTTTCACACCAATGGTGTGTTTTGGTGTTTCATTCAAATATTAGGGGTTTGAAGTGATATTTGTGAGATGCCCTAAGTGCTGGAAATGGGAAATAGAAACTATATATTGAATGCAAGATATTGAAATGCAAGCTATTGAAATGCAAAGTGTTGGAAAAGACATTGAGATATGCAAGCATTAACTAAATGACCTAACAAAACATAAGAAAACTAACACATAAAGTTGGAGATGAAAAGGGCGTGTACCTAGAAACTTACAGAAGCTGGAAATGCTGCTAAATTTGAGATTTAGGCCTACTGGGACACTTATGCCATTCTGGGCGACCTAGTCCTTTTTCTGTGAAAATTTTTCAGGACTCATTTCTACCAAAAGGGTACTTAGATCTACAGAAAATCCTAAAATGAATGTGTCATGGGACTAGGTTGCCACTAATGGTGACCTAGTCCCTTTCAAATTTTTGGGAAGTTTGAAAGTGGAATTTGGAGGTCTTGGTCTTCACTTTTTGCTTCTTCAGGTGTCTGGGTTTATAACTTTAATTTTCGGCCTGTAGGTGTCTTTTGTGGAATTGTTTCCCTAGTTGACAAGGATATGTCCTCAAAAATCTTTCAATCCCTTCTTGAATGATATCACACTTTTCAAGATACCTAAATTTGCAAACACACAAGGAGAGAAAGATAAATGTTGGATGTTAGAGTATGGGGGCTTGTCGTGGTCAAGCCCCTTTTGAGTAGTTAAACCAAATGAAGATAGAAATTTAAAGAAGCATGAAACATGAAACCATGGAGTTTTACTTGCCATGATGGTTTATCTTGAGTTAAGCAATGGAGGCTTCATCCCTTGAATGCTTCAACAAGATGTCTTGTTGACTTAGAATATAGAAACCCTAGCTTGCTTGAGAAGAGTGGTGGATGAGTGCTTGAGAAGATGAACTAGTTAGGGTTTTGAGTGAATGGAATTGAATTAGGGTGAAAAAGATGAGAAAAACCCTTATTTATAATATAATTTATGCCTTGATTTTCTTGAAAAATACAACCTCATAGGCCGACCTTAGGGTTTTAGAGACAAATATTGAAAGAAATTAAGTTAAATTTTAATTTTAAGCCACATGGGACTAGGTCACCCAAGGTGGCAACCTATTCCACCTAGGAATTTTTGATTGGTTGTCGGGAATTAAAAGGTGATTATCATTGATTGTCAGGATTTTCTCATAAAACACACTAAAATTCAGGCCTGTAAGAGCATTAAGGGGTCAATTTGTCATAAGAAAAGGGTTGATTTTGTGATGAAAAGCCTATAAAAGTGTGAAAATGTCTTACAACACCTTACAATACTTTGGAAAAAGGCTTGGGAAGGGGGAAATAGAGGTCCAAAATCCATAGGCAAGGGCTTAAATGAGTGAAAAATTCCAAGGCTACACTTTTTGGCAACACATTTAGCTCCCACTTTAGTGAGAGGGTGAAATTGCTTCAAACTCACACTAAAGTAGCCTCGATGGAGATGGTGAAGAATGATGAAGAATAAGAAGAAGAAGAAAGAGGTGGTCAAGCCCCCAGAATTCAAGAGTGCAAGTGAAGTTGACATCAATGCAAGAAGACACATTTAAGGGTGAATGATTTGTAGAAAAAAAAAGATACATGATCATGCAACAAAAAGAAGTAGAAGAAAGAGAATAAGGAAAGTGAAAAGATTTGGATCAATCTTTGACCATTTGTCCAACTAGTTGTGGATCAGATCTACGCTATTTGTCCAAAAAGAAGATGTACTCACTCTGGGGTGATGATACTTTTGGTTGTCCACTATGTGAGAAGGCCCAAAAGGTGAGAAATATACACTTGGCTATTATGCACTCATACACATGCAAATGGCTATGGGGAAAGTTGTGCCACTAGTTGGGCTTCCCACTTAACCATATCAAAGTTATACCTCGTGATAAATTTGATTAGGTTCTAAAAAGGAAATATGTTTGACGGTGATGTAAGGAATGTTCAAAGGGATTTTTCTTTTGTTTATGCAATGTCTCATCTTAAGGAACATCATGAATAATATCACCAAGAGAGAAAAAATTGCAAATGGACTCATCTTGTGTGAAAGAGAGGAAAAGTGTCTCATCTTGTTTGCAAGAGAGGAAAAATGCAAATGTGTCATCCTGAGGAACATTGCACCTAATGTTTTCAAGAGAGGGAGTCACAAGGAAAAGAAAATCATGCAATGAAATGTGAGTATCGATGTATGCCTCCACTTCAAAGTGGTTGCTAAGACCATTATTGTGGGAAATTTCTTTAAAGTATAAGAAGGATGAATGTGAAGGAGGCATGAGAGCTTGTTCAGAAAGCCCTATGTGAAGTCATATGTTTCTGATAAGCTACGTCATGAAAAAGAGAGTATGTCACATGCAAGTCAACTTAAGACATGTCATCCACATCCGGAGCTTGCTCTTATATGTTCATGAAAGTTTAATGACGAGACAAAAGAGACAACGACAAGTGATATATGAGGAGAAGGCTATTTAACCCCTTGCCCCCACTTAGTGCAGGACAAGAGTGAGTTGAAAGGATTGATGAAATGCAAGGTAGAGTGAAAATCAATATCGATTATAGGAATTAGATGCCCCCATAGAAGGAAGAACACCAGATTCCTTAAAATGTTATATTTTACTACTCTAGGCCTTACATGCATTAGTGGAGTGACCATGAAGTTAGTGGTAAGTGAAAAAGGAAATTTTTTTGTAAAATTTATTTCAAGTTCGGGGAGGATGGGAGATCAAGTGATCTTGGAGGAGTCTCAATGAGATTCCCTCTTGATCATCTGGAGAAGGTGATCCTTGATTTTCTAACAAGGAAGGGTTTTTCTTAGTATAGGATGTCATACTTACGCAAGGCACTTTAGATTGTGAGATTTTGTAAACTCCTTTAGAGGAGTGTGTAAAATCCAAATAATTAGTGGGTTGTGAGATGAAAGTAAGTGAAGGCTTATTTTTTTGGTGCAGTTGGTGCAAAGGATCACTTTTGGAAGGTGATTTAGAAGGATTTTTTGGGATAGTGTTGATGTTGGAGGAAGGTTTGATGATTTCGATGAAAGGAGAAAAACCAAGACCATGAGTCATTGATTGTGTATGAGGCTCAATAGGGGTGTGAATACACTAGCACCACATTCTTTTTCACTATAGCCAAGTTGTTTGAGAAGCTCATAACCTTTGCGATAAATATTTTTGAGTATTTTTGGATCGGGTAAGGATTTAGTGTTGGCTTCTTTTTCTAGAGTGGTTGAGGTGGATTCTTGTGAAGGATCGACCGAGTATTGTGTGGAAAAGACTATGTTTCCCCTGTCAGAATCTGTGCTTGTGATCTTGGATTCTCCTAGTAAAGGAGGTGTGAAGTTTAAGGAACCCCAATTATCACCTACGGACTTGTGATGTATGGGTTTCGCTTGTTGGGTTGCTATTGAGGTGGTGAAGGGTTTAGATTTGTTTTTCTCAAGTTGTAAGACACTAAAAAACTCATGATCAACATGAAGCATGTACACTTTGTTATTATATATACTTCATCTTATGATGAAGAGTGGAAAGAACCCCATTCATTGCATGAATCCATGTCCTACCTAGAATGATGTTTTATGAAAGATCATGAGGCATATCATGGAATAATTTGTCTAATGTGGCCATTCCAATGGTAAGAGGCAAAGTGATCACACCAAGCGGCTCATGTCCTAGACTTTCAAAACCACTGATACATAAGGAGGTAGGTTGAATGGATGATTTATCGATATGGAGCCTATCCAAGAGATTGAAACTACATACATTAAAAATAGAGCCATTGTCAAAAAGGGTTCTCTTGATCCCTATACATTTGTATTGAGACATGATTACAAGAGCCTCACCTTTGTTTTTCATATCCAATGGAGGGATCTCACTTTGGTGGAAAACAATGTCAACATTCAAGCCTTGAATTATAGCTGCTATATTATTTGTTTGCGCATTAGAAGGGATAGAAATTTGTTGCAAGGAATTCTCAATTATGTTGTGATAGTGAGGGGCAGCTTGAATAAGGTCCTATAGAGATATTTTAGTAGGAGTATTAATTAGTTGGTCAAAAATCTCATACTCCCTAAGGTGGGAATTGAGGTGAGGGGCAAAAGGTAAGATGGGAGGGGAAGAAGGTAAGGATGTTGAGGGTAGTTGGGGTGGGTGGGGATTATTGCGAGTGTAATGTGTGTGAGAACTAGTATTAGGACTCAGTTGCTGTAACACATTATTTTGAGGTGAGTAAAGGATAAGTTTGGGTATAGGTTTGGTTGAAGGAGGATAGAGGATGAGTTGAGGTTGAATAATATTAATTCCCCCTTGGGAAGAAGAGTTAATGTTATCCTTGCCTTGCACATTTATATCCTCCGTATGAGGAGAGTGTTTAGGAGAAATAAAAACCACATGTTCTTGACATGTGAGGGTTGGTTCTTCTAAAAGGACTCCAACACAAGTAGGGGAATGATCAATGATGGGATTAGTAATGGTACGATGATTAGGAGAGGTTTCTATTTGATTCTCATGTTTTTCAAAGGTCTCATTCTCTTGTTCCATACCATCTACCCTAGTAGGAGAGCTTGTAATATGGTCACCACTAGCTTCATCACAAGGAGGGGAGGCATCAAGAGAAGGACCACCATGGTTATCAAATAGATTATCCCAAAGGGTAGCAGAATGGGGGAAGGGAGGGTCAAGAGTCTCATGATGTACATAAAAAGTATATATTCTAACACCAACCTATCTTGTTTGCATCGAGCAACTTGGGTATGTGAAGAACACGTTTGAGGGTCATGGTTATAGAGACTAGGTAAGGGGATGATGTTTTCATTTTTTTGTTTAATGGTTTGCAATGGGGGAGGAGGAGGAGGAAGACAAGTAAGACCATCATAATCTTCAATGGTTGTGTATTTTTTCTACAAGATACCTTCATCACCAATGAGAGACATATTAGGAGAAGAACAGTTATGATTATCATGATTATCAATGCTTGCATCATCATGGGGAAAAAATTTATTGGATAAACGAGGAGAGATAAAGTTGTCATGGGATTCATCTAACATGTCCAAGTGATTTCTACTAATGGGCTTAAGAAGGGTGTGAGTGGGTGCATGTGATGTTGTTAATGTTGTGTTTTCTAAAGAATTTGATTTAAATGATCTAGGAACTAATGTGGAAAATGAAGATTTCAAAAGTCTAATTCTATCCACAAGTACCATGAATGCTATTGAAAATTTAAAAAAACCTATGTAAACTTATTCAATGAAATGTAAGTACATAAAATGAAATACAATTTTTTAGATTTTTAAGGAAGGTAAATTACTGATTACACTATGCCATGATCTGAAAATGTGCAATGCATAAATAAGGTGATTTAGGCTAGTTTTAATGAAATGCATGTTATAGAAACACAAGTGATTGACACAGATAGATATTGGCACAAAATAAAAGAATAAAGATAGGGTTTTCAACTCTGTAAGGGCAGTTTCAGGGGCATAAAGGGACTAGGTAGCCCAAAGTGGTGACCTAGTCCACCTGGTGGGTTTTTGAGATTTTACAACATATTTTGATGGATCTATGTGGTTTCTATATTGGGTGATGTAGATATAACATGAAAATGAAAATTTTTAGAGATGTGTAATGTTCTAAGATGTAAAAATACAACCTATATGCACTTTCACTAATGCAAAAAGGAAAAACCCTAGAATGCAACTAAACTAATACAAAGTGTAATGCAATAAAAATCCTAGGATGAAGAATGACTCTAAATTAGAAAGGAAGGGATGCAGATGTCAAGTTCCACAAAATGAACCACCAAAAACATACACAATAAGGGAAAGAGGATTCCCCAATAGTCTCCTATGGTTTTTCACCTAGAAGCTTGGTTGAGGAATGACTCTCTTTTGCACTAATGGTGTATTCTTGGTTTTTCATTCAAATATTAGGGGTTTGAAGTGACGTGTGTGATATTTCCTAAGTGCTGGAAATGGTAAATAGAAAGTATTTATTGAATGCAAGCTATTGAAATGCAAAGTGCTCGAAAACACATTGAGATATGCAAGCATTAACTAAATGACCTAAGAAAACATAAGAAAACTAACACATAAAGCTGGAGATGAAAATGGTGTGTACCTAGACACTTGTAGAGGCTGGAAATGGGTCTAAATATAAGATTTAGGCCTGCTAGGACACTTATGCCATTCTGGGTGACCTAGTCCTTTTTATGTGAAAATCTGCCAGGACCCGTTTCTACCAAAAGGGTACTCAAATCTACAAAAAACCCTAAAATGAATGTATGGTGGGACTAGGTTGGCAATAATGGTGACCTAGTCACTTTCAACTTTTTGAGAATTTTGAAAGTTGAATTTGGAGGTCTCGGTCTACACTTTTTGTTTCTTTAGGTTTCTGGGTCTGTAACTTTGATTTTCGACCTATATGTGTCTTTTTGTGAATTTTTTTACCTATTTGAAAAGGAGATGTCTTCAACAAGATTTCAATTCATTTTTGAATGATCTCCTGGAAGCTTCCATGATACCTAAATCTGCAAACACACAAGGAGAGAAAGCAAAATTTTCGATGTTAGTGTATGGGAGCTTGCCTTGGTGAAGCACCTTTTGAGTAATTAAACCAAATGAAGATAGAAATGTAAAGACGCATGAAAGATGGAAAAATGGAATTTACCTTGCAATGATGGTTGATCTTGAGTTGCAAAAATGGGGGATTCAACCCTTGAGTGCTTGAACAAGATGTCTTGTTGACTTAGAATGCAGAAACCCTAGCTTGCTAGAGAAGAGTTGTGTGTGAGTGCTTCAGAAGATGAACAAGTTAGGGTTTTGAATGAATGGAATTCAATTAAGGTGAAAAAGATGATAAAATTCCTTATTTATACAAGTTATGCCCTAATTTTCCTAAAAGTACAACCTCACAGGTCGGTCTTAGGTTTTGAGAGACAAAATCTTGAAAAAAATTAAGTTAAATTTGAATTTTAAGCCACATGGGACTAGGTCGCCCAAGGTGGTGACCTAGTCCACATGATCATTTCTGATTGGTTGTAAGGAATTAAAAGGTGAGTGTTGTTTTTTGTTGGGATTTTCTCATAAAGCACACTAAAATTTGGGCCTTTAAGAGAATTAAGGGGTCAATTTGTCATTAGAAAAGGGTTGGTTTGGTGATAAAAAGCCTAGGAAAGTGTGAAAATGTCTTACAAAACCTTACAACAATTTTTCACAAGGCTTGGAAAGGGGGAAAAAGAATTCTAAAACCATAGGAAAGGGCCCAAATGAGTGAAAAGTGTCAAGGCTACACATTTTGGAAACACATTTAGCCCCGACTTTAGGGAGAGGATGAACTTGCTTCAAAATCACACTAAAATAGCCTCAATGGAGATGGTGATGAATGATGAAGAAGAAGAAGAAGAAGAATAAGAAGGATGTAGTGAAGTCCCCAAGATTCAAGATTCTAAGTCAAGTCAACGTCAACGCAAGAAGACATTCAATGGTGAATGATTTTTAGAAAAAACAAGATACATGATCATGCAATGACAAGAACTAGAAGAAAGAGAAGAAGGAAAGTGAAAAGAGTTGGGTCAAGTTTCAACCATTTATCTAGCTAGTTGTAGATCAAATCTTGGATATTTTTACAAAAATAATATTTACTCACTTTGGGGTTGTGATACTTTTGGTTGTTCGCTTGGTGAGAAGTACGAAAAAGTGAGAAATATACACTTGACTGGTATGCACTCACACACACGTTGGTGGCTATGGGGAAAGTTGTGCCGGTGGTTGGGCTTCCCGATTAGCCATACCAAACTTATACCTCATGATAACTTTGATAAGGCACCAGAAAAGAAAGATATTTGATGGTGATTTAAGGAATGTTCAAAGGGATTTTGCTTTTGTTTATGTGATGTCACATCTTAACGAACATCATGCGTAATATTGCCAAGAGAGGAAAAAGTGCAAATGGACTCATCTTGTGTGAAAGAGAGGAAAATTATCTCTTTTGGATGTTTTGGTTATGTTGCTGATATGTGGTTGTCATTGATGTCAAAACTATCAGCATTAATGTCTTTAAAATTGTATATGTTGAGGATATTGAGAAAATTGTTATAAAATAAGTTACAGGTTGTCTGTGAAGTGGTGAAGTTCAGTACGATGGAAATTTTAGAATTTTGATCATCAAAAGTTATAGATTAAATGGTTTTTTGTCGAGCCTATCTAGTTTATTCTTTGAAAGTTTCAGAGGTGTGCATGAAGATTTGATCAATTTATGAGTTTTTGTGTTCCTATAGTTATTTTGTTACTATAGTTGATGTTCTTGAAAGAAGAGAATGTGATTTTGGTAATTTGAGTTGTTTCATATGATCATGTGGTGCTTATTGATGTTTATATAGCATGCCCTATCTATGTTGCATGTCTGCATTGATCGTTGTGCTCGTGATTGAAGATTTTTTCTTGCATGTTCATGTTTTTCATGTTCATGGTCGATAGGGTGATTGAAGCGTGTTGTGGATCTTCATGGAATAATGTTTGAAGGTGTTTTATGTTGAAGGATTTTGTGTTAGGTTTTCATTATGTTGTGGCCAACTTTGGTTGATTCACATTGATAATATTTTTTTTTGGGCGGATAGTTTGTATTCATCTTATTATTTTATTGAAGCTGACATGAAGTGATGTAATTACTTGTTGCATATATATATATGCAATATTTTATATCATTTGAGACATGTATGATGCGAAGTATGCAAGTCCTATGTGAAAATAGAGATCAGATCATTTGAAGGCAAAGCAAAGTGTGAAGAAGAGAGGAGAAGAGTGAAGGAAGTATTCATGTGTTTAACCAGAACTGTAATCAGGCATTACCAAATGCTACTT
Organism: Sequoiadendron giganteum; assembly: GCA_007115665.2. Taxonomy (NCBI): domain Eukaryota; kingdom Viridiplantae; phylum Streptophyta; class Pinopsida; order Cupressales; family Cupressaceae; genus Sequoiadendron; species Sequoiadendron giganteum. The sequence continues at coordinate 98,928,767 of CM021101.1, forward strand.
TCTTAGTTGAAATTTTAGATGGATTTAATTTGAATGTTTCTGTAAGACAGTGAGTTTTATTATGTATTTGAGTAGTAAGCTTTAGGCAGTGTGCCTGAATGCAACTTCATTCCTCATTTATTCTTCTTATACTTCTAAAAAAATATAAACTTGTGGATTAACCTCCATAGTGTTTTCTCCTCTAATAGGGTTTCCATGCAAAAATATTGGTGTTATGTGTGCTTCTGATGTGTTGTTGATTTATGCTTTCATGGTTACTAATCAGATATGAGAATAAAGTTTAATAATTTTGAAATTTTGTGACAACTGATTCACCCCCCCTCTCAGTTGTCTACCCTTGTGTTGCAAAAAATTGCTATTAGAGAAGGTTTCTTGGAAGAATTTTAACATCTTGAGGTGATTTAGGATGGTGACATATAAGAAGGATAGTCTGAGATTTGATGGAAAAAACTATTCTCTATGGAAGAATCAAATGGAGTGTCATCTGAGATGCATCGGTGAATCCTAATGGAACATTACATGTAATAGGTATGTTATTCCTCAAAGTGGTCCTACTACTATTGCCAAGATTATGGATGCTGAATACAATATCAAGGCTAAGGAAGAATTGTTGAGTGCTTTGACTAATTCTGAGATGAAAAATGTTATGGAGCTGTAGAATGCTTATGAGATCTAGAAAAAATTGGAAACCTTGTATGAAGGTGATGGTAATGTGAAGATTTCTAAGCTACAAAGTTTGAAAGGGAAATATGAATTGTTGAAAATGGGTGATGATGAAAATATTACTACTTTCATGCAAAGAGTGATTGAACTTGTGTGTGGTATCAGATGTGCTGGTGGATAATTGGATGAATAAGAGATTGTTGCTAAAGTGCTTAGATCCTTTCCTACTACATACATATTCAAAGCTACAACTATTGATGAACTCAAGAATGTGACAAATGTGACTAGAGATATGTTAATTGGTAAACTTATTGATTTTGAGTTGAGTGAATTTGATGATACCCTTCCTTAGATAGAATTTGCATTTAAAGCTACTACTTCTAGATGAGATAAATAGAGACATGATCTGGGTGAAATTTATTCTAAAAAGGTATCTAGGTATGAGGAATAATTGAGATAGATTGAAGAAGAAGAAAAAGAACTGAATGAGCTTGAAGCACTTATTGTCAAAAGGGAAGCCAGAGGAGAAGGTAATTATAAAGGGAAATTTGCTATCAAATGTTTTTCTTGTAATAAGATAGGTCATTTTGCATCAAGGTTTCCAAAAAGAGTTCCTATGTCAAGACCTTACAAGCCTAAATTTCAAAAGAAGTGTTATTATGTTGCTGATGAAGGAGTGGCAGATGATGAATCTAATAAATGGAATGCAAGTGAAGATTGAGTTTGTGTTTATTGATATCAAGGAAAATAATCTCGTGTCTACTAAATTTGCTAGTTGTAAGAATGTGGAGAAATCCCTAGTTGCTTGAGTTGAAGATAGGTGATAAAAGAAAATTTGTGAGCCTATAAAGATACGATGGTGTTGTTGTAAGATTTGGTGATAATAATGGTGGTATAATTCGTGGCCAAGGATGTATTTATTTTGATGGTAAGCATAATACTGATGATGTTCTATATGTTGAAGGTTTGAAGCATAATATTTTAAGTGTTGGACATATGGTTGATAAGGGGGAAAATCTTCAATTCAAGGATCGAAAGTGTAGAATATTGGGAATTTATAGAAATGTGTTTACTTTAGGTACAAAAACAAAAGGTAGCATTTTTCACCTGAATGCTACTAGTAAAAGTTGTCTGATTGCTCAAGTTGATGAAAGTTAGTTGTGGCATAGAAGAATGTGTCATGCAAACTTTGATAATATTATCAAGATAAGTTCTACTCAGGTGGTGAGAGATCTTCCTAAGCTGGTAAAGCCTACTAATGCCACGTGCAAGGAATGTTAGTTAGGAAAGAAAACTAGAGTTTCATTCAGAAGAAAACAACATTTTTCAAAGGGAATATTGGAGCTTGTGCATACTGATGTGTGTGGTCCTACTAGAATCATAATTCTACAAGGAGACATGTATTTCATGTTTGTAATTCATGATCATTCTAGATTGATGTGGGTTTATTTCTCAAGGGAGAAATCTGAAGCTCTATAAAAATTTAATATTTTCAAGGCTAAATTTGAGACAAAGATAGGTCTGATGATTAAGTTTTTGATATCAGTTAGAGGTGGTGAATTTACTTCTAGTGAGTTTAATTATTTTTTGTGAAGTGCATGTAATAAAAAAATTATTACCTACACCATGGACCCCTAAGAAAAATGGAGTTGTGGAAATAAAGAAAAGGATAATTCTAGATGCTGCTAGAACTATGATGCTGGAAGGAAATGACCCTCATTTATATTGGAGAGAAGCTGTGAGTACTGCTATTTCCATCCTTATTCCGGTACAAATCAAAGGTGATACTGGTAAAAATAATTTTGAGCTATGATGTGGTCATAAGCCTACTATTAGATATTTCAAAATCTTTGGGAGTAAGTGCTATATCAGAAGAGACAAAGATATAGGAAAGTTTGATGCTAGGAGTGATGAAGGAATCTTTCTTGGTTTTTCTACTAAGAGTAAGGCCTATTGGTGCTATAATAAGAGATTGGAGAAAATGGTTGAAAGTGAAAATTTTAAGGTTGATCAAGACATTACTAGACCATCCATAACCTATGGATATGACTCTGATGATCAAAATGATAGTACAAACCAAGTTCAGACTTTAAATCAAGTTCAAATTAATTCGATGAATCCAAAAGATCAAGAGAAAGGAGAAACAAGTGAAAGTGCATAAGAGAGATCACAAGAGCCATAAGTTCAAGAAAATTCTAAGATCCAAGGTATGTGAGATTAAATCATTCATAAAAATAGATTATAGGTGACAAGAAAAAAGGCACATCCAAACTAGGAGAATAATTATAGAAGAGTACTATTTGATATCAAATACTAAGCCAAGTAATGTCAATGAAGCATGCAAAGATGAACATTGGATTGAATAAATTAAATAAGAGTTACAAAAAATTGAGAAGAATGATACATGGACTCTTGTTCCTAGACATAAGAACAAAAATGTAATTGGAACTAAATGGGTCTTTAGAAACAAGCTGAATGAACAAGATGAAGTTATCAGAAACAAAGCAAGATTGGTGTGCAAAGGATATTCACAAATGGAAGGAATTGAATTTGAAGAAACTTTTTCCCCTGTTACTAGAATTGAAGTTGTGATATTTTTTCTTCCTTATGCTGCTTACAAAAATTCAAGGTTTATCAGATGGATGTCAAGTCAACTTTTCTAAATGGTGAGATGAATGAAGAATTATATATGTTGAACAACCTAATGGATTTAAATTGAGTGATCAAGAATAAATGGTTTGTCGATTGAAGAAATCAAGTAAGCCCCTAGAGATTAGTATGCCAGATTGGACAAGTATTTGCTAAATCTTGGATTTAACAAAGGTACCGTTGATAGTAATTTGTATTTGAAAATTGATGATGATAAAGATTTGATTGTGGAAGTCTTTGTTGATGATATAATTTTTGGAGGAGATGATGGTTTGTGCATGAAATTTGCTAATGAGATGTAAAATGAGTTTGAAATGTCAATGATTGGAGAGATGAAATTATTTTTGGGATTAAAAATTACTTAGTTAGATAAAGGGATTTTTATATTCAGTCCAAGTATATGTGAGAGAACCACAAAAGAAGTTTGGTATAGAATATTTAAAGCCAATTGGTACACCTATGGTGACCGGATGTAAGTTGACAACAAATGATGATTCTTCAAAGGAAAATCAGACTAGATACATATAAATGATTGGTGGATTAATTTATTTGAATCAAACTATACCTTCTATCATGAATGTTGTATGCATTGTTGCAAGATTTCAAGCCAATCCTAAGGAATCTCATGTGACTATTGTGAAGAGAATTTTCAGATACTTGAAGGGAACAATTGATTTTGGTCTATGGTATCCTAAAGATGATGATCTTACATTGAGTGCCTTTACTGATGCTGATTGGGCAAGAGATGTGAATGAAAAGAAAAGTACGAGTGGTGGTACATTTTTCTTGGGAAAGAAGCTGATTTCATGGTTAAGTAAAAAGTAGAATGTCATTTCTTTATCTACTGTAGAGGCAGAATACATTACTGCTGCTAACAATTGTACTCAAGTAGTATGGATAAAGCAGATGCTGAAAGATATTAGAGTTGTGAATGGTGAACCTATTTCTATATTCTATGATAATTCAAGTGCAATTAACATTTCTAAGAATCCGGTGCTTCATTCAAAGACCAAGCATATATCTATCAAATATCACTTTTTGAGAGACAAGGTGAGTGATAAGGAAATCATATTGGAGTATGTTCCTACTAAGGAATAGATTGCAAACAAATTCACCAAGTCGTTGCCTAAGAATAATTTTAAGTATCTCAAAGAGAATTTATGGCTGATTTCCCCTCCTAATGAGAACTAAGATGCATTGTTTTGCATTAGTCCATACATTCACAATCAGATCTTGTTTTGAGTTGATGTTATGGTGGCTACTACTCAGGGGGAGTAGTCAAACAATTCAGATATGTGGTTGAGATTTTGCATGTACCTTTCCCATTGATGTAAAAGGGGGAGAAGAGAAGAGGATAAGAACTCATGATAGAAGAGTCAGAACCTAAGGGGGAGTAAGCACTAGAGTTAGTTGTGTTGATGTTATTTTTCACATCATATGTTTCCATCAATGCCAAAGGGGGAGATTGTTGGATGTTGTGGTTATGTTGCTGATATGTGGTTTTCATTGATGTCAAAACTATGTTGAGGATATTGAGAAAATTGTAATAAAATAAGTTGTAGGTTGTCTATGAAGTAGTGAAGTTTAGTATGATGGAAAGTTCAGTATGTTGATGATCAAAAGTTGTAGATTAAAGGGGTTTTTTTTGCGATCCTATCTAGTTTATTCTCTCAAAATTTCAGAGATTTGCATGAATATTTGAGCAATTTACGAGTTTCTATGTTCCTAAAGTTATTCTATTACTGTAGTTGGTGTTCCTAAAAGAGGAGAATATGATTTTGGCATTTATGAGTTTTTGTGTATGCTCCTATGGTTCTTATTGATATTTCTAGATCATGATCTATCTATGATGAATGTTTGCATTGATCGTTGTTCTCGTGATTGAATATTTTCTCTTGCATGTTCATGTTTTTCATTTTCATGGTCGTCAGGGTGATTGAAGCATGTTGTGTATCTTCATGGAATAATGTTTGAAGGTGTTTCATGTTCAAGGATTGTGTGTTAGGTCTTCATTATGTTGAGGTGGATTCTTGCGAAGGATCAATCGAGTCTTGTGTGGAGAAGACTACATTTCCCTTGTTAGAGTTTTTGTTTGTGATCTTGGATTCTCCTAGTAAAGGAGGTGTGAAGTTTAAGGAACCCCAATCATCGCCTAAGGACTTGTGATGTATGAGTTTCGCTTATTGGATTGGTGTTGAAGTGGTGAAGAGTTTGGATTTTTTTTCTCAAGTTGTAAGACACTAAATGATCCAAGATCAATGTCAAGCATGTACACTTTGTTATTGTAGATGTACTTCATCTTATGATGAAGAGTCGAAGGCACCCCATTCATTGTATGAATCCATGTCCTCCATAAAATTAGGTTGTATACAAGATCATGAGGCATAACATGGATTAATGTGTCTAATGTTGCCATTCCAATGGTAAGATGCAAAGCGATCACACTGAGCGATGTATGTCCTACACTGTCCAAACCACTGATAGATAAGGAGGTAGGTTAAATGGATGATTTATCGATATGGAGGCTATACAAGAGATTTACACTCCACACATTAACAATATAGACATTATCAACAAGTGTTCTTTTGATCCCTATACATTTGTATTGAGATATGATTACAAGAGCGTCAACCTTGTTTTGCACATTCAAAGGAGGGAGCTCACTTTGGTGGAAAAAAATGTCAACATTCAAGCCATGAATCATAGTTGCTATTTCATTTGTTTGCACATTAGAAGGGATAGGAATTTATTTCAAGGCATTCTGCATCATGTTGTGATAGTGAGGGGAGGCTTGAATAAGGTCCCATAGAGATATTTTAGCAGGAGTACTCCTATTTGGTCAACAAGGTCATACTCCCTAAGGTGGAAATTGAGGCAAGGGGTAGCAGGTAAGATGGGATGGGAAGAAGGTAAGGATGTTGAGGGTGGTTGGGGTGGGTGGGGATTGTTGTGAGTGTAATGTGTGTGAGAAATAATATTAGGACTCAGTTGCTACAACACACTATTTTGAGGTGGGTAAAGGATAAGTTTAGGTGTAGGTTTGGTTGAAGGAGGATAGAGGATGAGTTGAGGTTGAATAATATTAACATCCCCTTAGGAATGAGAGTTAATGTTATCCTTGTCTTGCACATTGATATCCTCACTAGGAGGAGAGTATTTAGGAGAACTACAAACCACATGTTCTTGACATTCAAGGGTTGGTTATTTTAAAAGGACTTCATCACAAGTAGGGTAATGATCAATGATGGGATTAGTAATGGTGGGATGATTAGGAGAGGATTCCTTTTGATTTTCATGTTTTTTTGAAGGTCTAATTCTCTTGTTCCACACCATCTACCATAGCAGGAGATCTGGTAATATGGTCACCACTAGCTTCATCACAAGGAGGGGAGGCATCAAGAGAAGGACGACCATGGTTATAAAATAGATTATCCCAAAGGGTAGGAGCATGAGGGAAGGGAGGGTCAAGAGTCTCATGACATGTACAAGATATATCTTCTAACACTAACCTATCCTCTTTGCATCTAGAAGGGGTATGAGAAGAAAACATTTGAGGGTCATGGTTATAAAGACTAGGTAAGGGGATGATGTTTTCATTTTGTTGTTTAATGGTTTGCAAAGGGGGCGGAGGAGGAGGAAGACAAGAAAGACCATCATGATATACAATGGCTATGTCTTCTTGCTGCAAGATACCTTTGTCACCAATGGGAGAGATATTGGGAGAAGAACAATTATGATTATCATGATTATCAATGTTTGCATCCTTGTGGGGAAAAATATTAGTTGATGAGCGCGGAGAGATGAATTCATCAATGGATTCATCTAACATGTCCAATTCATTTCTACTAAAGGGATTAAGAAGGGTGTGAGTGGGTGCATGCGATGTTGTTAATGTTGTGTTTTCTAAAGAATCTAATTTAAATGATCTAGGAACTAATGAAGAAAATGAAGATTGAAAAATTCTAATGCAATCGACAAGTACCATGAATGCTATTGGAAATGTAAAAAAAACTATGTAAACTTAAAATGCAATGTAAGTACATAAAATGAAATGCAATTTTTAGATTTTCAAGGAAGGTAGATTACTGATTACACTATGCATTGATCTAAAAATGACATGTGGTAATTGCAAAAAGTGAAAATGTGCAATGCATAAAATGAGGTAATTTAGGCTAGTTTTAATGAAATGCATACTATAGAAACACAAATATTTGAAATAGATAGATATTGGAACAAAACAAAATCATAAAAATAGGACTTTTAGCTCTGTAAATGGCAGTTTTAGGGGCCTAAAGCCCTGAGTGGCGACCTAGTCCACCTAGTGGTTTTTTGAAATTTTAAAAAATATTTTGATGGATCTAGGTGGTTTGTGTATTGGGTGATGTAGATCTAACATGAAAATACAAATTTTTAGAGATGTGTAATGTTCTAAGATGCGAAAATGCAACCTATATGTGCTTTCACTAATGCAAAAAGTCAAAACCCTAGAATGCAAATTAACTAACACAAAATGGAATGCAATGCAAATTATAGGATGAAGAGGGACTCTAAATCAGAAAGGAAGGGATGCAGACATCAAGTTCACCAAAATGAACCACCAAAAACAAAAAAATAAGGGAAAGAGGATTCCCCAATAGGCTCCTATGGTTTTTCACCTAGAAGCCCAGTTGAGGAATGACTCTCTTTTGCACTAATGGTGTGTTCTTGGTATTTCAATCAAATATTAGGGGTTTGAAGTGATTTGTGTGAGATGGCCTAAGTGCTGGAAATTTTAAATAGAAACTATCTATTGAATGCAAGCTATTGAAATGCAAAGTGCTAGAAAACACATTGAGATATGCAAGCATTAACTAAATGACCTAAGAAGTCATAAGAAAACTAACAAAAAAGATGGAAATGAAAAGGGTGCATTCCTAGAAATTTGTAGAGGCTTGAAATGCTATTGAATCTATGATTTAGGCCTACTGGGACACTTACGCCATTCTGGGTGACCTAGTCCTTTTTTTGTGAAAATCTTTCAAGACCTATTTTTTCCAAAAGGGTACTTAGATCTATAGGAAACCATAAAATTAATGTATGGTGGGACAAGGTCTCCACTAATGGTGACGTAGTCCCTTTCAACTTTTTGGAAAGTCTGAAAGTGGAATCTGGAGGTCTCGGTCTACACTTTTTGCTTCTTCAGGTGTCTAGGTCTGCAACTTGAATTTTTTGCATGTAGGTGTCTTTTTGTGGATTTTTTCCCTAGTTGAGAATGATATATCTTCAAAAAGCTTTCAATCCCTTCTTGAATGATCTCCAAGCTTCCAGGATACCTAAATCTGCAAACACACAAGGAGAAAAAGAGAAATGTTGGATATTAGAGTATGTGGGCTTTCCTTGGTCAAGCCCCTTTTGAGTAATTAAACCAAATGAAGATAAAAATGTAAAGAAGAATGAAAAATTAAATAATGGATTTTACCTTGCCATGATGGTTGATCTTGAGTTGCAAAAATGGAGGATTTAACCCTTGAGTGCTTCAACAGGATGTCTTGTTGACTTAGAATGTAGAAACCCTAGCTTTCTTGAGAAGAGTGGTGGATGATTGCTTGAGAAGATGAACTAGTTATGGTTTCGAATAAATGGAATTTAATTAGGGTGAAAAATATGAGAAAAACCCTTATTTATACAAGTTATTCCCTAATTTTCTCAAAAATTCAACCTCACAGGCCGACCTTAGGGTTTGAGAGATAAAATATTGAAATAAATTAAGTTAAATTTGAATTTTAAGCCACATGGGACTAGGTCATGCAAGGTGGCAACCTAGTCCACCTTGGTATTTTTGATTGGTTGTCGAGAATTAAAAGGTGATTATTGTTGGTTTTTGGGATTGTCTCATAAAACACACTAAAATTTAGGCCTGTAAGAGCATTAAGGGGTCAATTTGTCATAAGAAAAGGGTTTTATTTGGTGATGACAAGCCTTGGAAACTGTGAAAATGTCTTACAACACCTTACAACACTTTGGAACAAGGCTTGGAAAGGGGTGTAATGCCCCGCCAAGTAACCTTAAAGGAAGTTGCAATTAACATCATAAGCGAACCAATTTTTTTTTTTATAAAGTGCATTTAATATACACATTCACTTACTAATTAACAACAACCTCTAAGGCTACAAGGTTAGGATTAGTTAAACCCACACATACATATTACATATAACCATATCCTTATGAACTTTATGATATAAACATCATACATCATAAGAATACTACATAACCTAATAAGATAATCAACCAAGATACAATCTCATAAATATTATCTTAATCCCATAGTTACATCACTCATTCCTAGAATGAGGCAATAGTACATAAGGTTACAATTACAAAATTCCACCTCATAAACATAAGAGGGATAAAATAACTTATACAAGTTAAAATACTACAATGTAAGAATAACAACAAGAACTGTGAGCTGTCCATCTGGATGTCCCGCCACCAAGTACTGAAGATCGATGGGGACCCAATGGTTTTGGTGCATGTTCCACCCTACCAATGTGGTACCCGAAGGCCCACCCCCCATGCTAGGAGATAGTAACAAAGTAATATGGACAAAGATCTACAACCATGAACCAAAGGTAGACTCATACTGACTCATACTGTTGTAGCCAACCAAAAATATGAACTAACAAGTACAACTCAATCACCATACAAGTACAAATAAAGTACAACTCCAACATCACTGACATAGGTCACATTGCTTCTAGACATAAAGTAGATCAAGTATGTTCACAAAGCCATACATATAAAACAATTAATAATAGTTGTCCTAGATAGAGTGTCATCGCAAGGTTTGTCATGAGATCTCCTCTAGGCCTTCTTCATAGGCTCTGGCACAAGTAATCTTGGTGGCCTCAACTGAATCTCGACACTCATACTCACTTATATGGAATCAACTACCTTGCGCAAGAACAAAATAGTTGATCTTGCTATTCCAGGCCTTCTCACTCATCCCAAGTCTAAACAAGCCCTTGTGTCTATGAGTGAGGATTTAATTATCTTGATTAGTGTGAACTGCATCCTAATCATATAAGTACATTAATTTAATTATCACTTGATTAACTCACTTTTGAAGGTTACTCGGTTTACTACTTTGGGCTCTGGCCCCTAACAAAAGCCACTTTTCTATTCCACAACACACACCCAAACAATCCACCAAAGGAACCACAAGTGCATACCAACTAGGCATCATAATCCACTCCAACATAAGGAGGATACAAATAATAGAACTCACTCCAAACATCTTGGAGGCAACGAACACATAGACCACTCTTTTCACAAGAGGCAACAAGATGAAACCACATACCAAGGTCACTCCATACAAGGAGACACGGATCCCATAATCCGCTCCTAACCCAAGGAGGTGCAAACATCCCCGTTCGTGAAAACTGGGTAAAACTAGAAAGATGCCATGCACTACCCAAGGGAAAACAACTGGATGGCATAAAGATTCAACAACCCTTATCCTCTAAGTTCTTCTGGAAGACTTATAATTTAGGACTAACACTAAATCCCAAAACCCACAATGCAACTTGACGACATAACAACAAAAGCATTCAAGTCATTAATGAAGTCTAATATTTGGATTTCCTAAATCCATATTCAATCAATAGGTAGTGTTGAAAAAGTCAAAGATATGATGACTAGATCATCTATAACCATAACCCCTATTTCCCCTTTCATTATTGGAAATCTAGAACAATTAAAATTACTTCCTTTTACTGAATATAGAGAATTAAATCCTTTAAGCTAATCATGAGGAAGATACTACTTTTGGATATACTAAATCCATATCTCTTTCATAATCCAATCACAATGATTCAATTAATCTAAATAGAAATTAATAAATAACACATTGATTGCCTCATCAATGAAACAACTTTTTAATTTACTTTTAAATCGACACAAATCCATGCAAGTAAACTCTTTCTATTTCCTAACCAAATCTTACATCTTATTCAATTTTATATTTAAAATATTCAATCATTTTAATATAATAACATATTGTTTCTCTATCCATTTTCCATATACACTAATCAATCCATTTTTAAATCTCTATTCAATAATATATTGCATGCATCTCATTAAAATAAAATACGATAATGAATTTTACACTTTATATATATATATATATGCTCCATATTATATAGACACCAAATATATATATTAATAAATTTAATTACATATATTCTTTAATATTCCATTCACAATGACTAGATTACTCTATGGAACTAAATAAAACATAATAACTATTTGCCTTTTTCAATATAGTTAGTTCCTAAATTTACTTCTAATGCAACCTAACACTATTGCAAACAATCTTTTCAATTTTCTATCCAGAGCCTATGTCTCTTCAACTATCCATTTAAAAACATGCAATTTCATCAATGTATAAAAATATCTTTTGGCTTATCTATTTGACCACGCATTCATATTGTTTCTAATTAAATCTCATTAATTAAAACAAAAATTTAAATATAAATATTTCTATAATTCTTCAATATATTTAAATATCTTTTTCCTTATCAATTTTGACCATACATTCAAAACTTATCATTTAAATTCTTCATGCAAAGCTAAATTACACGCACTTAAATAAAACAAGGTAAATACTGATTGAAAATACTCATGGATATATATATACATTTCAATATATTTTCTTCAATCATATTAACAAAATAAATGTTTCCTTTTAAATCAAGTAATTACTTCTATTAAAAAATATCTTTCTCTATACATTTTCTATGCATACTAATCATTTCTTTTAGAACACTAATAATACCCAATTTGTAACAACAGAATAAAATAATATAAAATATTATTTATTCTCTCAAATGGATATATACCTTCAATATATATATACTAAATATAAATTAATATATTTAAATATATTTAATCATTAACATATCTTCTATTCTTTACAAAATATCAAATTGTTTAATTCAAAATAAATATCCCTTATCATCAATTTTCCAAAATATAGATATATTTTTCCAATTAAATCAAATTAATAATTGGACCTTTTACACATGAATCTAAATTCCACAATTAAATTTTAAATTATGTATTCTCTAAATCAAATATTTAACTCCTTCAATTACACTTTAACATGCCATTTTAAAATAAACAATAATTTCCCCATACGTTTATAATTTTAATTCCACTAATCTAATATACAAATTTTATTTAAAATAATATAAATAAATATAATACTTTAATATTATAAATTATAATATAAAATATTATTAAATAATATTTTAATATTATAATAAAAATACATAAAATATCAATATTTATAAATATCAATTTATTATTATTTTATTTTCAGAGTAGCCATGGGAAAATAACTTAACAACAGTCTCATGTTTCAAGCATAACTCAAAAACTACGATCTGGGTATTTGCGATTTTTTGATAGGGATAAGAAAATTTTAAAATGCAAAAACCCGTTAAATTTACTAACAACCCAGTTTGTGTAAGTGGAATTATAGGTGACGCAATCAGACCATTTTACCATGAAAAATATAACTATAATGCAGATTTTAAAATCCGATTTTTAATAATAAACAGAAGGTTTCATTTTCCAAAAACATTCTAAATGCATTGTTCAATCTCTATGTTTGATTTCCAATAACAACACAATCTATTTCCCCAAATAGTTTAAATTCAACTGAAGTTTTCACAATTTTCACTCAAGAATTTTCACAAGCAAAGGCTGTAAATTTATTTAATTCTTTTCTTCTAATATCAAATTTATTTTCTAAAACATATTTAACAAACAAATCTTTAATCATTACTATTTTAAAGAAAAACAATCAAGAACAATAAAACACAAAGAGGAAAACCTGGTACAAGAAGCTACAGGAAGAGATGAATTTCTGATGCAAGCCTCCTCCAAAGATTTCCTGAATTTTCTTCAATCCTCCAAAGAATCCAATCCAAAACTCAACAAATGCAAACAATCTTCTCTTCAATCAATTCTACAATCAAAACTTTCTTTAAACCCTTGTGTAAATTTTCCAAAATTTCTTCCCTGCTGTAAAAATGTATTGTTTTTCTAAATCTCTTTGTCTTGCCCTAAAGTTAAAATATGTATTCTTTATAAATCAAAAAATACCTAATACAACCCTAATTCACATTATATGCAAATTAGATATTTCAATTTCAATTTTAATTTTAATTTCAATTTCAATATTTACAACCCTAATTCACATTACATGCGAATTAGATATTTCAATTTCAATTTCACTTTTCGAAAACCCACTTTCAATTTAAAATGCAATTTCAAATAATAAATTAATTTCCAAAGTTGAAACTAATTTCCAAATAAACATTTAATTACAATTTCTAATTTAATTCCCACACATTGAAGTTAAATTCCAAACTTAATTTTAATTCTTTTATTTCATTTCATTCTCTTGCATCACATTTAATTAATTGATTTAATTATTTAATAACTAAATTCAACCCCTTGGATCAAATTTAATTAATTAAATAAACTAAATATAATTAATTAATTTAAATATAAACTTTTATTCACATTGCATTATTTAAATTAAATAACCATCAACATGATTTAAATGCAATTATTCTAAATATCTATTTCCAAATCAATAATCCTTCAGAATTAAATAACATTAAAACAAGACAGACAATAACTCGACACACACAATTGACGACACACTAAGGCTAGGGTGTAAACTTGACACATGTTACCTAGCTACTATCTCCGGTTCAACTTACCCGTTGGATCGACATGCTCAAACCTGTGAAATTAGGTGGAGTCGATGTCATGTACCTGCAATCCTGCAACCAGGTAAACAACATCATACAATATATCCAACATATAATACACACCATGAAGAAGGAATTACGGATTCATAGGGCACTCGCAAGCGAGTGATGCAAACTCATTCTTTTCACCCATACACTCATCAAAACTGACACTTCCATCATAATCTAGTAATCTCATAATAACATCTCATGCTAACTCTACAACATCATTAATCCATAATGCATGTGAAACAAAATCAGATAACTACATCCCACAATAATAGTTGTCTCTCAATAGTAGCGATCAACACATCATAACAAAATGTATCCGGTATCAAAGTAACTACAACCAAACATAGCATAAAGCAACTTGAACAAGAAACAAAATGGAGGGGTATTATAGGGGGAAAAAGAGGTCTAAAATCCATAAGCAAGGGCCCAAATGAGTGAAAAGTGTCAAGGCTACACTTTTTGGTGACACACAAAGAAATCTGGTCTCCCAATGATGTAAATCATTAGGAGACCCCATTTCTTGGACCCATTTTTTCAAACATGTCACTACATTAACAACTTGATTGAATTAGCAAGCTAGTGGGCCCACTAGCTTTCCAATTCAATTAAATTGCTAACTTGGCATGTTATCATCAGGAGAACCCATTTATTGGACCTTTTTTTTTCAAACATGTCAAGTTAGGTTGCTAATTTCATTGAATTGGCAAGCTAACATCACTGGTAGACCCCATTTCTTAGACCCTTTTTTTCAAATAGGCCAAGTTAGGTTTCCAATTTCACTGAATTGGCAAGATAGTGGGCCCATTAGCTTTCCAATTCGAGGAAATTGGCAACCTAACTTGGCCTATTTGAAAAAATGGGTCCAAGAAATGGGGTCTCCCAGTGATGTAAATCATCGGGAGACCCCATTTCTTGGACCCTTTTTTTCAAATAGGCCACTACATTTTTTAAGGGTTTAGGGTTTAAGGGTTAAGGGTTTAGTGTATAAGGTTAAAGGGAGATAGAGAGAGAGGATTGGGAGATAGATAGAGGGTAGAGATTAGAGGGTTTAAGGGTTTATGGGTGAAGAGTAGAGGGTAGAGGAGATAGAGATAAGATGAGTGTGTGAGTGAGAAAGAGAGACTTGAGAGAGGGAGAGAGGGAGGGAGTGAGAGAGAGATAGAGGGTATAGGAAAGAGGTTTTAAGGGTTTAAGGGTAGAGGGTAGATGATAGTGAGAAAAAGAAAAAATAAATCTATAAAAAATCAACTTTCTCATAATGCAAAAGTAGTAGAGATATGGTAGTTCGTTTAGCAAGACATAAAACACTCATGTTATAACCTGAGCACATTATAACACCAACACATTTTTTCTTGCTCTCAAAATGGTAAAGACCTCAATATACCATGATCTCTAGGCACACATTCTACATATTCTCCTACTTGTGTGCGTGTTTTGACAAAAAAATCTTTTTCTTACTTTTGTAAGGTGTGCATGCAAGTTTTTCACGTCCCACTACCTTTGCATGAAATAGAATATTTTTCACACTCAAATGCATATAATATCAATTCAAGTGTCAATTCAATTCAAGAGTGATATAAAATTGAAGTTTGGAGGGAAACAAGCTTTTGAAAAATTCAAATTGTTGAGGAGTTTGGAAAAAGAAGAAGCAAATTCTACATAATTGAGTAGAACTCCATTCAAAATTACATTTTTTTAAGAACGTGAAGTATTTATAGATTTTATTTCATTCTATTTTGGCTTGCTTTGATTTTGTTATTTTTCATATTCTATGTTCATCATTTTTTGTTTTTCATTATAACCTTAGCTTGTCAATGCACATTTTAACTTACACAATTCTTTACACTTGCCAGTTACATTTTTAAACTACATCTCTTTGAGGAATTTTCTTAAACAATTGACTTACCTTGTGTATGATTCCATATTTTTTATACAGATATATATGAAAAAAGGTATAAGTAAGTAAAATAATACATCATTTCTCAATCCTTTACTATGGATGAAAATACTAAGGGACACCATCTACCACAAGTGAATATGGAGGGACAATTCCATCTACCACAAGTGAATATGGAGATACACCATCTAACACAAGTGAATATGGAAGGACACCATCTATCACAAGTGAGTATGAAGGGACACCATCCACCACATCTCAAGTTGAGAGTACATCATCACTCGGATTTGATGAAGAAGGTATTCCTCATCCCCATGTTGACCTGGAGGTATGTCATCTATTCCACCCTCGATCGAAGGTACACAATCTAGCCCACCTCATTTAAATATTGATGAAATTCCTAATGTTGAGATGTATGTACCTAGGAGAACACCACCCAGAATTTTGCGTAGAAAGCCAAAGTATTTGATTAATATTGATGAGAATATTTTGTAGCACATGGAAGGTAAGATTCTAGAATGCACTTGTAGAAGATATGCTGATAAGATTTGGAAATTATTCTTTGAAATTCTAAATGAGACTACAAGATGAAAACTAATTCTTGAAATGATGTGAGGTATAAAGTATAGAAACATCATGAAGATTCTTAGGTTGATAACATTGAATGCTTCAAGTGAAAAAACTATTTTGAAGAATCTAATGGATTCTTATGAGAGTGTGGGTAAGACCTCATGCTCAAAGGATAATAATGTCATCCGATGTGTCATTACAGTGACTTTGGTAAGTAGTCAAACAAATATATCTCATCTCATTAGAAAGATGAGTTAATAATTGAGAGATTTTTTATCAAGAGCCATTCAAAGGTGGCAAAGAATTGAGGGCACCGATTCAAATGAATTATGGGCTTTCTTGAGGAGACTCCAATGAAAAGATAAACTAGTTGTTGAAGCATTGAGAACACTAATTGAAGACTATTGGAGGAATAACACAAGGCTATCTCCAAATCAAAGGGATGTGGTAAGAAGGAGAATCAATAGTTAGAACCGTGAGCCACATCGAGAGCAATTTTTGGATATGACTCAAACTCAAATTTTTCATAAATTTCAAGAGGATTATCCTCAAATGAAATTTTTTCAAAGATATTTTGAAATGCTAAAACCTTTTTATGTCAAGATAAATTGCACACAAACTACACATTGTTTTATATTATATATTGAATTCTCTGACAATTATGAATTTTATCGTTCTATATGTTTAGATTTGCATACTAAAAATGTTTTGTAGGATTGTGGCATACATGCCCACCAACATCTTCAAAAGAGTTCTAATCAGAAAATTTATGTGAAAGGGAAGATGGCCAAGTATTCTACAAGAAACTATGATTGGATGGTTCATGTTAGTGTTGTGGTGGCTTGCAGTGTATGCTAGTTGTACACATCTAAAAATGGTCACGGTTAATCAAACTTGTTAGTTAATTAAATATGAATTAGTTAATTAATATTCTTAAGTCATCTACATATAAATAAATTTAATTATTTATTTATATTGTTCGTTTTCTCAATTCTTCTACTTTAATTAAATAAATAAGTTTATTTAATTATTTTCCTCTTAATTAAATAAATAGATTTCATAATTTATTTATATTAATTATCACAAGTTTAAATTTTAAATTTAAATAATATTCTTCATCTCACATTCAATTAAATATTTCAAATATTTAATTAAAGAGCTTTCTTCTCTTCCGCTTAATTAAATATTTCCAATATTTAATTAAACACTTTCTTTCTAATTCTTTATTCTCCTCCTGTTAATTAAAAGCTTTCTTTCCTCAATAATTAAATATTCTATAATATTTGATTAGAAAATTTCTTCTCTCCATATTTAATTAAATATTTTATATATCTAATGAAAGTGCTTTTATCATCTCTCACACATAAATTGAATATTCATTCATTTAATTTATGGAAACATCTTCCATCTTTTTCTCAACTTCTTGATCTCTCACCACTCATTTTACAAGTTTGAATCTCAAACATTGACCCTCGCCAACTAGATTTATTGCCTTAAAAAATCTATAAATACAACCCTCTTATGAGTTGAAAAGGACACACCTCAAATATTAGATTTCATACACAGTTACTATAGTTGCATTTTAATATTATCAACATTCTAGCATCATAGCATTTCAATTTCATAGCTTAAATCATATAGCCATGCACATGCATTTTCAATTAATCTCATTCTCTTAAGTTGCCATTTCAACAAGCTTCTGCTTACACAACTGAGAGCCAACATCTTTAATCAAATCCTTGGAGATAGAGGACGATGGGATGAATTTAAAGAAGCTATTGTCATTAGAGTTTGCATTTATGCTTTCTAGTTAGATTTATTTAATACAATGTCTTATTGGTGTGTTAGTTTATTGTTTGATTAATCCACATTTTACAACAACACACTAGTATGTCAACATATGGAAAGCACACATGAGGTGGGAAAGAAACTAGTAGAGTTCGGGAAGTATAAAATAGTGACATATGTTACAAAAGATTGTAATCAAGCGAAAATGTGTGATTCGGTTATTGAGAAGATTCGAGTGTATTGGTTTATGTCTACATTTTGTGACAGTATAGTGTATGAGTATCAAAGGCATACCCATAGCGATCGCTGGTTGGACTTGTAATTCAAGTTATGCAAGGACACCTTTCTAGTTGGTAGAATAGTTTCAATGGTTGACTTTGTAGAGAACTATACTCTACATCCATAGCGTGAGGTGCAATCACAATATCACAACTCCACACAAGTTTCGGTATTTGTGAACATAGAATTCATTCATGCAACTGATAGTACATAGGATCAAAGGAAGGTATTAAGGGAGTCTCAATTTTATTTTAGCGATGATCACACACATTATCAAGAGTTTGTGAAAGGTTGCTTCCAATTGTTCTACAATGATTTGGATTAGAGGGCCATAACATACAATCATCATATAATATGGTTGGATAATTGTGCAACACTATTCAAGAACTCACACATGTTCTACTAGTTGAGCAAGATGCATGTCATTACAAGTGTTCAACATATGTGGAAATTTTGGTGAGGTCGGGCATGGAAAGGGAGAGCATGATGGTGCAGAAGCATGTGTGAAAAAAACATTAGCATGAGGAGAGTTAAATTATAAATACAATGCAAATTTGGTAGATGCAAAATCAATCGTTGAGTGGTGTAATGCTTGGATGGGTCTAGGTAATGAAGGTAAGTCTTCAATTAGTAGTTTTTTTTGGTTGATGGATGATACAAAAATTGCACCATATGAGGATTGTTTCACACTGACAGGATCGAGTGAGCTACACTCTTTCCTTAGCTCAAATGAAGGTTCATGGAGTATTCATACACGAAAGATGGCATGCTTTTGTTCTTCATGTACAATGCAAGCTTGGGATGATCATGAGTCAAAGGAGTGAGTTGAGAAATGGTGGTTAGGTTATTTTAGACCACTTCACATGTATCACCCTTCGATGACATTGGAACTAACATAGATGAAATAATTAGTTGAATTTGAGCACATATCAGATCTAGTTCAACGAGATAATATATCTGCTTGCATATTTTTCAAAATTCCTATCGTTATTTTACTTTGTAGTGGGTGCTGGCAAGAAGTTGAGTCCACTTTTTGGCCATTTAGTGGAAGTATTTTCCCTGATTTTCAGAAATCAACATATTTGACATTAAAATTTGAAGCACTAAGAGATGGAATCTTGAAAAAATTCACTAATCATAGAATGTAATACTCAGAGTCTAGTTTCCATATATGTAATCTATTTGAATACCCAAATGATAAAAATTGATTTTCAATAGGTGTTTCTAAGAACCGCCATTTAAAAGTCTCGTTTTTTTACCATACCAATATACCATGCATGTGTATGTCATCCATATTTTGACCTAAATAATCATATTTTTCTAAATAATTTTTGGAAAATATTTGTAACTCATTGAAACACGTGTTCCATATTTTTTTGTAATTTTTTATTGAATTTTTTTTAAAATTTTTTTTTTGGCCATATTTGGTGTTTCAAAAAATTGCCATGTACATCATGCATAAGATGACCTAAACTTATGATTTTTTGATTTTATTAAAATTGAAAAGAATTGTCTAAAGTACGCTTTCATGCAATCCATTCATGAAAAGTTATGTTGATACAAAAATTATTAAAACATTAAAAACCTTGATAGTTCAAGTTTATGGACCTCTTTAATTAGAAATTAAATGAAAAGTAAAAAAATTAATCCAATTGTAAAAAAAATTACATATTTGGAATCTAGATTGTCTGATTACAATGGGTTTTAATTTCATTGAATTTTTTTACCAAAAAAGTGTTTAGATGTATACCCGGAGTCACTATTTTTTTGTGACATTGCTAGGACCTTCAACTTATAGGTCAAACTAGGGCTAGGGAGTAGGTTCGGATCCTCAAAGATTTTACCAAACCTATCAACAAAGAAAAAACCCAACCTACATTTCAAATTTGATGAAATGGGATCCCGTTTACTAAACAGGAGCCCGTTTTCTTTATAAACGAGATCCCATTTACTAAACAGGATCACGTTTCCCATTTTCTCATGGAAAATAGAACATGATCTCTTTTAATAAATGAGATCCTATTTAGTAGTGGATCCCAATTAATAAATGGGATCCTGATTTATATAACTTGGGATCCCGAGTTATTTTTGACCATTTTCTTTAATTTTATTGTCAAAAAGGGGCATCTCGGGTCTGAGAATTATTTTGTACAGTTGATTGCAAAATATTCCATATTTTCTATCACCTTTTGTCTTGTTAAGCCGAAGTTGGGATTTTTTTCAATTTTGAAAGGAGGCATCAATAGGATGCTATTTCAAAGGAAGTTTGTTGAATTGCTACTTGTTTTCAAAGGAGGAAGAGGAATTTTATTTAATTGCTACTTGTTTGAAGAAGGAAGAATTTTTTTGTTGAATTTCTATCTGTTTTCAAAGGAGGAAGAAGAATTTATTTATTTTCTATTTATTTGAAGGAGGAAGAGAAATTTTGTTGAGTTGCTATTTGTTTTCAAAGGAGGATGAGAATTTTTTTTTAATTGAGCTACTTGTTTGAAGGAGGAAGATAAATTTTGTGCAATTGCTACTTGTTTGAAGGAGGAAGAGGAATTTTATTTAATTTCTACTTGTTTAAAGGAGGACGATGAATTTTGTTCAATTTATACTTGTTTGACAGAGGAAGAGGAATTTTGTTCAATTTCTACTTATTTGAAGGAGGAAGAGGAATTTTGTGAAAAATTTATACTTGTTTGAAGGAGGAACAAACAAGAAAGAATCACAATTTTTTGACATTCATTTGTGTATACTTCAAAAAAATTCAATCATGGGATCACAATGTTAGAATAAGAGGAAAGATAGGAAGGTGTTGACCCCTGAAGAAATTCAAACAAAGAGAGAGAAGGAGAAACAAAGAAAAATAGAAAGGAGAATGAGAATTCAATGAATGAATGATGGTGAAGCATCCAATTCCACAACTATTGAAGATAAAAACATTAAGGAGACCATGGATGTAGATGATGCAAAATTGCAAGAGGTGTGGAAACTAATACGAATATACAAACTACTCCTATTATGTCTCCAAATATCCCTTTCAATGCTATGGATAATTTTTCAATAGGAACAAGTAAAGGTACATATTCAAATCCACCTTTGAGCCTCATGAAAATCGTGTTTATTAGAGATTTAAAAATGTCGGATATAACAAAGTTGACATCGATAATATTCGTAGATTTCAAGATTTAAATCAAATTGTTGTTGAAAATGAAAATGAAAATCCTTTTATTGAAAATGAAAATGAATTTTTTTTCGTTGTTTAAAATGAAAATCCTTTTAATGAAAATGAAAATGAAATTTTTTTTGTGATTGAAAATGAAAATGAAAATACTTTTATTGAACTTGGAAATGAAAACCGCTATGTTGATGAAAATGAAAATAGTTTTGAATTTGAAAATGAATATATATATATATATATATATTTTTTTTTTAAAGTGATGTTTTGAATAATATTCGTTGTAATATTTCTTGGAGACAAATAAGAAAACATACTAATATATTATACACTCAATTTTTTATTGTAAAAAACTTTCAGTTCAATGTCAACTAGTGATGCAATTGATGAGAATGTGGAAAATGAGAATAGTAATAAAAAAGTTAGGCATTTTTTCTAAAGAAAGAAGAAAAGATGAATCAGTAAAACATGCTATGTCTACTATTTCTAGTGCCATTTAGTTTATTGGAAAAAATAGTAGATCTAAAGATAAGAATGAAAAAATAAGAGCTATAAAAACTATTATAATTAATAAAGAAATTTTTCATAAAATAATGGTAAGAAGTATTGGTGAAGTTTTAAATATACATCCTAAAACATTACTAAGAGTGACAAAAAGAAGAGAAAGTATAGAAAATGACCCAATTAACCAATGTTGGAGTTTTAGTGGTTGACTCCCAAGGTCTGACATGAAATTGAATGTTGAAATAAATCTTTGATTGAAAAATATTGGCATGATACTAATAGGGTATCATCTAATTCTAGAATATTTTTTAAAATTAAGAGTGGGGTCCAAAGTTTGCGATCCTCATCCAAAACACCTATTAGATACAACACAAGCTGAATTTTATAGAAAATTTTGTGGTGATTTAGTGTTACCTAGTAATATTAAAATAAGTCAAAGGTCTTTTGAAAAATGTAAACCTTGGTATGTAAACATTAATAAGCAATGTGAACCACCAAAAAGATATGCAATAGGGAAAGAAGATTCCCCAAATAGGCTCCTAGGGTTTTTCACCTAGGAGCTCTTGGTTTGTGGAATGACTCTCTTTCACACTAAAGGATGGTGTTTTTGGGTCAGTTCATTCAAATATTGGGGTTGAATAGGGTTGTGTTGGGGGTGTGTTGTGTGTGATTTAAGTATTTATAAATGCTTTAATAAAATGAAACTAACTAACTATGAAATGTAAAGTAATAAATCTAAACTACATGCAAAGGACCTAAATGTATGCAATACTAGAAAGAAATAGGAAGGTACAATAATGGTGCACCTGGAGACTAAAGGCTAAAGAAGAGGATCCTTAGAGTGTTTTTGAATCTGCTGGAAATCTACATAGGGACACTTATGCCAAAATGGGCAACCTAGTTCTCCTGCTGGGAAACTTTGCTAGGGCTGATTTCTAGAAAGAGGGTATCTAGAAACACATAATCAATTTCGAGGCTTAGGATAGGGACAAGGTCACCAATGAGGGTGACCTAGTCCTCCTGGATCTTTCAAGAGCTTTGAGGTAGGTTTCTATGGGCACCCACTTGTACTTCCTTTTTTGATGGAGACTCGTGTCCGAATCTTTAGAAAATAACCTGCAAGTTGTCTTTGGGATTCTTCTTAGGGTTTTTTGGCTTGGTTATTGTAGATGGAAATATGTTACCCTTTTCAACACTTTTCTCCTTGACTAATCTACATACACACCTACAAGGCACACATTCAAAGAGAAGGAAAATGTTAGGGTTAGAGATTAGGGGTTCGCCTTAGTCAAATCCCATATTGGTAATCAAACCCAAACGAAATGAAATGTAAAAGGAAAGGTAAATGAAAAAAATGCAAATATAAACACTTACCAAACCTTTGAGAATGAAATATGAAGATTTGCAAGAACCAACTCCAATGGATGATGTTTTTAATGTCAAGTGCTTGAATGCTTTCTTGCTTGAGAAGATTGAGTGCTTATGAAGATAAAATGCTAAGGAGGGGTAAAATGAGGATGAAAACCCTTATTTATACAAGCTATTCCCTAATTTCTTGAAAATAACACATGATAGGCCAACCCTAGGGTTTTGTAGGAAAATTCCCGTTAGAATTTTGTTTTAATTTTTTTATGCCAAAAGGGACTAGGCCACCCAAGGTGGCAACCTAGTCCACTTGGAAAAATTCAAGTGGTGGTCGGTGATAAAAATGTGTTTAATGATGATTAATGGGCTTGTCTCCGAAAACACACTTAGTTCGGGCCTAAAAGTACATTAAGGGGAAAATTTATCATGATAAAGAGTGAATTTAGTGATGACAATCCTAGGAAAGTGTGAAGATGTGTTACAACACCTTACAACACTTTGGAACAAGGCTTGGAAAGGGGTAAAATGGAGTTGTTTAGGTAAATTATGTTAAAAGGGTGCTAGAAAAGTTGGAGGATGTGTTAGAAAACTTCACAAAACCTTTGTAAAACACTATTAGGTTGTTGATATACAAGCATTCAAGGCCTAATGTGAATGTGTTGGCCACATTACAATATAAGATTAAAAAAAAATAATGTCAAAATCCAAGGGAAAAGGCCAAAATGAGTGAAAAAGTGTCAAAGCTACACTTTTTGGTGACACATTTAGCCCCCACTTTAGTGAGAGGATGAACTTGCTTCAAAATCACACTAAAGTAGCCAAGTCATACATATCGAGAGGGATGAATGTACTCATGTTAGTAAGATGAGATGGCTTCAATCAAGAGGGATGATCAAGCCCCCAAGATCGAGATTCCATGGAAAACAAAACATAAGCACATTAGATCACACAAGAAGGTGATGTTAAAGAGTGGAAAGAGGGAAATTCGAATCAAGGTTCGATTATTTGTCCAGCTAGTTATGGATTAGATCTAGGTTGTTTGTGCGAAAAGAAGATGTGTACTCACTCTAGGGCGACGAGACTATTGTCTATCCATCAAGTGAGAAGGCCCAAAAGGTGAGAAACATACACACGGTTGGTATGCATTCACACACACAAAGGTGGCTATGGGGAAATTTTTGCCACTAGTTGGGCTTCCCACTCAACCATACCAAAGTTATACCTCTTGATAACTTTGATAAGGTACCACAAAAGACAAGGGTTGAGGTTTATGAGACAAAAAAAGTTGCGTATGATTGGAGGTCATAAACAAGTGCAAGAGGGCACCACAAGAATGAAAGTTGTGTTATGCAAGGTGGCCATGTATGCAAAATAAAAAAATGAAACATGAAAAATTCAAAATGTAAAATGAAAAATAAGTGTTTGAAGGAGTCTTGTTTAGTTTGTATGAGGTATTTGACTCAAGGAAAATTGCGTCTAGTTTCTCCAAGAGAGGACCAATCAAAGGATAGAAAATTCACAACTTAGGGGATGCAGTGTATCACATCAAGCCACTAAGAGGAATTTTATATGCTAATAGAAGTCACTTTCATGAAATACATTACACCCAATGTCATTCAAAAATAAAAAACACATCGTATAAACTAACAAGGCTGCACTACGAACCAAGGGAAAAGAAAAGAAAATTCAAAATTGAATAATGCCAATGTATGTCCCCACTTTAAAATAAATTTCTACACACCATTTTGTGAGCAATTAATTTAAAGTAGAGAAATGTAAGATGCAGAAAAAAAGAAAAATACATGAGAGCCTACTTGGAAAGCCCTGTGCCAAGTCATATGTTTCCAAGGGAGGCTGTATCATGTAAAAGAAAAGGAAAAAAGAAAAGAAAGGAAAGGGGGTTGCCCCCCAAAATGAAAAACAACACCAAACAAAAAAGGGATCTATAGATTTGGGGTCAATATGTTCATTGCTGCAATGTTTGTATAGAGAGCATGCGAGTGTAATCATTCCCCCAAATACATAGAACTAGAAGAAGAGCAAAAAGAGAGCGAAAAAAAAGAAAAAAAAGAGTCATTTTGGGTCAACATGGAAGAGACATAGGGTTTCTTGACACTTTGCATCGTCCCCAAATGGACAAAAAAAGAAACAGAAATAAAAGGACAAAGAAAAAGAAGCTTGTTTGTGAGTCAACATGAAGGAGACATTAAGGTCTCAATTCCTTGCATCATCCTCAAGAGGAAGGAAAAAATAAAAATAAAAAGAGGAAAAGGGTCCTTTTGGGTCAACATGAAGGAGACATTGCAGTCTGAATGCCTTGCATCATCCCCAAAAGGAAGGAAAAAAGAAAAAATAAAAGGAAAAGGGGCCCTTTTGGGTCAATATGAAGGAGACATTGTGGTCTCAATGCCTTGCATCATCCCCAAAAGGAAGGAAAAAATAAAAAATATTCAAAGATAAAAGTGGAAAGAATGCATCACATATTAGAAGAAGTGAGGTACAAATAGAAGAAGGGCACAATTAGAGAGAAAGCATAAAAAAAAAATAGTATAGGGAACACATTACACATAAGAAACCATAATAATAGTAAGGAAAGTGTTAGTCAACCGTTAAGCATGTCATCCATCTCCCCATCTCATTGGGAATTAGTGGGAGGTTAAAAATAAATCTAAGGGACAAGGAAAAATGCATTACTAGCACAAGGCTAGCAACCTCTTTCCCCCACTGAGTGCAAGGAAAGAATGAGTTGAGCTTGGTGATGAGAAGGAGAATGTAATAGTGAGAAGAGCATGTTCTACAACTATTACATGATAGAGTGTGGGATGGTATTTTATTGTTTGAGGGGGTAGAAATTATCACCATCGAAGTGATACTTGATTAGTATCTCTCTCAAATGATGACACTCATTGCTTCTATGGAAAATAACACAATGGTAGGCACAATGTGGGACATTAGAATATTTAGGATAGATCACCAACATATTGTGAGGAGGCAATGTAATGAGTCCTTTTTTAATAGTATTTTCAATTTCGTCTGACATTCATGTGGTGGACGAAGAGGAAGTTTAAGTTTATGTAATTTTTATGGCCTCTTGCATCTACTAGATTCTCCAACTTTTTAAGAAGAGATTAGGGAAGGAGGATCTAAAATGATCTTAGGATTGTCTTTGTTGTTGTTAGGAGATGGTAGGCATTCTTTAGGAAGGAGAACACCCAAATCGAGAGGGGCATCGAAGATCACCATGCCATCATCATGAAGCTTGAGATATTCTCTAGGAGGCTTATGTTCATGGGGGGGATCTTGATAGCCTATTCCCTTTGTATGTTCATTAGGTGATAATTGTTCACAAAATTTATGTATGTCATGTTATTTTGTTGCATCACCACCTTGCTTGTTGAGAATGGTAAACCCTTTTCCATAGGTTTGTTGAATATTAATGGGAGGATTGGTCACTTCATTATTTTAAAAGGGTTGAGTAGGTGCATGCTTGGAAGAACTAGGTTCACCTTGTGGAGGGAACTTAGGTTCAATGTTTTTTCTAGGATGGAGATAACCAAATGTCTCTAGAGGTGTCATGTTAGGCAGCTCAAGCTATGTCATGGATGGGTAAAAGGAAGCATTAGATTCAAGGTTGTCAAGGCAATTATTGAGGAATGAAACTATGCTAGCATCATCTTCTCCAATGATGTCAACGTTAAGAGGAGGACATGCATTAGGAGTTGATTGAGTAGGGGTGGGTTCAAGGTCATTTGTATTAGTGCCAAAGGCACAACTTAACATATCTATCAGGGATTTGAAGGACATCCAATTTGTTTTGAAAGACATAGCCATAATGAAATAAATCTAAGTGCAAGAAATTAAATAAAAGAGCAAATATGGAAACAGAAACAAAAAAGCAATTGCAGAAAATAGAAGTGTAGGAAATGCTTTAAAAATGCCATAAATTATAGAGTGAATGGTAAAAGGGGACTAGGTTGCCTAATGTGGTGAATTAATCCCAACAATGATTTTTTTGACACTTTGTAGAATTTTTAACTAGTTTTTATGCTTTTTATGCTTTTCTGATGTAAACATAAAATGTAAATGCATATTTGTTTGTACTTTTTCCAATGAAAATGCAATGAAAAGTGCAAGGTAACATGGAATTTTCACTAATTCACTTTTTAATAAACCCTAGGATGCAAATAATGCAAAAACCCTAATCCAATGCAAGCTTTGTCCTAATATGTAAATGCAAAATCAAAAGATTAGAAAGTGTCTTTCATGTGAGGTTCACCAAAATGAACCACCAAAAACATATGCAATAGGGAAAGAGGATTCTCCAAATAGGATCCTAGGGTTTTTCACCTAGGAGCTCTTGGTTTGTGGAATGTCTCTCTTTCACACTAAAGGATGGTGTATTTGGGTGAGTTCACTTAAATATTGGGGTTGAATAGGGTTGTGTAGGGGGTGTGTTCTGTGTGATTTAAGTATTTCTAAATGTTGTGATAAAATGAAACTAATTAACTATGAAATGTAAAGTAATGCAAATCTAAACTACATGAAAAGAAAAATAAATGACATAAATGTATGCAATACTAGAAAGAAACATGAAGGTACAAGAATGGTGCACTTGGGGACTGAAGGCTAACATAGAGGAGCCCTAGAGTGTTTTGGATTTTTTTGGAAATTTGCACATGGACACTTATGCTAGAATGGGCGACCTAGTCCTTTTGTCGAGAAACTTTGCCAGGGCTGGTTTCTGGAAAGAGGGTATCTAGAAACACATAACCACTTTTTAGGCCTTGGACAAGGACAAGGTCACCAATTATGGAAACTTAGTCCTCTTGGAGCTTTTGGGAGCTTTGAGGTAGGATTTTATGGGTACCCACTTGTACTTCCTTTTTTGATGGAGGCTCATGTCCAGATCTTTAGAAAATGACCTAGAAGTTGTCTTTTGGCTTCTTCTTAGGGCTTATTGACTTGGTTGTTGCAGATGGAAATATGTCACCCCTTTCAACACTTTTCTCCTTGACTAATCTGGATACACACCTGCAAAGCACACATGCAAAGAGAAGGAAAATGTTAGGGTTACAGATTAGGGGTTTGCCTTAGTCAAACCTTATGTTGGTAATCAAACCCAAATGAAATAAAATGTAAAAGGAAAGGTAAATCAACAACATGCAAATGTAAACACTTACCAAACCTTTGAGAATGAAATCTGAAGATGTGCAAGAACCAGCTCCAATGGATGATGTCTACAATGCCAAGTGCCTGAATACTTACTTGCTTGAGAAGATTGAGTTCTTGAGTGCTTGTGAATATAAAATGATAAGGGGGGTGGTGAAATAAAGATGAAAATCATTATTTAGAGAGGCTATGCCCTAATTTCTTGAAAATAACAGATGATAGGCTGACCCTAGGGTTTTTGAGGAAAATTCCCATTAGAATTTTGTTTTAATTTTGAATTTTATGCCAAAATGGACTAGGTCACCCAAGGTGGAAACCTAGTCCACTTGGAAAAATTCAAGTGGTGGTCGGTGATAAAAAGGTGTTTAACGATGATTAACAGGCTTGTCTCCTGAAAAACACTTAGGTCAAACCTAAAAGTACATTAAGGGGAAAATTTATCATGATAAAGGGTGAATTTAGTGATGACAAGCCTAAGAAAGTGTGAAGAGGTGTTACAACAGCTTACAACACTTTGGCACAAGGCTTGGAAAGGGGTAAAATGGAGTTATTTAGGTGAATTATGATGAAAGGGTGTTGTAAAAGTGGGAAGATGTGTTACAACACTTGACAACACCTTTGTAAAACACCGTTAGGTTGTTGTTGATTTGCGAGCATTCAAGGTCTAATGTGGATGTGTTGGTCACATTACAACATTAGATAAAAGCAAAACAAGGCCAAAATGAGTGAAAAAGACTCAAGGCTACACTTTTTGGTGACACATAATGAATATCTTATTGTTGTAAAACACATATTCAATTTCATTAATTTTATGATATTTTTCAATACATATATTCTAATTTGTATACTAACATGATTATACACGAATGTGGTATTAATATGCTACCTAAAACAATAAGGGAGTTTATATCAGGTTTGTTTTGTGAAAGATCTAATGGAGAATTATTTTATTTAAGTTCTTGTATTTTTGGATAATGCACTAGTTATGGAAATATTTTATTCTTAAGAGTTTTCATGCATGAAAGTGTTGAGAATTATTTTAGAAAAAAATTAGTGGATGTTAAAAGATTTAAGAATGTTAACTATTCTCTAAAACATGGAAAAATTGGAAAGCATTTTGATTTAGTTATAAAAAAAGTTAGTGTGCATGCTTTCATATTAGAATTTAAGAATATTATTGTACCAAAATATGTTATGCACTCTCAACATGCTCGATGTCTTGATGGCCAATATCATGCATGTTGAAACACATTTCAAATTGGTAGTATACTATCAGTGGTTGATTTTACGGAAAATAATACTCTAGTTCTGCAAGAGGAAATTCAATCAACGTATTATAATTCAATGCAAGTAGATATGTTTTTCATATTTTTTATAGGCATGAAGATGATAGCACAAAGGATGATATAATTTTTTTGAGGGAGTATCCTTTATATTTGAGTGACAAGTGGTTACACTTGTTAGAGTTTGTTCAATTTTGTTTCAATATATTTTATAGAATTTTAAGAGATAGAGGAATCCATATGAAAAAACACCTCATATGGTTAGATAATTGTATGTGACAGTTCAAGAATTATTGAATGCTTTATTGGTTAAGTAAGGTTCACAAGGAACTTAATGTCCAACATATGTGGAGCTTTTTTCAAGCTGGGAATAGTAAAGGAGAACATGATGGAACTGGTGCATGTGTTAAAATAATTCTTTCTAGAGAACAATTAAAATTTGAGGATGCAATAAATTTTAAAGATGCATGTGGGATTATGGATTGGTGCAATACAATATTATCTATGTGTGGTTCAAGAGAGTAATCTATAGTTTGATGATTCTTTTGGTTGGTTGAAGAAGAGAACATTCCACCTAGACTTCATTGTAAGACAATTAGTGGATCTACTAAATAGCATGCATTTAAGAGCTTGAATGCAAGCACATGGACTATCTAGATAAGGGAGCTTGCATTTTTTTGTTAGTTTTGTATCTGGGGAGATTGAGAAGTATGTGAAAATATAGAATTGGTTGAATATTGGAAGCAAAGATCATTGTCACCTACACAAGCACATGATCAATAGGAAACAATTGAAGATAGTAATCAAGTGTTTGTATCAAAAGACTATGACCATGTTTCACCTTGCACAAGAAGGTAATTTAATTAAATTTATTTCACTTTATTACTATTTTTTAATACTAAATTATTTATTTATATACATATGAATGGATGTATGTAGATTGGTCAAATTATATGGATGTGTACACAAGTTATTAAATCAAAATTTGTTTGCAGGACATGTGTATGCTATTCTTGCACCTGAGGGGAATGAAGAGGAAACAAAATATTGGTTGGCTTGTTGTATGGAGACTAAACATAAGTTAATAGAACCTTGAGAAGATGATGATGGCTATCATTATCCAGCATGTACAATGATCCCCTTAAGAAAATTTTGATAACAATTTTTTGATCCTTGTAAGAATGTTTTGAGAACTTATTTGATGATAGTTTTCATGTTTTCCAATAGGATTGGTGGTGGTTGTTGGTACTTAGCTACAAAAATATCTGATAAGGAAGAATGGTCTACCTACATTCAAAGATTAAGAAACACATAAAAATATTATATGCTATTCACATTTGGTGGTGGCAACAAATATAAAAATAGATTGGTATTGTGGAAGACCTACAAATAAAGTGCTATGCAAAATTTTTATGGAAGAAAATGAGACAATAATAGATACATTAAAAAAAAGAGAGGATGCAAATGGTACAATGGAATAAGTAAATATAGGTAAATATAGTTTTAGTTTTATATTGTCCTTTTAAATAGATTAAATACATGTTTTCATATTTCTCAAGTGTGTTATTAGTTGAAATTGACTTAAATTTTCCTTTTATAGATCCTCAAGCCATTGTCACAAAAAGGAGAGTCCACACAGATTCAACCTAGACAACATGGAATACCTAGTAAAAACAGGGTAATTATTAGTTACATTATATTTAAATACATGTTTTAATTATATATTGATATTTCTTGTATATTAACAGTTAAAATTTATTTATTATCCTTTCTTATATCCTTAAGCCATCATCACATTGATCTCATAATTTGAAACAAAAAGGAGAGGATGCAAATTCAACCTACATGCATGTGTGGAATACTTTTAAATATAGGTACTTGATTTGTGTACATATAGATAGTTTTATATAGATTAAAATATGTATGTTTTGATGATTTCATTGATATTGCTTGTACATTTTTGATATCAGGTGGCATGAAGAACTACTACATTCTAGGCATAGGTTTCAGATGTTTTTGAGATGGCATAGCCAAATTTGGCAAACATTGTTTTGAGTTGACATATATGTACATACATACTTACACAATTAAACATTTTGTAGAAATTATAAATACATGTAAACACACAATTATACTCTATGTAATGTTATGTATCAAAATCAATATTCTATATATTTTGTTTGTTAAATGTGCATTTTTTCCAACTTTGAAACTTTATATTTGATTGTACAATCACTAAATAT
Source organism: Sequoiadendron giganteum (assembly GCA_007115665.2). NCBI lineage: Eukaryota > Viridiplantae > Streptophyta > Pinopsida > Cupressales > Cupressaceae > Sequoiadendron > Sequoiadendron giganteum. Next base: position 98,961,154 of record CM021101.1, read on the forward strand.
CAGGTATAAATTATTTTTAAACCAATTATATCAATTGCGATTACTTCTTTGATCCCCTTAAGATGTCATATTAGGACCCCTTAATACATTTTATCAGGACATATCCTAAATATTATACTTAATTATATCATTTGTTATGATGAGTCACCCTAAAGTATAATACTTGTTTATATCACTTAATATTTATAATTAATTTTACTCTTCTTTGATTACCTTAAGATGTTGTACTAGGACATATCCTAGATATTATAATTAATTATATCAATTGTTATGATGAGTCACCCTAGAGTCTAATACTTGTTTATATCACTTAATATTTGTAGTTAATTATACTCTTCTTTGATCCCCTTAAGACGTAATATTAGGACCCCTTAAGACATACATAGGTGAAGATGTTCGCTATTATTCTATTTGTATTTTTAAATCATTTGATTTTGGATATTGGCAATTACATGGAAATTTGCAGATTAATGTAGTTGTCTCTTTTGAAAAAGTATGTGACTCCCATTCCAACAGACAGTACCAAAAGAAAGGGTGGATGTAGAGGAAGAAGGCTATAGTATTTTTGTTGGTTGCTATTATTTCTTTTCACAACTTATAAATTAGTGTTTTTTGTGGAGCATGAGGTCAAGAGGACTTTTCCATTCTTAAGTTTTCTCTAGCACTTTGCATGATTTGTAAATACAAGAGTACATGACTTAATATCAAAACTTTAGCCTATTTTTGGATAATTAAGTTGTATGATTGTTCTTTAATTTTATGTTGTAAAAGAACTAGGAAATATGGTGTATACTTGTAGAATAATTTTTATTGCAAAAATTGTTGCATTTTGATTGGTATTTATGTTTAGCTTGTAGAATTTATTAATTCTTTTGTTCTCTAATCTTGTATGGTATTATTTATTTGTTAAAATTTTACCCTTTGTGGTATATAAATAGATTGCTTTCAAGTTTGTAGATTATGATTTATTTTCTTATTTTACTAGATAACCTATGTATTAGGACCCCTTAAGACATGCTATTAGAACATGAATTAAATAAGTTCAAACATTAACTAATTATCACTAATTATTAAGTCCATAAGAGTATAGCCCATGAAATAAAATATTAAGTCCATGAAACCAATATATATTAAGTCCATAACAGTACAACACGTCAAATAAAGTCCATGAAAAAAACATTAAGTCCATGAAATAATCAAATACAACCCATGAAATCATGTCTAACTCATATTGTCTCTATAATCAAGAGACCTCTTCACACCATGCAGACTACACGGATGACTTGGAATACTCCATAAAAGAGAAATATAAAATCAGATGTAAGACAATTAAAAATTATTTCATGAAAATTTAATTTAGAATTCATCATAAAATTAAATTACCATGGTATCTAGGTTTGGATGTTCCGGTGCACCTAAACCAACCACTAAATGCTCTAAATCAATCTACATATACAAGAGAAATAAATTTGAAATTAGATGAAAGTCTACAATTAAAAATGATTTAATTCAATTTAATTTATAATTTATCATGTTTAAATTGTACCATATGAGGTTGTGCACCCTCTATTCTAGGACTGATTTGTACATGCTTAGCTACAAAATGTGTCTCATGCTATAAAAGAAAAAGAATGTTATTCAATTTTAAATTTAATTAAAGTTATTCAAAATGTATAATTTGTAGTTGAATTTAAATATAATCAAAAATCTAAATTACCATGATATTTGGAGCTTGCTCTGCAAGTCCTCCTAGAGGTGTAACTATGATTGAGTCATGATAGAAAGTCACACTAAAAAATTCCTACAAGATCAAATTTAAAGCATGTATACTTGAATTAGGTTAAAATATATATTCAAGTTTTCACATTTTGTGTAGAAACCTTTTTAAACAACCTAAAATTTAGAGGCCTCATGAGTAGCCACAACATCTAATGTTTTTCCGATGCCCATTCTCATTTTCATATCAACCTAGACATACATATAGAAATTTAACGATTATAATATTTGCAAGTGTACATATGCATTTGATATTTAGTGAATTCAAAATTCATAATTGTAACTATAGTAATGTAAGTTAAATAATTTATAATATAAATGTACTTGCCTCTGATCTACGATGCTCAATAGTGGAGGAGCACTCAAAAACCCCTTGGGTGGAATCAATGTGGAAGTCGATTGACTCCCCTGAACCAACATAAATATTTAAAACATATTTTCATAATTGAATTATAAATTTAAAAGTAAAGTTAAAAAATATTTCTATATAATTTAAAAAATTGAAATCAAAATACCCCATAAGGGTTGCCAACTAGGACTGGTGTCAACAAATGTACTCATGGTGTAGATTATTGCCCCATAGTTAGTGTCATCTATACACCAAAAAGTTTCATTATTAAAATGTATTGCAATTTGTTTTGATATATATATGTTCATTAAAATTATTATAAATTCAACATGTAGATGCATATTTATACCTATTTTGCACTGTCCTCAGGGTGATGTTCTACAATAAGAAATTTTATTAATGAGCTAAGGTGACCAAATGATCCACCGGAATTTCCATGTCCACCTAAACTGGGTGTGGCCCGATCAAGGCCATAACATACCTGATGGCGACTAGTATATACATGTGGTGTCGACACTCGTAAAGTGGTACTAGGACCAACTCCATATAATTTTACTCCTCCATCATCGTGATATCTATGCTCCCTAGACACTATCGCAGAATCATGTTGATCAAAGTCTAATGAAAGCGTACTCAGGCATGCTAATGTCGATACCACCGCATGTTGATGCACAAATGTAGGAATGAAAGGACCAAGAGGAGCAACAAGGGGTTGTGCATGCACAGGGTGTTGGGGATCAACCCTTGCCCCTAACCTTTTTTGTGGCATGCTACCACCAACACTCTAAAATGATTTAAAATCAAAATAATTGGGCTTTTTCCCCCAAAAAAACTCTACATATAGTTTCCCAAAAAAATATAATGGGACCTCTCGATTAGTGTGTGATGGAATATCAAATACCATATACCATCAATTCCAAAAATGTGTAGTCATCTGTGGATGTATACACGAACTCATGGATATTCTAGATTTAGTGGCAAGAATGGGCTGTTAAGTATTAGGGTCGATAAAATAAGGGGATATATAGGATTTTGTTATATATTTAGGTCTATTGTTTATATGAGAGACCATCTGCATAAAATCATGTCTCATATCCTCTCTATCTCGTCGATGCCTATCTAGGTTAGAATCGATAGTCCTAAGGGCATCAACAATGTTTTGCATCATCATAGATGCAAAACATCTCACAGGTGGTGCAATTAATGCTTCATTTTGTATAGCATTGATTTGGTTTTGAATTGATGCCACATTTTCATTGGTACATTCTCACAAGCAAGCCTCATCTGATCCAATGAGTGGTGGAGGTGGGGTATGAGGTGGATAGGGTGGAGGGGGAGGTGGAGGGGGAGGTGGAGGGGGTGGAGGTGGAGATTGCTAAGCTGGTGGATTGATGATATCATTGATGCCAAATTGATCCATGATATCTATATAAGTGTTAATCTACATTGAATTATACAAAATTAACATACAAACTTATAAAATTATAATAAATAGTTAAATTCTATATGTACATGCAAATTTGTTTAAATAGGATGTGCATACATATAGATACACATATTTACACTAATTGAAATTGATCACATTGCATACAAATTTCAAAATTTAAGATCTAGAACAATATAATTTTAATACATGCACACATACTAGAAAATAAACTTAAAACATTCACAAAAAACTCATTTATGTCTAACACACATATAAATAAATTTTTTCCAACAAGATAAATCATGATGTAGTAGATAGTCATAAAATATTTACTATTATAAATTCACCATTATAAGTTATTATATTCATAAATTGAACACTAAAAAATATCCATCCAACCAAATTAATAAATTCATCACTAAAAATATCCATCCAACCAAATTCATAAATTCATCACTAAAAATATCTATCCAACCAAATTCATAAATTTATCACTAAAAATATCTGTCAATCACACAAAATATCCATAGAACGAAATTCATAAAATTAAAACTATAAGATCATTGTTTTAATTTATAAAGTGTTGTGTCTCTGTATTGCATCTCTTCATTTCTTTGTGTTTTCCTTTTCAAAATCAGTCTTTCTCCTCTCCTGTAGCCATCATCGATGCTCATCTATGACCCTTCCACAATCCTGACAACATCAACAACATTTTGTGTCCTATATGAAAAAATCCTCAAAGGTGATAGGATACATTCTTCATTTTGAATAATGTTGATTTGATCATGAATGGTTCTAACATCGACATTGATTCATGCTTACAAGAGAGCACCATCGGTTTTAGGTGGTGGAGGTTGGGGGTTATGAGGTGGAGTGGGTGGAGTGTGTGGAGGTGGAGGTCAAGGTGGTAGAGCTGGAGGGCATGGAGGTGGATTATGAATATTATTGAATTGATCCATGTGATATCTAAGATATAAGTGAACTTGCATTGGATTTATAATTTCAAAAGGAAAGATAAATGTTTAAGAAATACCATAAAACTATTCAATATAAATGGCCCAATTGAATACAAATGATAAAATGTGTAAGCCTCAATTATGTCTAAGGCATGTTACTTGAATGAAAACAATTAACTATTAATATAAGATGTCTTAAGGGGATCTGTTTATTAATATAGGATAGCTAAAGGGGATCTATGTATACAAAATAGCATGGCTTAAGGGAATAAAATTTGGCAAAGTTTCCTAAGGCAACTAAATTTCATTAAGGTCCTAGGACAAAATGAAAGCTTTAGGGTTTACAGTTTAGAGTTTAGGGTTTAAGGTTTAGGGTAATAGAATTGCTTCAGGGGATCTATGTAGTAAGGTCTTAGGACAAAATGACATGGCTTAAGTGAATAAAATTTGATAAAGTTTCCCAAGGAAACCAAATTTCATTAAGGTCCTAGGACAAAATAATGGCTTTAGGGATTAGGGTTTAGAGTTTAGAGTTTAGGGTTTAGGGTTTAGGGTGATAGGATGGCTTAAGGGGATATATGTAGTAAGTTGCTAAGATAAAATGATATAGCTTAAGGGAATAAAATTTGGTGGAGTTTCCCAAGGCAACCAAATTTAATTTTGAGGTCCTAGGACAAAATTAATGCTTTAGAGTTTGGGGTTTAGAGTTTAGGGTTTAGGGTTTAGGGTGAAGTTTGTGTGGCCCTTGGAATAGTGGACTTGCAAGGTAGTGAACAATATTTTCTTGTGAAATAGTTGATTGAGATAGCTCATGTTTCAAATGACTAGTCTCATGAAATATCATTCATATTATAATCTTGCAAGATCTTATTATTGTTAAATTTGGTTGCCTTGGGCAACTTCACCAATTTTTAAGAACTTCTTTGACCCCCTTAAGAAATGTCATATTAGGACCCCTTAAGACATCAGTTTATAGTTTAGGTTGATAGGATGGCTTAAGGAGATCTATGTAGTTAGGTCCTAGGAACAAATGACATGGCTTAAACGAATAAAATTTGGTGAAGTTTCCCAAAGAAACCAAATTTCATTAAGGTTCTAGGACAAAATGATGGCTTTAGGGATTAGTGTTTAGACTTTAGATTTTAGGGTTTAGGGTAATAGGATGGCTTAAGAGGATCTATTTAGTAAGGTCCTAGGTCAAAATGACATCACTTAGGGGAATACAATTTGGTGGAGTTGCCCAAGGAAACCAAATTTCATTTTAAGGTCCATGACAAAATGAACGCTTCAGGGTTTAGGGTTTAGAGTTTAGATTTTAAGGTTTAGGGTTTAGTGTTTAAGGTTTAGGGTTTAGGGTTTAGGGTTTAGGTTTTAGGATTGAGGGTTTAGGGTGAAGTTTGGGTGGCCCTTGGAATAATGGACTTGCAAGTTAGTGAAAAAAATTTCTTGTAGAATAGTTGATTGAGATAGTTCTTGTTTTGACTGACCAACCTCTCATGAAAAATCATTCATATCCTAATCTTGAAAGATCTCAAATTATTGTTAAATTTGGTTGCATTGGTAAAATTAACAAAATTTTGAGAACTTATTTGATCCCCTTGATAAATTTCATAAATTAGGACATCTTAAGACATCTATTTAGGGTTTAGGGTAATAGAATGACAAGGGGTTTAATATTTTTGATTAATCACATATGCAAGAACATTAGTTTATAATTATTTTCGATTTTATGAATAGACTGACTATTTCCATAATAGAAACACATAATTATGTATTATTAAGAATGAGTTTGATGTATACTTTAATGTGATATTTTTTTAACTGAATATAAGATTATTTTATTTAACATGTTTTTCATTAGGCTTTGGGGATTAGGGTTTAGGGTAATAGGATGGATTAAGGGGATCTATGTAGTGAGGTCCTAGGAAAAAATGACATCGCTTAAGGGAATAAAATTTGGTGGAGTTACCCAAGGCAACCTAATTTCATTTTAGGGTCCTACGATAAAATGAATGCTTTAGGGTTAATGGTTTATGAAGATGCAATTGAGGTTCAATCCCTTGGAAGAAAGATGAACAAAGGGCTAATCAAGCTTCTCTCAAATGATGGGGACAAAACCATTTTAAAGAATTGGAGACCTATAACCTTGTTGAATATTTTTTGCAAGATATTGGAAAAGATCTTGGCCATGAGGCTTGTTGGTATCCTTCCTAAGATGACCAATTCCACACAAATTGGATTCATAAAGGGAAGGCACATATTGGAAAACCTAATTACAATCTAGGAAGCAATGGAATGGGCAAGGCATTCAAGACAAGAGTCTGCCATGTTACTATTGGATTTCGAAAAAGCTTATGATAGAGTTGAATGGTCATTTTTAACAATGACCTTGGAGGCCTTTGGATTCTTTGATGATTTTTGCAAGATGGTTAAAACACTACTAAAGGATTTTTTTGCACAGGTGGATGCCAATGGATCCCTAACTAAAGTAATCAGCTTGGAAAGGTCCATTAGGAAAGGTTTCCCTCTAGAACCTACCCTCTTTGTTAAGCCTCAAATGTTATTCACTACTTGCTAAGGGAGGTTGGTACCACACCAAATATTAGGGATTTAACTCTCCCAGATCAAAGTAGCCTTTTGAATCTACAGTTTGTAGATGATACTATAATCCTTATAAATCTAGAAAGAATCTTGGAAAACCTCATTACGAAGCTCAATTTCTTCTGTTTGGATTTTGAGGAAAAAATATATAATGCCAAATCTATTGTCCTAGGGTGGACAAATGATCCCCCTGGATGGTTTGGTAATTTTGGTTTTTAGTGGGGAGGTCCCCATAAGAAAGTGAGGTACCATGGAATCCCCTTTGCAGTAAATCCTAATCTCAAAGACATGTGGATATGGATAAAGGTCAAAATTAAAAAAAGGATCGATAATTGGAATAAATAGTATCAGTTTCTTGCAGGCAGGGTGCAGGTCTTCCAAAAAACCCTTTCCTTGTAAAACTTGTACTTTTCCTCGATTTGGTTGTTCCGTGCGTATCAGGTAAATGGAATTCAAAAAAGGTTAAGGAAATTTCTATGGTCAGCTAGAAAAAATAAAAGAAAAAAGAACTTAGTCAAATGGGACTGGTGCTGTCTAGAAAAAAGGATTGGGGGTGTTGGGTTGAAAGATTTAAGGACCCATAGTATTGCTCTAGTTGCAAAATCGGTACATGGAGCCTTCAAAAATTCTTGTAAGGAATAATATTTAGTTGGGGGTGCCAAGGAAAAAAACTTGGAAATTTATATCATTCTATGACCTAATTATTAGGAAGCAATCTATCTCTACTACTGGATCCAAATTTTTTAAAACACTATGGAAGGCTTGGGATATTGTCAAAGGAAAAGTGGTTAATTGCCATTTCACCAAAGACAATAACAAAACACTATTTGTTAACAGATCAATCTAGTTGAATATGCAACATAAGAATAGACCACTAGCTCTTCCTCAAGAATGCTCAACCAAGAGATGAGCCCAGAAAGGTATCCAAACCTTTAGTAATATAATCACTAATGGGCATCTCAAAGATTGGTCTTCTCTTAGTATGTAGTATGGCCTACCTAGCTCCAATTGGAGGACATAATCTATAGTGAGAGAAGCCTATAAAGATTTGATTTTTCCTATTGAATGTGACCAAAGAAAAATTCAAAATCTTGATCTAAAGTGGTTTGATAACTCTCTATTCAATATGAAGTCAAAAATTATTTACAACACTCTAATGAGCTCTAATGTTGTTTTTGATCATGGAAATAGGTTTTGGGGTGTGAACATCCAAGAGAAGAAATGATAGAATATTTTTTATGAACATTTGGTCTTACATTTGTGAGCCTAAGAAGGAGTTCTTTAGATGGTTATTCACTCTACAAAGGTTACCTATTAAATGCAGTAACACTGAATTTGAACTTTGTAGCTTGTGCAGGGTGCTTGAAATAATTAAGCATGTTTTTTTTAATGCCTTTATGCAAAATAAATATGGCATTTGTTTTGTGATAGATTTTTCTTAGATAATTATGGGGGAATCAAGTGGAAACTAATTATTATAGGGCCTACTTTTAATTTAAAAAATTATTATGCTATGTTCTCGTTATGCTTATCTAATGAAATTTTATTGCAAGTGTGGATAGCAAGGAATGAAGAGAAATTTGGAGGATCCAAAAGGGTACTTACTGAGTATACAAAAGGACTCATTTATTTTAATATTGTATTGTAGGTCACTCTGTTAATGGAGATGTCAAAAGGGAAATTTTTGAGGCTGCTAAGTGATGGTTGTGGTCACCTCACATAGAATGAGGTCAAGTATTGTCATACATGGCAACATGGCCAACCCAGCTTATCTACCTTCATGGTGGCCCTAGAGCAGTTTCATAAGGATTTCAATAAAAAATCAGATCAAACACACATGGAACCGATCGAGGAGGAGCTGATGGATGGCGAGACTTTGTTCAAACCAAAGAGAAAGAACACAAATGGGAATGATATTGTTTCCATGTAAATAAATTTGTATGTTGTTATCATTGTTTTAGACTGTGTGTACCTATGTAAACATGCCACTATTGCTATAAATTATCAGAGTAAAGGGTTTAACTTAATTATGTTAATTAAGTTACCTTTATTCCCTTCTTAAGATTTCTCTTTAGTTTGCATAATGTGACATTTAATAATTATATTAATTATTAAATGTCTTCCTATTAGGGTTAATTTTAGGTTTTGCATGATCTCCTTTCTTAAGGATTGATCCATTGTATATTTTTCATTCTCTTGATCTGATAATATAATCTCTCCATATTTCAGAGCTTCAAACCCTCATTTGCTTTTTCGTCCATTCTCTTCCTTGTGATAGGTATCCATTTGCATGCATGTGTTCTTGGAATCTGAAGTTGGTTTTGACAAATTTTACATGGTATTAGAGTGGACTTGCTGCAACCTGTTCTTGTTTGAAGAATTTGGAGCTACGAGGGTTGGATCAGGCATTCACAGATTTGGAGGCTGATTTTTTTGTGGATCCAACATACTTCATTTTTTGGGTTCATTCTGGGCCCAAATGGACCTCACCATTGGATTTGCAGCATCCAAAAAGCCCTAAATCAACTATTACTTCATCAATTTTGGCCACAGTTGATCAGGGAAGAAAATTTTTCTACCCCAAATCCGTACGGCCTCAGGGCATAGTCTTTGAGAAAAAAAAATTCACAAAATTTTTAAAAAACCAAAGTTTTTTTTTCAGTTTTGGGGTGCCACTTGTATAAAAGAAAACCACCACTGCTGCTCGACAGCCTCCACTCACTCGTCAGTCTACCACTCCCGAGTTAAGCACCCGCCCCCATCAACAAAGGTCGTGGTCATATAGGTGCCCAGGCGGCCGCGCTCAGCCTCGTTGGTGCTTGCAGCTCCTATCACCGGTCATATTGCCGACCAGGGGCTCCATTGAGGAGCCAGCCGCCTAGCCCCCTGGTCGCTAAGAGGACTAGGGGCTTTTTTTTTTCAGCCCTAGGTGTTGTAGGGGGTATGATTATGCATTTTCAACTACTTCTACGAAATCTGGTGTAAAATGAGCATTTTTTCTTAGTTTTTCAAACAAAAATAGGTGTCAGAAAGCTGGTTCCGAGCCCATTCTAATGGTCTAGAATTTTTTTCAGATTTTTGCACATGATTTTTTTTGCAGTCAAAGAAAAATGTTGTTTTTTGCACTTCAAGGGGCATAACTTTCTCATTTTTGCTCCATTTTTCAAAAGCGAATAGGCGTCAGAAAGCTATGAATGCATTCTATTCAGATCTACTATATTTGCTTTTAGAATATTTACCACGTACACAAGTTTCAGTCTGAATTTTTTTATGCTTTTTCTTCCTTTTCTGCTAAAAAAATCTTTACTGGGGTTTGGTTTTTCACATTGTGGGGGGAGTTTTTTTCTTGCTTTCTATCATTTACTTTAGAAAACCAGAAACTCTTCACATTGAACATCCATTAAAATGTCTCTAAACATGGCTGAAAAAACTTCTACTATTGAACTTCTCACACCTCATAACTATCATACCTGGAAGGCATTCATGACACGTCTTCTGAGATCAAAGGGGTTGTGGTCCTATTTAGATACGATTTAACCAGTTTTGAGATGACCATTTGAGGTTATGCAACATAGAAATAAAATGGATGAGGCTATGGGTTTGATTTTCTTACATGATTCAGACAACTTGTTGTTTCATCTTGATGCATGTAATAGTCCTCTTCAAATGTGAACCAAGTTGAATGATTTATTTGGTACCATCAATTATTTTTGTGCACTATAGATTGAGGCAGAGTTGACTTCACTTGTACTTGATTCTTTTCCCTCCATTGAGGACTTTTTGATGAAATTCAAACAATAGAGATCTCTTCTACAGGGTTGTGGTAAAGTTAAGACTGATACAAAGTGTATTTACCTAATTTTGTCAAAGCTTCATGGGAACTTTCAGATATACTCATCTACCTTCCATTCTACTATGGATGCCTTGGGTGCATGTTTTACCATGCCTTCTTTTGAGGTGTTTTGTGATCGTTTGACATGAGAGCAAGCCAAGATATCACAGTTGGATGCTCTCATAGGATCACCACACAAAACATTGGTAGCACAGTCATATCAGGGGAAGCAGAAGCAAAAGAAAAAGAAGAAACAAAAACCACAAACCATAGAGCATTGGAAGGATTCTAGTTCACATAAGACTTTTGATTCACCTTCACCTAAGGGGGAAACATTGAAGAAAGATAGACCCAAGTGTGCTTATTGTACTAAGCCAGGACATGACAAGTCTAAGTGTTATGAGAAGAAGATAGATGGATATGCAGAACAAGTTTCAGATTTGAGAGCTCTCCTTGAGAGAAACCATATTCATCACTCTTCTTCATCTACTTCAGGTGGGTCTTCTTCTTCATCATCATTCCAGATAGATAGAATAGCCCCAAACAAGGGTCATGCATTATGTGCAACCACCAGTTCACATTCATCTAGATGGCTATTGGATTCAGGTGCTTCACACCATATGGCATCTTCTCAAGATATGTTCTCATCTTTTGAGGCTGCATCCTCACCACACATATTGATGGGTAATAACACTTATATGATTGTATGTGGGAAAGGTTCCATCAACATTGATGATGGTGCATTCAATGATGTATTATGTGTTCCATCTTTGTCCACTAACCTTCTCTCCATCTATCAAATTCCTCATAGTGGGATAGGGAAGATAGTTGATTTCAAACTTGATTCAGTGCACATCAGAGACATTCAAACTGGCAGCATTGTTGCAACAGGGACAGTTGATGATTCTTCACGATTGTATGCATTCACACACTTTGGTCCACCATCTCCCTCTCTTTCTACAAGAGAGCTTGCAGTATTTGAGGCAAATTTTGGTCATTTGAACTTATGTGTTCTTCCATCTATTCATGAGATTAGTGTTGAGACTTCTACACCTCTACCTCTTATTGAGATCCCATCTATTTAGCAGGATTCCTCTTTAGTTGTGATTGAAATTGTTGCTCCACTCATCAAGCCATCAAGTGCAGTTGTTGAGGCCATATCAGAGGATATTCCTTTCCTCACAAATGATAGATTCAACACACCTGTTATCCCTTCTTCACTGGATATTCCATTTCAGGATCATCTTGATTTGTTCGATTCAACATTTTTTTATTTAGACACTCGTGTTGTAGTTCAGTTATTTAGTGAGAATCATCCAGGACTTCCATTTCCACCTCACATTCAGGGATTTCCTCTTCCTCGACCGTTGGATCTGTTTCTTCCTTCAAGGAGACACATTGGTTTGATCATTGGCACATGGGTTCTTTCATTATGGGGGGGCTTTGGAGTCTCCACTCTCTCTCATGGGAGGGTATCTGATTGTATATTTGCATATGTTCTTTAGAGAGTCTCTTAAGACATTCCATTTGTACTTTCTTTTTGCATCTCTTTTCGGAGTAGAGTTTTTCCCATGAGGTTTTCTCTATTTCTCCACTTTATAGAGATTTGGTTGTATTCGGGTACCTGATTAGGCCTAGTTTTCGGGACCGTTGTTTTCTTTCATGCATTGTAGTTACTTTTGTTTTCTTGCACTAGTTTGTAGCTGCACTCTTGATCATCTTAAGGGGGGTGTTAGAGTTAAGGATTTAACTTAATTATGTTAATTAAGTTACCTTTGTTCCCTTCTTAAGATTTCTCTTTAGTTTGCATAATGTGACATAATTATTAAATGTCTTCCTATTAGGATTAATTTTAGGTTTTTCATGGATCTCCTTTCTTAAGGATTGATCCATTGTATATTTTTCATTCTCTTGATCTGATAATAGAATTTCTCCATATTTCAGAGCTTCAAACCCTCGTTTTATTTTTTGTCCATTCTCTTCCTTGTGATAGGTATCCATTTGCATGTAGGTGTTATTGGACTTTGAAGTTGGTTTTGACAACTTCTACATAAACTGTATATACTTATGTAGCCATGTTGTTGTTCTAGACTGTAAGTTTCCATGCAAGCATGTTGTTGTATACTGTTAGGTGAAAAGTCACAACAAAAGAGCAGTGATACTATTTTTTACTCGTAATTGATACTGTAAAATGATTAGTTATGTAAATGTTTCAAACGATAATCAATACAAAAAATATACTATGATAAAGTTAAATATTTACCACTTAAATGAATTTTATGATATAAAATGTAAAATAAAATTAGTTAATGTTGAATTTTCTGAAAGATCCAAAATCTTATTTAATTTTGGATTGTTTGGAATTGAAAGAACCTAAAAGAAAGAAAAGAAAAATATTAAGATTCTTTGTGTCTAGGTAACTAGTGCAAATTGATATTTTAGACTAAACTAGAATCCTAATTAACAACTAATTGACTAGAATGAGAGTTAATATTGTCGAAAGACAAGAGACAACACATGCAAAAAATAAATCGAAACAAGGCATGACTAAGAGAGATCCGACCAGAAAATATAAATGAATGCAAATATTATCTAAATAAGAGACAATTGGAAATGTATTGTACAAGGATTTAGGAATTTGATAACTAAATTTGTAAACAAAAATTGAAAATTTATCAATTGTAATGATCCACTAGCCCCACAATTAAAGTTTAACATGTATTCTATTATAGTTATATCTATGTTAATAAAATTTAATTGATTGTGTCTCTTGATGAATACACATTTAAATGTATAATATTTTTCAAATGCCATTTCATTTTCAATATGAAGAACCCTAATTTACTATGTATCAACCTAAATCTATGCAATAATCTCTTCCGTAGGCATGCCTACATACTTGTCTCCATACAATGTGAATGAAATTTAAACCATTTAAGCAATGCAAATGATTTTTTTCCATTATCAAATATTCTTGAGCTTGAAATCAAGGTTTTCAAATGCGAAATGATTTGTTTTCAATTTAGGGTTTTAGGAATTTTTTTGTTTGAATTCAATTTATGGTTTCAAATGATTTTTTTTTTTATTTGATTTCAATTTAGGGTTTTCAAATGCAATTTTTTTGTTTCCTTTCAATTTAGGGTTTTCAAATGTAATTTTATTTGGTTTGATTGAACAATTTAGGTTTCACAAAGCTAAATTTTTTTCTTAAGATACAATTTAAGGTTGATTTTTTTGTTTCCATTCAAAATATCGAGGGTTTCATTTCATTTAAATTTAGGGTTTTGCAAATGCAATTTTGTTTGTTTCCTTTCAATTTACGGTTTTCAAATGCAATATTTTTTGGTTTCATTGAAAAATTTAGGTTTCAAAAGCTATAATTTGATTCTTAAGATATGATTTAAGGTTGATTTTTTTTGTTTCCATTAAAATATTGAGGGTTTCATTTCATTTTTTCTTCTACTTCTTCAAATCACCATTTCTTCTATTACAGATAAATAAAGTACATAAAACACAAAATAAATTAAACAAAATGCTAAAATCTATTATTGTATTTTTTATTTTTTTTTAAATGAAACAATAAAAAGAGATTGGGGGTGGAGGTGTACTTGGAGGTCACTATGGTTGTTGTGGTCTATGAAATTAGGATCCTATGCTCTGTGAATTATAGTTGAGTTTCATTTATTTTTAAAAATAAATACCACTTTAAAATGATATCCCGATCTTTAGAAAATGGATCTAGATTTTTACAAATCGGGATCCCATTTTGTAAAGATCGGGATCCTATTTCCCATCCGCTAGTTTGAGAGCCATTAACAAATGAGATCCCATTTTTTAAAAATGGGATCCCATTTCGAATTTAGGCTTAGGATCCCGAAGCTAAACAAGATCCCATTTTAAAAAACGGGATCGTGTTTATTAAAAAGTGAGATCCCATTTTTGGCAAGCCAATTTTTTTTTTTTCCTAAGGAAAAAATTCCACATTTTGTGGACTCATCTTCTTGCTCTTACCCTAGTGTATTTGTAATGACTAATTTCATCTAATTTATTGCGCATATCAATTTAGGGAATGTTTATGCAATTATTGTAGATGAAGACAACAAAGAGGGAATGAATTATTACTTGTGTCATTGTGTTGAGGCCAAAAAGAAATTGGAGGCCCCAATTATAGATGGACAAAACATTGAATACCCTATAGGCTCAGTTGTTGTTACTAGAACATGGCTTAGAAGTTACCCACATAAGAGTGTTAATATTTGGTAGTTTCAAGACTTTGACATGCATCAAAAGATTCTATATTACTTGAACCTTGTTGTGGCATCCAATGTTTGTTTGATTAAATATGGGGGTAGACCTTTGAATAAGACCTTTTGGAAGGTGTGTGACTCTGACCATGAGGCAATACTTGACACTATAAAGAGTAGAGAAGACATGGATGGTTCATTGGATCAATTTGTAAGTATGAACACTAGTTTTTATGATGCAAATGATATCATCTAATGTTTATATCATGTATGTAGGTGATTGGTGAACTTATCAGACTTGCAAATGTAGCAAAATTTATGATTAGAACTATGGAAAATGATACAAAGCTCAATGGTATTTTTTCTTTCTCAAAAATATGCAAAAAAAATGATCTAGGGTATTCTCAATAGATTAGTAAACTAAGTGGAAGATTAAATTGTGTTGTTTTTATAACAAGTACCAAGTTTCCAAAATTTTGGAAAGTAATAGTTTGGTTAGGTTATATTCATGTTCTATTCATGAGAGGTTGTTGTGTGCAATAGGTATCTTGGAACTCCCAATGAAGATGTATGGCCAAGAGTGACTAAGTTGAGAGATTGGAATGCCTATCGTCAAAGGAAGCATCAAGATTTAAGCCTTGTTGTTCCTGAGTTGGAACCAAATGGTGTGGATTTTTTGTTTGTAAGTGCCTTCCACCTATTTTTTTTTTCCATTTTGGATGCTCTTTCTTTTTCTTCTTTTACTTTTCTTATTTTTAAGTAAACTACTAAAATTTGATTGGTGTCTCCTTGTAGAAAATGTTGATTTATGAGCCATCAAATATAATCTCAGCCAAAAAAGAAATACAACATCCTTATTTTGATGATATTGAAAAAACTCAATTCTAATTTTAAGCTAGGGTTTCTGAAAGTGTCAAATTTTGATAGAAACTATCTTAATATGTTCAAATCAAGGATTTGTTAGTAGGGTACATGGTTCTCTGAACATGGAAGGATCTTATATTTGATTTTTAATATTCCCATACTTGGGAATTATCTTTTATGAATTATTTGAACCCATAATCCTTACTTCGAGTACCCTCTAAAGAGTAATCCCGATAGATGGGAGGTGTGCTTGATATTCATATAAAAATTACTTTTCAAGATATTCAATGGTCTAGATTGACTAGTGATAAGTTATAAGATATTTCATAATTGAGAAGACAACTTTTTAGATTATTGACATATCACATGTTTATCTGGACTGATTATGTGATTATTAATATTTATTTACAATCTCTTTTCTTTGTTTAGGTGGGAGAACATAAACCCAAATAAATTTATAAAGTATATGCGAAATCCAAGACTAGCAGACAATACTAAAATATTCATTTGAAGTTAACGTCATCATTACCACTTATGGTGTAGACATTATAAAAGTGTGTGTGAAGCTTAGCAAGGGAATTTCAAGTTATTCATTTGAAGTTAACCTCATCATGAGCACCTATGATGTATACATTATAAGAGAATCTTGAATGTATGAGTGACATTGTAAAAGATCTATGAGAAAAAAGTACCTAAGGCATCCTTGAATCTTGTTTTTGGTTATTATGAGATAATCTTATATGTTGAATTTGTGTGCATAAAAATGTGGAACATTGATTTAATATTTGATTTAAGTGGGCTGTTGGAATTCATACAGGTTGATTTTTTTCTCATGATTTTTTATTACCACTTGATAGTTTTGAGAAAGCATTGTGTTTACAATTACCAACTTTTGGGTTTCAGAATGGTGTATGAACCATATTAGACAATTGTAGCACAAAAATAAGAATTACGACTACCAAATAAATCTCATTTTATTGTAAAAATAATATTATTAATATAGTGAGTGTAATAACCATTGATGGTTACCAATCATTATTTTTCTTCTTTTATTCTCTCCCTATTGTAACTAGCACCAATTGACTAACTTATTATAAAAATTTATTTATTAAAAAAAACCAACCTAATGATTATAAATCAATATCAATATAGCATACCATCTATTCATATAAACATTTGTAATGATATTTACTCAAATTTTTAAATTTATTGCTACCCTCAAACTTTTGTAATTCATGCAACATAATCCCTTAACAGTCCAAATTGCAAAAGGGTAGCAATATTTGACAACCTATTACCCAAAGACCCTGTTAGTTATGAAAATTATGTCTGATGCATCGAGATCATGTAGGGAGCCTCTGGAATAACCTCTCTTGGATTTTGTTACCTCAGAGTCATTTTCCCATGGTGAGCAGTTTTCACTTGATGGAAAAAGTGTCAAATGCAAGCAGTGTAAAGTTGCAAAGTGGTACAAATTACTTTCTACAACTCTTGTGACCAAAAAAACTATTCCAAAAAATCCATATGGGTATGTTTATGCTAGGAATGACTCACTTTTCCACCCAAAAACATTGAATCACCGCAACCTACATTCAACTGGCTTGATCCCTTAAGAGTCCAAATTGAAAAAGGGAAAAAATATTTGATGACCTGTTACCTAGAGACTATGTTAGTTATGAGAATTCCATCTGAGACATCAAGATCACATTGGGCCCCTCTACAAGAACCTCTTGAAGTCATTTTCTTCATGGTGACCATTTTTCACTTGATGGAAAAAGTGTAAGTTGCAAAGTGGTACAACTTTTGTTCTCTAATTTGTGTGACCAAATAGAATGTTCCAATGTGTTTGGATGGGTAATTTTATGATAGGAATGGTCATCTTTCACACCAAAACATGTTGAATCACTCTGAGCTACATTTGATCGACTCAATACCTTAAGATTCCAAAGTGCAAAATGGATATCTTTGATGGGTTATTACTAAAAAACCATGATGCTTACGACCTCTTTGTCTAATTCTATGAGATCACGTTGGGCCCCTCTAAAATAAACTCACTCAGTTTTTGTTATCTTAGATTTTTTTTTCTTGTGGTGTCCAATTATCAGTTAATAGAAAAAGTGTCAAATGCAAGTGGTGTAAAGTTGCAAAGTGGTGCAATTTTTGTTCTGCAAATCGTGTGATCAAAAATACTATTCCAACACATCTATATGGGTAAATTTACGCTAGGAATGGTCCTATTTTGCACCCAAAGATGATGAATCACTCTGAGGTATGTTCAACCTACTCAATCCCTTAAGAGTCCAAAGTGCAAAATTGTTACAATCTTTGACGGGCTATTAATTAGAAATCATAATGCTTATGACCTCTCCATACAAGCCTACAATATTGTCTTGGGAACCTTTACAATTTTCCTCTCTCAGTTTTTGTTATCCTAGAGTCATTTTCTCATGGCATCTAGTTTTCATTTGATGGAAAAAGTGTCAAATGAAAGTAGTGTAAAGTTGCAAAGTGGTGCAAATTTCGTTCTCCAACTTATGTGACCAAACAAACTATTCCAATACATCCGAATGTATATTTTTATTCTAGGAATGGTCCTCTTTTGCACCTAGACACATTGAATAACTTTGAGCCATGTTCAACCGACTCAATTCCTTCAGGGTCCAAAGTGCAAAATGGCTACAATCTTTGACATGCTATTACTTAGAAATCATGATTCTTACAAACTCTCTATCTAAACCTACATGATTTTTTTGGGCCCCTATACAATAACCACTCTAATTTTTCATTATTTCGGAGTCATTTTCCTATGGTTTCTAGTTTTCACTTGATGGAAAAAGTGTCAAATGCAAGAAGTGAAAAGTTGCAAAGTGCTGCAAATTTTGTTCTAGAACTCATGTCACCAAATGAAATATTCCAGCACATATGGATGGGTACATTTAAACTAGGTATGGTCCTCTTTCATACCCAAACACGCCGAATCACTTTGAGCTATGGTCAACTAGCTCGATCCCTTAAGGGTTCAAAGTGCAAAATGGCTACAATCTTTGATGGGTTATAACTTAGAAATCATGATGCTTATGAAACTTCCATTTGAGCCTATAGGATCAAATTGGGCCCCTCTATAATAACCTCTCTATCTCATAGTCATTTTCTGATGGTGTCCAACTTTCACTTGATGGAAAAAGTATCAAATGCAAGCAGTGTAAAGTTGTAAAGTGGTGCAACTTTCATTCTGCAACTCATGAGACCAAAAAAATCATTGCAATGTGTCTAGATAACTTCTACCCATAAAAATATACACATAAATTTTGTCTGACTTGCAGAGCTTTTAGAAATTGGAACCCACTACAATTGAGAAGAGAAAAGAAGATATACAAAATAGAAGCAAATAGGAGCAACCCTAAATCTGATATGGAAAATGCCATCTAGAAGCTTCATTCCCATTGATCAACAAAATGAAAATATTCTCTCATCTCTCTTCCTCTGTAGCAACAAACTCAATCCCTCAAGATTGCCTTTTCTCATCATTGCTTTGCAACTGAAAATATTCCCATGTGGAGAATTTCATCATTTTACCCAGCTGCTGGAAAAATATCTCTTCCCGTGAAAATTCTATTTCAACTCTCTTTAATTGCTACACATTATTTCTACTTCTCAACCAATAGAATTTCGATTTGCATTAAAATATTTCCCCACTTTATAATGCTACAGTTTTGTTTTCCTCTATAATATTTCTGCTCCTTTGACTTTATTTAAAATCCCTAGCAAAGAGAATGTTCCACATTGAAATTGCTCCAAGTATAAATTAAATATAAAATTCAATTTATATTAAAGTCTGATTACTTTAATAATTTTTCTCACTTCTATATCCCAACAAATAGAATTTTACTTGTTTTACAATAATGCCCCTTTATAAAGTGAATATTTAATTCACATGAAATAGAGCTCCTAGAAATCTATCATTGGGTAAAATAATTACCCACGCTTCCACTGTTATTTTATATACCCAAGAAGAATTTGAAATATTCCCTGTCATTTTATGTTGCAGCTCAGTTATATTTTATTGCCCAACAATAAAATATTTCACCTTAAAAATTTTACCTTTTACATTCCACTATCCTCCAGTAATGAGAATATTTTACAAACATTATTGTGCATTCTCCGTGAATATTTTATTTACCTCATGGAATCCCCCTTATTCACGTGCCATTAAAATATTCTTCATTTGAAATTAAGTTTCATTTTATTAAAGTAAAAACCCTCTATAAAAACTTATCATGGATAAATGAAAAAATCACTTCCCCAGGCCCCACCATAAACTTCTTTGAAATACTCCACACACATCTCACGGAAAAAATAAATTACCCATATTTCTATTTTTTTGGGCCACTTTACTCGTCCATTGAAGTATTATATTTAAAATGGATAAAATACTATCGACCCATTGAATAAAACTAGATCCTTGCATTTATTCTTTATGGGCCCACACTCCATGAAAAGAAATCTTGTGCACCTTGCAAGACTCTTGATGATGTCCTCCATTTTCCTGTGAGGTCCGTGAGCTACAGTGGAGATCGCTCCACTACTGCCTTATGCTCTTTTGGCCATTGATTTTGCTTTCTGCCCTAATCTTCCTTGCACTCATTGGCAATGTAGTTTCTCCTCTGGTCATGTTGGCTCCCATGGCTTTCATCTACTTCATGTGAGTCATTGTTGTCAATTCCATGCTATATAAGACCTTTCTCTGTAATCCCAAATGGATTACCTTCAACTTTGGATGATGGTGCCCTATTTAGTACACCATATTTTCAAGTGTTTATGCCATATTTCAGTGTGTATTTCCATGATACAATGTCTCATCTTTGCACTTTAAAAATATATATGCTTAGAACTTACATCACCGCACTTTACCTCCTTTGCACAAATCATTCAACAATACAAAATACCATCCTTTCTCTGATTGTATCACCATGTTCATTGGATGCACCAATCGAGACCTTCATCGACCCTCTATACTATCAACACAACTATTACCTACAACTCCCATTAGTGGTAGAGGTCAAGGCTCGTTCTTGGAAGTCCCTCACTTCTAGAAGCCACACACTTTGTTTCATACTACCAAGCCTCCACCTCAACCGTTGGCAAAAGAAAAGGCAATACAATTGCCAATAGCATTTCCTTGAAAGTTTGCTGAGGCAGTTTCTACAGTCTAGGTAATTGTGTGTAACAACCATCATTGCATTGCATGAGACCACATTTACTTGGGATTTTATTCACATGCCTTTTGTCCATGCCTCCCTCCTGTTGCATGGGATTCCCTATTGCGCAAGCTTCTCCAAGATCCCTTGTCACTTTGGCGCAAGATAGCACGAGCCTCCTTCATGTTGCACGAGTCTTGTACTAACTGCATTTGCCTACTCCTTGTGGCCAACGCACCTGCTCCTTTATGCTTTGATGGATGTCCATATCCCTGCAATGGTGGCATTCCATGTCTCCAAATCCATTGGACAAGATTTCCTTCAACAATTTACATGCCATTTCAACATCAAAGCAACTCCTTTACTTGCTCATGCAGAAAATGGCACATACACTTGCTTGGAAGTTTCTAAAGCCTGGTCAACAAATCCATTCACTCATTGGCTGCAAACATGGCCCTTCAGTATTTGGTGCAGGAATCTACCTCATATTGCACTTTGTTCTGCTATCACTTCACTAATATATTGTCTCAGCCCCTCTGTCTTTAGTTCATGGCTCTTGAATTCCATTCCTTTCTTGACACTTACCATATCATTTCTAGTTCTAAGTGTTTAAGTTGAGTTGAGCAACAAACATATGTTGGATATTTGAGGTCAAGGATCAACAATGTTGTTATATGCATGTTGGTGACTGAGTAAATAATGAGATTTGTTGATTGTTTCATATACTTATCATAAGCACTACCCAGACCTTGAGTGTCATTCTAAGATTTGACCATCTTTGACTATTGGGAAAGATATTCTCCTCATCTTCATGCCTCATAGATTTATGTGGCTTTTTTTATGGAAATCTTGGTGTTGATTTTGACTATGTCCCTTGTTTCCCTATCAATCTTGTCTTCTTACTATTTAAATGTGCACTAACATACACCATAATAGTGCGAAGCATGTCAGGCCCCATCTGGGTCCGACTAAATTTTTTTTTGTTTTCAAACAAGTTTTACACCCAAATGATCTGAAACCTCCTTTTGAATACTTCAGAAGTGAAAACACGAACTGGGTTATCATGAAAATCAGTTTTTTGATACTTTTGGGAAATGGGCAAAACAGGCCAAGTGGGCTCTGAGATTAATCTAGGAAACAAGTCAAACGACCTCGTGAAGCAATGAGAACATGTAGACATGTAGATATTTGATCCAAGAGTATATTGGAAATGACGGCTCAGAGAAACATGTCACGAGGTGAAAAATATTAATCGGCAAAGTTATTCAATCAAAATTTTCTGAAACAATAGTCATTCTGCACCAATTAAAACTCATTCAACTGCCAATTTGTAAAACTAGTGAATCAACTCTTGGGGAGCTGCCATCAAACATGTAAGTTCATTAAGGTATCCAGAGAATGTGTGAAAATGGATTTTCCTTGAATCATCGTGATCAAAAGTTATTAATGATCAAAGTTGACCACTCAGAAAGGTTGTCAGAAATGCAGATGCAAAACTCAACAAACTGCATTCGGTTATGATCTGTTAAAAATAGTAAATGAGGTCACGAGGCTCTGAAAACTGATAGTTGAGATCATTTAGGTATGGAGAAGACAAAACAACATTCACTTTCTCCTAACAGTCAACTAGCTGTGAAATCCAAGCCCAAATAGGAGGTTGTTTTGCAAAACAGACAATCTACAAACAATAGAATAGTGTCAAAACCTTTGAGCTTCAATTTTTGAAACTTTGACAAAACTCATCATTGGAAGCTGAAAATTGATATTCACATTAAAATATGTCAATTGAATATGCCTGCAAATGGGTTTTTCATAAAAATCATCTCGCTCCAAATTACAACACTCCAAAGTAGGTCAGTTAGGTAGATTTGTTAGGTGCACTTCTAAAAGTGCAGAGGCAAATTTTTGAAATGGGCATCTCAAATTTGCAAAATTTGAGAGTGCCATTAGAATATTCTGTCTAAAATATTCCATTAGATAATTTTTCTAATTATATTTCTAGGATAATGATTGCTTAATTGTGTAATCTTGCATGGAGTTGCATGACTATTTTGTAGTTGACAGTTGTCATTCTAGAAGGCTCATCTTTTGATATATATTATCCTTATTTTTAAGCAATTAACAAGTTAATAATCAATTTATTTATTTATAATTAATATTTTCTTTTCAATCTGTGCAATTTTTTAATTTGTAACTACTAGTATTCCTAGAGCTATTGAATTTGTTTAGCATCAAATAATAAAGTTGTTTAGCATCAATCAATAAATATTCAAGACAAACCATTAAGGACAACAATGAACAATGCTAGGGCTAACCAATTAATAAGTATAGACATGAATATATACTATACACAAATTAATACAAAGTATATACATGGATACAAGGTATATGCATGAAAAAACATAAGTCACAAAGTATACATTGGAATACATGCAATTCACAAAGTATACACGTAAGTTGTAAAGTATACACTTGAATACAAGTAATTCATATCTATTGAACCATGGATTTATAATGCAAATATGGACACCATCGATACAAAAATTTGTATTAACCAAATAGCCATGTAGGCATACATCTATACATGCCGATATAAGTATAAAACATATACAAAATAGCCATATTGGCTTACGAGAATACCATATAGGCATAGAATGTAAAATATATGCAATACAAAATATGTACAAAAATGCCATAGGGGCATAAAACAAAGAGCTATAAAATAAAAAGTTATTTCTCTCCATGCTTTCGAAATAAATTCTTAGCATTTCCTTGTCAGTCAGATGGTGATAAGTCTATCACTCATTTATTTTGAGGTCAAAGAGTTTTCGTGGTGCTCCTCATAGGGTTTAGTTCCTCGTCAAGCTTTATCTATTACAATAACAAGTAAATACATTAGTATATACAAATTACATTATAAAAAATGATATATTTAACAAAATAATCAATTACCGCCACTCGACGATCACTCTCCTCAAGGGAAATATTGCAATGCCCATGTTGTGGTGTGCTAAAGCCTTGTAGAAACCATCCAAAGAGAAATTAAACTACAAATTAATAATGGTTGTGATTTTCACTAACTAATAGCTATAACAACAAGTGCAAATTGAAATTTAGTAATCTATCTCATGTTGGTGTATTTTCTAGCTAACACTTTGTAATTCCCTAAGAGGTAGTCAACCTCTATATTAAAGATATAGAAAGGCTAGTAGCCAAAAAACATGAAATGGAATTGACACACATTTCCCTTGCACTTCAGGCTCTGTAAGACCTACGGGGGTAACCCTTTAGCAATATCTAAAAATCTAGACACATAAGTAACATGATATTGCTTAACAGATAATGCTCTCACAAAAATATGCTAAGAAACCTAAAATATCACTCAAAATTGGCTAATACCTTGAGTTAGTTTTACTAACCAACATGGAGAACAAGGCAAACATAAATCAACAAAATAGATTTGAAATGGTTTTTTGATTTAAAGAGTTGGGACGAAACTGAAAACAACAGAAACATGATAATGGACCAGTGCCATAAAAATGGGCTATAGAGTCATATAACTAGCATTCATCTTTCAGTGTTGAACATGCTCTGAACGTCTTGCAAATGTTGTCACATTATGAAAACCAGACCACTGAATCTTTTTCTGATAACTCTTCTTATAAATCCACCTGAAACATAACACTCCTGTCACATTTGTCAAATGAATTACACTATCCCTGAACAATAGGCAATAATAAATGCAGCTTGTGCTTTATTAAAATAATTACATCATTCATAGAACATACAACAACAACAGATGTAACTCAAATGCAAATGTGCATGAAAAGATAGACAATTTTATTATTGAATCAAACATAACATTACAGTTCAGCTATGGAGACAATTATTAGCTAAAATAAACATAAAAGAATAATTCAGAACACACACTTTCAGATTGAATAACTAAGATTTATATTTCCCCCTAGCTTTACAGTCTACACATAGTTTCTGTCTGACTTGCAGAGCTTTTAAATTTTTTTTGGAACCCTTTTACAATGAGAAGAGAAATGAAGAAAACATGAGCAACCCTAAAATTTATCTTCCAATGTCACCTAAAAGCTCCATTCTCATTGATCAACAAAATGAAAAGAACCTCCCATCTCTCTTCCTTTGCAGCAACAAACTTATTCTCCCAAAACTGCCTTTGCTCATCATTACTTTGAAACAAAAAATCAACTGCCCATGTGGAGAATCTCCAATCTTACCCTGCTGTGTAAAAATCCCTCTTCTTGTTCACAAAAGAATGATTTCATTAATGTGCTCAACACATAATCATTGTGTATAAAGTGAATAAATTCATTTAATCCACTCCCTTGCACTTTTCATCATCATTTAAAATATTTTATTTTAAAAAATCTAGGCTTCAGATATTTTGTTTAACTTTATCCGAATCATTTCCACATTTTACACCTAGCAAAGGAAAAACCCAATTCATCTTACATTTAAAAATTTAACTCCCATGGTTAAAATCATATCTCAAACTCCCCCAAGCAAATAAAGTCAACAAATAGTGAATATTTAATTCACCTCACAATAGTATTTCATGTGCACTTTATTTCTTCTTCACTCGTTTAAAATGAAAGAAAAGGAAAGGTTTTTTTATAGTCCACGATATGAGGCAGTATTTTTTTGGGTTTATAGATGGCTTGCAGTATATGGGACTCCTCATACCCCCAATATGAGGGAGGCATATAACTCATGCTCCAAAATACAAGGTGTACATACCTTACCCCCTGCAGGATTTGAACTTGTGACCTCTATTTCAAGAATACAAGTTCTCCACCACTAGGCCAACTCAAGTGTACCATGAAAAAGCAAAGGAAAAACCCAATTCATCTTACATTTAAAGGTTTAACTGCCATGGTTAAAATAATATCTCAAACTACCCCGAGAAAATAAAGTCAACAAATAGTGAATGTTTAATTCACCTCACAATAGTATTTCTTGTGCACTTTATTTCTTCTTCACTCATTTAAAATGAGAAATCAAACTCACATGGGTAAAATAAAATTACCCTCCCCTTGCTCTTCATATTATCCTTCTTCAAAATATCTGACCCCATTTATAATGGTAAAAAATTTTGAAATATTAATTATAGGGTAGTTACAAATCATACTCGCACCCATTGAATTCGGTGAATTTAATTTGTTGGGCAATCACATAATTTTTATGCCCATTTCTCTTAAAAGGCAAAAACCCATGGACCCACCTTCATTTGTCTCGCATACCTCTTGACAATTTCATGAAATCACCTTTTATTATGCTAAGCCCGCGAAGTGTGGTGAAGATTTACCTTGCTCTCTCCTCATACTTTAATATTTTTCACTCGACAAAAGAATTCACTTTAATGGTTCCTTTGTTCTGTTCAAACCCCGTAGGTTTTGGGAAATAATGTATTTAATGTGACAAGGCTAGCGATGTGTGGCTTGGATTTGGCCACGTCTCTCATCTTTTCCCAGCTGTTTGTTCCTCTTGGCTTGCCCTAGACTCTTTGTTACAACTTCTCTACTTGATCATGGTGGCAACAAATGAGCATTTACAATACTCAACATGTAAATGCATCTTCCATCAAAGCCAAGTGCCAAAATAGAATCTCCTCAAACAATTTGATATGTTTTGTGACATTTAAAAAAATGTTGGGACCATTTTTATAAATGAAAGGGCATTTTTGGCATTACCAGATACTCATAAACATGTGAATCTTTGTTTAAAAAGCTTCCAATGCATTAGGAATAGTTCGTGCATCTTCCTCGAGGCCGCACTAACATTTCCTAGCTTGCAAATGTCTTTAAAAAACCACATGAAGATAAGAAACATGATGAATAATAAATTAAATGACCCTATAGGTGGTGAATAATAGTTTTATTTCCAGGAGAAAAATCCCTCATGCTTGCCTGCTTCTACCATAGCCTTTAGTTTTCACTGGCGGATTGATGTGAATAGAATAGATTATCAAGTTTAAACTTTATAAATCACCAAATATTTAAAACATGCCCTAATTTCTCTTTTCTTCTTTATAAGTATTTAAAATACTTAACACATATTTTAAACATTTATAATTTAAAAATTTCAAAATAGTGATATTTAATTTCGGCTACAACAGAAATAGGGGAAATTATTTGTAGAAAAACAAAGATACCTAGAGTGGAGATTTTTCGGATGTGGCCATAATCAATTATTTAGAGGAAACCCATTTCCTCTAATTTTTTCTATCCATTAAAATTGAAGTACCTCCTTTGTAAACTGGCACCTGGGACGTGTTTTTACCACGACAAAAATAGATTAAAATAATATAACAAAAACCCTTCGATCTTGACGAAAATTGAGTTGTAAATTTTTTAGATCAAAACAAGAAATGGGTCATCATTAGAATTGAAAAATTTGAGAATTTATGGAACACCATTTCTAGCCTATCGTGATGAGAAAACAATTAATTAACCCATCCAAACTCATATTGAGACTCTGAAATTGAGCAAACATGTAGAAATATGACCCGAGAATGAAATGAAACAAATGGGTTGGAGAAATAGATCACAAGGAAAAATTTATTGACTATCAAAGTTGCTTACTTGAACTTTCTACAACTTGTTCTGAACCAATTAAAACTCACCCAATTGCCATTTTGAACAAATAAAAAATCAATTCCTAGCAGGCTACCACTAGACATAGTACATCATTTAGGCACACTGAACATGTGTGCAAAAATAATTTTCTTGAATCATCATTGGTCAAAAGATATTGACGGTCGAAGTTGGCCTCTCATAAAGGTTTCTAGAAATGCAAGTGCAAAACAAGAGAAATTGTATTTAGTTTTGATCTTTTAAAAATAAAAAATCAGCTCATGAGACTCTGAGAATTGACATATGAGATAATATTTGTATGGAAAATGTAAAACAACATTTGTTTTGACATGACAACCAACTGGTTGCAAAATGCAATCTCAAACGGGAGGCTATTTTGCAGAACTGAACATATACAAATAGCAGAAAAGTGTCAAAACCCTCTAGCTTCACTTTTTGAAACCTTGACAAAACGCATTATGGGAAGTTGAAAATTGACATGCGTTTTCACATATGTCAATTGAATATGCTTTCAAATGGGTTTTGCACAACAATCAATAGGCTTCAAAATCCGACCCTCCAAAGTGGGTCAGTCAGGCAGATTTCTTAGGTGCACTTCTGAAAGTGCATAGGCAAATTTTTTAAAATGGGCATCTCAAATTTGAAAAATTTAAGAGTGCCATCAGTGGCTCCGACTGGGGATGTATGCCCCCCTATGGGCATAGCAAGAATCTAGATCTCTAGAGAGTAGACCAAAAGTTGAGTCCATCAGGTGCTCAAATTGCTCTTTTATTCATTCTTTATTTTTCAACATCACTTGGTGACCCTAGGTCACCAAACAAAAAATGGGAATCAACATTTACCTCTATCAAATACAATTTTGTAAAAAGAGTTGATCTCCCTCAATTTATGCTTACCTCTATCATACCAAAATAACATAGGTGACTGCACCCCTACAAATACAAGCATCAAGCTACTTTCATACAAGTGCCAACTTGCTTTATGTTCAACTTTGTTATAAAGTGGCAACCAAATCAAATAAGTTGCATCACTACCACTCCCTTCATTCTCTGATCTAGTATCAAATGGGAACATTTGAAAATGGGGATCAAGACCATACAAAAGCATAATTTGATTGTACTCATTTGCCTGATTGAACATGTCGGTATCTCCTAATAGGAAATCACATTCAACATCATTGACATATTCATAACCACAATGCATCTGAAAGTCATACATACTTTGAAAATTTTGATTATCATGTGGCAACAACTGATTACATTCACCATTTAAATCATTCTCCAACTGAAAACAACATTCCTCAATATCTTGCACATTGCCACACTTTGTGGAAACTAATTCCAACTAAAAAAATTAACATTCACATTCTCCTACATGGTTGGAACTATTGGGCTCAATCAAATTACTAGTTTTCATATCAAAATTAAAACTATCACAAGAACTTACCAAAAGATATTGCTCATCATGCAAATCGTCTCCAAGTGTATGCAAATAAATACACTCATGCATTAGCACAATTTGTAACTATTCTTCATCATGCTGGTATTGAGAGTGATCAAAAAATTCTGACTGATCATCATGTGTAGTCGTAGCACGTCATCTTCTGAACATAACATGTTATCATCTTCAGCAATAGAAGAAGGCTCATCCACATAATGTGGCATCAGATCACTAATGAAATATTGATCGCTATTAACATTCTCTATACAAACTGATGCAACATTGAATTCATTTGATCTATCAACAAAGAGTGGATTATCTCTGCACCAATAAGGATCATCATTAGTACTAACTGATGAAAATGGAGACTCCTCAAATAAGGGGTTTTGGTAAACATTAATTGTTGATGTAAACATCTTTGTCCCCTCCATGCAAAATTTTGAATTTTCCTCACCACTATTTATTTTTTATCCTCTTAACACAAGGTATCAACACTTTCAATATCACAAGCTTTCTTAGCAACAAGCAATTCTGGTTCAAAAGTGTATTATGATTTCTAATTGAAATCAACATCTTCATTCTCTCTCAAATACTCATGATTAGGCTCATTCAAGTCATCAAATGAAGACTTGTTCAAATCTGCATTACAATCTTCAATATTTGGCTCATTAGATATGTAATCCTTATGGTTATCTGCTACTTCAAACTCATCAAAATAGATTTATTAACTCACATCAGTCTCCATATCTTCATACTCATCACACAATGCATCATTAACATAAATTTTTTGTTTGTGTTCATCCATATTATCATCATATTGATCAGATGGTTCATCATTTGAAAGAGAATCATATTCACTTGCATCATACCTTGTACAATGAAGATCATCATCACTATCAAACTCAATAGGGATTGCACTCAACAACTAAAGGTTATCCTCATGTGCACATTTTTGATATCCTGTGGTCAATAGATCTGAAATTTGTTCACAAATGAATAGATCATTATTTTGATCTATTGTTTTAACCGCTTCCTCTTTTTTACCTTCACTTCAATTGAATGCATTGTCAAATTGCAAATCAAAAAATGTTGTGATGTCTTCTTCATTAAAATCTAAGACCTCAATGCGCGGATCATAAATTGGATTTCCCCAATAATAAGAGATTGGACTACTGACAACCTTGTCAAAAGCATGGTCACAATCTGTCATAGAGGATAGATTGCCTATTTCTTCATTCTTACACACTTCTGGGTTGTCATAACAAAAATCTACACCACTTTGCATTTCAACATCAAATTGGGTTTCTTCACTACGCTTGTCACTTTCATTCTTTTGAGGATAAACAAAAATATTTTCTTTATCAAACTGAAAACCATCAATGGTTTCCTCATTGTAGCTACTTGTGGCTTGTATTTCAAACTGAAATCCATCACATACTCTATTACTAATAGCTGATAAATTGATGTTCTCAAGAGTATTCTTTGAATCAAAAAATTCCTTTATTTTACTATGAACACTTGCATCAAATTGACACTCAACATATGTAGGCTTGATTTAATCAATTGTATCACAACATTATTGATGACATATCTCTTCTTCAAAGAGTAAATCCAACTGATATTCTTCTTCAGGTTCTTGGCTTAGAAGACTCAGTTGCTGATTTTAATTTGGGTATATTTCTATTGTAAGTTTTTCAAAGACAACTTTCCCATCACTTGATGATGCATCCTTCTCTTTTTTTACCTTCTCAAGTCTGCATTTATTTGAAGAAATCTGATCATTTTCATTCACATCACTATTGATTTCATCAATATGTTTTCCCATAAGTGAAGACAACAAATTTTTCACATATTCATTCCTCTGTTTCTCCAAATTATCCAAAACTGTGTAAGCCATCTACATACTCAGTATTTCAAAATCTTTTAACAATGTACTAGATCCTGCTTCATAAGCTTCAAAATACATATGAATACAATCGAAAGTGCTAGGTCTTAAATTTTCTGGGATTAGTGACAAGGCAACAAAAAATCTGACTGAAATCAACAAATGACTCTTCATCTTGCTTCTTGATCTTCTTTAACCTCATGACAAGGTCAGCTAGATTTCCTGCAAACTCTTTTCTATAAGCAACCACTAATTTAACCCACCAAGGAAATGAATTCTTAGGAAAGCTTAAATACCAATCCGCAGCTCATGCTTCAAGAGATCTGACAAAAAATCTCATCCACATATCCTTATCTCCAAATGAATGTTTCTCCATGAAGCCAAAAAAAAATTGAACATGTGAATCTCCTTCACATACGGTATACCCATAAAATATAGGCATTTCCTTGTAGACTTGAGCTGACATACTTTTAGTTTTGTAATCAACCCATGACAAATCTAACTCAGCATACAATGGGTCAAAGGAGTTTATAATTGGTGCAATGATTTGACGACTAGACACAGTTTGATGGTTTGTTAACTAGGCTTGTTGAAACAACTGGTGTTTTTCATCCATCTCCTTAAGTATTCTTTCAAATATATCATTCCACTCAAGACTAAACCTAGGCTTATTAACTCTTGGGCTCTTACACTTTGGGTTATTAGATTCTTGAAGATTATTATACTTTTAACACTTTTTGGCAAGTTGAATCAAAGTGTTCACTAGTATAGCTACTTTACTTTGATGATCCATGTATATTAAAAATTAAGGCTCACTAATTGTGCATAAGTACAACCATCAACAAATGATGGACAACAAGGATAATTACTAACATAATGACAACCCGGGCTTGAAAATTATGACAATAAAAATGGATGGAAACCCTTAAGATACACAAATACATTCTAACCATCCAAACTAGCAGATATTTGAGCACTAAAAAAAATTCTTTCAATAGATCTGTAGTTACATTAAATAGATCCAACAAATAGGAATCTGCAAATTGAATTTTACTATTCTTTCCCTCTGTTAGTGCTAATTCACCAAATAGGGAACCAAAGTTTTTTCTAAGAAGTTCAAATATGGTTTTCATACACAATCTTCTTGAAATCCAAATGTGAAGAATACATGGAAATGCTGTAGATTTGGAACTTCATTCAAATTTTCAATAGGTTCTATTAATACAGTCGCCACCTCTCCTCAAACATGACTAAACTTCAAGCAGTATGACTTTCGTTCACATATAAATGTTCTTTTGAGTTTCTTCAACCTGTAGAGCACCACACATCATGGAATGTTCAGGTTCACTTCAACAAATCTTCCTCCAAGTTTCAAATCTTCTAGTATTTGAACTAAATTCAGAATGGTAAATCATTTTACTCTTAAGGCTAGATTCTGCAATTAGAATTTTGACAA
This sequence comes from Sequoiadendron giganteum, assembly GCA_007115665.2. NCBI lineage: Eukaryota > Viridiplantae > Streptophyta > Pinopsida > Cupressales > Cupressaceae > Sequoiadendron > Sequoiadendron giganteum. The sequence continues at coordinate 98,993,804 of CM021101.1, forward strand.
ATTCTCCCCAACAGAGTCGCCATTATGTTGGTGTTTCTTCCAACTAAGGATTTTTACTTGACTAAGAGGTAGCCAAACTCTATATTAAATAACCACAAAGGCTAGTGGCCAACTAATAGTAAATGGAATCGACACATATTTCCCCTACACTTCAGACTCTGTAAGACCTAGGGGGTAACCCTTTAGTAATATCTAAAAATCTAGACACACAAGTAACAGGATATTGCTGAACAGATAATCCTCTCACAAAAATATGCTGAGAAACCTAAAATATCACTCAAAATTGGCTAATACCTTGAGTTAATTTCACTAACTAACATGGAGAACAAGACAAACATAACTCAACAAAATAGATTTGAAATGGTTTTTCGATTTAAAAAGTTAGGACCAAACTGAAAACAACAGAAACATGATAATGGACCAGTGCCATAAAAATGGGCTATCGAGTCATATAACTCGCATTCATCTTTTCGTATTGAACATGTTCTGAAGGTCTTGCAAATGTTGTAAAATTATGACAACCAGACCACTAAAGCTTTTTCTGATAACTCTTCTTACAAATCCACCTGAAACATAACACTCCTATCACATTTGTCAAAGAAATTACACTATCCCTAAACAATAGGCAATAATAAATGCAACTTGTGCTTTATTAAAAAAATTACATCATTCATAGAACAAAAGGAAACAACGAATTTAACTCAAATGCATCAAATGTGCATGAAAAGACTCAAACAATTTTATTATTGAATCCAAAATAGCATTATAGTTCAACCATGAAGACTATTATCAGCTAAAATAAACATAAAAGAATAATTCAGAACAAACAGTTTTAGATTGAATGACTAACAATCATATTTCTCCCTAGCTTTACAGTCTACCCATAGCTTTTGCGCAACTTGTAGAGCTTTCAATTTTTTTTTGGAACCCTTTTACAATGAGAAGAGAAAAAAAGATAAAGAGAAAAAAGAAAATACGAGCAACCCTAAACTTGATCTACCAATGCCACCTAGAAGCTCCATTCCCATTGATCAACAAAATAAAAAGAATCTCTCATCTCTCTTCTTTTGCAACAACAAACTTGTTCTCCCAAAATTTCCTTTACTCATAATTGCTTTGAAACAAAAAATCAACTACCCATGTGGAGAATCTCAAATCATACCCTGTCGTGTAAAAATGCCTCTTCCCGTGCACAAAAGAATTATTTCATTTATGTGCTCAACACAATATTTGTGTATAAAGTGAATAAATTCATTTAATATACTCCCTTGCGCTTTTCACCATCATTTAAAATATTTTCTTTTAAAAACTCTTGTGTTTAACTTTACCTGAGTCATTTTCACATTTTACACCCAACAAAGGAAAAACCCATTTCATCTTACATTTAAAAATTGAACTCCCACTATTAAAATAATATCTCAAACTCCCCCGAACAAATAAAGTCAACAAATAGTGAATATTTAATTTACCTCACAATAGTATTTCCCGTGCACTTCATTTCTTCTCCACTTGTTTAAAATCGGAAATCAAACTCACGTGGGTAAAATAGAATTACCCTCCCCTTGCTCTTCATATTATCCTTTTTAAAAATATCTCACCCCATTTAAAGTGGTAAAATATTTTGAAATATTACTTATAGGGTAGATACAAATCATACCCGCACCCATTAGATACGTTGAATTTAATTTGTCAGTCAATCACATAATTTTTATGCTCATTTCTCTAAAATGGAAAAAACCCATGGACCCACCTTCATTTTCCTAGCATACCTCGCGACAATTTCATGACATCACCTTTTATTGTGTGAGTCCTGCGAAGTGTGGTGGAGATTTACCTTGCTCTATCCTCATACTTTAATATTTTTCACTCGACAAAAAAATTTACTTTAACAGTGCCTTTGAAACCTCATAGGTTTTGGGAAATAAATTTTTTAATGTGGCGAGGCTAGCGAGGTGTGGCTTTGAATTGGCCATGTCTCTCATCTTTTCCTAGCTATTCGTTCCTCCTGGCTTGCCCTAAACTCTCTGTTGTAGCTTCTCGACTTGATCATGGCAGCAACAAATGAGCATTTATAGTACTCAACATGTAACTGCATCTTCCATCAAAGCCAAGTGCGAAAATAGAATCTCCTCAAACAATCTGATATATTTTGTGACATTTTAAAAAATGTTGGGATCGTTTTTATAAATTAAAGGGCATTTTTTGCATTACGAGATACTCAAAAACATGCAAATCTTTGTTTAAAAATATTCTAATGCATTATGAATGGTTCGGGCATCTTCCTGGAGGCAGCACTAACATTTCTTAGCTTGCAAATGTCTCTAAAAATCCCCATGAAGACAAAAAACGTGATTGCAGCTTTATTTCTGCCCACAATGCTCATAGGAGATATGAAAAAGAAACTATCACAAATACAACACCAAAAAAAATCCTTTAAATGACCCTGCAGGTGATGAATAATAGTTTTATTTCTAGGAGAAAAATCCCTCATGCTTGCCTTCCGACAATCCTCTCTTGTCATGGCCTTCAGTTTTCACTTGGCGGATTGCCCTAAATAAAATAGAATATAAAATTTAAACTTTATAAATCACCAAATATTTAAAACATGCCCTAATTTCTCTTATCTCCTTTATAACTATTTAAAACAATTAACATATCTTTAACTTTTGTAACTTGAACATAAGGAAATAATGAAATTTTAATTTCGGTTGTAGCCAAAATAGGGGAAATTCGTTGCAGACATGCTGGGACACCTGGAGCGGAGAGTTTTTGCATGCGGTCGCAATGAATTTTTTATAGGAAACCCATTTCCTCTAATTTTTTCTAGCCATTAAAATTTAAGTACCTCTTTTGTAAACTAACACTCACGATGTGTTAACCATGACAAAAATAGATTAAAATAATATAACAAAGAACCTTCGATCTTGATAAAAATGGAGTTGTCAATGTTTTAGATCGAAACAAGAAATGGTTCGTCATTAGAATTGCAAAATTGGAGAATTTACAGAGCACCATTTATGGCCCAGTCGCAATCAAAAAACAATTAATTATCCCATCCAAACTCATCTTGAAACCTTGAAACTGAGCAAGCATGTAGACATATGACCCAATAATATAATTCAATAAATTAATTAGAGAAATAGATCACAAGGAAAAATTTATTGACTATCAAATTTGCTTACTCGAACATTCTACAACTTGTTCTAAACCAATTAAAACTCACCCAATTGTCATTTTGAACAAATAGCAAATCAATTCCTAGTGGGCTACCATTAGACACAGTAGATCTTTTAGGTACACTGAACATGTGTGCAAAAAGAGTTTTCTTGAATCGTCACTGGTGAAAAGATATTGACGGTCGAAGTTGGCGTCTCAGAAAGGTTTCTAGAAATGTAGGTGCAAAACAAGAGAAATTGCATTTGGTTATGATCTGTTAAAAAAAAAATTAGCTCATGACACTTTGAGAATTGGCATACGAGCTCATCTTGGTATGGAGAATGAAAACCAACATTTTTTTTGACATGACAGTCAACTGGTTGCAAAATGCAATCTCAAATGAGAGGCTATTTTGCAAAATTGAACGTTTGCAAATAGCAGAAAAGTTTCAAAACCCTTCCGCTTCACTTTTCGAAACCTTAACAAAACTCATTATGGGAGGTTGAATGTTGACATGCGTGTTCACATATGTCAATTGAATATTCTTTCAAATGGGTTTTGCACAACAATCAACAGGCTTCAAAATCTGACCCTCCAAAGTGAGTCACTCAAGCAGATTTCTCAAGTAAACTTCTGAAAGTGTATAGGAATTTTTTTAAAAATGGGCATCTCAAATTTGAAAAATTTAAGAGTGCCATCAGTGGCTCCAATTGGGGATGTATGTCCCCTATGGGCATAGCAAGAATCCAGATCTCTGGAGAGTAGACCAAAAGTTGAGTCCATCAGGTGCTCAAATTGCTCTTTTATTCATTCTTTCTTTTTCAACTTCAGTTGGTGACCCCAGGTCACCAAATGAAAAATGGTAATCAACGCTTACCTCTATTAAATACAATTCTATAAAAAGAGTTGATCTCCCTCAATTTATACTTGCCTTTGTCATACCACAATAACATAGGTGACTGCACCCCTTCAAACACAAGCATCAAGCTACTTTCATACAAGTGACAACTTGCTTTCTGTTGAACTCTGATATCAAGTGGCAACCAAAGCATAATCTGATCGTACTCATTTTCCAGATTGAACATGTTGGTATCTCCTAACAGGCAATCACATTCAACATCATTAGCATGTTCATAACCACAATGCATTTGAAAGTCAGACATACTTTCAAAATGTTGATTATCATGTGGCAACAACTGATTACATTCATCATTTAAGTCATTCTCAAACTGAAAACAACATTCTTCAATATCTTGCACATTGCCACACTCTATGAAAACTCCTTTGAGCTGACAAAAATAAAACTCACATTCTGCTACATGGCTGGAACTATTGGGCTCAATCAGATTACTAGTTTGCATATCAAAATTAAAACTATAACAAGAACTTACCAAAAAATCTTGCTCATCATGCAAACCATCTCCAAGTGTATGCAAATAGATACACTCATGAATTATCACAATTTGTAACTATTCTTCATCATGCTGGTATTGAGATTCATAAAAAAATTCTGACTCATCATCATTTGTAGTGATAGTGTCATCTTCAGAACATAGCATGTCATCATCTTCAATAATAGAAGGATCATCCACATAATGTGGCATCAGATCACCAATGAAATCCTGATCACTATTAGCATTCTCTATACAAATTGATGCAACATTGAATTCATCTGATCTCTCAACAAAGAGTGGATTATCTCTGCACCAATAAGGATCATCATTAGTACTAACTGATGAAAATGGAGACTCCTCAACTAAGGGTTTTTGCAAAACATTAATTGCTAATGAAAACATCTTTGTTCAAAAGCGTAATATGATTTCTGATCGAAATCAACATCTTCATTCTCTCTCAAAGAATCATGACTAGGCTCATTCAAATAATCAAATGAAGACTTATTCAAATCTGCATTACAATCTTCAATATTTGGTTCATTAGATATGCAATCCTCATGGTTGTCTGCTGCTTCAAACTCATCAAAACATATTTCTCAACACGCATCAGTGTCCATATCTTCATACTCATCACACAATGCATCATTACAATAAATTTTTTGTTTGTCTTCAACCATGTTATCATCATTGGAAAGAGAATCAAATTCACTTGCATTATACCATGTACAATGAAGATCATCATCACTGTCAAACTCAATGGGGGCTGCACACAACAACTAAGAGTTATCCTCATGTGCACATTTATGATACCCTATGATCAATAGATCTGAAATTTGTTCACAACTCAATAGATAATTGTTTTCATCTATTGTTCCAACCACTTCATCTTTTTTACCTTCACTTGAATTGAATGCATTATCAAATTGCAAATCAGAAAATGTTGTGATGTCTTCATCAAAATCTAAGAACTAAATGGGTGGATAATAAACTAGATTTCCCCAATCATAAGAGATTGGACTAATGACAACCTTGTCAAAATCATGGTCGCAATCTGTCATAGAGGATAGATTGCCTATTTCTTCATTCTTACTCACTTTTGGGTTGTCATAACAACAATCTACATCAATTTTCATTTCAACATCAAATTGGGTTTCCTCACTAGGCATGCCACTTTCATTCTCTTGAGGATAAACACAAATATCTTCTTTATCAAACAGAAAACCATCATTGGTTTCCTCATTGCAGTTGCTTGTGGCTTGTCTTTCAAACTAAAATTCATGACATACTCTATCACTAGCAGTTGATAAACTGATGTTCTCAAAAGTATTCTCTGAATCAACAAATTCATTTATCTCACTATGAAGACTTGCATCAAAGCCACACTCAACACATGTAGGCTTGATTTGATCAATTGTATCACAACATTGCTGATCACATATCTCTTCTTCAAAGAGTAAATCGAACTGATATTATTCTTCAGGTTCTTGGCTCGAAAGACTCAACTGCTGATTTTTATTTGGGTATATTTCTCTTGTAAGTTGTTCAATGACAACTTTCCCATCACTTGATGATGCATTATTCTCTTTTTTTATCTTCTCAATTCTGCATTTATTTGAAGACATCTGTTCATTTTCATTCACACCACTATTGATTTCATCAACATGTTTTCCCATAAGTGAAGACAACAAATTTTGTACATATTTATTCCTCTATTTCTCCAAATTATCAAAAACTGTGTAAGCTATTTGCATACTCAGTATTTCAAAATATTTTAACAATGCACTAGATCCTTCTTCATAAGCTTCAAAATACATATGAATACAATCAGAAGTGCTAGGTCTTAAATTTTTTGGGATTAGTGACAAGGCAATAAAAAATATGACTGAAATCAACACTTGCCTCTTCATCTTGCTTCTTGATCTGCTTTAACCTCATGACAAGTTCAGATGGGTTTCTTGCAAACTCTTTTCTATAAGCAACCACTAATTTATCCCAACAAGGAAATGAATTCTTAGGAAAGCTTAAATACCAATCCCGAGATCGTGCTTCTAGAGATCTAACATAATATATCATGTGCATATCCTAATATCTGAATGAATGTTTCTCCATGAAGCTGAAAAACTTTGAACATGTGCATCTCCTTCACATACGGTATACCCATCAAATCTAGGCATTTCCTTGTAGACTTGAGTTGACATACTTTCAGTTTTGTAATCAACCCATGACAAATCTAACTCAACATACAATGGGTGAAAGGAGTTTAAAATTGGTGCAATGATTTGACAAGTAGACATACTTTCATGGTCTCTTAATTGGGCTTGTCAAAATAATCAGTATCTTTCATCCATCTCTTTAAGTCTTATTTCAAATATATCATTCCACTCAAGACTGAACCTCAAATTATTAACTTTTGGGTTCTTACACTTTGGGGCATTAGATTCTTGAAGATTATTATACTTTTGACACTTCTTGACAAGCTGAATCAAAGTGTTCACTGGTATAGCTACTTTACCTTGATTATCCATGTATATTACAAATTAAGACTCACTAATTGTGCATAATTACAACCATCACCAAATGATAAACAACAGGGATAATTATTGACATAATGACAACCCGGGCTTGAAAATTATGACAATACAAATGGATGGAAACCCTTAAGATACATGAATGCATTCTAACCATCCAAACTAGCAGATATTTGAGCACTAAACAAAATTATTTAAATGCAACTGATGTTACATTCAATAGATCCAACAAACAGTAATGTGAAAATTCAATTTTATGATTCTTTCCCTCCATTAGTGCCAATTCACCAAATAGGGAACCAAATTTTCTTCTAAGAAGTTCAAATATAGTTTTCATACACAATCTTCTTGAAAACCAAATGTTAAGAATACCTAGAAATGTTGCAGATCTGGAACTTCCTTCAAATTTTGAATAGGTTCTATTAATAGAGTCGCCACCTGGCCTCAAAGAGGACTAAACTTCAAATAGTATGAAGTTCTTTCACATATAAATGTTCTTTTCATTTTCTTCCACCAACAAAGCACCGGACATCTTGGAATCTTCAAGTTCACTTAAACAAATCTTCCTCTGGGTTTGAAATCTTCCAGTATTTGAACTAAATTCAGAATGGTAAATTATTTGACTCTATGCAATGACTCTTAAGACTAGATTCTGCAATTAAAATTTTATCAAATTCTCCCTAGCAAAGTCACCATTCTATTGGTGTTTTCTCCAGCTAAGGCTTTGTAATTCCCTAAGAGGTAGCCATCCTCTATATTAAAGAACCACAAAGGCTAGTGGCCAACTAACAAGATATGGAATTGACACACAAATCCTCTACACTTCAAACTTTGTAAGACCTATTGGGGTAATCCTTTAGCAATATCTAAAAATATAGACACATAAGTAATAGGATATTGCTTAACAAATAATGGTCTCACAAAAGTATGCTGAGAAACCTAAAATATCACTCAAAATTGGCTAATACCTTGAGTTAATTTCACTAACTAGCATGGAGAACAAGGCAAACATAACTGAGCAAAATAGATTTGAAATGGTTTTTTGATTTAAAGAGCTGGGAACAAACTGAAAACAACATAAACATGATAATGGAACAGTGCCATAAAAATGGGCTATGGATTCATATAACTACAAATCATCTTTTAGTGTTGAGCATGATCTGAAGGTCTTGCAAATGTTGTCACATTATGACAACCGGACCACTGAATCTTTTTCTGATAACTCTTCTTATAAATCCACCTGAAACATAGCATTCCTATCACATTTGTCAAAGAAATTACACTATCCCTAAACAATAGGCAATAATAAATGCAGCTTGTGCTTTATTAAAACAATTACATCATTCATAGAAAATAAGGCAACAACAAATGTAACACAAATGCAACAAATGTGCATGAAAAGACTCAGACATTTTTTTATTGAGTCCAAAATAGCATTATAGTTCAACCATGAAAACTATTATCAGCTCAAATAAACATAAGAAAATAGTTCAAAACACATAGTTTCAGATTGAATGACTAACAGTCATATTTCCCTCTAGCTTTACAGTATACACATAGCTTGTGCCTAAATTGCATTTCTTTCCAATTTTTTTTGGAACACTTTAACAATGAGAAGAGAAAAGAAGACAAAGATGAAATACGAAAATAGGAGCAACCCTAAACTTGATCTACCAATGCCACCTGGAAGCTCGATTCCCATTGATCAATAAAATGAAAAGAATCTCTCATTTCTCTTACATTGCAGCAACAAACTTATTCTCCCAAAATCGCCTTTGCTGATCATTGCTTTGAAACAAAAAATAAACTGCCCATGTGGAGAATCTCCAATCTTACCCTACTGTGTAAAAATGCCTCTTACTGTGCACAAAAGAATTATTTCATTTATGTGCTCAACACATAATCTTTGTGTATAAAGTGAATAAATTCATTTAATCCACTCCCTTGCACTTTTCATCATCATTTGAAATATTTTATTTAAAAAAATCCAGGCTTCAGATATTGTGTTTAACTTTACTTGAGTCATTTTCACATTTTACACCCAGCAAAGGAAAAACACAATTCATCTTACATTTAAAAATTTAACTCCGACGGTTAAAATAATATCTTAAACTCCCCCAAACAAATAAAATCAACAAATAGTGAATATTTAATTCACCTCACAATAGTATTTCCTGTGCACTTTATTTCTTCTCCACTCGTTTAAAATGGGAAATCAAACTCACATGGGTAAAATAGAATTACCGTCCCCTTGCTCTTCATATTATCGTTTTTAAAAATATCTCATGCCATTTAAAATGGTAAAACATTTTGAAATATTACTTATAGGGTAGATACAAATCATACCCACACCCATTGAATACAGTGAATTTAATTTGTCGAGCAATCACATAATTTTTATACCCATTTCCCTAAAAAGGAAAAAACCAATGGACCCACCTTCATTTTCCTCGCATACCTCGCAACAATTTCATGACATCACCTTTTATTGTTCGAGGCCTGCGAAGTGTGGTGGAGATTTACCTTGCTCTCTCCTCATACTTTAATACTTTTCACTCAACAAAATAATTCAATTTAACGGTGCCTTTGTTCTGCTCGCAAACCGCATAGGTTTTGGGAAATAAATTTTTGAATGTGGCGAGGCTAGCGAGGTGTGGCTTGGAATTGGCCACGTCTCTCATCTTTTCCCAACTGTTGGTTCCCCCTGACTTGCCCTAAAATCTCCATTGCAGATTCTCTACTTGATCATGGTAGCAACAAATGAGCATTTACAATACTCAACATGTAACGGATTTTTCCATCAAAGCCAAGTGCCAAAATAGAATCTCTTTAAACAATCTGATATGTTTTGTGACATTTAAAAAAATGTTGGGGTCGTTTTTATATATGAAAGGGCATTTTTGGCATTACCAGATACTCTAAAAGATGTGAATCTTTGTTTAAAAAGCTTCCAATATATTATGAATGGTTCGAGCATCTTCTTGGAGGCTGCACTAATATTTCCCAGCTTGCAAATATCTTTAAAAACCCCCATGCAGACAAAAAAGGTGATTGCAACTTGAATTTTGCCCATAGATGCTCATAACATATATGAAAAAGGAACTATCACAAATATAGCACCAAAAAAAATCCTTTAAATGACCCTACAGGTGATGAATAATAGTTTTATTTCTAGGAGAAAAATCCCTAATGCTTGCCCTCATGCTTGCCTGTTGCCCATCATGGCCTTCAGTTTTCATTGGTGGATTGTTGTGAATAAAATAGATTATAAAGTTTAAAATTTATAAATCACCAAATATTTAAAACATGCCCTAATTTCTCTTTTGTCCTTTATAAGTATTTAAATTACTTAACATATCTTAAACATTTGTAATTTGAACATTAGAAAATAGTGAAATTTTAATTTTGGTTGCGATCGAAATAGGGAAATTCATTGCAGACAAACCGAGACACCTGGAGTAGAGATTTTTTGCATGCGGTCATAATGAATTTTTTAGAGGAAACCTATTTCCTCTAATTTTTTCTAGCCATTAAAATTTAAGTACCTCTTTTGTAATCTAGCACTCGAGACGTGTTAACCACGACAAAAATACATTAAAATAATATACCAAAAAACCTTCGATCTTGATGAAAATGGAGTTGTAAATGTTTTAGATCAAAAAAAGAAATGGGTAGTCATCAGAATTGCAAAATTGGAGAATTTATGGAGCACCATTTATGGCCCTGTTGTGATCAAAAAATAATTAATTATACCATCCAAACTCATCTTGAGACCTTGAAACCGAGCAAGCAAGTAGAAATATGACTCGAGAATACAATTCAACAAACGACTCAGAGAAACAGATCACAAGGGAAAATTTATTGACTATCAAATTTTCTTACTCAAACTTTCTACAACTTGTTCTGAACCAATTAAAACTCACCCAATTGCCATTTTGAACAAATAGCAAATCAATTCCTAGTAAGCTACCACTAGACACAGTAGATCATTTAGGTACACTAAACATGTCTGCAAAAAGAATTTTCTTGAATCATCACTGGTCAAAAGATATTGACGGTCGAAGTTGGCCTCTCAAAAAAGTTTCTAGAAATGCAGGTGCAAAACAAGAGAAATTGCATTTGGTTTTGATCTGTTAAAAATAAAAAATCAGCTCATGAGACTCTGAAAATTGACATACAAGTTCATCTTGGTATGGAGAATGCAAAACAACATTTGTTTTGACATGAAGGCCAAGTGGTTACAAAATGCATCTCAAACGAGAGGCTATTTTGTAGAACTCAACATTTGCAAATAGCAAAAAAGTGTCAAAACCCTCCAGCTTCACTTTTCAAAACCTTTAGAAAACTCATTATGAGAAGCTTAAAATTGACATGCGTGTTCAGATATGTCAATTGAATTTTCGTACAAATTGGTTTTGCACAAAAATCAACAGGCTTCAAAATATGACCCTCCAAAGTGGGTCACTCAGGTTGAATTCTCAGGTGCACTTCTGAAAATGCAGAGGCAAAATTTTTAAAATGGGCATCTGAAATTTAAAAAATTTAAGAGTGCCATCACCTCATACCTCTGTGAGTGGCATTCAAGAGTCTATAGGAGAAGAAACACCAAGCTCCATTTCCTTATGAACATGTGGAGGTGTATTTGCTTCCAACATCTAAAAATAAAATAATAAATTATTCAATCACAAAAACTACAATAGTGATGTACATCATGGCTTAAAATGTATGAGATAATTAACAAGATTTGGAGTATTTATTGAAACATATATTTCTGACTATCATGCTTACTATTTTCCCTATCAATAGCTTATTTGAAAGCACCTATTTTAGGCTTTAACCCATAGCAACAAGGTGGTGAACCATTTGATAAAATGCTTTGGCAAACATGTACAAAAATTGTGGTAACATAGAGAAGGCAGTGAACTGTTTGAAAATATTCCTCAAAGAACTTTCTGGTCTCATGGTGATGGAACACCATTATAAAAAAATTTGTCATGGCACTCCAACACCGTGAGACCACATTTCTTTATGGCATTTTTCCAAAAAGTTCATTTCCTTCTCTATGGTATTATTCTAGGATGGGGTGGATGGTATTGTGTGGTCTTGGTTATGAGATGGAGGGTGATCATGACATGAAGAGGGAGGGGTGGGGATATGAACAAGTGGAATAAAAGATGGAAGGTTCCATGGATTGGTAAATTGAGGATGAGGATGAGGACCTTGGAAAGATTTTGGAGGGGAATTTTGGCTCAAGGCTTGGTTTCTATTCCTTAGACAGTGAGCTATTTGAAAAAATGCCTCAAAGAAATATGGTCTCATGGTGATGGAATGGCATTCCATCACCATGAGACCATATTTATTTAAGGAATTTGTTCAAACTACTGATTACCTTGACTATGCTATTGCTTACTATTATGCTTTGATATATTTTTTCCAAGCATCCATAGTTTGTTTTTGAAAAAGTAAGTGACATTTACAGGGTGTTGTACTCTACACAACGAGCCTCAAGGGAAAAAAAGGCACAAGTCCATAAAACTTAATTGAAAGTTAAAAAAGAACAAAAACAACACACTTACAACACAACAACCATGGATAGGCATCAAAGACACAAAACACAGGCCCAGGCAACAACTAACTGACATTGTCCCAATTTTTGAATATGAGGTCCAAAATGTCATCCCCAACCCAATCTTGATTCTGTTGGGAATTATTGACCTCGAGCGCCTCTTTGATTATCATGGACAAGGTGCTAGTCACAAAATGACACATCTTCATCATGAAGTGGGTCAGGCCTTTGAATATTTTCTCAAGCATGTCCATCTTCTTTCTCAGCACATGAAGCTCCTCACCATCATCCATGGTCCTCAGGATCTTGCCAAGCTCAGGAACCAGAGGGTGTGAATACTAAGAGGCTGAAGTCTCTTTCGAGATTTTTCTGTTGTCTAGGGTAGAATGGGGCCCTTCCACATTTTGTTCCTCTTCCTCCTTGGTCTCCTCTTTCTTATAATCCTTGATGTCCATCTGCTCCTCCATTGAGTCCTTAATAATCTCCCAGACCTTCAGATGGTAGTCTCCCCTCTAGTCATCACCATGGTCCCCACGACTAGGTCACCTTTAGAATATTTTCCCACAATATTCTTCCCTTTTCCCTCTTTCACCATCGGCTCTAACACACCTTGTTTTATCATCTTTTCCTTTTTTCATTATGGTTGCTCTATAAGTAGACTTGGTTGGGGTGACCTCAAGTTCACATAGACTAGCTGCGACACTACTATGCACATTATTCACACTGCCCTTAAGTTTTTTAGTAGCATGTTTGGGTTTGGGGTTTTTAGTAGAACCCAAGAGGGGTTTCCTAGAAGGGATTTTAGATTCAGAAGGAGAGATATTTGCAACAGCCAGGGGTTCAATCTCTTCAATATGAAAAGTATAAATGGTTGTAGGAGAACATAAAGCCAAATGAAAATGGTAGAGTCTCAAGATAAGCCTGTGATGAAGAGGTAGAGGTGGGATGTCCTTTAGGTTAAGACTAGCCATTTATTTGCATTTTTCAGTCAAACTCTCTAGGTCCATGAGTAGAAAAAAAGGAAAACTAAGCAAGATTTTATGCCTTAGATGATTCAGAAGGGGAAAATGATAGAAAAAGTATGTTTTAAACCTACATTCAAGCGTTACATACTTCATAAGGGCTAAACACACCTGGTCCTAGGGCTGCAGAAGGGATTCACCTTCAAATCCTAACTTGTTGTGGACTGGCTCCTCGTTCCCCATGAAAAAAGATTTCATACTTTTATTGTCTAGATTCCGAGTATGCTTTGGATATTTCTTCCCAATGCACTGCATTCTGGTAGCTTTCCCTATCACCTCTTTGCTAACTTCAAAATAAATTCCATCCAACTTAACCCTTCGGTCCTTCCAAGAAGTAGTGAATTGGCCAGAGAGGTTAGGGTCGTGGCCCACCAAAATCTCCATGAGAGGAGCAAGGCCACCCTCCACACATATATGCCAAACCAAAGGATTCTTATGGAAATCCCTGCAATTATAAGGCTCAGCTCGAACATAGTCACCACACATGATGTTTACCTACATAGGAAACCAGAGAAATTGTAATAATAAAAGGATAGAAGCACTGACATAGCAATGGGATGTATTCACATTTTGGATATTAAGGTAAAGATTGCATCGTTGGAGAATCATGCCAGCGTGTAGATCACATGCGCAAAAAGAAAGATCAACAAACAAAGACTTAATTGTGTCATTCATGTGAATCTTAATATGGTTGCAGCAAGATAAGTAGGAATTGGTGAGTGAGAAAGGTTTTTTGGCCATAATGCAATTGCACAAAAAACTAAGCAGGGTGGCAGCTTGGCCAAATTTAGAAATGTCAATGTAAGCATCTTTAGAAGCTGGCGCTAAACTAGAAAGATCAAAGGAAATAGAAGAGAGCTTTCCCTCATTATTAAATTTCATATCAACATTCATAACCCTAGTCTTATGGAGGGCATGATGAATTAATATCCCAAAGAGAAGATATCGCACAACCTCTCAAAATCATAATTATCATGTACATTTCTAGTCCCTTCATAGGTTCACCTTCATTAACCATGTGACTAACCTTTAATTTTGATTCTCAAAACTTATAGGCCACCTCAACATTAGAAATCATCCACCAGGCCCAAAGAACAACCCAGTGAACCCCACAAACGACACCCATCAATCGAAGATTTGAGATCATCATAATAAATGGGTGTTTTTTTCTTTCAAGATGAGATTTCAAATTATTGTTGGTAAATTCCCCATATTCCTCCAACATTTAGAGTAACCCCAATAGGTATCACAATTAGCCAAAGCATCTGCCACTTGGTTACCCTCCCTAAAAATGTGAGTCACTTTTTTTCTCTTAGCTTGGATAAAAGGAACCTAATATCTAGTAGAATATCCTTCATACTCCACCCAATCAGTCTACCTATATTCACAACATCATTCATGGACTTAGAGTCCCCTTCAATGTCGAGGTTCACAATCCCTAGAGAGATAACACTTTGAAGCCCTTGAGCAGTGCATGAGCCTCTACCACTATAGACAAATGAAAACCAATACCTCTTGCAAACCCAACAACTAGAACCCCCCCCAGACCTCTAATCACTCCTCCAATGCTAGTCTTCCCTAGGTTGCCCTTAGTAGCCCAATAAAAATTGAATTTGAACTAGCCTCTGTCCAGAGGCTCCCATTTGGTATTTTTTTTGGCCAGGGATTAAGAATTATCAAACAAGCTAGCATCTAAATTTTGGCGCTAGGCCTTGGTCATTCTTATTTCATAATCAAAAGGTCCCATCTCCAAAGGTTTCCCATTGAAGAGAGAAATGTTTTCCTCAATAAGCTGGACCCCGATACCAAAAAATTCCCTAGGATTCCTCTCAATATTTCTGAAGACCCTGTTATTTCTTTCCTTCCACAAACACTAATCAATAATAGGAGGGACCTAGTTCCAAATTTCTCCAGGAAAGGGGTGGATATAGGGACCACACCATCCCAAGATTAAGGATATGATATCCTTACACATGAGCCAAGAAATTCCCAATCTTTCAAAAGCCAACCCCCAGAATTTAGCAGTAAACAAACAATGTAACAGTAAATGATTAATAGTTTCCTCACTCCATTTACATAATAAGCATCTATTGGGGATATAAAATCTTCATTTACTCAAATTTTCCTAAGTAAGAATCCTATTATGACAAGAATTCCACCAAAATAAATTAATTTTAGGGATCATATGGTAGTTCCATATCTTCTTCCAAGGGTCCACCACAGTACCCTCATTTGTCAACAGAGTATATGCCGACCTAATAGATAGACCCCCCTATTTGTCAAAGGTCCAAAAAAATTCATCTCCTCTGTCATAGGGGGGAAGCCTATTGAGAGAGAGTAAGTCCTGGAGAGATCTAGCCAAGCAACAAAGGTCTTGTGACAAAGGACAACAAATAATTAGATCCTTCAACACCCTAGCCTTAGGAGGTCTAGAAACATAATCATTGATATGGAGACCAAAGTACCTCTAGGCCATCCTCTTGAGGTTCCTGAAGTCAGAAAATTCTAGGGGGATACCAATTAACCATGGGTCTTCCCATAATCTGATCTGATTTCCATTACCCATTTTACATTTATTCTCATTCCTTAGCAGACTTTGTGTGTTGTAGATGCTCCTCCAGGCCAAGGAGCCCTGGGGGTGAACCTCCAAGAGGCAGTTGACCAAAGGCCTATTTTGAAGATATTTGGAATTCATTATTTTGCATCAATGCTTAGTATTCGTTAACTTATCCCAACCCACTTTGGCCGTCGAGGCCTTGTTAGTGTTGACCATATTCTTGATCCCAAGGCCACCACAATTTTTGGGTTGGCATAACTTTTCCCATTTGACTAGAGAAATTTTCTTCTTATCCTCAGTCCCAAACCAGAGGAAGTTCCTTTAGATTTTTTCAAGTTTATCAGCAATGTACCTAGGTATCTTAAAAATATAGAGGAAATAAATTGGTATTCCTTGAAGAGCAACAATGAGAATTTGGAGCTTACTAGCATGTCTTAGAATGGATCCTTTCCACCCAACAAGTTTCCTTTGAATCCTTTCAAGCATCAAATTCAAAAAGTGAGGGATGACCTTCTTAACCATGAGGGGGAGCCCAAGCTAAATCGAGGGGAGGGTCCCACCTAAACAACCCAAAACCAGAGTCACCCTAGCTTGCAAGTTAGGTGTGTTGTTAAAGAAATAAATCATACTTTTATTATAGTTAATGCTTTGACCATAGTAGGAAGCATAATTGTTAAGGCAGGTTTTCCATTTCCTATCTTCCACCATAGAGGCTTTCCCAAAGAGAAAAGTGTCATCCACAAATTTTTGCACCACAACTGCGTCTAGGGAAGGAGTCGCTTTGATTCCCCTAATAGAGCCCTCTGACAACATACTAGTAAAGTTCCTACTCAACACATCAGCTATCATGATAAAGAGATAGGGAGATAGGGGGTCACCTTGCCTAATCCCTCTACCAATAAAGAAAAACAAAAAGGGGGGTCCCACTGACTAGAACAAAGTACTTGATAGTATTTACACACTCCATTAAGATTTTAACAACTGAATGGTTGAAACCAAACTTGGCCAAAACCTTAGGGATGAAGTCCCATATAAATTTATCATAGGCTTTAGAAATTTATAATTTGAGAGCCATCCCTACAGAATTACATATGTCCATAGAATGGAGAAGCTCATGAGTGGTCAAAGTAGCATCAATAATATGCCACCCAGGGACAAAACCTTTTTGGGTTGGACTAATGATTTTATCAAGAAGGGGCTTGATACGATTCACTAGGATCTTGGATAAAATTTTGTAAAAGGTGTTGCACAAGATAATAGGCTGGAAATTAGTCATGGATTGAGGATCACCAATCTTAGAAATTAGAGCAATAAAGGTGTGGTTTATTTGTTTAAGGATTTTACCAGTTTTAAAGAAATCACGAACAACTAGCACAAGGTCCCCACCCACAATTTATTAGAAAATCTAAAAGAAAGTAGTGGTAAAACCATCTAGGACTGAGGCTTTGAAAGCCCCCATACTAAAGGTAGCCAACCAAACCTCTTCTGGAGAAATAACACTGAGAATCCCTAAATTATATTCTAGGAGATGATGGTGGAAAGGTGGTTAAGTAGAAATTTTTCCAAAGCTAGGTTGGGCACCTCAGTCGTGGCCGAGTAAGCCTCTTGAAAGTAATTAGCAACTAGAAGGCCAATCTGGGCGGGAGTCGATATCACCATGCCAGTAGTATCAGTCAGTTTAAAATTTGGTTTCTTTTCCTATGCTTGATGGCAGACACATGAAAGAAGGAGGTGTTCCTGTCACTCTCTTTCAACCATTGGACTCTAGATTTCTACTTCGAAAATATTTCCTCATTTTTGAGTATTAGTTTCTATTCCTTCCTGGTTTCCATTTCCTAGTTGTGAGTCTGTTGACTATCATCCCCTTCCTCCATTTGTTTTTCTAAAGTTCTCAATTCCTCCTCTAGAATTTATTTCTTTGAAACACATCACCAAACACACTCTTGTTTCATCATTTTACCATATTTTTAATATGTTTGAGTTTGAAAAAAATCTTGAAGATAAGGGAGCCACAAACAGGGATGTTCCACCATTTTGCAATTTTATTTTTGAAGTTAGGGTGGGAATTCTAGATTATCTCAAAATGAAATGGAATAGGGCCCATATTAGGCCGAACATTTGATGTTAGCAATAGGGGATTGTGGCCAGACACTGTTCTGGGCAGGGTTTTCAGATTGGCATTTAAAATGTTATTGTTAGTCCAATGGGGGAGTACAAAAACTGATCCAACTAGACCTGAATCAAATTTTCACTAGAGCACCTGTTAGACCAAGTAAAATTCTAGCCTATAAGATCAATATCTATCAACCCCAAAGAGTTCAAAAAATTTGCCAGGTTAAACATGCTGTCAGAGTAATCCAACAAACCATCACTTTTATCCGAAGGGTAGAGGGGTGAGTTGAAGTCCCCGACTACCAACCAATGGGTTCCCCTATTGTAATTAACTTTAATAGCAAGATACTGCCATAGGGTGCTCCTCGCATTCCTCTAGTTAGGAGAATAAATATTGATTATAGACCAAGATTAACCCAGATAAGGAAAGGAGGCCCCCACACAATTTTTATAGTGAAAATATTTGAACCCAAAAGTGTAGAGGGGCTCCAAAGCACTACCAGACCATCTGAAGCTCCCTCAACATCACTATAGAAGTAGGAAGCATTAGGCCAAATAAATTTAGCAATCTTGTCAAAATTTGTCTTAATCATTTTGGTTTCTTGTAGTAGGCACACACCAATCTTATGTTCTAGGACATTTTTCTTCAAAGCAAATTGTTTATGGGAGCTGTTAAACCCACAAACATTCCATGACATAGCTTTCATTTCTGACCTTTTTTATAGGACAAGTCCAATGTCCTCTATTTACCCAGGGAAATCTCATTTTTAGTTTCTCTCATCCTGGTGTGTCTCTGGCTGGGTCTTCCTAGTTTAGAATATCCTCCCACATCTACCTTTTTTTCCTCCCTTTTTTCTTTGGAGTTGTCTAGATTTCTTCTTTTGCAGTTTTCTCAAGCTTCAAGCCCTCTGTATTCTCTACAGATTCATCAACAAGTCCAATACTCTCTTCTTCCCATATCTCACCTTCCTCACGTATTTTTCAACTTTTCGTCATAGATCCTACAACAAGGAGTGGATCAAGATCCAATGAACAAAGGCCTAGGGCCATCTAGACATCCTAGGGTTTGACAACAGTCTCATTTAAAGATATAGTTGCTAGAATTACACTAGAGTTGACCAAGCCAAATGATGGCTCACCATGAGTAGGTGAAGCAACTAGAGTTTTGACCAAAGTTGCCTCCTTCAAAGGCGAAGCATTCTCCACAGGAGGTCGAGGATTATTCAAGGTACTATCCACCATAGGCTCCTAATTGAAAGATTATTTTTCAGTCAAAGATAAGTTGGCCAGCTTTATCACACTTCTAATAGTAGAAAACAACATTTTCATAACACACTGGTTGGGTCCAGTTGCCAAACTTGGAGCACAACTTGACTGTGTTAGGAAGATTTTTATCAAAACATATGTTAACAAAAAATATTGCAAAAACTAACTTGGATTTCGATTTGGTGATGGAATCAGTGGTGAAAAACTAACCCAAAGAGTCCCCAATACTTTTGAAAATGGCTTCGTCCCAATACTCTAGAGGTAAGCTAGGCAGCCAAATCCATATTGGAGCTCACTTGTTTAGTTCCATGACAAGGTCAAAACTTGACTTCCAATGACACAAAGCCAAGTTGTGTTTTGCATACACCCAAGGAATCATGGAAAGAATCACCACCATGTCTTCCACAACCATAAAACTAAAAAGGAAGAGACCACCAACCATAGCACATATCTCCACACTCCCCTTGAGACGCCATTTTGTAACAGTCCACTTTTGAACCATATCCACATTTGGACGGAAGGAAAGAAATCGACCCAGAACCACATTCTTCATGGAGGAGAGGATTCTATCACAGACTGAGTCATGAATGGAAAATTCCATCCCAAAAGTAGTGACAACCTTAAAAAAAGGATGAAACAAAGAGGATTTTTGTTTGCCATTAGTCAACACATCCCTCCACTAAATTTTGAGAAGAATCTCCACTGTCGGCATGAAGTCAGTAGATACGAATGAAATCTCAATGGTCTTCAAAAGAACCATAGGTGAAAGCTCTACCCCAACAAGAGTGAACCCTGAGGGACATGAGACCGCATGTGATAAGGGGATGTTCAGATTAGGAGGGGACATAGGAGGACTGTGGGGTACCCCCATAGTAGAATCCACCATGCAGGGATGAATTTCAAATGTAGGCAGAGGAGAGGAAAGCAGGTCAATGAGTGAATTTTGCATCCATAGTTTATTGGAAAGCACACATATTTTAGGCTTTTAGCCATAGCAGAAAGGAAGTGAGTAGTTTGATAAAATGATTTGGTAGAAATGTATGGAAAATGTCGTAGCATAGAAAAGGTGGTAAAATATTTGAAAAAATTCCTCAAAGAAATGTGGTCTCATGGTGATGGAATGGAACTCCATCACCATGATACCACATTTCTTCGAGGAATTTTTTCAAACTACTCATTGCCTTGTCTATGCCATTGCTTACTATTATGCTTTGATATATTTTTCCAAGCATCCATAGTTTGTTGGAAAGCACCTATTTTAGGGTTTTATCCATAGCAGCAAGGAAGTGAGTAGATTGATTAAATTCTTTGGTAGACGTGTATGGACAATGTGGTAGCATAGAAAAGGTGGTAAGCTATTTAAAAAAAACATCTCAAGGAAACATAGTCTCATGGTGATGGAATGGCATTCCATCACCATGAGACCACATTTCTTCAAGGCATTTTTTAAAACTACTCACTTCCTTAACTATGTCATTTCTTACTATTATGCTTTGATAATTTTTTTCCAAGCATCCATAGTTTGTTGGAAAGCACCTCTTTTAGGCTTTTAGCCATAGCAACAAGGAAGTGAATAGATTGATTAAATGCTTTGGTAGATGTGTATGGAAAATGTGGTAGCATAGAAAAGGTAGTGATCTATTTGAAAAAATGCCTCAAGGAAATGTGGTCTCATGGTGATGGAATGGCATTCCATCATCATGAGACCACATTTTTTTGAGACATTTTTAAAAACTACTCATTGCCTTGTCTATGCTATTGCTTACTATTATCCTTCGATAGAATTTTTCCAAATATCCATAGTTTGCTAGAAAGCGCCTATTTTAGGATTTTAGCCATAGTAGCAAGGAAGTGAGTAGATTGATAAAATTATTTGGTAGACATGTATGAAAAATGTGGTACCATAGAAAAGGTAGTGAGTTGTTTGGAAAAATACCTCAAAGAAATGTGGTCTGATGGTAATGGAATGCCATTTCATCACCATTAGACCACATTTCATTGAGGATTATTTCAAAATAATCACTAACTTGTCTATGCTATTGCTTACTATTATGCTTTGATATATTTTTTTCCAAGAATCCATAGTTTGTTGGAAAGCACCATTTTTTAGGCTTTTAGCCATAGTAGCAATGAAGTGAATTGTTTGATAAAATTATTTGGTAGACATGTATGGAAAATGTGGTAGCATAGAAAATGCGGTGAGCTGTTTGAAAAAATTCCTAAAATAAATTGGGTCCCATGGTGATGGAAATCATCATGAGACCACATTTCTTTGAGGCATTTTTTCAAAAAAACCATTGCCTTGTCTATGCTATTGCTTACTATTATTCTTTCAATTATTTCTTCCAAGCATCCATAGCATAGACAAGGAAGTAAATTATTTAAAAAAATGCCTAAGTAAAAAGTGGTCTCATGGAATTCCATGACAAGCAAATGCAATTGGCAGATGCTCCTAGTTATTGCTCATGCTATGTGAATTAATTGCATCACTACTTATGTTGACTTTCTAAACAACTATATTGTAGTTGAAATTTTTTCATCTATCAACATATAGTTATTAGTTATGCAATGTGAAGTAATGCTTTGAGTTTGAAAGATGTGAAATGGAATGCAATCAACGATATGAATATAAACTACACAAATCTATTAAGTACAATTCATTAGTTAAACTCTTTATTCTATTACCTGCATGAAGGTTTTTACAACTCCACTAGAACTGGCCACCAATATTAGCCTATTCAACATCCAAAATAACATATTAGAATACCATTCATATAACAATGCTATTAACATGTGAGAAATTTATAATTGTTTACTAGTTACATACCTCACCGATAGATACAGTAGAGCAATAAATAGGTGGAGGGTTGGTGTATCTAGTATCAACACTTTGACCTTGAAATTTTATTACAATCATCACAATAAATTAGTTAATATTTCATTTGAAAAATGAAATTTAATAATTAAAATTCAATGAACAAGCTAACATTTACCTAATTATCGATGCCAAAACCATCCTTCAAAATTCCAATTGCCCTCACCATCTTCATAGCTACAGACATATCCTACATATCAACCTCCTGAGTGTCTATGGGGTCATATGTACAAGTCACGTATGGAAGCGTACTACTTGAAGACTCCCCTGGATGGTGTTGTACTATAGGACTGGCATGTTTGATGATACTCTAGGTCAATGAGCTAATAGACTACAAAGTGTCTACCTCAACACTCTCCTTTGTGATGGAAGGCATAGCAATGTGCTCATGACTGGCCTAGTGAGAGCTCATCTCACTTGCCATTGAGGATCTAGTCATGCACTAGGTATATCTTGCTCCATACCCCTAGCTCTCCCCTGAAAGTCCCCCATATCAAAATAATTGGGGAGTTTTTTTATGATGAACTCATAGTAGATTTTCCTCAAGAAATATTGGGATACTTCACAATTTTTGGATGGTGGATAGTCAAAAACCATGTACCACCTATCACAAAAATAGTTCCTAATCCCTTGGTGGTGGAACCAATGGATATGAAACATCTTGGATTTAAGGTCAATATTTTGATTTGTGTGTGGGTTGGCGAATAATGAACACAAATAAGATTTTGTAATTTTTTAATCTTTTACTTCTTTATATGATAATTTATCTATGTAAAAATTCCTAGCCACCTGCCTCGTATCTGTCCAGCCAATTAATTATTTGTTGATTGCATCTACATGTTTTAACATTTCTTGAATTGAACTTTCAAGTGTTCTTCTTTCCATGGTTTAACTTACTAGATCATTCAACCTCCTAATTAACTCCTCAATCTATTTTTTATTGTTTTCAATTACCCCCATTAAGTTTTGTTGAGTGCCAAGAGGATGCTGAGGAATTGGTGGAGGAGATTGTTGTTATTATTTTTGAGGATTTTATTTGGGTGCTTCTCGTAGTGATTTTTCAAGATTTTCCAGAGGTTTTTCAAGTTCATTAACATTTCCTACAAATGAATATTAAAAACAACCTAAAACTACCAATTTAAAAAAAAATCACAACAAAAAACAAACAATCCTTACTTATTCAACCTCCCTATCGATGTGGTGGCATCTTGGCAATGAAATAGGAAAAAATTGATGAAGACAATGCATGATAAACTCCTTCTAGAATGCGAGCGTGCAAAAGAAGGGTTTTTGGCTACAAGCAACAAAGAAAACTGTCACAATACAAATGATTTTTTTTGCCTTTTTGTTTTGTTTTACTGTGTTATAACGCACTCGCATTATAGTGTGAGTGTGTTATAACAAAATCATGTTATAATGTGAGCGCATTATAGGCTCAATGTGATCAAGCCTTTGGGTCGGTCACACCAAGCCATGATGTCAGCATCTTATAATGTGTTCGTGTTATATCCTATCAAATGATTTTTGAAATTTTGGCCACTTTTTGGCCCCCCATCTTTTTGCACCCACCCACGTAATATTTTGTAAATTTTCTTATGGAGAAGGTCATGTTGGTGAGTGTTGTGATATCCACAATATGTCCACATTCTTCTAATAATTATGCAACCTATTTTTTTTCTTTATTTTCAAAAATTTCCTTATATTTTCCAATTACATATTTTGGGAGGATCAAGTTTGAATTTCATCATCTTTTTGGCCGTTTAGTTCTTAATATCAAGAATTCTTATTCAAGGTCTAAGAATAACTATATGGTTGTTAGATGGTCTTGACGAGCTATCTTAGTACCCATGAATGCATTAGAGATAATTAATTTATGCATGGTAGGAATTATATATCTTCAGGAGTCTAAATCTAAATCTAGAAAATGTATATAGGGGTATGTACAAGATCATCATGGAAAAAATAGGCCCTTAAGTGGCAAAAAAATAAAAAAAATCAGAGTTAGGAAACTTGACGCAAAAATTTGAATAAGTTATCTATATTATTTCAAAAATATGTAAGAATAGAATCTATAGAAAATTGAATTTAGTTTCTAAACTAATAGGTTTATTTTACTTTTTTTAATATCCATTTGGTGAAAATTTGAAATTTCAATGTAGTAGTACTTAAATTTTAGGGAAAAAATAAGATGTAGGTGTTTGTCTAACCACCCTAACCACAATAAAATGATAATATTTTTTATAATATTTTATATATAAGTAGAGGACTCATGTCCCGATGTGATGCATATTTTTTTGTAATTATTTTCCAAGTAAATAATTAATTATGAATATTTTATTACAACTTTTAAAAATTGTTAAAAACTTGTATGTCTGACCAATTAACTTGGTCAAAACTTCATGAAATTCATTTTTTTTTAAATTCCTATAGTATGCAAAACATAGAATGTGATGCATGTTTTGGATTCAAAAAATGTGATACCATTTAAAACCTATAGATGTTTTTCAATCAACCTATTAGTTAGGAATTTATTCGTAATTTAAATAGAAAATGAAAAATAATAATTTATTAAACTCAAAATAAAGAATAATTTATATTGGTGGAAAATTGAGTATATCCTTTAAAAACCCTTTTGATTTCATCAATTTTTTGTAAAAAAAAAGTCGTCAGCCACATACCCATCATATTGCCACTTTTTGGCCCATCATGATCTTGCACATACGCATAGACTTTTCTTTCATATTTACAAGTTGTAAACTTACTAAGAACCTCTAAAACTCCCGAAAACTAACATAGTCTAGTTTTTCTAACAAAAATCCATAAATGCATACCTACATGAAATAATTAAAATCATCATAAGCCTTCTATATTAGATTTTTTGACCAAATATATACTCATGCAAACGAACACTAGAGGTTTGAAACCTTGTCATGTTCTACCTTGTGAAAACATTCGCATTAATTTGTGAGAAGACTAGTTTTCTTGAAAATTTAATACCTTTTAGTTTGGTGCACATTTATGGTTCACATGTGTGAGAGTTCTAAAAAGCTATGTAACATTTTATTTATTCCCATTTTTCATTTTAGTTTACATCTTCACCTATAACCAAATTTCTTGGTCTTACACAAGTGAGATCAATCTCCCAATGATGGTTTACATTCCATATTTTCATCTAGAATCAAGGATTTTATGCACAACTTTTCTACCATTTTTTACTATTAGTTTTCCACTTTTTATTATGTTTTCATTATTCTCCATCTCTTTTTAGGTTTAATTATTTTATCAATGGGTAAAGTATCCCTTTTTCCTTAATTTTGGAATAATTAACAATAAATGAACCTAATGCTGCCTTGATTTCATATTGTAATGTACTTTACACATTCACATTAAGTCTAAGACCATTTTTAATAAAATGGACTCAACGATGCCTTATTTGGGGTGTTGTAAAGTGTCTCTTTACACTTTCACACTAATCTAGGGATTGATTAATTAATTGATCTTGATTTAATTTTCCTTAATTGGACCCTTAAATTCAAATCCAAGCGTAATTTATTGCATTTTTTGAAGGATAAATCTTGACACTCATTAATAATGTTTCATAACACTTAATTTTGCAAGGTTTGATTCTTAGTCTAGTGACCTAGGACCCATTAGACACTTGGCTAATGGGTCCTTCCTAGGTCCTAGGATCCCCTTTTTACATGTTATTTCATATCGCTAAAACTTGTCCTAGTTGAGTGTGCTAGGGCCCATTAGCCACCTATCTAATGGGACCCCTTAACTTGGGAAACCTATTTTCTAACTTATTCTTGGTGGGATCTTAATGATTTCAAATACTAGATTTGGTGCCGACTTGTGTTATTCAAATTTCAGGATTAAATCTTAAGTTAAGAATAAATATAAGGCTATCAATGTTTTCAACTCGAAGATTTCATGCAAGCTAAGAGTACTTTTAGAAGAGAATTATAGAGAGCTCAAGAGAATTTCAAGGACATTCAAAGGTAGATTATCAAGGTTTTATTGGAGTAATCAAGGATCTATTTCATTATATCAAATTCATACATGTTGAGCTAATGTGATGTTGTAGCATTGGTGATCAAGTTTGAGTATTCAAAGCCATTATCCTATTTCAAGTTCATGATTAAGATCTATACTCATTGAGGCCACTTCATGCTAGTTTCAGATTTGTACTCCAAGGTTTCAATTGAGTATTGGTGAGGTTCTACACATTGTTAATTCATATTTCCTTAATGCATTGTTTCATTACAAGGTTTAATTACCAAAATGGGGTTTAACCAAGGAAAACCCGTATCCCCTAATAAAAAAAAAATTTTCCTCTCTCTTGATGTTTGATTGTAGGTTTTAGATTGAAGATCAAGTGGAGAATAAAAGTTGCAAAAGTTGTCAAGATTACAAAGTTGTAAAAGTTGTCATCTTTGTTGCAAGATCATGAGAACTAAGCTACAAGAATTATTTCTGACTTTTGGGAGCTGAGCACCTAGGATCTAGGAGTGTAGACATTGAAGAACATGATCTTGAAACTAATTTTCTAGAACCCTAACAAGGAAAACATTAGCCACTAACCTAATTAGTCCTCAGTGAGGCCCGAAACAACACTTTTCCAAAAAGGTACACTTTATTTCAACATATTAAAACCTTCCTTATTTCTATTATAATAGTTAGGTTTATTTTTTTGTTGCTATTTATGCATCATTCTTCTCATAATTAAGATAAAAATATAGTCATAAAAATCAGGTTCCTCCATTTGATTGATCCCATTAGGGTTGAACCCTCTTTTTTGATGTTTCATTTTGGTGAAACTGACTTCTTAAGCATTGTATTTTTCTAATTTTTGAAGTCTTTCTTTTCATCCTAGGTTAGATCTTGCATTCATTTGCATTGAGTAAGATCTCATTTAAAGTGTCTTAGTTTTCATTCAAGTTTACATCTCATATAGGGTTTTAGAATTACATTGTTTGTATTATTTAAATCTAAAAACTACAAAAAAATATTCATCTTTCATATAATTTATATCACATAAAATTGCATTTGATAATTGAAATGAAAATTGCATATTAAACTAGGTCTTATAATTCATCATTTTCAACTTGCATTTCACATTGAATTTACAAAAAAATGAACCTAAAACTTAATGTAGTAGATCTGAACTTGAAAATCATTAGAAAAGGCTTAAAAATATATAAAAATCAGTTTTAAAACCCTAATCTAGGACCCATTAGCCACCTAGATAACGAATCCCTGATCATACCTAAATCTGCATTTGTAGAAATTGATTTTTTTTTTTTTTGTGCTACTATTTGCTGTTGTTAGATCTCTCTTTCAGTTTGTTTAATTTATGTTTGATTAATTTCATTAGATCTAGCTTAGTTTGATTCATTTACTGCATTGTCTAAATTCAATTTTTCATTTAAAAAATTTCATTTTCAGATTGTTGCATAGTGTAATTAGCAAATTTCCTTGTTTAGAATCTAAAAATTTCATTTCATTTTAGAACCTTGCATTGCACTTTACTCTCTTTCCATTTTGGGTTTTCACATTAAGTTTGTAAAACTTGTATGAGCTTTACAACTTGGTTTTCTATTAGCAATACTATTGTTAGACATAGTTTGAGGCTCATGCAATCTTGCGCATACCATTCGTCGTGGATCTTGGGTTTTTTGTCTCTCTTTCTAATAACCCTCTATAGATCATAGCATGCATACCTCATTTACCATGAATTCCATTCCTTAAACCAATGTGCTTAATGTTAACAACACCATCCCTACCATCACTAGTTCTACTCAAGCTTTGGGGTGCACTCAAAGCCAAGGTGGAACTTCAATTCCTCCTTCTAAAATACCCATTTATATTCCTACATATACTAGTATTAAAACTACCCCAAACATTCAACCTACTAGCAATGTGAGCACTTCCTTAGGTATTTCCATAGGGAATCCTTCTAGCTTTGTGCACTCAAAAACAATATCTCCTCAACCATCCACCCTCACAAACTTACAATTCACTTGCCCTTTGCATAGATACACCACTCCACCTTATTCCCCTCCACATTACAATAAAAATCATTCTATTGGTATGTGTAGGATCATCATGGAAAAAAGATGCCCTTAAGTGGCAATAAAAAGACAAAAAATCAGAATTAGACAACTTGATGTAAAAATTTGAATAAGTTATCTATATTATTTCAAAAAGATGTAAAAATTGAATCTGTAGAAAATTGAATGTAGTTTCTGAACTACTAGACCTTTATTTTTATTTTTTAAATCTATTTGGTGAAAATTTGAAATTTCAATGCAGTAGTATTTAAATTTCAGGGTAAAAATAAGAAATAGGTGTTTGTCTGACCACCCTAACCACAATAAAATGATAATATTTTTTTATAATATTTTATATATAAGTAGAGGACTCATGTACCAATGTGGTGCATATATTTTTATAATTTTTTTCCAAGTAAATAATTAATTATGATTTTTTTATTAAAAATTAAAAAAAATATAAAAGCTCATCTGTTTAACAACTTCAACTTGGTTAAAAATTCATGAAATTCATTTTTTTTTTTAATCCTATAGAATGTGATGCATGTTTCGTATTCAAAAAATGTGATACCATTTGAAAGTTATAGATGTTTTTCAATCAGCCTATCAATTAGGACTTTATTTTTAATTGTAATAGAAAATGATTAATAATTATCTATTAAATTCAAATTAAAGCATAATTTATATTGGTGGAAAGCTGAGAATCTCCTCTAGAAACCCTTTTCATTTCATCAATTTTGGGTAACAAAAAGTCGTCAGCCACATGGGTCATCATATGGCTTAAATATTGCCACTTTTTGGCCCATCATGATCCTACACATACCCCTATCCTTAGCACACTTATGCAAACCATGTCATACATTCAATAAAAAGTCACAACTCTCAATCAAAACAACAACGGTCAAACTTCACAATACATCAAAACCAATTAGTTATCCTTGGAGATATTAAGAGCAAAAATGCCACAAGGTATAAAAGTTCCTCGATTTGAGAAGTATGGTGGGAAAGGATATCTCATTAGCCATGTTTACACTTTTACAAATTTATGTAGTGATTTCATCTTTGAAGATAAAATTTTGGCTAAACTATTCCCTAGATCATTAAAGGATACCGCTTTAGAGTTGTTCTCTTCCTTATCGAATAATTTAATTGGTTCATTAAATGAGATTTTTTATGCCTTCTACAACTAATTATGCATTCAAATGGGTCCCAAGATGACCCTAGCTTATTTAATGACATTTAAAAAAAGGATGACGAGAAAGTGACTGATTTCATAGCAAGATACCAAACACTTTATTCTCAAGTAAACATTAAGATTCCTGACACCGACCTTCAATGAATGTTTATTTCCAACTTACAGAAAAAATCCAAAATAAACTTGAGCTATTGAGATTCCCAACCTTTACACAATTATGTATAGTCCTTTATGATTATCAGAATATGACTTATGGTCATGAAGTAAAAAATACCCCTAGCGCTTCTAAAAATTCTGAATCCACAACTCAATAATTACCAACCTTTCAAGAAGAAAAATAGGTGCTTTTACAACTTAACTCCCCTCATCCAAGTCAACAAAATGATAACCTTGTGGCTACTATAAAGATAAAAAATACTTTTTCCTTTGGGGATAGGAATATAAATTTTACTCCTCTACCTGATACCCTTCATAATATCATGTTGCAGCTTCTTGAAAAGAATATGCTTTCCTTACCTCCTATTAAATAACATGATCCTAATCTACCATTTCTCGCAATATTTTGATGAAAATCTTATTTCCACTACCACCAAAAAAATGGACATGGTACAAAATATTGTAAGAATCTTAAACATCCTTGCAAGAAATTATCGATTCTAGTCATGTACAAAATATTGTAAGCATCTTAAACATCCTATGCAAGAAATTACTGAAAAAATTAAATGTCTCATTCATCATCATTCCACAATCAGAGCAAATTTCCTGTGAAGTTAGGCTACCCATGGATTTAGTCCTTGAATGTCATCCCATCGGTTGTGCATAAATGTTCAAAGTTTCCTTTTGGAAATGATATCTTTACTGTCCATCATAGTGGGTTTAATCCTGTGTTTTCCCGAGGGAATTTTTTGTTGGAGTGAAAATACACTGAGAGAAAATAAGTGTTTATAACTTCTTAAACAATTTAAACTGAAACTAAAAAGAACCATACATATGTTCTCATTTATCAATGATAGTGTCATTCATGTATTCAAATGCAATCATATAAACTAAAATGAGTAGTGTAGCATTGCATTTTAAAGCAGTAAAGTACTAAAGAAAATGAATCAAAAAGACACAAATAGACACAAGATATCCCAAGTGGAAAACCACTCCTGAACCTACTACCTTTTTTAGGCTTTCATTTCAATAAATATTTTGACAAAGCCTCAATGGCTGATTTCTGAGCACCGACTCAAGGAGCACCAACCCCTCTTTTTAGACACACCAATCTCAAGCAACACCAACCCATTTCCTGATATTCATTAGAATGTACAATAGTATAGAGGATCTCTCTATTTCACTTGATTTTTGTCAAGTTCCTCTTGACAAAGAAAGTATAGAATTTTCAAGAGTCAAAAATTGACTCTTCAGAATTCCATATTATCTAATCTCGATGCAGCTTGAGGAAAAATCTTATCACAGTCACAATACAATCTCATCAAACTGTATTACAGTGATGCATCTTTTCTTTCTTTTCTCACTATTTGATTTTCAACATCTTTCCATACAAAAACTACAAATCTGACTACACACCGTTTTTTCCAATTTTTAGCATCATTGTTTTAAAAAGACTTCACATCTCTCAATTGTAATGCCTTTTTCCAAGATTTGTTTTGCTTGTTTAGATAGAACCCTAATCTCACTATTTCTGGGCTTGTTACAGAAAACATCATTACATATTGGAAGTATTACCACTAATGCACGAATTTCACTTTCCAGAAGGTTATACAAGGTTGTTTTTCAGGTTACAAAATAACTGTTCTCATATTATAGTGATCATAACTTTCTTTTTGTTGAGGATAGAACAACAATGTCCAAGAATAAAGGTGTGACATAACATATCTTCACTAGAAGCCTACACATGCAGTGGTTACACAAAAGCAATGAGAACTCATCTCTTTAAAAGAGAAAATGATAACCATTTTACCCTGACAGAACCAACAATGTAACTGAAGTATAGATTTAGCAAATGAAACCTCATCCAGAATATACCCAGAAGTAGTAATGAAGAGTACATATTCCTTAAGAATTTTGACCAAGAAGCTACTACACAAATGAAATAACTGAAACCCCAAGCAACATGTAACCGAAATAAATTAATCATGCACTATAACAGTTGCCCATAATTGCAAGTGAGGCTGAGAGAATATTCCATGAACTGTACGCATTATAGTGGCTGCACTTCTTAAGAAACTGAAACCACTATGAAGTGCAACTGAAGTAACTTCACAAGAACCGTTATCCATGAAATGAGATAAAAAAATGAAGAGATTCGATGGCATTATTATTACCCACAACCATAAATCACAATTCCTTTAAAAAATATCATAATAACCTTTAAAATAAATTGCAATCACATTTTTATTTTAAAAGAATAATTATTTCAGACTTTTCTCTAGAAAGCAATTGGCGTTTTTCATTTTTTTTGTTTTCAAAAGAGAGAAAAACATGGCTCGAAATAACCTTTACTGAGTTGAAACAGATCTGCAAACCAGACAAGCAACAAATACCTGGAAAACAAAGTTGTTGTCAAAGAATGGAATACCAGATCTGTAGAGGAGAAGAAAACAACCACACAACCTTCCAAACTCGTGCCTACACCCAGTGGTTGGAAGCTGACAAAAAAAGAAACCATTTTGATGGTATTCTTACCACTTCCAATTGCTATCCAAGAAAAAAAATGTTAGGGATAACAAAGAAATGACTAAGAGAAATGATCCATGGTGGTGGCCAGTAGGGTTCCAAGAAAAAATGTGAATAGTGTGAATCGAAAAACTGTTTGCCCTAATCTTCCAAAGCAAGAAAGAAAGAAATCCTTTGCATAATATGATAGCATTTGGAGTTCGAGAGGACAAAAAATTAATAGATCAAAACCACATAATACACTTTGAAATCCGTAGAAAGATCCATGACATGGATGCTGACAGGAATAAACTCATATATGTTTCCTTACCGCACAACCGCGACCACACTTTGGACTACCCGTGGTATAGCGATAGCTAACACTAACTATTACCACATCATTTACCGCCCAACCCTGGTCTCGCTTTGGACTACTTGAGGCACAATGGTAGCTCTAAATTAACCGCTAACATCTTCCACCACATTACTGTGGTTAGCTTCCTGATAGCTCACGGTATAGTAGTAGCACCTTTCAAACTGCTAGCATCTTCCACTGCATTACCATTTTTAGCTTCCTGTCAGCTCACAATATAGTGGTAGCTCTCTACTTACCGCTAGCCATTCTCACTGCATTACTGTGGTTTCCCTGATGATAGCCTGCAGTGTAGCGGTAGTTGTTGGCTTGGCACTAGCGGTTTTGACTGCACTACTGCGGTCACTAGCTTAACTGCTAGTGGTATTGTGGTAAGTCCTTTTGAAGCCGTGGTCTTACCAAAGTCAAACATGCCTACTATTGGCCTTGAGGCCTAATATAAATGACAACCAATAAACCCAAGTCAAATACAAATAGAAGATTGAATAGAAAGCCTTTACCCAAGGTCTAGTGCCACCTTGATATGTTCAATGCTATATTATGTGCTGTGAAATGAAGTCCAAAGACTTATAATGAATAGAGAAGACTGAATTTTTATTAAACATTTCACAATGCCATTCCACTTACCATTAATCCTTATTATACTGAGAACCAAGCTGCATCATATAAACCATTTAACAATTTCAAGATGCAAGAGCCTGATCAAACCACACTGTAACGACTAGTAGAAAACTGATTCATGCCAAGGATAAATAATTAAGAGCATGATTGAAGCACAATATTTTAAACTAGAAACATAGAATCTATTCAATGAAATAAGGAGCCAGTAACTAGAGTGCCTTAACTGAGATCTGCACATTCAGTTAAAACATTATAACCACCATATAATAAAATCAATGAAGTAAATGTGCCAAACAAAAAAGTAGATCAACTGAGAAGATAATCATCAAGATACCAGAGAATCACAAAGTTACATCAAGGAAAAAATAGTATAAGTGGGACTCAACAAACTCCCCCTTTGTCCTTGATGGAAAAACTGAGCCACCAAACCAAAAATAGTGAATTGCAACCGAACGCTCAAAATTTTCACATCTCCACCATTCTCCCCCTTTTTGACACAAGGATAAAGGGAGACCAACAAAGATAAACCAGAACCAACTGTAAATATTCAATAGACTGTAGATGTAACCTTTAAGCAACAAGTTTGAGCTGTAGGAAGGGCTAACCAACTCCCCTTATAACCAAGATAGATTGTTTGAGATAACAGAGATTCAGAGACAACTCCCAATCGAGACCTAAGTCTCTCAAAAACATCTTTAGCCAATGGTTTTTAAAAAAATTCAGAAACCCGTGCTTGTGTAGGAACATATTGCACAGATACCTTGTTAGCCAACACCTTTTCATGAAGAAAATGAAACTTTATAGTTATATTTTTAGTTTGAGAGTGCATAACTGGATTTTTTGAGATATTTATTGCACTAGTATTGTCACACAGAATAGTAATAGGCTTTGGAATTTCAATACCCATATCTGATAATGTCTATGACATCCAAATTACCTGAGTGTAGCAAGAAGTGGCAGCTATATATTCTGCTTCAGTAGTAGAGAGAGAAACAAATTCTTGCTTTTTGTTGTGCCAAGGAATTAAACGATCACCAAGAAAGAAAGCATCACCACTGGTGCTTTTCTTGTCATCTAGACATCCTACCCTTGAATCATAATCAGTATAAGCTACTAAAGAGAAATTATTGCTTCTGGGATACTAGAGCCCATAATCAAGTGTGCCTTGAACATATTTAAGAATCCTTCTCACAACATTGATGTGAGATTCCTTAGGAGATGATTGAAAATGAGCAACCATGCAAACAACTTGCATTATGTCAGGTCTTGAGGCTATTAGAAACAATAGTTTTCCTATCATTGACCTATAGTTAGTTGGGTTGATAGCAGGAGAGTCATCAACCTTACTAATTTTACACCGAGTAGCCATTGGAGTGCTTATAGGATGACTTTCATCCATTTTAAACCTTTTTAACATTTCTTTTGCATATCTTTCTTGAGATAAAAAGATGCCAAAGTCAAGTTGTGAAATATGAAGACCTAAGAAAAATGACAGTTCTCCCAACATTGACATTTCGAATTTAGATTCCATGATTGGTGAGAATTTTTTACTTAAGGAAATATTGTTGCAACCAAAAATGGTGTCATCAACATAAATTTCAACAACAAGAATATCAGATCCTTCAATTTTAATATCCAGATTGCTATCAACTCCTCCTCTAATGAAACCTTTTGATAGTAAGTGACTATCCAATCTAGAGTACCAAGTTCTAGGAGCTTTTTTAAGGCCATATAGAGCCTTTTTCAGCCTGTAGACATGATTGGGTTTGTTTTTACAAATAAACCCTTCAGGTTGTTCTATGTAAACTTCTTCTTCTAAGTATCCATTTAGAAAGACAATTTTTACATCCATTTGGTATATAGTGAAATTTTTGAAAACAAACTATGCCATGAAAATTCTAATGGATTCAAGCCTAGCAACAAAAGCAAAATTTTCACCGAAATCAATACCTTCTTGGTGAGCATATCCTTTGCAAACATATATAGCCTTGTTGAGAACAACATGACCATGTTCATCATGTTTATTTCTAAATATCCACTTGCCTCCTATGACATTTTTTTTATCCGGTCTTGGGACTAGATCCCCAGTCTGATTTTTTCAATTTGATCAATTTCTTCCAACATTGCATTAAGCCAACATTCATCAGTTAGAGCATCATCAAAAATTTTGGGCTCAAACTGGGTGATTAAACAAAATGTAGTAAGCTCAGCTATGTGAGATTTTTCATCATAGTTAATAGTTATTTTCTTTGTTTGAACTCCTGCAAATCTATCTCCTATAATCAGATCTTTAGGATGGTTCCTAGAAAGAGGTTTTGAAGGAACTTTGGGTTCACATTTTTCTGAGCTGATTTCAGCATCTTCAATATTTTCTACAACAAGTTTATGGCTTGCTGGTTTTGTTTCAGGCTTTCCAGTTTCAAAGCTTTCAGTAATTATATCAAGTTCAAATTCATCCTACATAGGTTCAACATTTTGAAGCAGTTTTTCATCAAAATTGACATTTAAAGATTCAACAATTTTGTTTAGCCTATTGTTAAAGCATTTATAGGCTCTGCTATGAGTAGAGTATCCTCAAAAGATACCTTCATTAGTTTTAGATTGGAAAATGCCTAAGTTTTTATCATCTCTCTTGATAAAACATTTGCAACCAAATATTCTGAAATATTTAATTTGGGCAGATTTACCATAGCACAGTTCATAAGGAGTGAAATTTGATTTCACTCTTATTTGGACTTTGTTCAAAATGTAGACAACTGTATGAACAACTTCTTTCTAGTACATACTTTCTAGATTTGCTTAATTCAACATGGTTATTTCCATCTCTTTTAGAGTCCTATTATTTCACTCAACAACCTCATTTTGTTGGGGTGTTTAGGCAGCAACATACTATCTTTTTATGCCATGTTTGTCACAGTAGTCTATGAATTCTCGTGAGGTGAATTCACCACCTTTGTCAGATCTTAAACATTTTAGTTTTAAGTCTGACTCTCTTTCTACCAGTTTTCTAAAAACTTTAAAATGTTCAAAATCTTCTGATTTATTCTTGAGAAAGGTAACCCATACCATATGAGAGTAGTCATCAACAAACAACATGAAATATTTCTCACCATTTATGGATCTAGTCCTTGTAGAACCACATAAGTTAGTATGAAAAATTTGCAGAGGCTTAGTAGAGAAATGTTCCTTGGATTTAAAGCTTACCTTGGTTTGATTTCCTTTGAGACACTCTTTACGAACAACTTTTTCAGGTTTTCTAAGAAGGGGTAGACCTCTTACATTTTGATTTTTGCTAATTCTGACCATATTGTCAAAATTAATGTGGCCTAGTCTCTTGTACCACAACCAAATTTCTTCAACATGACTCATTAAGCATATACCATGATTTTTTTCATGTCCAGAGGTGTCAAGTAAGTTGTAGACATTTCCTTTGGTCCTTCTTCTAGCAGCAACAACTTTTCCATACTAGTTTTTGATTTCACATCCTTGTGAAGTGAACATGATTGGATAGCCACTGCCTCAGATTTGACTAACACTTAGAAGGTTATGTTTTAATCCTTCTACATAATATACATTGTAGATTGGAGTATCATCATTCAGAAACAAAGAAGCTCTACCTTTGATTTGAATTCTAGAGTTGTCTCTGAATTTTACATATCCACCAACATAGTCTTCTAGATTTATAAATTTTTCTTTGTCACTAGTCATGTGGTTTGAACAACCACTTTCCAAGATACATCAGTCCTTTTTCTTTGAGTAAAGAGTAGTTTGAACAAGCATAGTTTGTTCAAATTTGTTAACTGCTTTGGGTTTCCAGACTTTGATAGTTTTCAGTTGTTTATTTTACTGATCAACATTGCATTGCTTTGCAGAATGACCCAAATATTTTCATGTAAAACATCTAATCTGTCTTGCAAAACCATGATTTTGCCTAAAGCCAAATCTAGGAGTTCTAGCATTCATAAATCTGCAAGAATTTACTTTGTGACCAAATTTATTTTAGAAGTAACAGTACCCATAAAAGAGAGGGTAGGAGTTGTAAACCATTTTGTTGCTCCTAAAAGGATGAATATGATCCTTGAAAAACTCAAAATGTTTGAGTTCAGAATTTTTGTTTCCAGCAACAACATTGTTCTTTTGATTGTCATTTGAGCATTCACCTTTAACAAAGCCAATACCAGTTTTTTCTTTATTTAATTTATGTTTACTGAGCATGTCATTCAATTTAAGAGTGCTTTCATACTTCACGATATTCTTCTTGAGATCTACAATCTCATGTTCAAGTTTTTGAATTTCTTGGTCTTTAAAACTTATGTCAATGTGAAGAAAGTCTTCAACTCTCTTGGATTATTCAAGTTGAGTTTTTAATGAAATTATCTCAAGATTTATGAACTGCTCTTGTGAGCTATCTTGAACAATGTTATGTTCTTGAGCACAAAATTGTTTCTTAAGTTTTCTAAGCTCTTTTAGAGCACATTTCAGTCCTCCTTCATAATCCACTTCACCTTATTCAACATCATTGTTGTTAGTTTCATCTTGCTGAATGATTTCAACCATGAAGAGATTTTCATCCTATTCACCTAGAGAGTCATTAAATTCAAAATCTATTTCATTTTTTTTTAATAGACTTTTCTTCTTTTTGAAGTTAAATTTTTGTTTGGGTCTATAAGCCTTTTTCTTGGCAAATTTCTCAGATTTCATGTTATCACTGTTTGTGTCACCATAGGGACATTTTGTAGTGAAGTGGCCTATTTTTCCACAGTTAAAGCATTTGAAGGGAAGTTTTACCTTATACTTTCCAAAACCCTTTTTGAGTTTGATCACAAAATGGGATTCTTTAGAATCAAAAAATTTTAATTCAGAGAGTTTATCCCTTTCTTTCCTTTCAGCATTAAATGTTGATTGTTTTGTAGTGGTGTTGTTTTTACTAATCCTCATTTCATAGGCAATCAGAGTTCCTTGTAGACTGTCAAGGGTAAGTTGGGGGTAAAAGCACAAAGTTGTGTCACACTTTTATCCAACATATCAGCACAACTGAATTTAAGTATTTCTAACTAAAAATCAATTTTGGTCAAACATATGACATAGTAAGATTCATTCTAGCTAAGTTAGATACTTCAACAATTTATTCAACTAAAATTGTAGGCTAAACATATATGGAACACCACTTTGAGTCCAATTTACCAAAAAAAAAAAATTATTTGAAAAACTTGAAGTTTTAATAACTCCTCCTCATGTAAATAACATTTTAAAAAAAATGTAAAAATACCCTTTTGTAGATCCATAAGTGTAGTTTTAAAAAATATATTTATTTTAATTGTTTAATTATTATTATTATTATTATTTATATTTATACTAAAAGTAGGTTATCAGCAAACAATATTAGGTTGATTAACATGCCAATGAAAAATACTAAAACTTATTAAAAAAAATTAAAAAAGATATGATGCACTAGATAGAAGAATCTATTTCAAGATGGTATAATTTTTTTTCCATTTTAGATAAATATTTAATATGAATGTTGACGTCTGATGGAAACAATTGTTTTTTATTCACGCACATTTTAATACTTATATACAAATATATATTTATCAAAATTGGAAAAAAATATATCTAAACACTAAAGTTTCAAGTTATAAATACACACAAAAAATTTTGAAAGAAAAAAAAAAAAAATTACTATAAAAGGTTTGATGTCCCATGAAAGTTCATTTTTCATCATTTTATCAGCAACTAAATTATAGTGTTAATTACTGAAAAACTAGTTTAAAATAATTTTTAAATTTCTTATAGAAAATACAAACATAAAATATACTAAAAAATACATATTTTACTATTTTACATCATTTAAAAATTCAAAACATATATGCTACTTTTTAGTGATTCAAGTTTAAAAGTTGGATCAACATTGGTCATTTCCTTTATAAAGTGTGACACAACTTTGTGCTTTTACCCTTGGGTAAAATGTTTCTTCTCTTCTAGAGTAGCTACCTTAGCTTCAAATGTTGTTGGCAAGGTTTTGATGGCCTTGGTTACAACATCAAACTCCTTGACTTCTTCTCCCAGACCCTTCATGGCATTTACTATTTCATCGACTCTCAAAAAATATTCAGCAACTTTCTCATCGTCCCTCATTTTTAATTCTTCAAACCGATGTTTTAAAGTGAGGACATTGGACTGTTTTACCTTTTAATTTCCTTGATAGATAGTTTCAAGTTTAGTCCAGATTTCTCTAGCAGAACTATGGTGCATGACTTTGACATCTTTAGTCAGAGCACATAGAAGATCATGCTTTTCTCTTGCATTGGTTTCATATCTCTTCTTTTCATTAGAAGTGGTTGGCAAAGTAGCTGGTACAATGTACCTAGTCAATACTATGCTCCAGACATCAAGGTCACTAAAAGTTAAATAAGTCTCCATTCTAATTTTCCAGAATACATAATCAGTTCCATCAAATAATGGAGCTCTATTCATGGAAGTACCTTCATTAGCTTGATAAATTTTGAATAGACTCCAAGTCCAAAATCAATCCTAGGTTGGAAACACCTACCAGAGGACCCTAGGCTTTGATACTAATTGTTGGAATGAAAATACACTGAGAGGGGGGGAGGGTGAATTGGTGTTTATAACTTCTTAAACAATTTAAATTGAAACTGAAAAGAACCATACATATGTTCTCATTTATCAATGATAGTGTCATTCATGTATTCAAATGCAATCATATAAACTGAAATGAGTAGTGTAGCATTGCATTTTAAAGCAGTAAATTACTAAAGCAAATGAATCACAGAGAGATAAATAGATAAAATATATGTCGAGTGGAAAACCTTCCTAGGGTAGAAAAACCACTCCTAAACGTGCTAACTTTTTGAGGCTTTCATTTCAATAAATATTTTGACAAAGCCTCAATGGTTGATTTCTGAGAACCGACTCAAGGAGCACCAACCCCTCTGTTTAGAGACACCAATCTCAAGGAGCACCAATCCCTTTCCTGATATTCATTAGAATGTACAATAGTATAGAGGATCTCTCAATTTCACTTGATTTCTATCAAGTGCCTCTTGACAGACAAAGCATAGAATTTTCAAGAGTCAAATATCGACTCTTTAGAATTCCATACATTATCTAATCTCGCTGCAACTTGAGGAAAAATCATATCGCAGTGACAATACAATCTCATCAAACTATATTACAATGATGCATCTTTTCTTTCTTTTCTCATTGTTTGATTTTCAACATCTTTCCATACAAAAACTACAAAATCTGACTACACACCATGTTTTCCAGTTTTCAGCATCATTGTTTTAAAAAGACTTTCACATCTCTCAATTGTAATGCCTTTTTTCAAGATTTTTTTTGCTTGTTTAGATAGAACCCTAATCTCACTATTTCTTGGCTTGTTATAGAAAACATCATTACATATTGGAAGTATTACCACTAATGCATGAATTTCACTTTCCAGAAGGTTATACAAGGTTGTTTTTCAGGTTACAAAATAACTCTCAAGTAATAGTTTTGATGTTACAGTGATCATAAATATCTTTTTGTTGAGGATAGAACAACAATGTCCAAGAATAGAGGTGTGACAAAACATATCTTCACTAGAATCCTACACATGCACTGCTTACACAAAAGCAGTGAGAACTCATCTCTTTAAAAAGAGAAAATGATAACCATTTTACCCTAACATAACCAGCAATGTAACTGAAGTATAGATTTAGCAAATGAAACCTCATCCATAATATACCCATAAGTAGTAATGAAGAGTACAAATTCCCTAAGAATTTAGACCAAGAAGCTACTACAAAAATGAAATAACTAAAACCCCAAGCAACATGTAACTGAAAGAAATTAATCATGCACTATAATAGTTACCTGCAATTCCAAGTGAGGCTAAGAGAATATTCCATGAACTGTACCCATTATAGTGGCTACACTTCTTAAGAAACTAAAACCACTATGAAGTGCGACTAAAGTAACTTCACAAGAACCATTATCCATGCACCTAGATAAAAAAATGGAGAGATTCGATGGCATTATTATTACCCACAACTAGAAATAATAATTCCTTTAAAAAATGTCATAATAACCTTTAAAAGAAATTGCAGTCACATTTTTTGTTTTTAAAAATAAACATTTCAGACTTTTCTCTAGAAAGCAATTGACGTTTTTCATTTTTCTATTTTCAAAAGAGAGAAAAACATGGCTTGAAATAACCTTTACTGAGCTAAAATAGATCTGCAAACCAGACAAGGAACAAATACCTGAAAAATGAAGTTGTTGTCAAAGAATGGATTAGCAGATCTATAAAGGAGAAGAAAACGGCCACACAACTTCCAAACTCATGCCTACACCTAGTGGGTCGAAGCTAACACATAGAGCAACCATTTTGATGGTCTTCTTACTATTCCCAATCACTGTCTACGAACAAAAATGCTAGGGATAACAAAGAAACGACCGAGAGAAATGATCCATGGTGGCGGCCAGTAGGGTTCGAAGAAAAAATGTGAATAGTGTGATTCAAAAAAATATTTGCGCTAATATTCCAAAGCAAGCAAAAATGAAATCCTTTGCATAATATGATAGCATTTGGAGTATGAGAGGATAAAACATTAATAGATCTAAACTGCATCATACACTTTGAAATCCATAGAAAGATCCATGAAATGCATGCCAATAGGAATAAATTGACATATGTTTCCTTACCGCACAACTGCGACCACCCTTCGGACTACCTGCGGTACAATAGTAGCTAACACTAACTATTACCGCATCATTTACCACCCAACCGTGGTCTCGCTTTAGACTACTCATAGTACAACGGTAGCTCCAAGTTAACCGCTAACATCTTCCACTACATTACCACGGTTAGCTTCCTAACAACTCGCGGTATAGTAGTAGCACCTTTCAAACCGCTAACATCTTCCATCGCATTACCGCGGTTAGCTTCTTGACAACCCGTGATCTAGTGGTAGCTGTCTACTTGCCACTAGACGTTCTCACCGTGTTACCGCGGTTTCCCTAATGATAGCTTGCAGTGTAGCGGTAGTTGTTGGCTTGCCACTAGCGGTTTCCACCACACTACCATAGTCATTGGCTTAACGGCTAGTGGTACTGTGGTAAGACCTTTTGAAGCCGCGGTCTTACCATCGTCAAGCATGCCTGTTGTCGGCCTTGAGGCTCGATATAAATTACAACCAATAAACCCGAGCCAAATGCAAATAGAAGATCGAATAGAAAGCCTTTACCCAAGGCCTAGTGCCACCTTGATATGTTCAATGCTATATTATGTGCTAGTTCCAAATGATGTCCAAAGACTTATAATGAATAGAGAAGACTG
Source organism: Sequoiadendron giganteum (assembly GCA_007115665.2). Classification (NCBI taxonomy): domain Eukaryota; kingdom Viridiplantae; phylum Streptophyta; class Pinopsida; order Cupressales; family Cupressaceae; genus Sequoiadendron; species Sequoiadendron giganteum. The sequence continues at coordinate 99,036,523 of CM021101.1, forward strand.
AATTTTCATGAAACATTTCACAATGCCATTCCACTTACCATTAATCCTTATTATACTGAGAACCAAGTTGCATCATATAAACTATTTAACAATTTCAAGATGCAAGATCCTGATCAAACCACACTGTAACAACCTATAGAAAATTGATTCATGCCAAGGACAAATAATTAAGAGCATCATTGAAACAAAAATTTTTAAACTAGAAACATAGAATTTGTTCAATGAAACAAGGAGCCAGTAACAAGAGTGCCTTAACTGAGATTTGTACATTGAGTTAAACGATCATAACCACCATCTAATAAAATAAATGAAGTAAATGTGCCAAACAACAAAGTAGATCAACTGAGAAGATAATCATCAAGATGCCAGAGAATCACAAAGTGACATCAAGGAAAAAATAGTATAATTAAGATTCAACACTTTTAATTGGATTTATAGCCTATTGAACCTATTAGACCTCATGAGGACTTCGTTTTAAAATCCTATAAAAAATTCAAGGAAAATCATATAGTAGAACTATCCCTTAGAAACATGCCTCAACCCTCCATGGAGTAACCTATCCTTGATGAAAAAATGATTGAACCAAAATTCCTTCTATCCATCCAAGAGCAGCCTATGATAAAACCTCCTATCATTTCTTACAATAGACCACGATAAAATCAAAACAATCCCATTGTGTCTACAAAAATTAAACAAGTTTAAAAGGTTAAATAGAAAGTGGTTGAACAACCTCCCATGGTTCCTTTCGAGACAAAAGAAGGGAAACCTATGAGTGAAAAAACTGCTCCTACACAAACACAAATTTAAAATTTATTGAAATGAAACTGAAATGCTAGAGAGCATAGGCATATACATCATGCTATTTCTCACATGTTACAAAATCAAGAAGAAAAGAACAAAGAAAATCAAAATATGAAGTTACCTGAAGAAATGCATGATGACTCTATACCCTCGCTACAACATAAACAATAACCTTAAAGATAAATTATCATTTGACCTCCTGTTATGATCAATCTAGATGATGACATTGACATTGCAAAAATTGATGAACAAGTGCATAATGAATTGAATACATTGTTTTCCTCCTCTATGAGCTTAAATGATAAATCTCATAATAAGAGTATTGAACGTGGTGCTTCCACTAGTTTGAAACTTGTTGCTTTCCCTTTGGCTATTTTTCTACATTCCATTTATATTAACCATGATTGGGATGCAGATGACCTACTATAGGTTGAATCACATGTGCCTTACTAGTATTTTTCTTTATTTTTTTCTTTTCATGTTTCTTTATGTGATTGCACGTGCATAATGTGATCCCTCACGATGTTTCCTTTGATGTATCTCTCTCTCTCTCTCTCTGTGCATTCTTCTATATGTATCTAAATTATTTTATATTTCATAAACTTTTTATCTTTTCATTTGTCTTGTGTTTTCCTTTTGGGGATGACGCAAGGTATTGAGAAATTTAGGTCTCTTCCATGTTGACCTGAAAGGATTTTTCTTTGTATTCACTCTCTTTGTGTCATTCTTCTAGTTCTATGAGTATTTGGGGAATGATGATAGTTCTTCACTTTATGAAAACATTGTAGAAAAGACATATTGGCCCTGAATCCATAGATCCCTTATGTATTCTTGGGGGAAACCCCTCCCTCCCTGTTCATGGTGTAGCTTTATTTTGGAAATGTATAAATTGTCATAGGTTTTTTCAACGAAATATCTCATGTCTTAGGAGACAATATTAGCTACTGTAAAGCAGTTTCTCACAAAATGGGTCTTAGCAATTTCTTTAAATTGGGGGAATATGTTGATGATATCTTTTGACATTTTACATATTTCATGGTGTGATTTTCTTTCTTTTGACATGTCCTTTTATTGCTAGTGTCATTGGGCTTGATGTCCTCTAATAATGCAATATTTCTAAGTGAAAATTTCCCTTAGTGGCATGATGTGAACTGAGGAATCCCATAAGTGGCAATCTGATATTCTTGACTTGTGGGTTTGTGCAGGATCATCATGGAAAAAATAGGCCCTTAAGTGGCAATAAAATTCAAAAAAATCAGAGTTAGGCAACTTGACGTAAAAATTTGAATAAGTTATCTATGTTATTTTCTCGAAGAAGTAGGTGTTTGTCTAACCACTCTAACCACAATAAAATGATAAGGGTATGTGCACGATCATGATGGGCCAAAAAGTGGCGATATGTAAGCCATATGATGGCCCATGTGGTTGACAACTTTTTTTTACCCAAAATTGATGAAACGAAAATGGTTTTTAGAGAAGATTCATAGATTTCCACCAATATAAATTATTTTTTACTTTTAATTTAATAAATATTTATTATTCATTTTCTATTAGAATTACAAATAAAGTCCCAATTGATAGGCTGATTGAAAAACATCTATAAATTTCAAAGGATATCACATTTTTTGAATCTGAAACATGCATCACATTTTATGCTTCACATACTATAGGATTAAAAAAAAAAAAAAAATTCATGAATTTTTGACCAAGTTAAGGTGGTTAGACAGACGAGCTTTTATATTTTTTAAAACTTGTAATAAAAAAATCATAATTAATTATTTACTTGGAAATAAATTAAAAAAAAATGTGCATCACATCGGGACATGAGTCCTCTACTTACATCTAAAACATTATAAAAAAATATTATCATTTTATTGTGGTTAGGGTGGTCAGACAGACAGCTACTTCTTATTTTTACCCTGAAATTTAAATACTACGGCATTGAAATTTCAAATTTTCACCAAATAGATTTTTTTTTTTTTAAATAAAGGTCTAGTAGTTTAGAACTATATTCAATTTTCTACAGATTCTATTTTAACATTTTTTTGAAATAATATAGATAACTTATTCAAATTTTTACGTCAAGTTATCTAAATCTGGTTTTCTATCTTTTTATTGCCACTTAAGGGCCTGTTTTTTCCATGATGATCCTGCAAATACCCATAATATTTTTTAATATTTTAGATATAAGTAAATAACTCATGTCCCCATGTGATGCATATTTTTTTGTAATTTTTTCCCAAGTAAATAATTCTTTATTAATTTTTTATTAGAACTTTTAAAAAATATTAAAACTCGTACATCTAACCACCTTAACTTGGTCAAAACTTCATGAAATTCAAATTTTTTTTTTAATTTTATAATATGCGAAGCATAAAATGTGATATCGTTTGAAAGCTATAGAATTTTTTCAATCAACCTATCAATCAAGACTTTACTCATAGCTCAAATAGAAAATAAATAATAATTATTTATTGAATTCAAAATAAAGAATAATTTATATTGGTGGAAAGCAGAGAATATCCTTTATAAACCCTTTTCGTTTAGTCGATTTTGGGTAAGAAAAAAGTCATCAACCACATGGGCCATCATATCACTTACATATCACCACTTTTTTTCCCATCATGATCCTACACATACCCTTGTCCTCTCTTGGAGAGATTAGGCACGATGTTCCCTAAGTAGAAGACCTTACACGAATCAAGATCCTCTTGCAAAAAAACCTATAGACATAGTATTCAAAATAATTTAGCATTGTGGTACCTTATTGAGGTTGTTAGGAGGATAACTTTAGTATGGTATGGGAGTCTAATACGGTTCTCTCATTTTCTACCATTTTGGGATACTCACCTAGTGGATGGCCTAAGGTTCCACTACCCTTGAGTGAGCATACTTATTATGGACAAACATCCTAGACCTGGTCCACATCATGTTGGATAGACTGTCGAAGCCTGATCCTTGTTTTAGACAAACAATCACATTCCAAATCACATTGGACTGATTGATGCTTAATCCTTTATTTTCATTGATTTTTATTAGTATTTGATAGGGTATGATTGTGCATATTTGTCATTTCTGCACACATATGTGTCTTGAATGTTTACTTTAGTGTGATTTTTTCATTGAGGAAAACTCTCACTAAAGTAAGGAAAAAATGTATTAATATAAAAGTATCCCCTTTTCCTTAATTTGGGAATAATTCAAAATAAATTAACCTAATTTTTGGGTATGTGTACGATTATCATGGAAAAAACAGGCCCTTAAGTGGCAATAAAATTCAGAAAATCAATGTTTTGCAATTTGACTTAAAAATTTGAATAAGTTATCTATATTATTTCAAAAATATGTAAGAATAAAATCTATAGAAAATTGAATTTAGTTTCTAAACTACTAGGTTTATTTAAAAAAAAAAAAATCTATTTGGTGAAAAATTTAAATTTCAATATAGTAGTACTTAAATTTCAGGGAAAAAATAAGAAGTAGGTGTCTGTCTGACCACCCTAGCCATAATAAAATGATAATAACTTTTTATAATATTTTAGATATAAGTAGGGGGAATCATGTCCCGTTGTGATGCATATTTGTTTTGTAATTTTTTCCCAAGTAAATAATTAATTATGAATTTTTTATTACAAATTTTAAAAAATATAATAACTCGTATGTCTGACCACCTTAACTTGGTGAAAACTTCATGAATTTTTTTTTTAAAAAATCCTATAGTATGTGGAAAATGTATTGGACTCAAAAAATGTGATACCATTTGAAAGCTATAGATTTTTTTCAATCAACCTATCAATCAGGACTTTAGTCGTAATTGAAATAGAAAATGAATAAGAATTATTTATTAAATTCAAAGTAAAGCATAACTTATATTGGTGGAAATCTAAGAGTCTCCTTTAAAAACCCTTTTCGTTTCATCAATTTTGCATAAACAAAAACTCATCAGCCACATGGGCCAACATATCACTTAGTTATCACCACTTTTTGGCCCATCATGGTCTTGCACATACCTTTCGCTTGATTTAGTGTTGTAATGTTTTTTACACATTCACATTAAGTTTAAGATCCTTTTTAATAAAATGGACTTAATGATTCCTTATTTAGTGTATTGTAAAGTGTTTCTTTACAGTTTCACACTAATATAGGGCTTTACTAATTAATTGAGGTTTAATTTGCCTTAGTTTTCCCCTTAAATTAAAATCAAAGCCTAATTTATTGCATTTTTTTTAGGATAAATCTCGACACTCATTAATAATGTTTCATAACACTTAATTTGGCAAGGTTTGAGTCCTAGGCTAGTGACCTAGGACCCATTAGTCACTTGGCTAATGGGTCCATCCTACGTCCTAGGACTCCCTTTTTACATGTTATTTCATATCCCCAAATTTGTTCTAGTTGAGTGTTCTAGGACCCATTAGCCACCTGGCTAATGGGTCACCCTTAACTTAGGACACACCTTTTTTAACTTAGTCTTGGGAGGATTTTAGTGATTTCAAACCATAGATTTGGTGTTGGATTCTATTATTCAAATTTCAAGATTAAATCTTAAGTTAAGTATAAATATAAGGCTATTTCACCTAGTTTTCAACTAGAAGATTTCATGGAAGCTAAGATTACTTTTACAAGAGCATTCAAGAGAATTTCAAGGACATTAAAAGGTAGATTATCAAGGTTTCATTGCAGCAATCAACGATCTATTTCATCATATCAAATTTATGCAGGTTGTTGAGCTAATGCGATGTTGTAGCATATGTGATCAAGTTCAAGTCTTCAAAGTCATTATCCTATGTCAATTTCATGATCCAGATCCACGCTCATTGAGGCCACTTCATGCTAGTTTCAAATTTTTACTCCATTTCAATTGATGATTGGTGAGTTGTTACACATTGTTGTTCATTCATCTTTCCTTTATGCATTATTTTAATACAAGGTTCTACCAAGGAAAACCCCTATCCGCTAACAATTTTTTTTCTTCTTCTCTTTGGATGTGTGATTATAGGTTTTAGATTGAAGATCAAGTGGAGAATTAAACTTACAAATGTTGTCAAGATTGGAAAGTTGTAAAAGTTGTCATCTTTGTTGCAAGATCACAAAAACTAGGCTACAAGAATTATTTCCAACTTTTGGGATCTGAGTACCTAGGATCTGGGTGTGTAGACATTGAAGAACATGATCTCAAAACTGATTTTCTAGAGCCCTAAGAGGGACCCATTAGCCACTGAGCTAATGATTTCTCAATGAGGCTCGAAACAACACTTTTTCAAAATGATACATATCATTTCAACATCTTAAAACCTTCCTTCTTTCTATTATAGAAATTAGGGTTTTTTTTTTTATTATTATTATTATTATTTATGTATGATTCTTCTCATAATTGAGTGAAACATATAGCCACAAAAATTGGGTTCCTCCATTTGATTGATCCCATTTGGGATGAAGCTTCATTTTCAATGTTTCAATTACAAATATTAATCTGTTTTTCTCTTTCCTTGTAATACTTACATGAATGTTTAGTGCACAAGTTTTTTTATTTATTTAAAGGGACATGTAAATTTAATATAATTCCTAAGCCTAGTAATTCCATGTGAAAAATTCATTTGAAACCCTAATTTTACCACTACCTTATTGAATTATAATTTAACCCTAAAGCCTTAATATTTGGAATCACACATCTCTCTTTTCATCTCAATTTGATTGATAATTTAGCACCAAATTATCGTTTTCATAATTTAAATCAATCTTAAAAAATCCCAATGTATTAAAATTAAGTATTTTTTCTTTCTATTTGGAAAAGGTTGCAAGCTTGTTAAAATTTCATGAAACCTTAATATGTTTAAAAGAACTAAAATTTTATGTGAATTGTCCATACATGTGCAACACTACATGAACTATATAAATCCTTAATATGATATATTGTTGATATTTTAATCGAAGTTTCAATGTATGTGAATCTATATGAAATTTTAAAATCCTTTATGTAACTTAACTTGCTAGTTTTGAGTCTTATTTATGAATTTTCAAACTAATATAAAATATATAAAACCCTAATTTAATTTATCAATGAAATATTTTAGCTAAGTTTGTATGCATGCAAGGTGACACTTAAAGCTCAAAACCTTGACACACTTGTTAATGCTAATCTTTTGGGGTCAAATTGTAAGATTAAACACCTATTTAAATAAAATTAGAAACCTTAATAGGTTGTATACTATCATACATTTTCTATCGCGCTTCTAATAATACAATTAATACTACAGTAAAACTTTTATGCACTACAAATAATTTAACAAATATATTCAAAACTCTACAAATTAGAATCAAGTAGAGTTTTCCCATGATATTACATATGAAGAGGTATGTTTAAAATATAAAAATCCTAATACTATTAAAAATATTTTTTTGTATAGTTTATCATACTCACATGATTATCATTATATTTTAATCCTAATTTCATCTTATATTTTTTTGATAGATTAATAATACTGTAATGTAGAAAAATGGAGCCTTTTATATTTTCACACTTGTTTGGCCCCTCCCTGCTAAAATGGTCTTCTTTATGCCTTATTTGGTTCTATATTACATCCACAAGCCTTAATTAATGCATCTTTTCAAAGATAATCTTAAAATATATCAATTGACTAATAAAAATTAATGATTTTGGATTGTATGACCTAGATTTAGTGATCTGGGACTCATAGCCCACCTTGGGAATATATGTCCCACCTAAGTTTTAGGGCCTAGATCTGAATTTTGACATTAAAATAAGCTTTTCTTGAAATTTGTGTCTTGAGCTTAGCCTAATGGGACTCATATTCCCCAACTGGCATATTAGTCCCACTTAGCTTGGACCTAATTTGAATTCAAATTCTTGGTAGGATTTTATTCTCCTAGATCTGATGTCGGCTTATAGTGTTGTAATTTTGGGAAATTTGACATAAAAAGTATAAATACAAGATATTTCACATGATTATAATATTTTACAAGAGAATTCAAGAGTGACTATCAAGCATTTTGGAGCATTATTTAAGATTCAAGCATCATGTCAAAGTCATCATGCATCATGTTTTTGTTTGAGCTAACATTTGTGATGTAGGGTTTTATGATTCAAGTTAGCATTCAATTCAGGATCCATATCTTTCAAGCAAGAGTCAAGATCTACATTCATGCTAGCCATTACATATAATATTGCAACCTTCATATCAAGGGCTTGGTGAGTTGCAACATTGCATATTTTTTCATTCATCCTTCCTCCATTCTATTTGATTTCATTTTAAGGTTTGGTTACCAAAATGGGGTTTGACCAAGGAAAACACTTGTCCATTAACAAAACAACATTTTCCCCTCTCTTTGATGTGTGGTTTTCAGATCTAGCTTGAAGACCCATTAAGGAGAAATATTGGAGAAAATTTATCAAGTCATCAAAGTTGTCATCTACATTGTGAGATCAGGGAAAGTCTCCTACAGGTTGCAATTTAGTGTTTTACACTAAGAGATTTGGTAGGAGAGAAGCTATAAGAAGACACTAGATGATATCAAAGTTCTAGATCAACCCTAATATTGGGATAATTTATCACTTGTGGCATATGAGTCCTAATATACCTAATTTCAAACATTTCTATTGGATCTTGAGTTATCGGTTCTAGATTCCTGTTTCTATCCAAAAAAAATTGATCTAGGACTAAATCACTCCTACTAGAATATGAGTCCTAGTATGCATTATGATGCAGGAGCATCCAGTGGTGTAAGGGCAATCCTACATGACCCAAAAATATATTTAGTTTCATTTAGATTTTTTTGTAGATGTTTTTGCATTTCTAGATACCCTTTTCATCGAAGAAGAATTCCCAACTTTCAGAACTGCTTTTCTGCTTTTTCTACTCGACTGCTATTTTTAGTAGGGATGATTTTGAAGGCGCGAGGAGACAAAAATTTAAGGGAAGCTCCAAGACAGAATAATAAACACTTTGATGAAAGAATCAGGGAAAGATCATTCCCGATTCAAAAGTTATTCAAGTTTCAATTTCTGCTTTTTACCCTACAAAATCTTCGGAGCTAATTTTGAGGGACTTAAAGGCTCCGGATGGGCCCGAAAATTGGCGGAAAATGAAAGTGGTTAGCCTTTAGGCCCCATTGTTTGGCACTTCATTTTCGTAAGAGCTTTTCGAAAAGGTATTATCATTGAAGATCCGACGGTTAGATCTTGAGTTAGGGCTTCCAGAAGTTTGTGCATAATTAGAATATTGTTTTTGGCTCCAAACAGAGAATGGGACTACTTATGGGGTAGTTTCTGATTTTTGTGAGTTGTTTTTGGGAAAGAAGATCACATGTTGCGAATAGGGGAATTTCTGTAATTTCTTTTCTATAATTTGCATGTATTGTAGAACTCGAGGATTGGAGATCCTCTGCATGTAAGGATTTCATACTTTGAAAATAAGAAGATTTGTTAGTTTTTCTGTGTGATTTTCTATGTCTCGGGTTGCACCCTCATCACATTAAAAGTCATCATTTATAGAATTCTAGACCCTCATTTAGGCCTCTTACGTTTCTAGGTGCACCTCTATTTATCTCCAGTTTAATGTTCTAATTTGAATTCATTTCTAGGTCATTTACTTAGGTCTTGGATATCATTTACATTTCTTATCTTTCCAAGCCTTTATTTGGTGGTGAACCCCCCTTTAGTCTTTAATCACACCTTAGGACACCTTATTGCAAATATCTTTCCCTCACTCCATCCTTTGATTGATATCTCTAAGGTATCCTTTAGTGAAACTTGTAGGATACTGGTTGTTTTATCTTCTAAAACAAAACATACAATATAACCACTACAAATATTGAGGTTTCATTTTGGTGAACCTAGCCTTTAAAACACCTTATTTTATTATTTGTAGTTCATCATAGTCCTAGATCTAGCTTTCATTGACTTTTCATTAGGTCTTGAATTAGTGAATTTTCATCTAGGGTTTCTAAATCTTGCATTAGTAAAAGTGCATATAGGTTGCATTTTTTGCATATTGCATCATTGAATTTCATTTTAAATCTATAATTGCACTTAGTATAGACACCATTCTAACCAGAAAACATAATGTTAACTCAAATTTTTCTAAAATTTATGCAAAAACCCTTATCTGGGACTTAGACGCCCCTCTGGGTGATTTATTCCCAATATAGGTGGTTTTGTCTGAATTTTGGGTATTCTATGGTGACTGTTTAACAACATTTGAATCCCTAAAAATTCCCTGATTGGGACTCATATGCCCCTCTAGGTTATTTATTCCTATGTCAGATCGTAAACTACATTTTTCAGCATTAAAAACTTTGTTTCTATGTTTCTATTTTCTGCTATTAGATCTTTGTTTTAGTTTACCAAATTTCTGTTACATTCATTTCATTGCATCTAGCTTAATTTTTTTCATTTCATGCATTGCTTGATTTAAAAATTGTATTTAAAAATTTCATTCTAGGTTATAGCATTACATTTCATCATGGATATGTGCTTTGGTAAGCTTTGGATTTCCTTGAAGTCCTTAGTGGAAGTGTCAAGCTATGCCTTTTGAAATAACCCTAATGAAATTGAACTCACTCATGCTCACTCAACCCCTAATTCATGTCCTCCATGTGATATTAACATCAATTGGAGAAGATGATGACAAAATGAACAACTTCATAAATTTTTCCCTAACAACCTTGAGTACAATGCATCTTTTTATCCTTCTATGAAATAACTAGCACAACATGACATTTTTTGTATTTTACATCCTGAAACAAAATCTGAACCTAAGTTCCCTACAATAGGTTAACCTAGTTCCTCTCATAAAGAAAACATAACAATCCTATGTTAACAAAGTAACAAAAAATCCTATCAACCTAGAAGAGACACAAGGAAAAAGATTCACAATCTTAAGTAAACAAGGATGTGATACAACAAGTGAACACACAATTCATCAACTCTTAAAAATATACCAACTAAGATACCAAATTTTTAAAATTTCAAAATACTCCTCCTGACATAAGTTTCCTCCTTCCTAGAGAACAAAAAATGCCTTGTAATGATGACGAGGATGATGAGATCATCTTAGGTCCTCCTACCCTAATTCTACATAGAGAGGTTGGTGGATCTAGCAAGCAAAAACATACTTACAAACTTAAATAGTTACCATTCCGACAAACTCTAATAGAAATTGAATAAAACTTGGAACAACTCCTTATAAAGGGTTGGATTAAATTGCCACATCGTAGTAAAAGTAGCTTACCTAAGAAAAACATGAATTATTGTGTATACAATAGAACCCTTGAACATCTTACTAATGAGTGTTGTGCATTAAAATTGATATTGAGTAACTTTCACTTTGATGATGATGATTGTTATCCATTGATTTTATAATATTTCCTTTTTCCCCTTTGCATGTAATAGTTGTAGGATCATAATATTCTCACTATTACATTCTTTGTAAATCATTTCAAAATGCAAGGATCTCTTTCTCATCACCTTTCTCGGCTCATTCTTGTCTTGCACTCAGTGGGGGCAAGAATTAGATAGCCTTGTCCTAGTAGCATATTTATCATTGTCCTTTTGGCTAGCTCTCTGCCTTCCATATACAATGAAGAAGAATGGGATATGAACAAGCTGTTATAGGTTGACTCATATATGCCTTAATATTCTTTTGAATTATTTTCTTTTTCATGTTGTGTGATTGCAATTGCATAATGTGATCACCCATGTTGTTCTGTTTGATGTATCTCTCTAAGTTGTGACATTCCTCTATTTATACCTACATTCTTCTCTATGTCATAAAATTTTATCTTTGTCTCATTTATTCTTTTTGGGGATGATGCAAGGCATCAAGAGATTTAGGTCTCTTCCATATTGACCAAAAATACTTTCCTTTATCTTTTGATTTGTCTTGTGTTTTCCTTTTAGGGATGATGTAAGGCATCAAGAAATTTAGGTCTCTTCCATGTTGACCTAAAATATTTTCTTTGTTTTCACTCTCTTTGTATCACTGTTCCTATTTCGTGAGTATTTGGGGAATGATGTCAGTTATGATATCTCTAACAATATTGTAGCAAAGACATACTGACCCCGAATCCATGGATCCCTCATGTGTTTGAGATTTCATTTTGGGGGCAACCACTCCCTTCCCTTTTCATGGCGTAGCTTCATTTGGAAACATATGAATTGGCATAGGGATTTGCAAGTAAGCTCTCATGTCCTCCTTATTGTTAGCATTTACCATTTTCTACTTTAAAGTAATTTCTCACATGTTGTTTAGATATTTCTTTAATGTGGAGGCATACATTGGTATTATTATTTTTCAATTCATATTTCATTGTGTAGTCTTATTCATGCAATTTGTCTTTTGATTTGTGGTGAGATTGGATGTGGTTTCATTCAAGAGTGTGATCTCTCTTAGCATGGTATATTCCTCTTAGTAGCTTGATGCGACACACAACATCCCCTAAGTTGTGAATATTCTATTTTCAGTTGGTCCTCTCTTGGAGACATTAGGAACGATGTTTCCTAAGTTAATACCTTACATGAACTAGGAAAAAATCCTTTGAACATACCTTACACTATTTTTAATTTACTATATCTGTTATATGGCCACCTCACATAACACACCTTTTCTTGCCTATGGAACCATCTTGTTTGTTCATGGGTGTTAAGAATACAAAGCTTTTCTTGTGTCATGAAGCTCAAAGTTCATTGTGTTGTGGTGCCTTATCAAATTTATCAGGATATATAGCTTTGGTTTGGTTTTACATATGGGAGCCAAACTTAGATGTGACTTTCGCATAGCCACTTGCTTATCTATGTGAGATAATACCAACAACGTGCATATGTGTCTCGCTAGAGGCTCATGTAGTGGATGACCTGAGGTTCCACTAGCTCTTGTGAGTTTGTGTAGGGTTTGCATAGTGGACATCATGTTCCACTTGTAAAATCTATTGGAAAAACAACCTAGATTTGATCCATAGTGTGTGGGTAAATTGGAGAATCTTGATCTATCCCTTTTTAAGTTTTTTTTTCTCTTTATCTTTGGCAGTGTATGATTTTTCCTTGTTGCTGCTCCTTACATTATTTTCATGTATGTTATTTTGTGCCTATGTTGGTTTTCCATAGGATCTTGATCCTTGAGGCTTGCACAACCCTCTTGATCATTGTCATCCTATCTTACTAGCATTGGTATGCTTGAACCCCTCTTGATCCAAGTTCGTCTACTTTAGTGTGAGTTTGAAGAAAGTTACTCCTCTCACTAAAGTGAGGGCTAAATGTAGTGTAGAAAAATGTAGCCCTTAACATTTTGACACTTGTTTGGGCCCTCCATGCTAAAACTAGACTTCTTTATGCCTTATTTGGTTATATTTTGCATCCACAAGCATTAATTAATGCATCTTTTTGAGGATAATCCTGACATACATCAATTGTCCAATCAAAATTTAGTAAGTTTAGATTTAATGGCCCAAATTTAATGATCTAGGACTCATACGCCACCTTGGGCATATGGTTCCCACCTAAGTTTCCGAGCCTAGATTTGAATTTGACATTAAACTAATATTTTCTTGAAATTTGTGTCTCAAGATTAGCCTAAAAGGAATCATACACCCCAACTAGCATATGATCCCGCTTAGCTTGCACCTAATCTAAATTCAAATTCTTGGCAGGATTTTATTCTCCTAGATCTGATGTTGGTTGTAGAGTTGTAATTTTGAGAAATTTGGCATAAAAGAGTATAAATAGAATGTTATTTCACATAATTTCTCCTAACAAGATCTAATCTTTCAAGTATTCAGGTACTATATGGAATTTATGATTAAAAGAGTTTACAAGAGCATTCAGGAGTGATTATCAAGAATTTTGGATCATTATTTAAGATTCAAGCATCATGTCAAAGCCATCATTCATCATGTTTGTTTTTGAGCTAACATTTGTGATGTAGGATTTTATGATTCAAAGAAGCATTCAATTCAAGATCCATATCTTTCAAACAAGATTCAATATCTACATTCATGCTAGCCATTACATATAATATTGTAGCCTTCATATCAAGGTTTTGGTGAGTTGCAACATTGCATATTTATTCATTCACCATTCCTCCATTCTATATGATTTTATTTCAAGGTTTGATTACAAAAATATGATTTGACCAAGGAAAAACCTATCGAGTAACAAACCAATTTTTTTCCCTCTCTTTGACATGTGATTTGTAGATCTCGATTGAAGGCCCATTAAGGAGAAATATTGGAGAAATTTTTTCAAGTTGTGAAAGTTGTCATCTACATTGTAAGATCGCAGAAAGTCACTTGCATGTTGAAATTCAGTGTTTTAGACTCAAAGATTTGGTAGGAGAGAAGCTATGGTAAGACACTTGAGGATATCAAAGTTTCAGATCAACCCTAATATTGGGACTAAATCACCACTTCTGGCGTATGAGTCCCAATATACCTAATTTCTGACATTTCCAACAGATCCTAAGTTACCAGTTCTAGATTTCAATTTTTGTCAAAAACCCTAATCTGGGACTAAATCACCCCTACTGGCATATGAGTCCTAGTTGGCAATAAAAGTTAGTATTTCTAGAATTCTAGACCGTCATTCAAGCCTCTTAAGTTTCCAAGTGCACCTTTGTTTATCTCCAGTTTACTATTCTAATTTGAATTCATTTCGAGGTCATTTACTTAGGTCTTGTATATCATTTACACTTCTTTTCTTTCCAAGCCTTGGCTTTGTGGTGAACCCCCCTTTAGTCTTTAATCACATTTTAGGACACCTTATTGCAGATGTCTTTCCCTTATTCCATCCTTTGATTGAGATCTTTAAGGTTTCCTTGAGTGAAACTTGTAGGAAATTGGTTGTTTTATCTCCTAAAACAATACATACAACATAACAACTACAGTTTTTGAGGTTTCAAATATATACTATTTATTCTCCAAAAAAGAAGTTGAATTGTGAGTTTAATGGCATGGTTCCTTCTTTAATGTTCATTTTATAACTTTTTAATGTGATATTACCTATTAACACCATGCAACCCTAGTGAAATTTAACAAGAGGATTATAGATAAAAGTAGAACAAATTATATTCCAAGGCACTTGTTAGAGAAAGGTTTCCTTCCCCTCTCTATCGAATTAGTAGAATTAGTCATTAATTGTGAAAAAAATTTGCAACTCAAGAATAAGGAAGATCAAAAACATGGATGACTGTTAGAAATCTTAAATAGATTGAATAACCAAGACCTTGTATGAGATAGATAAGCTATAAAACTGTAAATGAAATAACACAATTATAGACCCAAGATTCTAAGAGATGTGTAAATGTTAAGATGACAAGATTGCATTGGGATATCAAATAAAATATATAGAATAATCACTACATGCATCAATGCACATATATTCCCAAGTATGTAAGAGTATGCAAGAATATGCTAACACAAGATAGGAAGAGAGTTTATATAGAACTAATGGGATGATGGAGGTGGAAAAACTAACCAATAGAAATTTACCAACAAAAGTGGAAATTGTTTCACTATTTAAGGAAGGGGAAACCACACCACTTATTTGCTAGTTATAAAATTACTTTATTATCCTAAGAAATCTTAATAAAAGTGTAGGGAAAACCTAATACTAAGGGAAAATAAATTAACTCACTAGTAAAATAAAAATAAGTACACCAACACCCCCCTTAAGTGTAACTTAGGAGGATTTAAAAGATTATGGATGTTGAAAAATGAAGCCATGTTAGGTATGTTGGAATAAAAAAATCTACTAAGAGGGGGATGAATCAATAGATATCAAAACTTAGCCCTGAAAACCTTTGTGTAGACTTAGCCCTTAATTAATAATGTAGATTTATTCCTTTAGCTCTAAATACTTTGTGCAGATTACTTCCTTAACCTCTTAGTGTGCAAAATAAAACTTATTATGCAGAATCATATACATACACACACAAGACATCCCATAACACAAAATATACGTGGAAAATACAAGATGGGAAAAACCACAATGAGAAAAGTTGTTTGAGACTATTCCTCAAATCCAATGTCACAAACGAATCCTTATGTTACAATATTTAGGGCATCAACCTAAGGAAGTACCAATTCCTTAATTTAGGAGCTACAACTCCAAGGAGACAAAAATCCCCTATGTTGAGCACCAACTTAGTACAAATGAGGCAACAACCTTTATGATATTAAAAAATCATATATACATAAAGATTAGTTTTACAAAACTTGATAATGCATCTTTACATTTAGTACATTATTTCAATTTTTGCAACTCACACTCTGCTATTGATGTGGTAATCTTAGCAACACATCCCTCTACTTTGCAATCTCTTCTAATATTTCTCTACTGTACAATTAGAACATTATATGTTCTATCTTGTTGCATTGCACCTCTTCACCTTGAATGCAAACACCTAGAAGATATTCTATATTATAGTCTAGGATTCTTCTTTAAAGGTGCATTCTCTATCTGTTGCACTACACTCACTTAACTCTGTTGCATACTCAACAAGATATAACACTATTTTTTACTCTCTTCTCTTGCAGAATTTTTACACACACACAATAGATACAACACTTAGACAATATCATATTGTCTTTTTTTTTTCTATAACTCCACTAACCTATCATCACACTCTTGAGATTCTCACTACCATTCAAATCATCTCAAATTTCTTCTATTAGGGTTTTCCACACTCACTAACATCTCTAGAAAGATGGTAGCACATCGAGCCATACAAACTCACTATGTATAGATTCATTTAATCTGCTAAACCAAACAACCTGATACAACATCAAATTTGGATTTTTTGTTTGCAAATCATAGCCTTCAACAAGCCCTAACCCTATTTTTCATTTGATGCATTCCCTGTTGATCTAATTTTAACCCCAATATTTTTCATTGTATGTGTTCTCATTCTAAGGATCAAATTACCTATCAAATGTTTGCTACAGAAGTTGAATGAATTAAATTCATTTAGTATGTCATTCTCTGGACAAAACCCTCATTTAAACTATTGCAGCCATTGTTGATATTCAAGTTTGAATTCTATCCATCGATCTTCTCTCTTACATTATGATCCAGCATTCACCATTCATTGTTGTAACTTTAAAAAAATCATCATCGGATTAGTCACCTTTAATAATACGCTACCAATCTTAGGGTTCTATCTTAAAGTGCATCACATATCATTGTGTCGAAAAGACATATGTTTTAGTCTCACCCAAGATCACCATTTTATTTGAAATGATCCTCTTATATATTTCACCTATCACTATGTCGAGGGGACATAAAATATTCTTTATCGGAAAATTATCTCTCTCTTTGATCTACTGCTTGCTTTCCATATGCAGGGTCCACGAGACATTACCACACAATTCAAAAAAAGGATTTGAATTGTCCATCAATCAATTTTGTTTCACCATGTATCAGCATCTCATTCAATCCTTCGTTACCACCTCTCAGCCAATACCCACACCATCGGCATGTTGAAGGGAGTCAAACTTGACTTTATTTGAAATGAAGTAGTCTCACCGATACACCATATAATAATGACCAAGTGATCCTACATGTCACCCCATATCACTGTAATCCAATGCCACCATCCACTATCACCTTCTTCCACGTTATGTCATCTTACTTGATTATTTTTATGCCATGTGTCACAATCTTATTTTCTCTATAATCACCATTTGTATGCCACATCACTGCCAACCATCCAATCTACACCATTTGATATTCACCATTCCCCTCTCTCCCACAAGGTATATTCTTGATCCCACTATAGGTGTCACATGCTAGTGGGTACCCTTGATCTTTTTGAGTATATCCATTGATCTTTACTGCAATACCGCTGACACCAACTTGAACAACAACGGTGTTTCACTTAACCACCATATCGCATGATACCACTTTACCATCATCCATCCAAAATGACAATTGTAGTGTTCATGAGATACATACTGATATGCCAAAAACTCCCTATTTAACTATCATGGGCATGTGATTTCTACACCACCATATCATAGACCCCTTTATTGAACTGTTATGGGGTTGTGGGTTACATACCTCCATATGGCCAGCTACAAACATGGGCCCACAAAAAATTTGCACTTTGCAGAAAAATTCCATTTGTCCTCCTTTGATGTCACATATATGTTGGTCCACCCTTGGAGTATCAAGGGGACTCGAGATACAATCTCTTTGAAATATCATTTTCACTCCAATAAAGCATTATCTCTCTGCATCGCTTCATCGACGGGATACAAAAAAATCTCTGCTCAATATGGCATTGTCTCCCTGATCAAACATACCAAATCCACCAATTTACATAGAAGGAAATTCAATGTAAATCCTATTGAAATGTAGCCTTCTCCTTGATACAAATAAATATTTCAATTGCGACCTAGAAAACATTACAATTTCCAAATATTTGTCAAACCAATAATAGCTAGATGAAGGAGCTAATACCCCACATGATACCAATGACATAAGTCATAACTTATGTGCTCGTTTATCACCGATACACATTCAACATAAAATTATAAATTATTCTTGAGTGTCAAGACTGCAAACACCAATAACCTTAGGGTTTGACTAATAACCCTAACATCACATGATAGTTAATGTAAAATTATAAATTCTACTTGTGTGTCAAGACTACAAACACATTATTTCATAATGACTGCAATAACCTTATGTTTTGACTGATAACCCTAACATCACATGAGAGCATAAAACAATTATTTATGTGCACATACTTCAACTTCTAGACCTTAAGAGCACATATCTCGAATGGTCTCAAAAAATCCATATCGAATCTAGTCATAGATAATTCGTCAAACACCTGGAAGAATCTCTTGCAATAATATGGCAATATTGTATGACAATATTGCAACCACTTGAGCAACTTTAATTTTTTTCAAAGCGTGCTCCTTTCATCAACATCTAGTACCATAACTTCTAGATCCATAACATCCAAGCACACCATTGAACAAAATTTTTGCATCAATGACACCATTTTTCATTATGCCAATCAATATTCCTATTAGGATCAATTCCATATCACTTATTATCTCTCCTTTGCTATCAATGAAACTTTTCATTAATTCCAACATCATCAATTGTAGGACCAATTCCATCTCACCTTTGATCGTCTTTCATCATGCCAATAATCTCCTTTGCATGATTTCCCCCTTTTGACATAAATGACAACAATATGTCAATAATCCCCCTCTTTGTCATTGATGGAAAAACTAAATGCTCAAACTTACAAAGGTTTGATACCAATTGTGGATAACATCTAAGCTCTCAATTCTCCTTTGCTCATCCTTATGAGCATCTGCACAACTTTATCTCTTGTGCTCATTTGTTTTGAGAATTTTCACAAATTTCTCCCCCTTTGACACTAACGGAAAAGGTTCACACTCACCATGTTGCTACAAACTTCACTTATCCTTAGCAATGGAAAAGGGACTTTTCTCCCTCTTTGACTGATACCAATTGAACACATTTTTTTCTCATATACCAATTTTTCCACTCCACCTTTGAGCGCAATGGAAAAACCATTTGATCCAACCGATTTATACCAATTAACACTATCTAATGCTAGTTGAAGTTCCATTACATGCTTTGAGCCAATTAGGTCTAATACCAATTTTAGAAATTATGATTTGTATTTTGTACCAATTGAGTCATATTCCTGAAACCAATTAATGATATCATGCCTTGATACCAATTAAAATTTTGTACCAAATTTTATCAAGTATAGCATTGATTTGATACCTATAATAGCTCCCACTCAAACTTTGTTCTATTTTATCCTGGCATACTCGAGAATTTGCTTCACTTTAGGCTCTACATCAACTAAATTTCTTTGTACCAATTAAACTATTCTGAACTAGTTCACAATGATCTGACACCAATTGGAACCACTCTATAACAATTTTAGGGTATGTGTAGGATCACCATGGAAAAAATAGGCCCTTAAGTGGGAAAAAATTTAGAAAAATCAGAGTTAGGCAACTTCATATAAAAATTTGAATAGGCTATCTATATTATTTCAAAAATATGTAAGAATAGAATTTGTAGAAAATTGAATGCAGTTTCTAAACTACTAGGTTTTTTTAAAAAACAAAAAATCTATTTGGTGAAAAATTGAAATTTCAATGCAATGGCACTTAAATTTCAAGGAGAAAATAACAAGTAGGTGTTTGTCTAGCCACCCTAACCACAATAAAATGAAAATAATTTTTTTAAATATTTGAGGTATAAGTAGAGGACTCACGTACTGATGTGATGCATGTTTTTTTGTAATTTTTTTCCAAGTAAATAATTAGTTATGATTTCTTTATTAGAAATTTAAATAAATATAAAAACTAGTATGTCTAACCACCTTAACTTGGTCAAAAATTTATGAAATTCATATTATTATTTTTAATCCTATAGTATGTGAAGCTTAGAATGTGACGCATATTTTGGATTCAAAAAATGTGATACTGTTTGAAAGCTATAGATGTTTTCCAATCATCCTATCAATCAGGAATTTAGTCATAATTCAAATATAAAATGAATAATAATTATTTATTAAATTCAAAGTAAAGCATAATTTATATTGGTGGAAAGTTTAAAATCTCCTTTATCTTTATAGAGCATGTGTACAACTACCTTCTCCTTAAGCTATGAATGTTCTTCCCCTTTGATAGGTATTTCAAAGAGAGATATTGTGACCATAAATCCGCAACCATCAAGTCAATAGAAATTTGTAAAACTTATTTTACTTGACATGATCTCCTTCTCCATTTCCAAGGTTGAATGAAATATCGATTAATCTCCCCCTGGATTTATCCCCTATCATTACCAATTAGTAATGTAAGGTAGAAGCAACCACATTTGGGTCTTCTTAATGAATATATATTCTCCACATCTTTTTGGGTTTCTTCTCTGTCTTGTTAGCCTTCTTCTCAGTAATATGCCAATCATTCTTTACTTTGTGAGACATATTATTTCTCTCACAATGTGCTATAGATCTTACATACAATTCTTATCTATGTGACCAATATTGTTACAATTATAACACATTACATTCATATTTACAACATGAGCAAATGAATTTGTATTCACATATTTTGTGCTCCTTCTAGGTGTAGTTCTACATTCACACACCCTATGAGCCAAAATGATTACAAGAATAATAATATCCATAGAAAAGCAAGTAGTACCTAGTTATAGATTTTCTTTGTGCAGAATGAGGTGGTCTTCTTTTCTTTGTATTCTGCATTTATCTCATCCTTGTTATTATTTCTATATCAATTCCCTTAGTATGTTGTTTTATCCTTCAAATCTTTAGGCACTAACTTCTCCATCTTCTTATCTGCTACAGTCATATTGTTCTCATAGTCATGAACTAATTCTTCCATCCTTTCACATGCAACTAGTTTCTTCTCTTATGTTAATTTGTTCATCTTCTTATTTGTTGCAAGCTTGTTCAACTTAGCAACAACATTCAAGTAACTGGTTTTCCATTTCTAGAGGAATTTTCCTTAGAGAAAATTGTGCAAGCTTTCTCTTCCTTCATGCAACATGTTTCTTCTCCTTTAAATTTTTAAAATAATTTTGTAGAAGCACTAGTAGAAGTTTTCTTTCCCTTTTGAAAACCAAGGTGAGATTTTTCTTTTGGTTTTGATGGCTTTTGTGAACTAGCCAGTTCATTAATTATTTCTGTGCCACCCTTCAACTTCAGGCCTTTATCAATCTACTCTTTAAAATTTTCTAGATATTTTCTCAAGGCCACTATTTGTTCTTCCGGTTTCATGCAACAATTAGATTTAGACTGTAGTTTATATTTAACTAAATCTTCTATCCTCTTTGCTTCCTCCACTTCAGTCTTCAAGCTGACTATTATTTGATTAGACTCTCCAAAAATATTGGTCAACTTATCAATCTTCTCTTGTGCATGCATTTTATACTCTTCATTTTCTTTCCTCAACCTTTTGATCTCATTTGTATCATGGATGAGTTTGATTTCTAAGTACATTTATTCTTCTTAACCAGACCTTTCAAATTCTTCATCAGAAAATGTTCCAAAATACATGAATGGATCAATTTCACAAAAAAAATCATGTTCATCATCTGAGCTCCCAAAAACATTTGATGGCCCGCTTGTTGCATGTTGCTGATTTTTTTTGTCATTGATGTCAACACTATTGCAATTAATGCATTAGAGGTTGTATATGTCAAGGATATTGAGAAAATTGTAATAAAATAGGTTGCAGGTTGTCAGTGGTGAAGTGAAGTTCAGTATGTTGGGTAGCTTAGTATTGTGGTTTAAATGGCTTTTTTTTTAGTATATCTAGTTTATCCACGTTAAGCTTCAAATATCTGCATGAAGATTTAATTGAGTTATGAGTATTTGTGTTTTGATAGTTTTTTTGTTGTTTCAGTTGGTGTTCCTGAAAGAAGGTGATGTAATTCTAGTAAGTTCAGTTGTTGTGGATTGTTCTCTAGTTATTCATGATTCTTGTGGATGTTTCTAGATCATGCTCTATCTGTGTTGTATGTCCACATTGATCTTTGCACTCGTGATTGGTGATTTTATTAACGTGTTCATGTTTTTCATGTTCATGACCAACAAGGTGATTGTAGTGTGTTGTGGATCTTCAAGGAACAACCATTGAAGATGTTTCATGTTTGAGGATTTTTTTTTCGGTCGTCACTATATTATGGCTGACATTGGTTGATTCACATTGATAATCATTTATGTTTAGGGCTGACAATTTGTATTCATTTCATATTTCATTGAAGTTGATAGATAGATGATGTTATTCTTGGTTGCAGACATATATCAAGAATTTTTTATACCATTTGATGCATGGTATGTAATGATGAAGAAAAATGCGTGAGTCTTGTGTGTAAATGATGTTTAAATCATTCGAAGGAAGAAGTTAAATGTGAAGAAGAGTGAGGAAATTTTATGTGCTTTACTGGAACTGCAATCAAGCATGAGCATATGTTATATTCTCAGTTCAAAATCTCTCAGATAGATTTAATTTGAATATTTCTATAAGATAGTGTATCTTCCTTGGGTAGTAAGCCTTTTTGTATTTGAGCAGTGAGCTCTAGGCAGTGCGCCTGAATGCATTCACATTCCATATTTTCTATACTTTCAATAGAGTATAAACTTGTGGATTAATGTCCACTGTGGTTTTTACCCTAATAGGGTTTCCACACAAAAATCTCGGTGTTATGTGTGTTTCTGATGTGGTGATTGTTTCTGCTTTCATGTTTAATTATTAAATCTAAGAATAAGTTTAATTAGTTTAAATTTCTGTGACAACTGATTCACCCCCACTCTTAGTCATTTTCCCTTGTGTTGCCAACAATTGGTATTAGAGAAGGTTCCTTGGAAGAAGTTTAATAGCTTGAAGTAATCTAGGATGGTGACATTTTAGAAGAATAGTCTGAGATTTGATGGAACAAATTATTCTCTGTGGAAGAATCGAATAGAGTGTCATGTGAGATGCATTGGTGAACCCTATGAGAACATTACATAGAATAGATATATCATCCCTCAGAATGGTCCTTCTATTGCAGGTGAAATCAAAGATTCCAAGTATAATATAAGGGCTAAGGAAGAATTGTTGAGTGATTTGACTAATTTTGAGATGACAAATGTGATGGAACTGATGACTTTTTATGAGATCTAGAAAAAGTTGGAAACTTTGTGTGTATGAGAAAATGCGTCAATTAAATTGAATCTAATCTAATACACCAATACAACATTAGATTGAAGAAAACTAAATTAATAAAGTAAATGCAAACTCTAAACAACAACTTCTTCAAATTCGTTCCATTGTCCTCTATCTCCAAGGATTCGCTTCAATATGTTTGCTCTCAGTTGTGCAAACACAGCTTATAGAATGGCACTTGAGAGAATGAGATTATTAAAATGCATATGCATCTACAAGATTGAGCTTATTGAATTGAAATGCTATGAAATGCTTAATATGCAACTATAATAACTACGCATGAAAGTATGAGAATCAAGGTCCCTTTTTAGCTCATGAAAGAGCTATATTTAGAGATTTTTGAAGGTAGGAATTCAATTGGCCAAGATTGATGGTCGAGTTCAAACCTGTTGGAATGAATAGTGAGAGATCGAGA
This sequence comes from Sequoiadendron giganteum, assembly GCA_007115665.2. NCBI lineage: Eukaryota > Viridiplantae > Streptophyta > Pinopsida > Cupressales > Cupressaceae > Sequoiadendron > Sequoiadendron giganteum. The sequence goes on from CM021101.1 coordinate 99,060,485, forward strand.
ATTCGGAAAGAAGGCAGAATTCTGAGAGACAGAAAAATGAAGAGACAAATTGAAAGGTGTCTCTCATAATTAAATAAATAAATATTTAATTATGTGTGAGAGAAATGTGAAAATGCTTTAATTAAATATTGTAAATAATTAATTATGAGAAAAGGAAAAAGGCTTTTAATTAAATATTAAAAATATTTAATTTTTGTGAGAGAAGTGGGAATTTGGAAAATGAGATTTAATTAAATATCAAAAAGTATTTAATTAAATGTGGAGGGAAGAATATCATTTAAATTTAGAATTTAAACTTTGATAATTAATGTAAATAAATTGTAAAATTTATTTAATTAATTTAAGAGGAAGATAGCATTAATTAAATAAAGTTCGTTTATTTAATTAATTTAGAAGAATTAGAAAAATGAACAATATAAATAAATAATTAAATTTATTTATATGTAGAAGACTTAAGAAACATTAATTAAATAATTCATATTTAATTAATTAACAGGTTCGATCGACCATGACCATTTTTAGATGTGTACACTTTGTATGAAGGTGATACTCATGTTAAGATGGCTAAGCTGCAGGTTCTAAAAAGGAAATATGAAACATTGAAAATGGGTGAAGATGAGAAAATCACTACTTTTATGCAGAGAGTGAATGAACTAGTGTGTAATATCAGATGTGTTGATGGAACATTGGAAGAATCGAAGATTCTTGCTAAAGTGCTAAGATCATTTCCTACGACATACAAACACAAAGTTGCTGCTATTAAGGAGATCTAGACTATGAAAAATGTAACCAGAGACATGTTGATTTGTAAGCTTGCTACTTTTGAGTTAAGTGAGTTTGGTGATGCTCTTTCTAAGATAGAATCTTCATTCAAAGCTACTACATACAGATAAGAGAAGCAAAGATATGATCTGGGAGAAATTTCCTTTAGAAGCTTATTCAATTATGAGTAGGAAATGAGAGAGATTGAAGAAGAGAGAAAAATAAATTACCTTTAAGCACTTCTTGTGAAGAGAGTACCCAGAGGAGAAGGTAAGTATAAAGGGGAATTTCCTCTTAAATTTTTTTCATGCAATAAGATAGGCAATTTTTCCCCAAGGTGTCCAGAAAGAGTTCCTAAGCCATGACCTAACAAGCATAGATTCCAAAGGAAGTGTTATTTTTCCGCTGATGAAGGTGCGACAAATGATGAATCTGATAAAGGGAATGTAAGTGAAGATAAGTTTGTATTTATTTATATCAAGGAAAATAATCTAGTACCTATTGAATCTGATATTTGCATGAATGTGGAGAAATCTCTAGCTTCCAGAATTGAAGAAAAAGATGAATGGGTGATTGATAGTGGATTTTCTCATCACATTACATGCGATAAAAGTAAATTTTTGAATCTTGAAAAGTATGATGGTGGTGTTGTAATATTTGGTGATGATACAACTACTGTAATTCATGGAAAAGGATCCATTTCTCTTGATGGTAAGCTTAATATTGATGATATTCTATATGTGGAAGGTTTGAAGCATAATCTTTTAAGTGTTGGATAGATGTTTGACAAGGGATACAATCTTCAATTCAATGATGGAAAATGTATAATATTGAGGAATTCTAGAAATATGATTGCATGAGGTACAAAAACAAAAGGTAATATGTTTTGGGTTGATGAACACATAGTTAGACCATCCAGAGCCTTTGGATATGATTCAGATGATCAAAATGTCAGTTCAGTTAAGATTCAAAATCAAGTCCAGATCATTCTGGTGAATCAGGAAAGCTAAGAGGAAGGAACTAATGAAAGTGCAGAAGTGAGATCACAAGAACCTAAAGTCCAAGAACATCCTAAGACTCCAAGATATGTAAGATTGAATAATTTAGAAGATCAAATTATAGGCTATAAGAAAAAAGGTGTTCAAACTAGGAGAATAATTGTAGAATTATATTGTTTGATATCAAAGACTGAGCCAAAGAGTTTAAATGAAGCATGAAGAGATGAACATTGGATGCAAGCAGTGAAAGAAGAGCCATTGAAAATTGAGAAGAATAATACATGGATTCGTGTTCCTAGATCTAAGGACAAAAATTTAATTGGAACTAAATGGGTCTTTCGAAACAAACTAAATGAGCAAGGTGAAGTTGTTAGAAAGAAATCAAGATTGGTATGTAAAGGATATTCTAAGATGGAAGGAAAAGATTCATTGTTGCTAGGATTGAGGCTATGAGACTATTTCTTGCTTATGTTGCTTACAAAAAATTCAAGGTTTATCAGATGGATGTAAGTCAACATTTCTAAATGGTGAACTGGAAGAAGAAGTGTATATTGAGCAACCTGATGGATTTCAATTGACTGATCCGGGTGATATGGTTTTTCAGTTGAAGAAATAATTGTATGGACTTAAGAAATCCCCAAGAGCATGGTATGACATATTGGATAAGTATTTACTAAAGCTTGGATTTAATAAAGGTACTGCTGATAGTAATTTGTATTTCAAGATTGATCATGATAAAGATTTTTTTGTCGAAGTCTTTGTTGATGATATCATTTTTGGATGAGATGATTGTTTGTGCATGAAGTTTTCTGATGAGGTGCAAAGTGAGCTTGAGATGTCTATGATTTGAGTTCTTAAATTTTATCTGGGATTACAAATTTGTCAACTAGATAAAGGGATTTTTATATCTCAGTCCAAGTATGTGAAAGAGCTGCTAAAGATGTTTGGTATGGAATATTAAAAGACATTTGGTACACCTATGGTGACTAGATGTAAGTTGATACAAGATCATGATTCTCCTAAAGCAAATCATACTAGATATAGATCTATGACTGGCGGATTACTCTATTTGACTCACACTAGACCTGATATCATGAATGTTGTATGCATTGTTGCAAGATTTCAAGCTGATCCTAAGGAATTTCATGTGACAACTGTGAAGAGAATTTTCAAATACTTGAAAGGGATAGTTGATTTTGGCCTATGGTATCCTAAAGAATATTATTTTACCTTGAGTACTTTTAGTGATGCTGATTGGGCATGGGATGTGAATGATAGAAAGAGTACTAGAGGTGGTGCATTTTTCTTGAGAAAGAAGCTAATTTCATGGTTAAGTAAGAAGAAAAATGCTATTTCTTTATCTATTGCAGAGGCATAATAAATTGTTATTGCTAACAATTGTACTCAAGTATTGAGGATGAAAAAATGTTGAGACATATCAAAGTTGTGTGTGATGAACCTAGTGTTATATTATGTGATAATTCAAGTGCAATTAACATTTCTAAGAATTTACGCTGTATTCAAAAACCAAGCATATAGCTGTCAAGTTTCACTTTTTGAGATACAAGGTGAGTGAAAAGGAAGTCAAATTGGATTATGTTCCTACTAAGGAAAAAATTGCAAATATCTTTACCAAGCCCTTTCCTAAGGATACTTTTGAGTATCTCAGAGGGAAGCTATGGGTGATTACCCCTCCTAATCAAATTTAAGATGCGTTGACTTGCATCATTTTGTGTATTTCATAGTCATATCTTGATTCAGATTGATGTTTTGGTTGCTGCTACTTAGGGGGAGTATTCAAATGTTGAAAACTTGTGTGGAGAAAAATTTACATTATATTTTTCATTGATGTGAAAGGGGGAGAAGATTCATGTGACAAACTATTAATTATTTGGGGAGATGAGTCAAAATCTAAGGGGGAGAAAGTGCTAAGAGAACATTGTGTTGATGGTGCTTTCCACATCATGTATTTCCATTAATACCAAAGGGGGATTTTTTTGATGTTTCTGGTACATGGTTGTCATTTATGTCAAAACTATTTTCATTAATTAATTAGAGTTGTATATGTTGAGGATATTTAGAAAATTGTAATAAAATAAGTTGTAGGTTGTCAGTGGTGAAGTGAAGTTCAGTATGTTGGCTAGCTAAGTATGTTTGTGATTAGAGGTTGTGGATTAAAGGGTTTGTTTTTGAGTATATCTAGTTTATCCATGTGTTAAGTTTCAAAGATCAACATGAAGATTTGATTGAGTTATGAGTATCTGTGTTCTGACAGTTTTTATGTTGCTTTAGTTGGTGTTCCTGAAAGAAGAAGATGTAATTCTAGTAAGTTTAGTTGTTACGGATGCTTCTCTAGAGATTCATGATTATTTTGGATATTTTTAGATTGCACTTTATTTGTGCTGTACATCTACATTGATCTTTTTACTCATAATTGGTGATTTTCTTTTACATGTTCATATTTTTCATGTGCATGGCCGACAGGGTGATTGTAGTGTGTTGTGGATCTTAAAGGAATAATTATTGAAGATGTTTCATATTCAAGGATGTTTTTTTGGGTCCTCACTATGTTGTGGCTGACATTTGTTGATTCAAATTGATAATCATTTATGTTTTGGGCTGACAGTTTGTATTCATTTCATATTTCATTAAAGCTGATAGGTAGATAATGTGATTCTTGGTTGCAAATATATATGAGTGATTTTTTATACCATTTAATGCATGGTGTGTAATGGTGAAGTGAAATTTGTGAGTCTTGTGTGTGAATAATGTTCAAATCATCTAAATACAAAAGTTAAATGTGAAGAAGAGTGAGAAAATTTTATGTGCTTAACTGGAATTGTAATTAGGCATGAGCAGGTGCTATCTTCTCAATTCAAAATCTCTCAAATGGATTTAATGTAAATTTTTCTATAAGACAATGTATCTACCTTGGGAACTAAGCCTCTTTGTATTTGAGCAGTGAGCTCTAGGTAATGTACTTGAATTCATGAGCATTCCCCATTTTATATAATTTTAATAGAGTATAAACTTGTGGATTAACCTCCACCATGGTTTTCCCCCTAATAGGGTTTCCACACAAAAATCTTGGTGTTATGTGTGTTTTTGATGTGGTGATGGTTTTTTCTTTCATGTTTAATTATTAGATCTAAGAATACGTTTAATAAGTTTAAATTTCTATGACAATTGATTCACATCCCCTCTCATTTGTCTTCCCTTGGGTTGCAAAAAATTGGTATCAGAGCAGGTTCCTTGGAAGAATTTTAATATCTTGAGGTGATCGGGGATGGTGACATATAAGAAGGATAGTCTGAGATTTGATGGAATAAATTATTCTCTATGGAAGACTTGAATGGAGTGTCATATGAGATGCATTGGTGAACCCTATTGGAACATTACAAAGAATAGATATATCATGCCTCAGAATGGTCCTTCTACAATAGGTGAAATCAAATATTTCGAGTATAATATCAAGGCTAAGGAAGTATTGTTGAATGCTCTAACTGATTTTGAGATGAAAAATGTGATGAAGCTGAAGACTGCTTATGAGATCTAGAAAAAGTTGGAAACTTTATATGAATGTGATAATCATGTGAAGATGGCTAAGCTACATAATCTGAAAGGGAAATATGAAAGATTGAAAATGGGTGAAGATGAGAACATCACTGCTTTTGTGCAGAGAGTGAATGAACTAGTCTGTAATATCAAATGCGTTGGGGGAACATTGAAGTAATTAGAGATTGTTGGTTAAGTACTAAGATCCTTTCCTACTGCATACAAACACAAAGTTATTACTATTGAGGAGATCCAAACTGTGACAAATGTCACTAGAGACATGTTTATTGGTAAGATTTCTTCTTTTGAGTTAAGTGCATTGGTGATGCTCTTCCTAAGGTAGAATATGCATTCAATGCTACTACATCTAGAAAAGATAATCAAAGATATGATCTGGGAGAAGGTTCCTCTAGAAGCTTATTCAATTATGAGTAGGAAATGAGAGATATTGAAGAAGAAGAGAGCAAACTAAATTATCTTGAAGCACTTATTGTCAAGAGAGTACCCAAAGGAGAAGGTAAGTATAAAGGAAAATTTCCTCTTAAATGTTTTTCATGCAATAAGATAGGTCATGTTGCCTCAAGGTGTCTAGAAAGAGTTCCTAAGCCAAGACCTAACAAGCCTAGATTCAAAAGGAAGTGTGATTTTGTTGCTGATGAAGGTGTGACATATGATGAATCTGATAAAGGGAATGTAAGTGAAGATGAGTTTATCTTTATTTCTATCAAGGAAAATAATTCAGAACCAGATGCAACATTAATGATATGGATTGTGGAAACTTGATATCATTAATTCAGTACCTACCAAATCTGATAGTTGCATGAATGTGGAGAAAGCTCCAACTTCTAGAATTGAAGAAAAAGATGAATGGGTTATTGATAGTGGATGCTCTCATCACATGACAGGTGATAAAAGTAAATTTGTGGATCTTGAAAAGTATGTTGGTGGTGTTGTAAGATTTGGTGATGATCTCAAGGGTTTTTTCTTGAGTGAAAGTTAGTGAAAATTATTCTCCTAGGTCCTAAACCCCCAAGGTGGGAAGAAAAACACAATTTTCTTCCTTTTATTTTGGTGAAACTGAATTTAGAACATCATAATTTTGATTTGGAGTGCATTATCATCCTATATTTTTCTTGCATTAACATTGCATTAGGATTTTCATTGGTTAATTTGCATTCTAGGGTTTCAAATTTTGTATTAGTGAAAGCCCATATAGCTTGCATTTTTGCATCTCATTTCATTGAAAACCAAACAAAATTTGCATTTGCACTTAAGATTTACATCATACATCATAAAAAGCATAAAAATCCAAAAAAATGAAAATTTTGAAAAAAATCTCTACTGGGACTCACTCACCATCATGGGTGAATCAGTCCTAGTGTAAATTTTGAATGACATTTTACAGAGTTAAATTCCTTATTTTTGAGCTTCTATTTGTTGTTAAAGCCTTTTTGTTCTAGTTTCCATACTTTATGTTACATTCAAATCATTAGAAATAGCATAATTTAAACTCATTTCAATTTTGGATAGAGTTAGATTCTTTCACTTTTCGTTTTCGGCATTAGTTGATAGTTCACTTAGATCAAATTACATTCAACATTTAGTAGAAAATGAAAACAAAAAAACAAAAAACATCAAAAGAAATAAAAAATATTAGTTAACCTCAGAGAAAGAATATCATTCAAAGCCTTGAGTAGTGATGAGTTTGACATGTTAGATGAAGCCCTTGATGAATTCATCTCTCCAAGATCATCCATAAAGGTTTGATACAAGAGGATGCAAGCATTGACAATCATGAAAATCATAATATTTTCTCTACCGATACCTCTCATATTAGTGATAAAGGTATCTTTGTGATAGGAGATAAAATAATTGAGAATCATGAAAATCTTGTTTTTCTTCCTCCTTGGAAATATATTATGATAGATGAAGCTTGGATCATAGCCACTACTTTACCTAGTCTCCATTCATCTCCCAACATCTCCCCTACTTGTGAGAATACTTTAGTGAATAAGAATACAATTGTCAATGATCATGAAAAACACATTTGTGTGGAGGATATGTTGATATTAAGAGATCCAATAATTGAGAGCTCTCACAATCCTATCTCTCCTACTTGGGAAGACATAATAGAAAATGGGGATACAATTGTAGATAATCATGACATTAAAAAATTTCCTTCTCCTAATATCTCTTCAAGACATGAAGAAGACAGTTTAGTGTTAGAAGATGTCTTTATTGAAACTCATGAGAATATTATCCCTCCCTTTCTTGATGTCTCTACCATTTGGGAAGATTTATTTGAATTAAAAATTCTAATCATTGGTAACCATGAAACTCATAGTTATCCATCTCTTGATGTCTCTCCTATGTGTGATGAAGCTACTTTGCAAAATCTAGCCATAAAATATGATGAACCTATTGTTTGTCACTTTCCTAAAATCTCTCCTACTAGGGTGGATATTATGGAACAAGAGAATGAGACCTTAGATAAAAAGGATTAAATTATGGACAACAATAAAATTCACCCCTCTCCTAATATCTCTCCTATTGGTGAAGAAAATATTATGCTATTACAAGATCCGATTGATGACAATCATAAGGAAAACATTTAAAAAAAATAAATCTCCATCATTGACACACAAAAAGATCTAACCATTGATAATATCCTTAATTAAGATGAAATTATTTTAGAATAACCCACCTTTAAATGTCATAAACATCTAGTTTTTTACTCTCCTACAAACTCTCCGACTAGGGAACGTACCATGGTGCAAGAAAATGACAACATTGACAAAATTCTTTCCAAAAATAGTATGGCTTCCATAGATAAAGATGATGAAGTAAAGTTAGACTCCTCTTAACTAAGAGATCATGAAACTAAGGATATAACTTTTGACATCATGCACATTATCCATCCCATGACATCAACCACATATGTAGAACCTGTACAAGAGACAAAAACCAAAAATAAATTGATGCAACCACAAAGTTGTTGGAAGATGCTTGGGAAAATTTTGATTTTATACATATATTCATAGGAGAATACAAGATGATAACAAAAGAGTATAAAAGGGGAAATTATAAACTGATAATGGAAAATTCAAAATCATCCACTTCAACCACCTTAGAATAAAATATAACATACACTACAAAATTTAATGAAGTTGAACAACCACTGAATCTCAAAGAAGTGAACAAGCTTTATGGAAGATGTTTTGAACTTATGAAACAACTTGGAAAATGATGCGGTTCTATAAAAAAGGTATCCATGTCCATATAAATTCTAAAATGAATTAAATAACTAATGGTCTTATTTATTGTCCCAAAAATAAAAGGATTAATTCAATGTCAACACTATTACAAAAGATTCTTCCAAGGAAAATTTAACTTTGATGCATCTAAACTGATAGATATCTCATTAAATATGTATCAAGTTGAAACCTTGTTTAATCATCATAATGAATAACCTTATTTACTGCTCCTTTCCATGCAATAGTTGTAGGATCGTAGCATACTCACTATTGCATATTTTACATTCATTGCAAGTCATTACATTTTTGCATGGAGCAGCATATCATCATCCATTCCCGACTCACCCTTTTCTTGCACTAAGTGTGAGAAACAGGTTAGTCAACCATTTCCTCATATGTCACTTGCCATTGTCTGTTTTGGCTATTTGACTGCCTCTCATGTACATATAAGAGGAAGCTTTGGACATGGATGATATGCCTTAAGTTGGCTTGCATGTGACATACTCATTCATGATGTAGTTTCATTCGGGAACATGTGAATTGGCATAGGAATTTCTAAATAATCTCTCATGTACTCTTCTAATTTAAAGTGGGGGCATACAATGATGACATCTTTTGGAAAATTTTGTGGCATGATTTTCCTTTCTTCTTGCGCTATGTCCTCTTCTTGGTGGTGTCATTGGGTTTGATGTCGTCCAATAGTGTATGACCTACATCCATGGCATGATGCAAACAACACATCCCATGGGTGATGATCTAACACTTTTAACTTGTCCTCCCTTGGAGAAATTAGGAAAAATTCTCCCTAAGAGGAATTCCATTACACAAACAAAGCAAAATGCCCTTTAAACAAAATTTTTTCATGTCATTCACAATAATTTACAAAATAATTTTTGTGGTGCCTTATTAAAGTTATCAAGAGGATAACTTTGGTATGGTTAGTATGATGGGAAACTAACACACTAGCATGAATTTATTATTATACGATGGGAAGCCGACACACAACCATGACTTTCTCAGTAAAAAGCTTCTTTGGGAGAACTCACCCAATAGATGACTTGATGTTATGTGGCCCTAGAGTGAGTGCATCTTTGTTGAAGGTTGATCCACCTCATTTTAATTTTTACTATTTTTCTTTCTTTTAGTTATTGACATTGCATGTTTTTGTATGTTTATGTTGCATATCATACAACTTGTGTGTGTCCTTTTATGCTCATGTTTTTAATTAGAGGAAAAAAAGGTTTTGAATGGACCCAAAACCATTTACAATAGGTTTTGAATGGACCTGAAACAAACAGGTTTTAAGGGAACCCAAAACCTAGACAAAGAAGAAGAAGCTACTGTAAAATGGGATTCAAAGTCAATCAGCAACGCAACAGGGAAGCAACAAACCAACAACCAGTCAAAAGCTAGCAGGCTGCCTAGGAAAGACTCAAAATTTTACATTAATCTTGAACTCATTGGTTTTGATTGGACCAATAACCCACTACATCCCATTGGTTTTGAAAGGTTCACAAACCCATTATCTTTGGATTTTAAAGGGATCCACATCCTTGTACATCCAGGTATTGGCAGGGACCTTGAACCCAAGGATACTACTTGCAAAGCATAGATCAAGAACAAAGCACCAACAATAGAAGTGTGTGAGCCCAACAAAACAAAATTTCCACTGCTATAGGAAAGGTCATCACAAATGCACAATGCTCCCTCAACCATATAAGGGTTTTGAAAAAATTCCTCAACCTAAAACATGGGTTTTACATGGATTCCATAACCATGAATGAATATTTCCACCATAAGACAACCATAGGCCAAACAATGCAGAGCATCAAACAACCCCCAAAAGATACAATTTGTATCTTCCTTGCAGCCCTTCACCATCTTCAAATGAGAGGAATTCTTACACAAACACATCTCTTCTCCCAAGCAACCCCTCTCCACCTCAATAGAAGAGTCATCCACCTCAGTAGAATGGGCTATAGAAGAAAAGGAGTGAAGATAGAAAGAATACCATCCCCAACACCATCAAACCACCTCTTCCCTGCACACCTTCTCCACCTATATAGAAGAAGCATCCACTTGCATAGGATTAACAAGAGAGAAAATGAAAAGATGACAACAAAGATCTTTACTACCAGTCAAAATCCTCATCTCTATAGAAGAGTTTAGACCAAATAGTAAAGGAAGGACTAAAGAGACACTAAACAATATTAAATCTTTGAAACATAGAGGGGTCATGAAAATAATCTCCCATTAGCATATCTATTCCAAAAAACTAGGGGAGATCCTTGCCCACCAAAAGAAGGGGCTAGGAAAGAGCAACCAATAAACATTCATACCCCTACACAAACAAAAATCGAGAGATAACTCCAACCAATATTTAGTCACAACCTCCACAAGAAACAAGAAGCCTGGAGAAGAACAAGAGGCAACATCACCAAACCTAGTAGGGACAAAGTCACTGGAAAAATTGAAGCCTCTTAGGGTAGAACAATTGCCTAACTGCAGCAAGAAAACAAAACCAGGGGATAGAGGCACCACCAAGTGAAACAAAAGGAAACTAGCTTCAAAGATAGCCAACCTAGTGGCTACAACCAAAAGATTTGAATCAAGACAACACCATGGCTCTCCAAACATCATTTGAATTCTCACAATGTTCACTCAAGACATAACCCTACCCCTAGATATTTCATTTCTAGTAGCAACCACCAAAAACACTCCAACATGCACCCATAGACATAGGCCAAACCATAACAACAGAAGATCCTCAAATAGGGAGAAACCCACGATAAGAAGAGATCCCCCATCTAGAATAGAGACAACCCAGAATAAAAGTCCATGTCCTCCATCACCAAGAATAATGGTGATGGAAGCCCTCAAAAAAGAGGGTCTAATGCACACATACCTCATTCCCACGACACTCCCCAACCAATATTTCCTCTAAAGAAGAAACTAGCTACCATCGCCCTCCCCTAGATCTCCACCATCCTCGTCCTCCTTTGATTCCCTTCACCAACTAAAAATTTCAAACCACCTCCTTGTGCATGCTCTCCTTCTCTCACGCTCACCATCCGTTTATGCTCATGTTGGTTTAATAAAGGATCTCAAATTCTAGGGGTTTGCCACCTCCTTTGATATTTTTCATCTTTTGTCATCCACATTGGTACACATGGACCCTTCTTGAATGCCTAGTTTAGTGTGATTTTGAAGTGAGTTCATCCTCTCACTAAAGTGGGGGCTATATGTAGTGTTGAAAAAATTCATCGTATACATTTTCACACTTAATCTGGGAATAATTAATGATAAATTGGACTTAAAGTTGCCTTGATCTAGTGTTGTGAGGTGATTTTACACTTCCACATTAGGTCTAGATCCCGTTTAAGCTAAATAAACTTAACTCTTCCTTATTTTAGTGTTGTAAAGTGTATTTATTTACACCTTCACATTAAATTTAGGAGGCTTGTAAACTAAATGGACCTAATCTAGTGTTGTAATGTATTTTACACATTCAAATGGAATTTAGGGCCCTTCTAAGCTAAATAAACCTATTTTTTCCTTAATTTAATGTTTTAAAATATATTTATTTACACTTTCACATTTGATTTTGGGCTCGCTTGCATTTATAACCTTTGGGTGATCTCGCAATGCTGGTTTACAATTTTTGGGAGATACTGATTTTTACTGAAATCACATATTTTTAGAAAATATAATGATTTAAGCCTTAAAAAGTTCCATTTGAAGGATTCCAATTGAAGAAGGTTTGATCAAAATACCTTAGATCATACCTATAATAGAGTCTCCTTTACACCTATCAAAATGCTGATAAAAGCCACTTTTGATTTACCTTTTGGAGGATCAAATGAATTCATTTAAAATTTTTTTATTGTAAGTATGTAGTCCTTATTATAAGATTCCCAAAAAGTATAATTTTAAATAAATTTAATTTAATTATTATATTTATTTTTTATTTCTTGTGAATGTCGATTTTTCACTGAAAATCACACTCTCTGTTCTGCACATGTGGAAAAATAGAAGATAATTATAATTTTTTTCTTTGAAAAATATGAGTGCACCAGATATTGGAGTCTTTGATCGAACAAAAAAAAAATCGATACAAACAAAAATAGTTATGTGTTATACAGTTCGCTTATGTCTGAATTGTAATTGGTTTGACTTCAAAAGTTGATTAAGGAAAAAATATTCAATAAAAAACTATGAAACTAATTGGAAGCACTAGATTTCATAGTTACAAATCTAAATTCAAAAAAAATAAAAAATTCTCCTTCTTTGAAAAAAAATTGTGTTTTATGGTGAGTGGTCACTCCTTTAAAATGGCTTTTACTGAGAAAAACTAGTTTTCAAAGGAGATAGAAAAAGAAGTGCAATATGATTCCAATTTTTTTGAAAAAAATATATTTAGAATCTAAAAAATATTTTTCGTAAATCACTAGTTTGCATCATCTTCAAATTCCTCATGGTTTAGCCGCTATAGGTGTCTAAAAGTGAACATTTAGTTAGAATAAATCAGTTCAATGTCTAGTTTGGCCAGAAATTATAAACCAGTATTGTGGGATGACCCCTTTATATCATCATTAATAGGCCTCTATAACCCCATATTATGCATCCCAAGACATATTTCAATCAAAAACTTGACCAGATCAATAAATAAGCTTAATTTACACACTCCATGACATTTTAGCAAGAAAAATAGGGCCCGTGGGATTCATTTGCCACTTTGGGTGAATGAGTCCCATTTGACCCTTTTTCAAGGTTTTAAGTGGGAAAATTTGATTTTGAGTTTAAATTTCTTCTATGTCAGACTTTGGGATCAAATAAATAGTCATTTGAGTGCATCGCCTATATAAAAAAGCTTTGAAATAATTATTTCACTAAGCCTACATGATATCAATCCAAGAAAGCAAGAGTTAAGCATTCCAATACTTTACAACATCATCAAGGGAGCATTCAAGATCATTTCCAAAGCATTCAAGGGAAAAATTCTTCAACAATTATTGCAGCAATTCAAGATCCATCATCATGTCAAGCATATCAAGCATCAATCTTGTTATCAAACTAGTGTTGTGATGTAGCATTGAAGATCCAAGATCAAGCAGTTTTCTACACCTATTGTCAAGATCAAGATCTACATACTTCATGGCCATTTCATGTTGAGTTGCAGATTTCCAAGACATCATTCACGAGACATAATTCAAGGTACCATTGTTCCTATTTCATGTCCTATATTTCATGTTTCATTTCCATTATTTCATCATTTGGTTTAATTACCTAAAAGGGGTTTGACCAAGGCAAACCCCTATTCCCTAACAATCAATACATTTTCCCCTTCTTTACATGTGTGATTATAAATCTAGGTCTCTAGGGGCATGAAGAATCATTGAATATTAGGTTACAAGCTTGGAGAAATTTGTTGGAGTTGTCTCCTCAATTCCAAGGTTGTCATCTTCACAAAAAATCACCTACATGCCTGAAATTGACAGTTTCAGATCTATAAACCCACAAAAGGAAATTAAGCAGACTGAGAAAACCATATTCAAACCTTGAAGTTATAGAAATAAAAATTGGACTCATTCACCATAATTGGAAAATGAGTCCCACTATAGTTGTTTGACATAGATTTTTACAAATTTGGATACCGTTTTGGTAGATTCTTGTTCTTGCACAGTTTTCCAGAATCTAGACTTATTCGCCCAACTTTCCAAATGAGTCCTAGTCAGTATTAAAAGTAGAATTTCTAGTGTTCCAGATCTCCTTTTAGTGGCTTCTAGATTCCTAAGTGCACATCTTCCTTTATGTTTTTTTCTATGTTGTTTCATTTACTTTTATAGGTCATTTCATAGTGCATTACTTTCAACTAGGATTTAGAGTTTCATCTTTCATTTAATTATATTTTCCAAGTCTAAACTTGGTGGTGAACCCCTTATTAGATCATATTTAGCCCCTAGAACAACCTTCTTACAATATGTATTTCTCCTTTTCAATGAGATCTCAAGAGTTTTTTCTTGAGTGAAAGTTAAAATTGTCCTTCTAGGTCCTAAACCCCCTAGGTGCGAATCAAAACACAATTTTGACCTTTTAGTTTATATCTTCTCCCTTCTAGCTACAACATCACCTATGGTTGTATCTACACTTTTCTTATCTGCACTTGTCTTCATAATTTCAATATTTCCTTCATCTGTCATAATTTTTACACTTTACTATTATGCTCTTCATAAATCATCTTTAACTTGTTCCAAACTTCATGTACAGTTTGACAATTCTTGACTTTGACGAAAAAAAAGGTGGACATCCCATTAAGAATTGCATCAATTTCCTTAGCATTATCCTCATATGCCTTATTTTTAGCCTCAGTAGTTTGAGGTGTACCACATGATGTATATCCATATACTACTGACATCCACATATCAAATCCTATGGATCCCAAGTATCTCGTCATCAATGGGCTCCAAAAGGTAAAATATGATTCCATTAAAGAGAGGTACTTCTTCTACAGATGAGCCTTGTTGATTAACCATTATGTTCACTTATCCAAGATATAATTGAGTTGATTAAGCTTCTCCTAGGGAACTTGGATCTAATACAAATTTTTGGAACACAACAATCTAGTAAGAGGGGTGGTGAATCAGTAGATATCAAAACGTAGCCCTTAAAACCTTTGTGTAGACTTATCCCTTAATTAATAATGCATATTTTTTCCATTATCTCTAAATAATTTTTGCATATTACTTCGTTAACCTCTTAGTGTGCATAATAAAACTTATTATGAAAAATCATAAACATACACACATAAGACATCCCATAACACAAGATATACATGTAAGCAACAAGATATGAAAAACCATGGTGACAAAAGCTGCTTGAGACTACCTCTCAAATCCAACATAAAAAATGAATCCTTTTGTTACAATGTTTAGGGCACCAGCTCTCAGTTTTAGGAGCTAAAAATCCAAGGAGAAAACAATCCCCTACTCTGAGAACCAACCCAATACAAATGAGATAACAACCTTTGTGATATTAAAAACTCATATATGCATAAAGATTGGTTCTACAAAACCTAATAATGCATCATTACATTCAGTACATTGTTACACTTTGTGCAACTCACACTCTACTGTTGATGTTGGAATCTAAAAAACACATCACTCTCCTCTATAGTCTCTTCTCTAAACTTAGAAAATTCTATGTTCTATCTTTCTGCACTGCACATTTGCACCTTGAATTAAAAAACCTAGAAGATATTCTATATCACAGTCTAGGATTCTTCAAGTTACAGGTGCATTATTTATCTGTTGCACTACAATCACTTAACTCTACTTTATACTCGGCAAGATATAACACTATTTTTACCTCTTTAATATTGTAGATTTCTTCCACACACAAAGGAGATACAACACTTAGACAGTATAATATTGTCTTCTTCTTTTCCTTAACTCCATCGACCTATCATCATAGTATCAATATTATTACTAGCATTTAGATCATCTCAAAATATTTTTATAGGGTTTTCCACACTCACTAACGTCTCTAGCAAGCTACCAACACATCGAACCACATACACTTACTCTAACATTTTCCATACTCGCTAATGGTCCACTAGATATTGCCATGCAATTCACAACAAGGATGTGAATTTTCAATTGAACAATCATCTTCACCATGTGTCAACATCTCATTTGATCCTTCGCCATCTATCAATAAATCTCACCAAACTATCCTTATCATTTGTTAGTTGGGACCCACACCATCGACATGCTGGAGGGACTCAAAACTAACTCCATTCAAAATGAAGTAGTCTCACTGATACACCATATAGTAATGACCAAGTGATCCAATCTATCACAAAATTTCATCATAGTCCAATGTCACCATCCACTATCAACTTATGCCATGTGATGTCATCTTACTTGATCATCTTCATGTCATGTGTCACAATCTTGTTTTCTCTATCATCATCATCTATATACCACATGACTACAACTCGTTTGATCAACACCGTTTGATATTCACCATTCCCCACTCCCTCGCAAGGTATAGACCATGTCCCACATAGGGTTCGTGGGCCAATGGGCATACTTGATATTTTTGAACGTAGCCATTGATCTTTACCACAATACCACCGAAACCAACTTGAAAAATCATGGGGTTGCACTTAACTACCATACTGCATGATATTGCTTTACTGCCATCCATCCAAATGACCATTGTGGTATTCACAGCTTACATACCATTATGACGCAGACTCCCCATTGAAATATCATGGGCTTGTGGTTTCTACACCACCATATTGGAGACCCCTTTTTTGAACTATTGTAGGGTTGTGGGTTATATACTGCCATACTACCAGCTAGAAAAATGGGCCCACAAAAACTTCACGGGCTGGCAGAAAAATGCCATTTGTCCTCCTTTGACATCACATATCAACTGTTCCACCACCGGAGTATCGAAGGGACTCAAGATACAATCTCTTTGTAATGTCATTGTCACTTTGATATAGAATTATCTCTCTCCATCACTTCATCGATGGGCTACAAAAACATCTCCGCTTGATATGGAATTGTCTCCCTGATCAAACATATTGAACCAACCAACTTACATAGAAGGGAATTCAATGTAACTCCTATCAAAATACAACCTTCTCCCCGATATGAACAAATATTTCAATTACGACATAGAAAAATTACAATTGTGGAATATTTATCAAATTGACAATAACTAGATGAAGGGGTTGGTTCCCCACATGACACCAACGAAATAATTTGTAACTTATGTGACCATTTACTGGCGATACATAGTCAATGTAAAATTATAAATTCTACTTGAGCGCCAAGACTACACCTTATTTCACCATGACTGAAACAACCTTAGGGTTTGACTGATAAACCCTAGCATCACCCGAGAGTAGAAGAAAATTATTTCTAAGCACATACTTCAACTTCTTGACCTACAGACCACATCTTTGGAATGCTCTCAAAAAACCTATATTGAATTTGGCCATAGATAATTTTTCAAACACCTTGAAGAATCATGTGAAATTATATGTCAATATTGTATGATAATATTGCAACCACTTGGGAAACTTTGCAACTTTTTCAAAGCATTCTCCTTTCATTAGCATCCTATACCATAACTTTGAGAACTGGATCCAATGCATCTCCATAACATCCAAACAAACCACTGAACAACATTTTTAGATCAATGACACCATTTTTCATTATGCCAGTCAATATGTCTTTTAGGATCAATTTCATCTCACTCCTTATCTCTCCTTTGATAGCAATGAATCTTTTCATTAATTGCAAAATCCTCACTTGTAGGATCAGTTCCATCTCACGTCTAATCCTCTTTCATCATGCCAAAAATATCCCTTGCATGATTTTCTCCTTTTGATATTAATGAAAAAAATATGCCAACAAGGTACCCATGTACATATAAAATTCCCCCAAAGAAGAAGAAGCCCCATCCCCCAAAAAGGAAGTATGACCCCTATAATACATAGAGAAATGAAGTGGAAGCACAAAGAATTTCCCCCAAATAGATCCAATGGTAGATGCCCAAATTGGATGTAGAATATGGTCCATGATCGTAAAACAACGTTCCTCCATTTAGGAAGAAACAAAACCAAAGGTGTATGCAAGCTATCTTCCCACTCCTAAAAGGAATAAGTAGGAAGAAAACTCAAGATTTATGGAGTCTTTCAACTCAACTCAAGTGTCCCCATGTTGATGTTTAAATCTATCACAATCAAGTTAGGCATTCTAGGCCACACTGTTGAAAATGAAAACTTAAAATATTTTAGAGACTAATGTAGAACACTATCCAAAGACTCAAGTATCTCCTTTGAATATGTCTCCTATAAATGCTAATCTAAATTATCCACACTCTTGTAAAAAAATAATAAATGATCATGTAGAGAATGAACAAGAGGGTTATATTTTTCCCTCACAGCAACTAAAGAAGAATCAAATTCATAAAATAGACAATGAAAACAATCAATAATTTCTCCCAAATCTGCATATGTGTCTCCATAAACAAGTCTGTAATACATGTCAAGAGATCATCTCACAAAGTTATATTTGAAAGGTTATGTATTTCCTCTTGCAAGAAGTCATTGGAAGCTTTCGAATAAGAAAAAATCAACTATGAAGTAGCAACAGATGCAAGGACCAAATATTTATCCTCAAAGATAAGACACATATCCTCAATAGTGTCATCTAGATCCAAAATGACAAACTCTCCAAAAAAATGAGAAATTTCTGGTAGAAATTAGTCCAAATGGATTAAATCTAGAAGATATAAATGATTCTTCTATGATGCATCTCTGGAATTTGAAGTTGTAGCAGGTATGTCTGAGGGTGTATTAATGAAGTGATTATTTTTAAAATATGTGTTCAAATATGATGGGAAACATAAGTCTCAATATCATCCACAATAGCTAGGTTCTCTAAAGAAACAATGCTTTTAGATGCAAATCTAATGTCTCCATATAACTATTGGATGATGGTCCAATCAGTGTGCTCTACATGATGTAGAATATCATCATGAATAGTAAGACATATTAGTCCATATACCATGTCATTATTGTTAAACCATGCATTCTTCTGATCATAGTCACTTGGCTTAGGAACGAGTTCAAGGAGATAGGGTAGTAGATCCTACTCAAGAAAATTATTCTTTATCCTTTGTTTCCAAGAAAAATAGTTTCGACAATTCAACTTGACAACAAAAGGATGGAAATAATTTTTAAGGGACATACTTAACTGGGCCCATAAATGAAACTTTGTCTTAGTGCATGATTACAAATTAATTGTATAGTCCCCTAAGATTGATACAAAAATAAAATTTAAGTGAATACAAAATGAGATATCAAGAGACACCTCCAAGATATTAAAATGTTAGCACTTTATGATTAGATATTTTACAAAGATTTTTTCAAGATACAATGCTTAATAGGCCCATAATGGACAAAAATGAATTTTTTTATACAAAGTGAACCTGATAAAAAATATAGAAAAATTAGATTTCTATCTATGTATCGCTCTTCAATACCTTTCCAATTCCTAGCCGTTTCCAAAAAATGGAGCATCGGGGTGAAAGTTATTGCATGTTGAAGAAAAATGCAACAAACAACTTCAACCTGAAACATATAGAAAAAATGGAAAACATTCTTTTCCAAATGTCTTTGGATGGAAAGTGCTCATCTCCAATTTTTTGAAAATGTATTATTTTCAAAAAACAAACACTCTGACGAAAAGTTATACAAGTTTGAAAAAAGGCCAATTTGGCCTATTTGAGGGCCCTGGTGGCCCCTTTGCAATGCTTGGGTAGTGCCACTATTTTTTTTGTGCACTAGGGTGGTGCTCTAGAGATGAAATGGGGAGGTTGGTGGTTTGAAGCGATTTCAATTAGAGCTTACTACTGTAAGTTATTTTTAAACTACATAGTGAATTTTTAATTTTGCAATTTATATTAGCCATAGCTGCTTGGGCCAAAAGCCTTGCCTTAGTGGCTTAGCCATAGGAAGCTTGCTTTAGTGGATAGCCACTAGGTTCTTTAGAAAGTGTTGAAGGCTTGGTGGGCAACACTAATGCACTTTTTCCCAACATTTAAGCACTTATTTTTAAAATTTGTTTTTCTATGGTTGTATTGCAGAGTCGAGGGGGTTGTATGACCCTCTTGGAATTTTTTTTCTCAACATCTCTCGACATAGATTATAAAAAAAAATTATGTCAAAATTTATCTCCTTGGCCTCCTGGAGCAATGACAATCGCCTTTTTCGGCCGAAAATACTTTTCCAATTTTTTTTTTGGCAAATCTAAGCTTCAAAACCTTGTTTTCTACTATGTCATATGGTTGAATAAATGAGTGAAACAAAAGCCAAATATGACTTTATCGAGCCTCTCAAATGCAATGGGATAGTCTAAAATTCTACCGCTATAGCCAAAATAGTTGTGATCACCATATCTCACAAAACATACACATGAAAATATAGGATTAACAGATCTTCATAATTCCTTTTTGATTCTCTAGATCAGATTGGAACACAAGAGAAGAGAATACAAGAATTTACAAGATCGTATAAAAAATTCCAATCTCTTAATCAAGAATCCAAGTACTCAAAACTGTCAAAATCTAAGCTATGATACCATGTTAGAAATTTGAAATAAATTGAATAAGCAAGATATTGTGTGAGAGAGATAATCTATAAAAAATGTAAATGAAATATCACAATTATAGACCCAATATTATAACAGATGTGAAAATTTCAAGATGACAAGATTGCATTAGGAGTTCAAAGAAAATCTTTAGAATAATGACTACATGCATCAAGGTACATGTATGCCAAAGTATGCAAGAATATGCTAACACAAGATAGGTAGTGAGTTTATATAAAACTAAGGAGATTATGAAGGTGGTAAAACAAACCAATATGAATTAAGCACCCAAAGTGGAGATGACCACCAAAAGTGAAAAGTGTTTCACCCTTTAAGGAAGAGGACACCACACACTTATCTCCTTGCTATAAGATCACTTTATTATCCTAATCAAGATTAATAAAAGTATAGGAAAAACCTAGGACTAAGGGAAAATAAATTAAACTACTAAGAAAATAAAAATCTACACCAATAATGATTGTTTCATCTTATAAAGTCAACAAAAAGATATAGAGGAGATGCTCAACATGGTAGTTAGGGAGAGGCGTAGACATTGAAATATTTCATTTGATCATTTTCATATCACCACCATCATCTCGACACATTATAAAAACCCATTTATTAACATAATTTACTTTATCCAAATTAAAATATTTAATTAATTTAAATAAATCATTTTCCCATAAATATTTAACATAATAAAATAAATCTGTTATCTAGAAATAATGTAGTAAAAATAAAAACTAAAACATGATAGATCAAATTAGATGACTGATAGTCAAAATATTTAATAATCTTAATCAGTCATGTTAATACCATACTTGAATGTGAAAATTTAATTAATAAAACAAATATTAATTAAATCAATAAATGATCATGTACGCTAGTAATAGCCATCACATCTCCACATCCACTACACATTAAATGGGATAAAATATTGATCTAAGATTGAATTGTAATTATTCATTCATCTTGTGATCTCCTAAAATGCTAAGTTCTTAATGTGAGATGCTAAACAACTAATGATGCAATGAAAAGAACTAACATAAAAGAGGGAACCTCAATGATTAGCCTAAGGAAAGATAAACATCAAAGGAAGATGAAAAATGATTGAAATTGGTTATACCTTCATGCTGCTCCTTCTTTGGTTGGCCCTTTGATCCTTGAAGATTTGTGTGCTCTTTGGATGACAAGCTAAATTGAATGTGCAAAGTGAAATGAAAGATGGGTGAAATGCTAAATGCTATGGTGGATGAGAGCTCAAATGGTAATTTTTCAAGAGTTTGTATATAAAAATATTTCTCCCTAAAATGAGAGAAATGAGGGGGTATTTATAGGATAAATTGAATTCTCTAGAGAATTCAATGGTTGAGATTGATCCAACAAGAGCAATATGAAGGGCTATAGTGAGTTGAAGACTCACAAGCCCTCACATCTTGACATGTGGAATATGAAATGTCTTTTGGTGGGATGATGTGGAAAAGAGGTGGAAGAGAAGTACATGAGGTAGATGAAGGATAAGTACACTGTAGGTACCTTGGGGGATGAGAATATTTCCTCAAAAAAGAACTTCTTGTCCCCAAATGAGCATGAAAAATACATTCAAGGAATTTTAGAATTCCTCAAAAATCTCCATGGGAAAAGGGGAAGTGGTTGGATAAATAAATGTGAATTAAAAATTCACATTTATTGGAGATTTTATTGGATAAAAGGGGGTCTCCAAAAATCTGGAGATTTATCACATGTGGGTGATGTGACAATTCAAAGGTTCTAGAAGTCCTTGGCACATGTAAAGTGACAATTCAAAACTTGTAGAACTTTGGATGGAGATAGGATAGACCTTGGAAAGATAAAAGTAAATTAAAAATTCACATGGGGAAGAGAAGAGCCTTGGGTGAATAAATGCGAATTAAAAATTCACATGGGAAAGAGAGTGAAGGCCAAGAAATGCAAGTGGAAAGGTTGACGAGAAAGGATATGCCAAATGTGGCTAATGATTTTGATTAAGGTTGTGCAAACACAAGATTATGATAATTAATGAGGGATTAGAAGCAAGTGGGAGATTATGGAGGATGTGACACTAATCTTGATTAAGTGGTGCACATCCTAATCATAAATTAATTAATTTAATCCGGATTAAAAAAGTAGTTTTAATCCAAATAAATAAAATGACTAAATTAAATAAATTGTACCATTTATTTAATTTAGAGAAGAAAAGGTGTAAGGAAGAGTATTTAATTTATTTAACTACATTCTTTAGGAACCTTAGGCAAAAAATGAAATAATGATTAAATAAATTATTTAATCACTATTAATGAAATAGATGAATAGAGTAGACGATTTTGAACATATGAAAGTGATCAAATTTCGATGTCTACATTTTTCCCCTCTTTGAAATACTATTAGAATAACTGTGCTTCGAAGAAAAATAATATGTAGATGACTCTATAGAGGGAGTAACCAGAAAATGATGCCCCGACATGGGGAGGACAACCTGAGCTTTCCAATTAGTGGGGGAATGGATGAGGATGCCCCAATCCTGCAAGAGAATGACTATGGCAGGGAAAATGGATAAATGTGAAGGGTATGCCCCCTCGAGAGGAGAACGGGGGAGAAATAGGGGTCCCAAAAAACTTCTTGATAGGAAGAAATAGATGGTATGGTTGGAAAGAGTAAAAAAAATTAGGCAATTTTTATTTTTGAATGAAGTCAATCGGACAAATGGGGTGCAAATGGTGGCCATGGGAAAAGAAAAGATTAATTAAAGGAAAAATAAAGGTAAATAAGGGGTAAAAAAGACCCCTTAAGAAGGGTGGGAAAAGGAATATAAGGTA
This sequence comes from Sequoiadendron giganteum, assembly GCA_007115665.2. Lineage (NCBI taxonomy): Eukaryota > Viridiplantae > Streptophyta > Pinopsida > Cupressales > Cupressaceae > Sequoiadendron > Sequoiadendron giganteum. The sequence continues at coordinate 99,084,058 of CM021101.1, forward strand.
ATTTTAAAAATTACCTCATTTCATTTGCATTGTAGTAGTTGAGAGAAGAGGAGAGAAGAGGAAGTAGATGAGGAGAAAAGATGTCGTAGGATAATGACACCGAGATCATCCACTGTGTGGACAGGGTCCACCGAGTGTACTGTCAGCAGGGTGGGCCCCCCAAGGTTAGTATAAAAACCCCATATGCATTATTTTCATGATTTTTAACGCATTTTAAATGGTTTCTCAAAAATGTAAGAAATGGGTTCGGTGGATGGGTAAGAATAGAAAAATGGGTAGTTAAAAAAAAAAAAATTGTTGAAAAAGACGGGGTTTTGAAAAAAAGATTCCCCCATAGGAGGGTAAATATGCCCTCCGTCAGACGAATTTGCTTCGGCTTAGGGTGGGTCCGCCTTAGGGTTGGGCGGGTCTGCCCTGCTATAGGAGTGAGTCTACCCTAGAATGGATTCGGGCCAGATCCACCCCAGCTAGGGGTACGTCTCCCCCCATTGTAGGGGTGGGTCCACCCCGACCAAGGGCGAGTCTACCCCACAACTAGCGGTGGCGCCCCATGGCCAGCGATGGTGACGCCGCCTCAGCTGATGGGGATGGCTCGGCTGAGGGTGGGTCCGCCTCGCAGCCAAGGGAAAATCCACCCTAGCCCAGGAGGGAGGAGGGAGGGGGATGGGAAAGAGAGAGAAAGAGAGAGAAGAAGAGAGAGAAAGATAAAAAAAGAGGAAATTTTTTTTCGCGGGATCAGGAAAATAAATTGATGAAGAATTTGACAAGGTGGATGGTATGTTTGTAGGATTTTGGTCAATTACAGACCCACGAGCATAGGCCAGAGGCACTGGCGGCAACGATAAAGACGATGAGTGGGGTGAATCACGCAACATTGGAGCAGGCAGGGTTACTGCACTTAGTGGAGTTTCCAAAGATGAGAGCACATCAGGTGATGCTGAGAACCCTGATAGAGAGATGGAGCTCGGCGATGTCGACTTTCCATCTACCGACAGGGGAGATGACGATGATTTTAGAGGATGTGTGGCAGATTTTGGGGTTACCGATAGCAGGTCAGCTAGTGAGCAAGGTGGTGTCGAGAGGGGCATAGTTAGATGAGACTATCCTAGTACTATTTTAGTGAGATGACTTGCCAATACAAATGGGGAAGATAGATGTAGATAGATGCCTGGCCTTGTAGTTGCCAACATTACAACTATTTTTGTGTTGTCTATTTAGCGGGATACTACTGCCAGATCGGAGTAGGTGATTCGACATATTGTCAAGTGGTGGGAGGGACAGTTTTCCTGGGGGTCATGTGCATTGGCTTAGTTATACTAAGACATTCATGTGATTTGTTATTGGGGGATGCAGAGCATGATGCACAAGACACTATTACAGGTGTGGGGGTGGGAGCATATCATGGTGATGAGACCCATAGGGGTGAGGAGAGGAGAGTTGGATGAGAGAGAGACAGTGGCTTGGGAGTTTGGGATAGCTAGCAACTGCAACTTATGGTATGAGGTGCAGTGAGAGATGGATCAGTGGAGGAGAGCATCTGATGATTTACGAGAGGAGCACATCATATGGCGACCATACATGTATTGGTGGTTTAGGGGATGGAGGGTTGAGGAGGAGAGATATCGAGGTTTCTTTAGATGCAGATGTTTCTTGATTGGGAGTCAGAGACATAAAATGGAGGCACATCATCCAGACATGGTGATAGGGCAGTTTGGACTTATGCAGGATATTCCAACAGCACCGACTATGTTCTGTTGGCTTACCAGAGAGGTACCATGGGGAGCGAGGTTGCCAGTGAGGGCAGCGAGGGAGGTGTGGGTGATGGCAGGTGGGGTGCCCTATCTAGGGATGGGGGTGGGGAAAGAGGATGAATGAGTTACAAATTGATACACTTGGTGGTTCCACAACCACTGGTGGGAGAGGGTCACACTAGAGGAGCCGATCGGGGGAGCCGTGGAGACGGGACCAAAGGATGAGTAGGAGGAGGGGGGATAGGAGGATGAGAAGTAGGAGGAGGGATAGGAGGATGTGGAACATCAGAGTGGTGAGGCAGAAGAGGGTGGTGCTAGAGCTCAACCAAAGAGGAGGAGGAGGGTTAGGAGGAGGCATCCACAGAGGAGGGCCTGGAAAGATGTGGGGGAAGAGATGGACACAGGAGGTCGAGTTGATGGGGGGAAGGAGATGGAGAGAGGAGGTCGAGGTGATGGGGGGGAGGAGATAGAGGCAGGAGGGAGTGAGCCCGAGGTGGAGGTATTGGGGGTGCTTGAGGGGAGGGCTACGTAGATAGGGATTGGTGGGAGAGTACAGCAGAGGTGAGTGTAGGTGAGAGCTAGGTAGGAGGAGGAGGGATAGCTGAGGAGATTGATGAGGGTGGGGAGGAGACGAAAACTATGGAGGATCCGAGTGATGAGTCGGGTGGAGCCTAATCAAGAGGAGGTAGAGGTGAAGGTGATGGAAATTGATGTGAAAATGGTGGAGCCATTAGTAGTATTGCTGGTGGTTCCATTGGACGATCTGGTGGTGTTATTGAGAGGGGCCCAGGTGAGGATATTAGTGCTAGAGGAGGAGGTGGGGAGGGTGGAGGCGGAGGTGCAGAGGGTGAAGGAGTTAGAGCTGATAGAGTTTGAGCATGTAGTGAGTCGGCTGATGATAGATATACTAGTGATGGAGAGGGAGAGAGGGGAGATACAAGTAGAGATGGAGAGGGTGCAGGGTGAGCTGGCTCAGGTGACATGGGATCGAGATAAATTAGAGGGAGTGATGACAGTGGCTTAGATGCAGGGTCACCTGGAGCAAGTAGGTGGAGGGGAGACAAAGACACTAAGAGGATAGGTAGCAAGGCTGCAGGGAGCGCATGTAGACCTTTTGGAAAGGATAGATACTACAAAGACATCCTTGGAGGAGATGAGAGTGAGGGTTGAGGCTGCAGAGGTCGGGTTAGAGGCATTGCACAGAGAGAGAGTGCACAAGTATAGGTTCAGGTGGTATAGGGAGAGAGGGATGATGTGTGAGCCATCGCCAGAAAGTGGGATAGTTACAGGTATGAGTGAGTTGCCACCAGGTTCCAGGCTAGGTAGCAGGATGAGTACATGTAGGAGGCGGGCTACTAAATATGTGCATATGAGCAGGGAATGCCAGATCCAACACAACGGACAACATGATATGCTAGGGAGGTATCGCAGATGTTGGTACCGTCCTAGTCATTAGGGACATGGACCAGAGGGTACAATGATTTCCAGCTGACTCCTCGGTTTGGGACTCCACCACATGAGTCTCAATGGACTCCAACATACAAGGGACCCGTTCCTAAGTCTCCTCAGAGGTCAGGGGTGGGCAGCTCAAAGCAAGCAAAGGATAGGTGATAGGACACATATTCGGTAATAGGTACCAGATGGAGGTGTAGCACATATGCTTGGATGATGCACCTTATTTTGAGGATGGGATGTATGTGATTATGATATGACTGTATTTTGGATATGAGATCGTCATTTTATTATTTTGATGATGATATGTGATGGTTCCCATTGATATTATGCCATAAATTTTTGTGATAGATGATATATGTTATGTGGGTGGTTATATATTTATGTTTTAATGACACATGATATATGTTATGCACATGTATATGATAAGTTGTGTTGATATGGATTTTGTGTCGATGTATGATGTTAATGATTTATGAATGGTAATGCAATTGTATGTATGATGTAATTAATATGGGCCTAATAATGATGCATAGATGAAAATATATAGAAATGTATGGATGAATGAATCTAATGAATGGATACAAATGGGTAAATGAACCTTATGAATAAATGAAAATGGATAAATGAACTTGAACCTAATGAATTGATGCAAATGGTTTACTGAACCTAATGAATTGATGCAAACGGACAAATGAACCTAATGAATAGATGAAAATGGATAAAGGAACCTAATGAATAGAAACAAATGGATAAATGAACTAAAATAATATACACAAATGGATGAATGATGAACCAAAATGAACTGATGCAAAAGGATAAATGATGAACTAACACACTAAATGTAATGTAGACATAAGTATCAATGGGTAGGTGATAGGCATAGGGTGTGTGGGGTGTGGTACCTATCAAGAACCACAGGGACCCTGAGAAAGAGAGTTAATAAGAATGAACAAGTGTTTCCACAACCAAAATTAGGAATCATAGATGTAGGAGGAAGATTGGATGAAAGGATAATATGCAATGAAATGAAATGCAACATGAATGCAATTTTCCATCCTTTAGAGCACTGATTTTTATTATATCGTAAGACATCGGGCATCAGGGTATGTAGACCAAGAGAGATTAGTGTCTAATGCATAGAAAAAACACACCAAACAAGAAGGCTATCCCAATAACCCAAGGTTGTGATCAATTTGGTCGAGCCAAGTATTGGAATAACCACAAGCACAAAGGGATGACCCCACATAATGTAGGATCCAAGAGGAGTCCTGGTGGGTACTACGTGGAGCATCCCAATAGACAACAACGATAAAATAGTCAAGAGATGCCCCTATGTTGACTATGCAAAACACACCATAATATGATGGATTATGGTGATCTTGACTAGTTAAAAGGGGGAGCACAAATATTAAACAAAATCGAAAAGTACCAAAAGATCATGATTAATTATAAGCATCCTTTTCCATAAGATCCCAAGGATGGATGGGGTTGATGTTGTTCATTAGGAAGGATGCATCCTGTTAAGACTGATGATGGATTCTAAGCTAAAGGGACCTAGGTGATGCAGGATAATTGCCATTGGGAAGATTTATTGATATGAGAAGATCTTGTTTGTGAAGAATCAACGCTGATAGAGACATACTTTACAATAAGACAACAAGAGGATGAGACACAACCTAAAGACCTAGGGGCTCGGGGGTTGATCAAAGATCAGCCTTGCCTACGTGAAAGCATAGAGCCCTCGTAGTTCAAGATAAGACCACGGTAAAAGAGCAGAAAGTGGACTGATGGAAACTGATGGATGACCAAGACAAACACAAGCCTCGGGGCTAGATAAAAAGATCAACCTTGCCTACGTAAAAGCATAGGGTCAACGTAGTTTAGACAAGACAAAAAAATGAGGATGGAAAAGATCGAAAAGTGGACTATGAGGATAGATGATGAAAGAAAAAATGCCTTAGGGGCCGATCAAAGATTAGCCTTGCCTACATGTAAGTGCAGAGGCATCATAGTTCAAGAGAAGACAAGATGAGACCTAGATGGAGACATCCAAGAAAATGAGAGGACACAAGCTCATATTAGGATAACAAGCTTGAGATGTCAAATAGAGGATGAAGGTCATCCAATGCTCAACCAAAATATACCAAGCGATGAGGTGATGTATGCAGATGGGAGGATAGGGGGATTGAGGAATCGACGGATAAGCCAAAAAGTAACCAGGATGCGAGGTAGATAGTGATTATGCCTTATATGAGAGGCGTCTGTTGCAAGGTTTTCACCTATCGTACATATCCAAGGTACCAAGTAGGGGTTGTTTTCACCATAAGACAAATAATTTTTTTTTTTCTAATTTTTTATTTTTTTATATTTTTTGAGATTTACCAGGAAGGATACCCCAGCTGACCTAAGTATAGAAATTTTCAGGTGCAGGATGTTGATGGGTTCTTCCAAGGCCTCCCCTTCAGGGGTAGAGAGCCTATAGGTGCCAAGACCATATTTTGTGGTGATGACATAAGGGCCTAACAAATTTGCTTCAAACTTACCCTTTTTCTCTCAATCTTGCTGATTCCATTGATTTTCCTTAAGGACCAAATCACCAACATTGAATTGGCGAGGGAAGACTTTCTTATTGTAGCTTCTTTTGAGTCAACATTGATAGGCTTGCAGATGGTTGTAAGCCTTGACCCATTTTTCATCCAGCAATCCAATTCTGCCAGGTGTGCCTCTCGGGTGTCTTCGTTAGTAATGAGATTCTTAAGGGAGATTTAAAGTGAAGGGATTTCAACTTCAATTGGCAGGATGGCTTCGGTGCCATAGACAAGAGAGTATAGAGTAGCACTAGTGGGGGTACAGATAGATGTATGGTAGGCCCAAAGAGTGGGATGGATATGGAGGTGCCAATCACAACTAGTGCTATTGACCATCTTCTTAATTACTTTGATCAATGTCTTGTTTGTCACTTCTGCTTGTCCATTACCCTGGGGGTAATAGTGGGTGGACCAATGATGTTGGATATGATATGTGTCACAAAGAAGCTTCATACATTTATTGTTGAATGGATTTCCGTTGTTGGTGATGATGGCGGAGGGGATACCATACCTACAGAGGATATGGTAGAGGATGAACTTAGAGATCTGAACACCAGTGATTTGAGTGAGTGGAATGGCTTCCACCCACTTGGTGAAGTATTCAGTAGCCATGATGATAAAAGTGTGACCATCAAAGGATGGAGGGTAAATCTTGCCAATCAAGTCAAAACCCCATTGTGAAAATGACCAGGGTATCGTGATAGGTTGTAGCTCTTGTGCAAGAGCGTGAATCAAGTCTGCATGTTGTTGACATGGAAGACACTTTTTGACATATTCACAAGCATCATATCCCATTGTAGGCCAGTAATATCCTACTCTTAGAATCCATTTGGCTAGGTTTATACCATTAGAATGGGCCCCACAAATACCACTATGCACTTTCATTAATGTCGTGCAAGCTTCGATTTCGTCTAAAAAATGTAGGAGAGTTCCATCATACCCACGACGATAAAGTGTATCACTGATGATGGTGTAGCAAGCAGTGCATTGGATGAATTATTTACGTTGGTTTCTCGTGAGATCAAGTGGGAGGGTGTTGTCATGGATATAGGTGTAAATTTTGTGGTACCAAGGGGATTCAAGACCTACAATATCACACACCATGTCACTCTCAAGGATATCATATGGTGAAATTAGGAGTTGCACGACTAGGAAATGATAATTTGTGCTATCTTTTGGCATGCCGAGGAGAGAACCAATGGTAGCCATAGTGTTTGCTACCTTATTCTAGAGTCTGGGGATCTGCTCAAATCGGATGGAAGTGAAATATTTTTTGAATTCATCCACCATACATTTGTAAGGCAACAAATTTTCATCTTTTTTTAGAAACTCATCATTGACTTGTTTTATAACCAACTAGGAGTCACCAAAAACTTGTCGATGAGTGATGTGGCATTGGACTACGATTCTAAGGCCTGTGAGAAGGGCTTCATATTCATAAATGTTATTGGTGTAGGGAAAAGCCAGTCTAAATTATATTGGTATGTAATCACCTTGGGGGTGACAAGCAAGACTCCTACCCCCGATCCATTATTAGTGTGTGATCCATCGAAGTACAGTGTCCATGTGGTAGCTTCTGATACTAGAAATACTCATTCATCTAGAAATTTGGTTTCTATGGGATAGGCATCTACTAACGGGGAATCTTCCAACTGATCTACTATTACTTGTCCTTTGATGGATTTCCTATCTACATATTCTATATCAAATTCACTGAGAAGCATGATCCATTTAGCCATTTGGCTAGTTAGGGATGTCTTAGATAACAAGTACCTGAGGGGGTCAACATTGGATATCAATTTTATTGGATGGCTAAGCATATAGTGGCACAATTTTTGTGTACTGAAGACCACAACGAGACATGATTTCTCCATTGGTGAATAATTAAGTTCATAATCAACCAGTGTTCGACTAATGTACTAGATTGCTTGCTCTTTTGATGATTTTTTATGTTTTGCCAACAATTCCCCCAATGGAACTGAAGTGGTAGAAATGTAGAGCAAGAGGGGTTTTCTAGGGATAGGTGGCATCAAAATTGGTGGATGGGCCAAGTATTTTGATCATATCGAAACCCAACTAACACTGTTGATTCCATTTAAAGGTGGTGTCTTTCTTTAGAAGGTGAGCGAATGATTAATATTTATCTGCAAGCTAGGCTATAAACTGACGGATGGAATGTAGCTTTCCTTGAAGGCTCCTTAACTATTTCAGGTTTCTCAGTGCAAGCATATCCATGATAGCTTTCACCTTAGTTGGATCAACCTTGATGCCTCTTTGAGAAACTATGTAGCCCAACAATTTCCCTGACATGACACCAAACACACACTTTTTCAGATTCAACCTTAGCTTGTAATGCTCTAAGTGCTCAAATATTTTTTTCAGGATGGCAGGGTGCTCTTCTCTAGTTTCGGATTTACCCAACAAGTCATAAACATAATCTTCCATGATGATGTGGATGAGGTCATGGAATATAAAATTCATTTCCCATTGATATGTTGCCCCCGCATTTTTAAGGCCAAAGGGCATGACATTATAACAAAAGGTATCCCAAGGTGTTGTAAGAACAGTTTTGTGTTGATCCTCAGGGGCGATTCGGATCTGATTGTAGCCAGAGAAGCCATCCATGAGGGATAACATCTCGTGTCCCATAGTAATGTTGACTAACATGTCAATGTTAGGCAAGGGGAAGTCATCTTTTGGATAGGCTTTGTTAAGATCCCTTAAATCTGTGCAAATTTTGATGTCTCCATTAGGTTTAGCAACATGTGCTATATTGGAAATCCAATCAGAATAATCAATTAGTCTGATAAAACCAACATCTAGTAATTTTTCTAATTATTTTTTAACTAATAGTGCTATCTGTGGGTGCATCTTTTGGACCTTTTGCTTGACAGGTTTGGCATCTAGACAAACATCCAAATGGTGTACAACAAGATTAGGATCTAGGCTAGGCATATTAGAGTAAGCCTAGGCAAATTTGATAACCCCTTCACAGAGAATTTGGACAATGGTGAGATATTCTTCTTCTGATAAAGATTTGTCTATGTAGGTGATCCTTGGAGTTTATGCCATCCCCAAATTTACCTCTTGCGTTTCTTCCATAAGAATAGAAGACTACTCAGATATTTGTGTTCCTACAAGGGGAAGATGAATTCCCCCATCTTGTAGTGCTATATTGAGGTTTTCACCATCAGATACACCCTTTGTTTTTACTTTTTCCTAGTCAAAAAGTGCCTCAGTGAGGTTTTCACTTGATGACCTATTTTTATTTTGTTCCTTTTTACTTTTGCAGTTAGGGTGTTCATCTTCCCCCAATCCCATGAGATGTACGTAGGTATACTCTAAGAGAAATGTGTTGACAGGTGTGCTACCTTGTAGGCCATGATCTATAAGTTCAATATGTTTGAGAGATAAGGTTATGGTGCAGACAGACAAGCATTCGAACATGGCAGGGAGGTCAACGTGATTCAAATCATCATACATGTGTATGATGGGCTCTTCCTCTGGTATGTCTTTGAGGGAACCTTCATCAACACTAACATTTTTAGAAGTGCTATAGGATGTTGTAGGACCCTTCTGTTTAGTATCATAACCCAAGCCCATATTTTTTGGTCAGACGGTAGTTGCTTCAATGGGCTGGCGTTTTCCTTGTTCGTCTATGCCAAGGCCTCCGCCTTGGTAATGAAATTTTCAATGAACTTGGATGCACATAGATAAAATTCTTGAAATTATTCAATAAGGGGATGTGGGGGCTCATGTTCCTCATGATAAACCCATTGACTAATTTCTTCTTCCATTTTATCTTGAAGGGATCCCAGATCATTGAATGTTGTCGAACCCATGTTCTTGGAGGTGAGTGTAAATGTCTTTCCTTCTACTTTTGGTACTGGCGGAGTTGGTTGTCCATATGTACAAGGTGAGGGTGGCATGGTTACCACATTTAGTGCATTATGCATTTCATATTCACCACATCCTTTGTCTATGAACTAGACCTTGGTGACGGTGGAAGCAGGTGTCGATGATGGTGGAGATGATTTGTTTAGTGTATTGCTGGATGGGTCAGGATCGTATGTTGGGGATTCCCCCATTTCAACTCCTAGGAACTAATGTGAATGCAGGAAGGAAGCTTCCATTGCATGACAATATTCAAAAGGTTGGGGATCAACTTGTATGGTAACCTCCATTCCTTGAAATGAGAACTTTAAGCATTGATGATAGGTGGATGGGATGAATTGCATAGAATGAATCGATGGACAGCCAAGAAGGATTTTGTATGGAAGTTCAAGGTCTAGAACATGACACATAGTGTACTGCACAATAGGGCCCACTTAAATAGGTAGGCAAATAATTCCTTCAGAATCCCGCTCTGCATTATCATATGCCTTGATGGTGATTACTTGACTTCTTAAATCAGCCTGGGTGTATCGAACTTGTTGTATGAATTCTAATGTGCAGAGATTAAGGGCCAAACCATTATCTACCAATACCCTTTTTAATTTTTAATAATTTACACCAACCTCAAGATGGAGGGGGCGGTTGTGGCTTGAATCAAGATGCGACATGTCTTTTTGGCTAAAGGCTAACTGATAGGTTGATGAGAGATTTCCTACCAATGTTTGAAATTTGGTAGGGTTGATATTATCACGCACTTGTGTGCTTTGCAAATCCTTAGTTAAGATATCTTGATGCATGGGAGATGAATTAAGCAGATCCAAGATGGACATTTGGGTTGTAGTCTTACCTAGATGGTTTAGGATATTATATTGTGAATGGATAGATTCCTGTTGGGCAGATGGAGGAGTGACATGGACTATGATGCGAGTCTATTGAGTGGTAACAACACATTGTGGATCTTTTCATTTGACATGTATCATGTATACACGTGGCTCCACTTGATCTACATATGAGACCACAACTTGGTAATTGTATGGCACATTTTTATAACTGATAGTATTGGTGTTGATACCTTGCTTGTGGTTGTTGCTAGATCCAGGATTAAAATTGGAAAATCTAGGGCCTTCATTGTGGTTAGGAAAATAATTTTGATATATCTAGAGTGGAGAATTGGACGAAGATGCTAGGTTAGAATCTACATGTATTTCACCTTGATCTATGAGACCTTCAATGTAGGTTTTTAGGCCTTGAAATTTATCTAGGGTATGTCCCTTAATCTTGTGAAATTCATAATATTCATTGTCTTTAAACGAAGTTGGTTTTCATTTAGGCGTATCAAGAGGTTTGGTGACAGGATATGTGATGGGATAATTAGCTTGAAGAAGCTTGTATAGCACCATGATAAGGGGTTCTCCCAACTGAGTGAACTATTGTTTGTTTCCCCCTTGGTTATTTTGGTTGGATTATTATCTTGGTGCCCCTTGGGGGACATATATGACATTCTGGACTAATGGTTGTTGCTGAGGAGGGTATCTTTGTGTGGTGGTGGCTACTTGAACATGTTTAATATTAGTGACTCCATCATTAACAACATTTTTATTCTATTTCAATAAAGAGGTTTATCCCCAAATGACTTCTCTCTATCATAATTGAAATGTTTGACTTGCCCTTTTGCAACGAGGGCTCGTTCTAAGATGGGGCCCTTCTCCATAAGTGTCGCAAAGGGGGTGATACAATGGAGTTGGAAGTTATGAGCCATATCTGGGTGGGAATTTTTGATAAATAGTGTGACCATATCTTTTTCTTATGGTGGGGATTTCATCTTGCTATCTAAGGGACACCATCTTTGCAAGTAGCTTGCAAAGGTCTCTCCCTCACACTGTTATTTCCTTCAGGAGATCAAGTGTGTCAATATCCTTCTCTAGATTAAAAGAGAAGTGGGAGACAAACTGTTCAAATAATTGTACAAATTTTTTGATAGATCCCTTTTCAAGACCCATAAACCAATTAAGGGAAATTCCTTGTAGACGTTTAGGGAAAAGTCAGATAAGATAATTTTCATTATGCATGACCTCTTGGAAATGGGCATAAAATTATTGAAGGTGGGCTCTAGGGTCCTTGGTTCCTTTGTATTAATCAAATTTTGGTATCTCAAAATGTTTGGGAAAAGGAATCAAGGATATCGAGGGATCAAAACGATAAGGACATATGTTTTCAAACTTGAATGTTTGTTTCCCCACTCTAGCTTGTAGATCCTTTAATGCTTCTTTTACTTCTTCCAAGTCCTTATTGATGGGAGTCGTGGGAGTCAAAGTGGATTGATTGTATGGGTAGTATTGTGGATATGATGAGGATGGCCCTACCGTTGTTGGATCATACATGGTTTGAGTCAGATAGGAGTGTTTTTGATGATTATAAGTGGATTGATAGTTAGATGATTGATTATGATGAGTGGGAGCCACTTTTTGTTGATAGTAGGAAGAGGGAAAAAAATCCTATTGTTGTGTATAATTTTGGTAATATGTGGAGGTAGGGCCTCTTTGTTGATGTGATGATGGTTGTTGGTAATAGGAAGTGTAAGGTGCCCCCTGCTGATAAGTTGTTTGTTGTTGGAAGTGGGGCAGATAGGATTGGTATTTTTTCACAATGGTGGGTTGTTGGGTGGCATATGGGGATGGATTTGATGTTTTTTGGTAGGGATGATGTTGAGGTTGCACAGGATTGGTGTAAGGTGGTGGTTACGTATGTGTTTTGTTTTGAGCATTCTGATGAGGATTCATATTGAGATGGGATGGAACTATATATGTGCTAGAGGGATGATAGAGGTACTTAGTAAGTGGATTATGGTGTGTTTGTGTAGGGATATGCACATGTTGTTGTGGAGGTTATTGTTGTGGTTGTTGTTGATGAGATGGGTGAGATGAGATATGTTGTTGCTGGGGGAAAACCATGAAAGGGTTATGTGATGGTGGTTGTGGTTATAAGATAGGTTGCACTACTTGATGTGATGGTTGTTGGAGAATGGTAGTGTGTTGTGGATGCAAGGGTTGAGATGAAGCTAGAGCGATAGCTGTATGTAGTGGTGGTGTTGGTGGTGTGGTGGGTTGGTGTGGATTATTTGGAGGTTATCGAAATGCAATAGGTAATGCATTGGTAATAGTAGGTGTGCCCCCAGTATTAAAATATGGGGGAGGAAGCAATGGAGAAGATGGGACGTATGGTGGCATGTCGTAGGTATGGGGATCATTAGGATCAGGTGATGGAATAGTGGATGTTGTGGTTGGAGGACGAGGATATTCTTGGACTTGATGGATGACTGCATTTCTAAATTTGGGGTGGTACCAGTTTTCAACAGGTGCACCTTCAGGAACGTAGGAACCCTCTGGAACATTTTATTAGGTTTTTGGATCAAAAAATGTGGGAAGGGCATATTGTGATGTATCAAAACCAGATGGTGGTTTGATTCCCTTCATGAGTAAGGTGGCAAGGATATTGTCTCAACATTTGTTTAGGAGATGATCTATCATTTGGACATTGGTGGGATTACTGAGATATTCATCAACAATGACTTCAGGTTTATTGACCATGTTTTCGTCACTGGGTGGTGTGATATTCTTGATGTTGGTGTTTGATTGAGATGAGACACCATTATGGGGATCATGTGGAATGTTATTAGGATCTTGAGGGACATTTGGTTGGGAACCTTGAGTTTGCTGGTCTACCATTTTCTTTATTGTTTGTGAGCGGGTTTGAATGGGCATGAATGCATAAAATAACTAAGTGATTTTAAGATGCAACTTCCAAGGATGCTCTAGGTGATGATTCGGATGAGGATTGAACAATTGATGATGTATCAATTTGATGATTTGAATGAGGATTTGATTTGATCAAGTTGGATTGATGATGATTTGGATTGGATTGATGTATATTAATTCATGATGTATCAATTAATTTGATGATTGGATAAGGATTTGATTTGATTAGATCAACTGATGATGTATCAATTTGATGATTTTGGATAAGGATTGGATTTGATCAATTGGAGTGATGATGATTTGGATTGGATTGGTTTGGATCAATTGATGATGTATCGATTTGATGATTTGGATGAGGATTGGATTTGATAGAGAGGGTCCTAAACCCAATTCGAAAACCAACCTAGGTAACTTAATACGTTGGTTGATCGGATTAAACTAGTTAATCGATGATCATGACACCGAATTTGCCTTGAGATAGAAGGGGATTAATTTGGCCCAATGATGTTGACTTACAATTGAAATATACCTTAAGATAAAAGTGGATTGATTAGGTTGAAGAAGATGACTAATATTTAGGATAACAATCAAACTTAACGCCTTGGTCAATTCAAGAGATAACTTCTAAAACAAGGTTTATGGGATTTTATTATGAGAGATGATGATGAATGGAAATGGAAGATGTCTTGATGGAATGATCCTTTTGCAGAGTGCAAATGTTTAGGTCACACGATAAGATGGTAGAATGGGTTTCAAAAATTGTGAAATCAATAATGTGGATGTGATAAATGGATGTTTAGAAAGGTTAAATGGAGGATTGGAATGGTCAAATGGATGTTTGGATTGGTTTACTGAGTGTTTAGGATGATCGAACAGTCATATGGAGAATCAAAGTGGTTAAAAGGAGGTTTGGAATGGTAAAATGGATGAAATTGTCCATTCAGGAGGGCATATCCATACTTCTGCAGTCAAACAGTGGATCAGGAGGGTGTATATGCACTTCTACAATGAAAAATGTTGAAACAGGGGGGCGTATCTACACTTCTGCAGTGAAAAATGCTAAAATAGGGGGGCACATGTAAAGTGACAAGTCAAGCCTTCTAGAGCTTTGCATGGGGATAGCGTAGACCTTGGAAAGATAAAAGTGAATTAAAAATTCACATGGGGAAGAGAGGAGCCTTGGGTGAATAAATGTGAATTAAAAATTCACATGGGAAAGAGAGTCAAGGCCAAGAAAGGCAAGTGGAAAGGTTGACCAGAAAGGATATGCCAAATGTGGCTAATGATTTTGATTAAAGTTTTGCAAACATGGGATTATGATAATTAATGAGGGATTAGAGGCAAGTGGAAGATTATGGAGGATATGACACTAATCTTGATTAAGTGGTGCACATCCTAATCACAAATTGATTAATTTAAACCGGATTAAAAGAGGGTTATGGAGAATGTGACAAGGAGAGAAGAAAAGAGGAATTAAAAATTAGTGTTAATCCAAATAAGTCAAATGACTAAATTAAATAAATTTTCCCATTTATTTAATTTAGAGAAGAAAAGGTGTAAGGTAAGTATTTAATTTATTTAATTACATACTTTAGGAACCTTAGGCAGAAAATGAAATAATGATTAAATAAATTATTTAATCACTATTAATGAAATAGATGAATAGAGTAGAAAATTTTGATCATATGGAAGTGATCAAATTTAGATGTCTACACATCTCATCAAAATCCTTTGGGATCAAATCCCTCATTTTTAGGACTATTTATCACCATTTGAATAAGAAGATGGTATCCAAGTGAGAAATATTTTGAACATATATTGTCATTGATGTCAAAGGAGTTCATTAGTGTTATGGGTGCTCACTGATGTCAAAGGAATATTGTCAGAATATCAATGAGAATTAAATGTAAATTGTATTGTTAGGGTATGTGCAAGATCATGATGGGCCAAAAAGTGGTGATATCTAAGTGATATGATGGCCCATGTGGCTGACGACTTTTTTTTTTACCCAAAATTGATGAAACGAAAAGGGTTTTTAAAGGATATTCTTAGATTTCCACCAATATAAACTATGCTTTAATTTTAATTTAATAAATAATTATTATTCATTTTCTATTTGAATTAAGAATAAAGTCCTAATTGATAGGTTGATTAAAAAAAATCTACAACTTTCAAATGGTATCAATTTTTTTTAATCCAAAACATGTGTCACATTCTATAATTTACATACTATAGGATTAAAAAAAAAAAATAATTTCATGAATTTTTGACCAAGTTAAGGTGGTTAGCCATACGAGTTTTTATATTTTTTAAAATTTGTAATAAAAACTTCATAATTAATTATTTACTTGAAAAAAAATTACAAAAAAATATGCATCACATCGGGACATGAGTGCCCTACTTATATATAAAATATTATATTAAAATATAATCATATTATTGTGGCTAGGGTGGTTAGAAAAACACCTACTCCTTATTTTTTCCCTGAAATTTAAGAACTACTGCATTGAAATTTCAAATTTTCACCAAATAGATTTTAAAAAATAAAAATAAACCTAGTAGTTTAGAAACTAAATTTAATTTTATACAAATTATATTCTTACATATTTTTGAAATAATATAGATAACTTATTCAAATTTTTACGTCAAGTTGCCTAACTCTTATTTTATGAATTTTATTGCCACTTAAGGGCCTGTTTTTTCCATGATGATCCTGCACATACCCGTCATCTCATTTTGATTTTGGAAAGTATATATTGCTAGCCATATTTATAAATTACGTTGAGAAGTTTCTATAGTATCATACTACATATATTCATGATGAAAGAGGTGATCGAAAAGTTTGATCCAAAATGTTTGAGTTCATTTTATTAGGGTAGAGAAATTTCTCTGGCCATACAAAATTATGTTCAGTATTGATTCTTGAAGGGGATTTTGGCTTTGTGGTTTGAATGGAGGGCATGTCTACTCCTGTTCTATCATATTCTAAATTTTTTGGAAGATATGTTTAGTATGATTTTTTTTTAAAAGTTACAAAAGGTTCTTTGTGCCTATCTATTAAATAGTTGTGGTTCTATAACTATGCTACAACAATTAGTAGCATACAAAATTAAAGGATTACATGGGAAGGTAAAATAGGTATAGGTTAAATTTCTTGTGGAAGTACACGGCATCATGTTATTTTGGTAGAAACAATTTGATTTAGGACCAACCTAGTACATGTTTTGTGTAATTTGAATTTAGGTCCACCTTATGTCATCTTGGTTAATTACAGGTCCCTATCAGAAATGGAGTGATGTTAATGTAATGTTATGTATATATTCATATGCATTTGTGTAGTTGTGTGAGTGTGTTACTAAGGATAATTGAAGAGAATGTGGTAAGTGAATATACTTGTGTGTGAGAAAGTTTTATTAAATGTGAAGCATATCAAGGGTATGTGCAGGATCATCATGGAAAAAATAGGCACTTAAGTGGCAATAAAATTCAGAAAATCAGAGTTAGGCAACTTGACGTAGAAATTTGAATAAGTTATCTATATTATTTCAAAAACATGTAAGAATATAATTTTTAGAAAATTGAATTTATTTTATAAACTACTATGTTTATTTTTTATTTTTAAAATCTATTTCATGAAAATTTTGAAATTTCAATGCATAAGTACTTAAATTTTAGGGGAAAAATAAGAAGTAGGTGTTTGTATGACCACCCAAACCACAATAAAATGATAATAATTTTTTATAATATTTTAGATATAAGTAGGTGACTCTTTATGTTTTTTTGTAATTTGTTTCTAAGTAAAGAATTAATTATGATTTTTTAATTACAACTTTAAAAAAATTTAAAAACTTGTATGTCTAACCACCTTAACTTGGTCAAAACTTCATGAAATATATATATATTTTTTTAATCCTATAGTATGTGAAACATAGAATGTGACACATGTTTCAAATTCAAAAAATGTGATACCATTTGAAAGCTATGGATTTTTTTCAATCAACCTATCAATCAAGACTTTAGTCATAATTCAAATAGAAAACTAATAATAATTATTTATTAAATTTGAAGTAAGGCATAATTTATATTGGTGGAAACCTGAGAATATCATTTAAAAACCCTTTTTGTTTCATCAATTTTGGGTAAAAAAAAGTTGTTAGCCACATGGGCCATCATATCAGTTAGATATTGCCACTTTTTGGTAGATCATGATCCTGCACATACTCTCAATCAATGTGCACCATGATCATAAGATCTTAAGGAGTGTAGTAATTAGAGTTTCTAAATCAATTTCATATTATATGTAAACTATGCAATTAACTTTGAAGGTCCGTAAGCTTTATCTTTGTAATTCGATGGGACTGGTGTTATACTCATTGAGTTGTTACTCATATCAATGTATTATGGATTGGTGTCTCTTGTAGATTGGTTCCTACAAATACATTTGAGGACTGGCATATCTAGTAGGTTGGTTCCTACTTCATATTTTAAATTCTCATACATAATATTATTGCTTTGTGAGGCTATATTTGGATAGCATATCCAAGTAGCTATTCTCATTGTGATTTAGATGAGAGTGAGTAAATTAAGCAAGAAAGTGTAATTTTAGGTGACTCAATGGGAGCTACATTTCAATAATTGTGCTCCATTATTAGAAAACCATAAGATGTTTAGGAGAGTTTCTAAAGGAAGATTAGATTGAGTGTAAGTTGTGCAACCAATATTGAAGATCAAAAAACCTTATTTATATAATTTAGTACTTGACTAGTGTCATACTTTGTGAGCTAGTGCTTAGATCTGTGTATTGGGGATGGGTGTCTCCAATAGGTTGGAGCCTACAAATACTATAGGGGATTGGTGTATCTAGTAGGTTCGTGTCTACTTCATGATTGTAGCTTATTCTTTTTTTTTTTAGGCTTAATTTGGATAATAGATCCAAGAAACTCTTCTCACTGTGATTTTTTTCCATTTTAGGTTTCCACATATATCTGGTCTTCATTATGTGAATGTGTGTTCTATTTTTCGTGATGAATGTGCATAATAATTATAAAGTGATATAATAGAATATAATAAACGGTGATGATGTGGATGGCGGCCATCTCTATTGAAAAGGCCATGCTTTTTGCGACTCAACATAACTTCATGCTTGGAGAAGGGGCTAAATATTATTCATTATGAATTGAAGATTTTTGAATAGATTATATATATTGATTCACACCCCTCTCAGTATATTATGTTCCCTTTAATTGGTATTAGAGACAAGTTCCTTTGAAGAAGCTTAAGAAATTGAGGTATATTTGGGATTCCATGTACTCAATGGGTATGTGTAGGATCATGATGGACCAAAAAGTGGCGATATGTAAGCCATTTGATGGCCCATGTGGCTGACGACTTTTTTTTTCCCCAAAATTGATGGAACGAAAAGGGTTTTTAGAGGAGATTCTCAGCTTCCACCAATATAAATTATGCTCTACTTTGAATTTAATAAATAATTATTATTCATTTTCTATTAGAATTATGAATAAATTCCTGATTGATTAGCTGGTTGAAAAACATCTATAACTTTCAAACAGTATCATATTTTTTGAATCTGAAACATGCGTCACATTCTATACTTTGCATACTATAGGATTAAAAAAAAAAAATTGAATTTAATGAATTTTTGACCAAGTTAAGGTGGTTAAACAAATGAGATTTTATATTTTTTAAAATTTATAATAAAAAATTCATAATTAATTATTTACTTGGAAAAAAATTATTAAAAAATATGCATCACATCAAGACATGAGTCCTTTACTTATATCTAAAATATTATTAAAATATATTATCATTTAATTGTGGTTAGGGTGGTTAGACAAACACCTACTTCTTATTTTTACCTTGAAATTTATATACCACTGCATTGAAATTTCAAATTTTCACCAAATAGATTTAAAAGAAAAAATAAAGGTCTACTAGTTTAGAAACTACAATCAATTTTCTACAGATTATATTTTTACATTTTTTTGAAATAATATAAATAACTTGTTCAAATTTTTACATCAAGTTGTTTAACTCTGATTTTCTATCCTTTTATTGCCACTTAAGGGCCTATTTTTTCCATGATGATCCTGCACATACCCCAATAGCTGAAGAAGTATTATCCTCAAACAAAGAACCAATCCTTAATGGATCCAATTATTCTTTTTGGAAAGTAAGAATGGTAGCATACATAATGGACCTAGGGTTTGAGGTTTCAAAATCAGTTGTGGATGGATATGAATTTCCTTAAAGTCCTCCAAGAGATCATACTAGGAGGAAGGCTTGTGAAAATAATGATAAAGTAAGGAATGTTATTCTATACAGTTTATATAACTCTAAGTTTATAAAGATCATGCATTGTAGGACAGGGAAGGAAGTATGGATTAAACTACACAAAATATATATGAAGGTGATAAAAATTTCCAAAAAGAAAAGCTTCAAACTCACTGATGTCAATTTGAAAGTCTGCAAATGAAGGATGGGGAAAACATTGCCATATTCCTGCTCCAAGTTGATGAAGTTGTAAACTCTATCAGAGGAATTAGTGAATAACTAAAATAAGGTATGATTATGAAAAAGGTACTCAGATCCCTTCCCAAAAATTATAATACAAAAGTTTCTATTGTTTAAGAACCTAAAGATCTGAATACTCTAACTATGGATGAGTTACATAGATTTTTTATTGCATATGAAATGTGAATTGAGAATTATTATTTTATAAGGAAAGAGGATGCATTCAAGGTGTCCAAGAAGCAAGATTATCTTGATTAAGAATATGGATCAGATCTAAAAGAAGAAAAAATTATTAGAAAGTTAAGGATAGGTTTTAGATAGTATTGTTAGAGCTAAAATTTCCCACAAAAATCCACAACATTTCATTTGCATCAAAAGATCTACTGCCTCTAATTTTTCATTGTGTTCAACATGAAATGCAATAATTTTTTTGATAAGATCCATCAAATAAGTGCCATACCCTTTGTATACATTCATTTACTCTTTTAGACATCTAGTAAGAAAATAATTTGTTTCTTTACTATAGTACCACAACATCAAAATAAAGTTAGAGCGGGTTGGCGGCTCCTAGTTCATGAATTAATCATTTAACACCATACCATGAAAACATTGTATAGCATGTGTGGTGAGGCGATACCCACCCCTACCCCTCAAAGAGAGGTTCAAGGGGGCACTGAGAGGTGGTAAATAATAAAGAAATAAAGAATACACCGCCATACCACAAAGGGGTTAAGCAACATGCGTGATAGAGTGGCATGCATTGCAACCTCATAGTAAGAAGTCTCAAGCAAGGCGATAGTGCGGTAAATAGTAAAGTATTAAGGTAGACACCATCGTACTACATAAGATGAAGAATAGGGATACGACATAGTAGTGTATGCACTATTTCTCTGCAACCATAAGGATATAAAGTAAGATATATAAGAAAAAGGCAGATAACTTGATACCACTGTACCACATAAATTGTGATAAGAAACTATAGTAGTATGGTAAGGTATGCGGTGGAATCATTATAAATTATGGTAATAAATGCAATAAATCACATTAGCCACCTTGACGCATGAATCCAATAGTGCATAATCAAGTTCAAGAATATGAGCTTATTACAAAATATTTGGCAGAAGGTTGACATTAATGACAATATGATTGAATACAACACCATTAAATAGCAAGTGAATTTTCCTAACACTACACTCAATTACAATAAATTTTCATGGAAGGAGCTAAGGATAAAAAGGGAAGGAGCTCTGAAAGTGTCGAACACACGAGTAAGTGCAAAAATAAATTTCTAAAGAAGCTTGATTCAAGTAGATATTTTTCAAAGCTCTATCATTTTGAAGTTTTAGTGGAAAGGGTTGAATCATGACACCTAAAAGGAAACAATTAGAATAAAGTATAACTAAAATTATGGATGAACCTAAGATAAAGAAAAGGCCTCTCCACCAATATATTTTAGATTTACTCCTAGGGTCCACGAAAGAGGGTAGTAAGATATTACTCATAGATACTATGCAAGGATGGAGAGATGCTCTTATTCCTAAATCTGGGTGGGATTTGTTTTGGTATTTTTATACCAAGAGAAATGGGAAAGTTCCCGTGTCTAACCCTTGGGTGTTGGATTTGGCCAATCTAATTTCCCCTAATGTATTTTTTGATGTGGAGTTTATTACACTATTAACCAAACACTATCACTTTTCCACTAAAAATGTAAGATTTCTAAATGGTGAGGTATTAGTTGAAGTGAGTTGGGAAAATATCATTGAGTGTTTTAACCTAAATAAGCAGGCCTTGATGAAGATAAACCTACATAAAAGTGAAGAAGATTACACAAGCTTGAGCACAACTTAGAAGAGTGATGAGCTTCCCTTATACTTAGAAAGAGGCATTGGCAACAAAATGATTCCCATCTCTCCTTCCACTACTGAGCCAATCATTATGAAATTATTTCAATATTATTTTGTAAATGTACATATCTTTCCCTATGCCAGGTACTACGGATGGATGCCAAATATAAGATGCTAGTAAGTTTGATGATGATGGCCATGGGAATCCAAAATTTGGAGACTAATATAGAATATGAATTTGCTTCATATCTAGAAAGGTTATTGGATGATGAATTCTTGCAAGTCATAGATAATAGGCCACCTATTACATTTAGGAATTATTCTCTTTTATGTCACTTCATACTATACCAAAATCGAGACAAATGGACTTGACTAGTATTGATGAGCAAGGGAATCCTACACCTGTATAGAGATGGTGCTATATTTGGGACAATTGTTTAGGAATTCTATTTTTTCTATATTCTACGAAGATTTTGTACACAAAATTCTAGGAGTCCTTGGTTACTCAATACCAATATTGCCAACTAAATTGATACAACTGTTGAGACCTTTTTCCTTAAACCAAGAGTAGGGTCATACACATAATATTGGTGATTGGTTCTTCCTCCCTAGAGTCACAATAATAAGAGTTTATGGGTGCCCTAATCCTCCACACATAATCCCAAAATTTGTGCCCCTTAGACTCATATTCCTAAAGTTTATGTGGAAAATGATGTAGATGGAAAAGGATGTGATGTACAAAAAAAAGAAGCGAACATTTCTGCCAAACTTAACTAATTGTGAAGACTGGTTTGTAGGCTTAGATACATTGGAAGAGCTACAATATTATTTGAAGAAAAAGTATGGATTAGATTCCTGGAAAAGAAAGAATTTTGATCTTGAAAATCATATAAATAACATAAGGCATAATGTTCTCACCAAGTCAACAATTGTGCACCGGGTGGATTATGAAGAAGATGTGATAAGGAATTTCCTTACTTTTCAAGAAGTACCCCTCATAAAGAAGAAATGGGAAGTTATAATTCAACTTGAAGAAAAGAAGAAGAAAAATGATAGAAATTTCCTAGGTTATTTTGTTGACGAGAAAGACCCTATCAAGAGAATAAATTTGAGGACTTATATAGTGAACCACCAAAAATATATATGCAAAGAGGGAAAGATGATCCCCTAATGAGCTTCTAGGGTTTTTCACCTAGAAGCTAACTTAGTTAGGAAATGACACTCTTTCTGCTTAACGATATGTTTTTTTGGTGATTGCATTCAAAGGATTAAGGGTTGTGAATGTGTGTGAGAGGTGTGGCTGAATGAAACTAATGCTAACTATGAATGTAAAAACTAAGAAATCTAAAGTGCTAGAAAACACATAGAGATATGCAAGCATATACAAGATGGCCTAAGAAATATACACTAAATTGAAACAAAAGGTTGGAGATGAAAGGGGTGTGCACCTAGAAAATTGTAGAGGCCAAAAATGCCACTGAATTTGATGCAAAATCTGAAAGGGACACTTGTGCTAATCTAGGTGACCTAGTTTCAGATTTGAGAAAATTGGTCCAGAGCCCATTTCTACCAAATGGGTGTCTGAGAATATAAAAATAAAAAAAAGGCCTATCCAAAGAGACTAGGTCACCTTTCTTGGTGACTTAGTCCTCTTCTGGATTTCTAGAATTTCCAAAGGGGAAAAAGAAGCCCCCGGTTTGCACCTTGGTTCTTCACAGTTTTTTGCTCCTTAAAGTCTTATATTCGGTCCTGCATGTGATTTTTGGTGGATGTTTGGAGTTTGCATGCAAGGATAGGTCTTCAAAAAGTCTTCAAAGCCTTCATTGATCTTCAATGTACCTAAATCTGCAAACACACAAGGAGAGAAAGAAAAAATGTTGATTATTAGAGTATGGGGCCTTGCCTTGGTCAAGCCCCTTTGTAGATAGTTAAATCAAATGAAGAGACAAGATAAAAAATCATGAAATAATGAATAGTAGATTCAATACCTTGCAATGATGATTGATCTTGTGTTGTTGCAACAATCATCCCTTGAATGCTTTAGAAAAGATGTCTTGTTGAATTGGAATGATCAAACCCTAGTTTTCTTGAGAAGAAGGAGTGGATGAGAGATGAGAGGAGTGTGAGTTGAATGGTGCATCTAATGTGTATCTAGTGATAAATTAGGCTTTTGAGACTTATTTATACAAGTTATGCCCTAATTTTCTTGAAATAAAACCATATAGGCCTACCTTAAGGTTTTAGAGACAAAATCCCGGAAGGAATTTATGTTAATTTTAATTTTTAAGCCACATGGGACTAGGTGGCCCAAGGTAGCGACCTAGTCCACTTGGACATTTTTCATTGAATGTCGGGAAATACAATATTATTATTATTTGTCACGATGTCTCACAAAACACATTGAGGTAAGGCATATGTGTGTATTAAGGGGTCATTATAACATAGAGAAGGGTTGATTGAGTGATGACAGGCCTAGGAAAGCATGAAAATGTTTTACAATACCTTTCAAAACTTTGGCAAAAGGCTTGGAAAGGGGTAAAAAGAGGTCAAAAAGGGTCCAAATGAGTGAAAAGTATCAAAGGCTACACTTCTTGCTGACACATAGTAAAAGAGAGGTATATCTTCAAGAAAAAGGTGCTAGTAAGATAATTGTAGAACTCACCCTAGACACAACATCAGAGTCTCCCATGGAGCAATTACCTCCCAAGAGACAAAAGATACAAAGCACTGAAGCATTGGTCCCTTACAAGGAAACTGAAGGGGTGGGAGATACTGAAGAAGTGGCCACTGTGTTACAGTTATTAAAAGGTGATATTGAGGTTGATCAACCAATCCACGGGACCAATGAACATAGGCCCGAGGAAAGGATGGATGATACAAAAAGGGAAAGTACAAAAATACACGAAGATAAAAGAGAGGTTGTGGCTACAAGATTTATAAAGGATGATGAATTTCTTAAGACTCTAGAGTTTATGGAGTTTTGGACAAAAATGAAGGTGAAGGAATTTGAGGAAACAGTGGAAATAAATGAAATGGGAATCGAGGAATCCCAAAAGGATCAAGTGGTTACACAAGCCTTTAGGGAATTTAAAATTGACCATATTGACATTAGCCCTTAGAAGGCTAGAGAAATGATTTTGAAAAGTAACATGCTTATCTTCCCTAGTTTAGAACTGAAGAATTTTTTTTTTCTGACCAAGTACAAGCACAAGAGGATCCTATGCTAGTTGCATAGCTTGTCTCTGATGAAAGATTGAGCAAAACATGGTATAATCCTAGGATCAAAACCTTGACTATATGGATCAAATAGAAGAATACACATAAGCTGAAGTTGTTGGATGTGATACAGGGAATGAAAGGGGAAACCATGGTAAGAATGTTATAAGACACAACCCATTTAGAAGCTGCCACCATGACTATGCATTCAACCATGTTTACTCATGCAACTGTTAAAGAATTGGAAGATAGATTGAGAGAGTATGGGAAGGAGCAAAAATTCTTGAATGATGAAGTAAATAAATTATTCATGGAAAACGTAAAATCAAGAGAGCAGACAAAAGGGGCAGGAACTTCACAGAGAAAAGAAATGGTGTTATATAGGCCTCCAAGTGCTCTAGTAGATGATGAACAGGTAAAATATCTCAAAAAAGAAGTGGAAGAAATGACGAAGATCAACAACAAGGTTGAGGAGGAAATAAGAAGGAAAATTTGTGGTGTCATAGAGAAGGTTATTCAACATAGGATGAAGCTAGTTGAAGATAAATTAGAGAGTGTATATGACTATTACAAGTTAATTAAACAAGCTACTAACCAAATGAAAACACATATGCTTGTACTGGATCCCTTATTCAAGAAGTGGCACCCCATAAACCACACTTTGTTTAAATTATACAAAGTCTTACAAAGGAGTACTAATGCTCCTACATCACTAAAACTAACTAAGCAAACAATCAAGGTGATTATTGATGAATTTCAGTTTGTACATGGACAATACAAAAGGGTTAAGACACAAATGGATTCCTTCCATACCCTAAAGAAACAATATATACCAAAAATAGTAAAAGAAGATTGCCAATTCAGAAGCTTGGAAGAATAGAATAATTCAAGTTTGGTAAGACTGTTCATAAGTGCATGAATCATGCACAAGAGGGTGGTGGCATGAATATTCACAAGGTTAATCTGATTTTGGATGGATTGATTGTTTTCGATGCTAGATAAATAAATTTTGTTAATGATGCAAAGGCATTGCTGGATAGTTGTTGGAAGGTTCATCTCACAAATATACCAAGGATTTAGGAATACAAATGGCCATTAGAATTTACCATATATCAGTGGGAAGAAAAATATTTGGTGGTTGCGGATGCATTATCATGGTGCAAGATCCTTGAATAGGTCTTTGGTGATCATAGGTGCTTGCTAAAGATTAAGAGAGCATGGTGTATCCACCAATAAACTTTCAATTTTTTTATGTTAATCATGTTTGAGGAGTTAAGAAACAATGCAACCTTTTGTGAAATGGCCTATAGCTTGTTGCTTCCCCTATAAATAGGGAAACCAAGGCCAAATTTTTAGATCATCATAATGATACTTAATATTAGTGGATCATTAGTATAGGCATATTCCATCCATCCATCTCTCATTTCAGAGCTTATGTTGTTAGTGTACAAATTTTGAAGAAATATAATGGAGAAGGCTACTATTAATTGGTGACCTACTATTAGTGTTGAACTGGTATGTTATTTTTTATGCTTACATGTTGTTTGGATGTCTCCAAAGTGGTTTTCCTATGTTAATTATTCATATTAAATATATCATTATATATTCAAATGACTTGTCCATGCACATTTGGTGTACTTGTGTGATTTTGTTGATTCATTTTTATGGGAAAGAATTAAATTCCTTTTGAGAGGTCATCTTTGATAGGTTCCTACCCAAGATTAAATTCATTTTAAACTGATTATCTTAACTATCTTCCTTCACATAAGAATTAAAATCCTTTCAAAACTTCATAGTAACTTAGGGAGATATCTCTAGGATCAATAAGAAGAGTCCAAATAACTTACAAACCTGCATGTTTATATAAGCTATAAACATCTAAAGTGGTCTATAGTTAGTGTTAAGCTAGGGAGTAAATCTAACTATCCCACATATTTGTCTCCATCATTATAATCTACCCATCAAATCAATTCACCCCATATATTAGGCACTGGTCAACTTTAGAGTACTTTGTACAAAATTTACAAACACATTTGATTCTTGAAACATCTACAGTAGGAACTAGTCATTAGCCTTGCAACTACTTCACACCCATGTGCCATTGTGAGTAGATTTCCTAAATTAGAGATAATATTAAAACCTTCAAATCTACCTTAACACTCAGGTACACCCACCTAGGTTTAGGAGAGCCTAAAGAGTAGGGTTTTATCAATCATATTTGCCTCGTTCGTTAGCCAAAAATGTATTAAGAGACTCGCACCCTCTTAATGCTCAAAACCTATGATTTTGAGACCTAACAAGTATAAAGGTAAGTTTTATTTCAAATTTTTAATTATGGTGAAGTAGGTCAATTCATTGCTATGTTTCTATATAAAGAATCTAGCAATGATGAGAAGAATTCATTTAAAAAATGGAAAAGGTTTTAAAAAGAAAAAAGTTTATTTATCAATGAGGAAGGTTGCTCAACTAGTGATGATGACCAAGCCACTTTTGGGAATGAAGGAGAAATTGCTGTTTTCATGGCTATAGAAACTTTTGAAGAAGATCCAGAAATAAAATATGGAATTGATCATGATGTGGAAGTAGACCTTATGGAAGAATTTCTGTACATTGGCAAGGAAATCAAAGTATTGAAGAGGACAACTGCAAAAGAAGTGAAAACTAAAGAAAAATTATCTCAGAATATTTAGAAGGCAGAGAGAATGGTCATTGATTTGAAGATTCAAGTAGCAACCTTGAGCTTATCAGAGATACCAATCCCTTGCTATATTTGTAGGCACCAACCTATTGGAGACACTAATTCTCAATACATAGATCTTAGCACTACCTCAATAAGTAAGGCACTAGTCCTACCAGATTAAATAGATGAGATTTATGGATCTTTAATGTTGATTACACAACTTACACTCAATCATATCTTCCTTCAGACACACTCCTACATAGCTTATGGTCTTTTGATTATGGTGCACAATGATCGAGATGCAACTCCCATTGAGTCACCCAAAATTACACTTTCTTGCACAACTAGTTAGACACACACATATAAACTATGATGATTAGTGATTATTCACATCCCCTTGCATTAACATCATTACATGTTAGTCAAGAACCCCTTAACACAATTTTCAATTAAAGCCAAGTTGACTAAGATGGAATTAAATTTAAATTTGTATGAAACATGTAGCAGGTTGGACCTAAATCAAATTTGTTGCTACCAATGAAATATGATGTTGTGTGCTTCCTCAAGGACCTTAAATTGGACCTATTTCACCTTCCCATGCTAACTTCAAAGAGCACACAAAAAAGGTCATTGCCGCATAGATCCAAAATATCTACCTAGTTAATTAACTAGCATAGTGACCCTTTTGTCAGTTCAAACTTTCTACCTACCAAGTATAAATTACATAAACTCTAGAATAATATAAAACATATATAGATATACTATCCTTTGAAACTGTAGGACGTAATTCATGTCTAGGAAGAAATGTCGATTGAAAACATGTTGCCAAAAAAATCTATCTTCCTCGGTGACTTACTTCAAACATTTCAATCAAACTTTTGTATTTAGTTTTTTCATCATGAAATGATGTAGTATGACATTTCAAGAAAACTACAATAGTCTTGTTTTTCATTCTCAAATTCTCTAATATGACATGACAAAAATACACCTTGATTACAATAGTACAATACATTTAATTCTAACATTACTCTTTTACAGTGAGCACTTTTGAAATCAAGAACAATACTCCATTGCCATTAATGACAACATATATTCAATACATGGTGCTAAGATTATGCTCTAATACCACATGATAGGAAATAAATTGCATAATAAAATAATATAATATGAATTTACTGCAAATAATTGATAATAATATTCCACTTTGAGTGGGATACCTCAAATATTCTTCAATAAGAACACAATACTCCATATTATGATAATAAATAACCTATAACTCCTATATAACATATGTATACCTTGGATACCACCGAAGCCAATATAAATACATATATATGATCTTATTATAATGATTATGTAGCTTATTTAAGAGTTAAGGTAGCCACAATCCAAATACTCATATTGCAAAATATAGTATAGGGTTAGGTGCATAATAGAAACAACCTTAGCAAAGAGGAGCTAGAGATTCAAAAGGATTTCATGTAAAAGAATAATTTCTAGAAGCCTATTTAAAGAAACAAGGTTGAACAAGCTATCAAACCTAGGAATCAACCAATGGTAAAGGATGTGGATTTTGATGAAATTGTTGGACCACATATTGGGACTCAAGTGTGACTAGTATGAAGCTAACAATAATTAAAGGTTCTACTAGGAGTAGTGTTGGGTTCTAGTTATGTCTTACTTTTTGGTATTGTGAACATTGATTATCAATTTCTCTATGTCCCATACCTAATCTAGGCATTTTGTAGTTTCATTTAATGGATATCTAACTCCTTATATTGTAAGGCTCTATTTTATTAGCAATTTCTAATCCAAAAAAATAGTTTTCAATTATTTAGAAAGGTTCTAGTGATTTGTATTTTATAAGTACATCCTATTAAATGAATAACAAATAAGTTGTGATAAATTTATCCTTTTGTATTCATGATGAGATTAAAATATTACCATACAAACTCGTAATCTGAAAGTGATAATCTCATCTAAAAATGGCATTCAATTATTTTATATTTTCATCTAACTTCCTTCTCTCTCTTTTTATTAGTGTTCAAAAGAATGTGTGAAAAAATAGATGAACAATAGGTTTTACAATCCCAAATGTTTTATTATGAATTGTGCTCCATATTTATGAAGCTTCCAATATTGTATATCCACACAAACATTATTAATTTTGTAAGATCATTGATGGATATCAAAACCAAAATGACTAACATTACCAAAGACCTTCCTTAGTGTTTTAGTAGTGCTAGTAATTATATTTCTTTATTTTATTATATTAATTTGAGCTTCAAGATCAAAGAGTTTCCTTGATTGAACTAGATTGTTATAAGAAATTTAATGATGGTAGCTTCAATTTGATGTAGGGACATGATTGATTTTATTCTATAAATTATTTTAAGTAGAAGACTAGAATTTTGTTGATTTTTTTCATAAAATCATTTTGAATATTAAAATGATTAAAATAATATTAAATAATGTAGCATCATAAATTGTGCTCCCTACAGATGCACAACTTCACACTTTATTTGAGTGACACAATATGGTAAATGCACTTTCATATATTTAATTTATACTCTCAATTCTCCCTGTTCATCAATTTCAACACAATACAAAAATTGTAACAAACTAATAACCAAGCACTCAGTTTATTAGACAATGTCTTTCACACATGAATGCACCAATAAATTGTTACCATCCTTGGCCCTCAATGGCCTCTTACATAAACATCAACGCCTCAACTTTCTTTCACCTGTGATATTAGATGCTATTAGGGCACGCCTGGCTATTTGTTTATTCTACAACAGTGCGCATTCGATGCCTTTTCATTAATTTGGTTTGGCACACTTTCATTCCGATATACGCGCAGTTTATAATCTCTCGTCTGGTTGCCTATTTCAACGACCTTCTCCTCCTCTATTCCGCGCCCTCTAGGCTACGATACTCTCTAAAACAAGCGCCCCTTCATGTGCAACCCTCGGTCCCTTCTACTTTTCCTACACCATTCTATCAGTCTCCCACTATCTGGTGCCTGTTTAAAACAAAAATGGAGCCCCTTTATAAGCCGCAACCCTTAAACTTCAACTTGCTCTCTGTTAAAAACATTTGCCTCCTCTTTCTTTCTCACGGGCTTGGTCCATGTGACTGGTTAGTTTTTTGTTTTTTCTGGGCACTGTTCATATGATTCTCGGAGTTTGCCTTCTTACCACTCATTTTTTTTTTTTAATATGAATCTTTATCTTAATTTAATATAGATAGCTGCTTACTCATAAAAAAAAATAATAATTGCCCTCTCTTTTAAACTCGTGATCCCCTTATGTCTTTGATTTTTGTCCGATTTCAAAACAAAATGCTTGTTCTTAACTTGTGTCCCCTATTTTTGAAGGTGAAAAGACACGATTTAATCATCCATTTCAAGATTTAATTCTTTGTTGAATTTAATATACTCTTGCATTTTCAAAAGCCAGTTCGATTGTTCAGTAATCATTGCAATTTATGAGACACCATTTCCTTTGAGGCACTTTGTCGATCAGGTCATGTGCCCAATCTATGTTTACTCATTTCACATACATATCTACAATCAATGGCTTCTCATACTTGTTTCACCATAGATCAACTCGCAAAAAGGGTAAAAGAGATTGGCTTTACACTAATCAATTTCATTGGCTTAAAATATTTTTATCATCACATTTTATTGGACAACATTTCTTCGAAGTATATTTATTTTCATCATTGTCTTACCAGAGTGTAGAATTTAAGAGATTTAGACACTCCAAGAAAGAGAGAAATAGAACAATATCAAATCAAAAAGTTGAAAGCAAATCAACAATAATTTTTTTGGTAGGTGTTGATCGCTTGTCTGTCCATGTGCTCTTGCACCATTGGGTCTCACTTTGGTATCCACTTCATTAAACAATTTTAGAAACATTCCCCTAGCTTGGACCTTTCTTTCCAACCTAAGAGAATGTGTTAGTGCTACCATTAAGAGTGCCTTCTCAATCATATTTCATCATTTTACCCTAAAAAATGTCTATTTTCTAGATAAGTCCAGATTAAGTAGACCCTAAGCTCAAGAATCAAAGCTAAATGTGTGCAAAGAAATTAGAAATTGGCATGGGTTCCCTAGTCTATGTGTTTTACCTGATAAGTTTTGTTTTTAATTTATGTGACATGAATTCAAATTCAAGATATTTTGGTAATTATTTACTAAAAATTAAATTTAAATGAGTAGACCTACACATTAATTTATTCATATGATGAACACTATCAATATATCAATTGCTATTTCAAAATAGAGAAGGTGAACACTACAACAAAGCTCTACCATGTTATTCATCCTATTTTACAGAATTATAAAGGAATTTTCAGATTTATTGAAGATATCGGTTGATGTAGTGTGTCGTCCAACAGTTGTTGGAAGTTTTGAGTAAAAGTGTATCCCTCAATGATATAGTGTTCAGTAAAGGAACAACTCAGAAATTTAGTCAAGGCCAGGCCTTGCAAGGTGGTTGTAGTGTTTGGGACTTGCAATGAAGTTCCAGTTTTGTGACAATGAAGGTTAGTAGTTCAAAATTTGGAGATCCCTTTGCAGAGGTTTGTAAGTCTTCTGGGAAATAGTTAAGCATGGGTCGTGTCTTTCAGCATCAAGGTCGTCACCTTTTTTTAAGTGGGGAAAATGTAAGGGGCTTGAAGTGAATAGTGCGCTTGAGGAGCACTCGACCGAGTCGGAGTGTGGTGCAACCTAGTGCACCCTTGGAATTACAGGTTGTTATAGTGTGATGTGAGCCAATGTGTGGACTAGGCAAGGCATTGAGGTTGTGTGAGTTGGAACAAGGAGTCTAGTGGACGTTAAGTCTGGGACTCATCCTAAGTGCGCACCCAGCCGTAAGGCCGTAGGCGAGCCATTGTGCATCCACCCAAACCATAAAGGTGATCCAAGTCTAGTGTCCATTAGACATGGTCGAGTTGCAGTGGAAGAGGCACTCATGGTTAGTGTTGTAGAAAGATGCTAAGGCAAGTTGGGACAACTAAGGTTCTGATGTCAAGGCCGAGTTACTCAGTGTATGATGGGTATAGCAGCATGGAGCTTAAAGAAGTGCCAAGTCATGCCAAGTCATGGTGAGCTAAGGTAGGTTGCAAGGGTAAGGCAACTCTACAAGGTCAATTGGACTCATCAAGAATTCACTCAGGCTAGTGAAGATTCTGCAAAGCAAAGGAGGTCCCTATGGGTTATTACCGGTGAAGAGGAAGGTCATAAATTAGGGAGTTGGCCCGAAGTGTGACGTCATCCTACAGTTGTCTAGTATTTGGACTAATAACTTATATAGGGAGGTGTGGTTGTTCAAACGAAAGGAGCACCATAAGGATGCAACTGGGTTGCACAAAGAGTTCACAAGTGGGCACCACATGGAAAGGGTGACCCAGTACTCTTCCTTCTAGGAGTGAAATAGAAGTAGCTCCCACCTCGAGTCCTAGTGGCTCAGGTGTTCATCATAGTCTTAGGAATGAGGAAGTCTCGTTCTGCCTTGACTATGAACTGAGGCGTTCTGTGGTGAACCCAATGTTTTGAACCCTGTGAATGCAAGCACAAGGCCAACATGACATGGGATTAACACATGTCATCACAAGGGACCTGGATGTTGGAACTCGACCCTTAGGGGCGAGGTAAAGAGAGGAACACAAGGTTGGGCGAGCTATGGATCTAAAGCAGCAGTGTAAACCTGGGGTGGCTCAAAGCATTCCGCCAGCATCAAGCAAAGCTTGGAACTATAACGGATTTTTAGAAAGGGAACTCATATGAGCCTGAGTACAAAGCAATAAGATGAGTTTGCAGCTTTGAGGTGCAAGTTGAGGAGTCCCACTGGGTGCATTGCTCGCAAGAGAGCTGGGCCATGTCATGTAGGGCACACATGGGCACCACAAAAGCAAGTAGTGTCGGCTCAATCTTGAGGTTTGATTTGATCCTCCTTAGTAGAGTCACAACAGGTTGCTCAAGGGTTGGACTCATTTGTATGGTGTATAGCCGAAGCAAGGAAGGATGCAAAGCAAAGTTGTTGGTCACCCAAGAATGGGGCCGCAAAGATGGATCACAGAATATCTAGATTGGTATCATTAGTGGAAGGTCTTAACAAAGGTTTCTTGAAGCAACATGATGTTATTTGAAAGGTGGAACAAAGATGGACTTGGGAAGCAACTGAGTAGGTGTCAGGTGAGATGAAGTGCATAGTCCTTCAGGTCATTGGACTGTGAGACCATAAAGGATCGTGGGCTCAATGGTGTAGGTTGGAAGACAAGTCCCTAAGAGCTAGAAAGGAACTCAATGGGAGTTGTTGTTGCATCTGTAAGCTCTCTGGGAGCCTATCCATGTAAAGAGCAAGCTCAGGGTTCAAGGTGAATAAGCTTAGTAATTAGTCATATTATGGGGGACACAAAGGATGAAGAACTCGGTGGAGTCACCAAGCCTGCATTGGATGTAGTAGTTATTCAAGGAAGTGAGTAAAAGTGAGTCATGTTTGGAACATGCAAAGTAAGAGCATGATGTAGCTCGCTAGTGCAATATTTTGTATTGCATTGGTAGAAGTCGAGTGCCTCATTGAAGGAGGACATGTTGGCTAAGGGATGAGGCATAATTTGTGAACAAGAAAGGGCTTGTCCGAAAGGGAGTCATGAGTAATGTTGAGCAGTGTTGCACGTGGAAGACCTCTCAGAGCAGAAAAGGTGCATTTGATCCATGCATTGGTCTAGCCCTGTGACAACAACCACCCTGCAAGGCCTAACCTTGACTGACTTTCTAAGTTGTTCCTTTACTGAACATTGTATCACTGAGGGATATACTTTTACTCAAAACTTCCAACAACTATTGGATGCCACACTACATCAACCCAGTTGTGCAAGTTTAGTACCTAGCCTCCAATGACGAGAATACCCTATTCTGACTATTTCTTGGATTCACACCTTTGAATTTCTGCTTGACAACTTCTATCCGCCGCATCATCTTTTTCTGCCCATGATGCCCTAGTACCATAGCCTCCTCCGACCCGTATACCCTTATGAGCAAAGCATCATGGCATTCCCAACACCCACTTGACCACTTAGAGTCTCTCGCCAACCACATGCAACCCAACATGAAACAACATCTGTTTGTCGATATACGTCTTGCTTCGAGTGATCCTTCAATACTTTTGTCATACTTTTTTCCACCATACTTGGTGTACTTCTGCAAAATCCCAGAGTCTGCCCTGGTGCTTGCTTAACACCCTTGTTTACACTACTTCATCTGCACTGAGAACATCCCTGCATCTACCTTGCTTCATCTGCCTATGATAATACTACCATGGCACACCCCGTGTAACCATATTTGAACATTACCATACTCAAGAAGTCCAACTAGCATACCTCACGATGAACTACTCAGCTCTGAAGCCTTTTTACCTTTTGCAAACCTCTATTTGTGACTTGATCTACTTCAATTTTGAACCTTCCAAACTTTCTCACCATCTTGTGACTCGGCCTGCTTCGATTGCAAAATCTTCCAACCTTCAATGCCACCTGATTTCGCCTCAGACCCAATGTCTCAGACAATGGTTGCTACACCCTGAACTGATGCACTTGGTTGCATACAAGTTCCCCATCGATTTCACCTCGGATCTGTCCCAAACAAGATCCTACACCCTAAACGCTACCTTAATGTAGGTCCCCCAACACACTACGACATCTTAACCCAGCTTGTAGGTCATGTTAACTTCCTTTCCAATTCCTCATTGTGAGGATAACATTTTCAACCCTTTGCTTGGTTGACTAACTCTTTGCACCTTCATTGCGGATAGTGCCTCTATCCGGTGTCCACACTATGGTGTACAACTTAAGAGCACAAGCTCGATTCACCTCAATTCACATCCTTGTGATGCGACCCCTTCGCTTGAGCCGACTTCTGCGCTGACCTGCTATCAACTTGATATCCCATCTTCTTCATGCACATACCCAATGCTGCATTGAACCTGGTTCATCACACACTTACAGCTCACCCACTTCACTCCACATGAACTACTAAGACCTTTCTGCATGTAAGATTCCTTTCATTTGCTCCACTTTAGCAACACACCAACCCACCTCCTATATTTGTTTGTCGTAGAAGTTCTGCACAACTCTATGGTGCGATTCCTTCATTTCCCCCTCATGCCCTTGGAAAGAGGTCCCATGCCCCTCTTCTCGATATCTTAGAGGACTGAAGCCCATAACAACGACAAAGAGATACACAGATGCCCAAACTTGATTCATAACTAGTGTTGCACTTGGAACTCGACCACTAATCACACTGGCTCCTAATCCCTTTACCTCAGATTGACCTTTGAGCCACCTTTGACTCACCTTTGCACTGCTACTGGGTGCCATGCACTACAATGCCTCTATGCAGTGACTAACTTCAGGACCATACCCCGATGGCCCACACGATCTACTCACACCCTTGACTGCACTACTGGAATGATACCCTTCTCTTGGCACTTTCTCTCATGTCACTCCATTCGCAAACCTTGATGGCTTCACGACTTTGACATCCCCAGGATGTACACTAGCTTAACTCTTTCCTTAGTCTCTAATGAAGTTGTTCCTTACTTGACTCATATTAGGCTCAGTGCATTCGGCTTGGAAGGACATTGTCTCTTGTTCTGATGAAATCCAAACCTTCACCTCTGATACTCCCTTCGAGTATTAGAAGAGCAACTTATATTTGATCTTATACTAACTCTCATAGGGCTAGACCAATGCATGAATCGAATGCACCTTTTCTGCTCTGAGAGTTCTTCCACATGTGGCACTGCTCAACATTACTCATGACTCCCTTTCGGACAAGCCTTTTCTTGTTCACAGATTATGGCTTGTCCCTTAACCAGCGACTCCTTCAATGAGGCACTCGACTTCTACCAGTGCAATGCGGAATATTGCACTAGCAAGCTACGCTAAGCTCTTACTTTGCATGTTCCAAACATGACTCACTTTTGTTCATTTTCTTGAACGACTGCTGCATCCAATGAAGGCTTGGTGATTCCATCGAGTTCTTCATCCTTTGTGTCCCCAATAAGATGATTGATTACTAAACCCATTCACCTTGAACCTTGAGCTTTCTCTTTACATGGATTGGCTTTCGGAGCACTTATAGATCCAACAACAACTCCCATTGAGTTCCTTTCTAGCTTTTGGGGACTTGTCTTCCCCCTTACACCATTGAGCCAGGGATCCTTTATGATCTCATGGTCCAATTATCTCAAGGACTATGCACTTCATCTCGCTTGACACCTACTCAGCTTCTTCCAAAGTCCATCTTGTTTCCACCTTTCAAATAGTATCATGTTTCTCCAAGCAACCTTTGTTAACACCTTGCACCAATGATACCAGTTTGGATATTCTGTGATCCATCTTTGTGGCCCCATTCCTGGGCGACCAACAACATCACTTGACATCCTTCCTTGCTTTGGCTGTACACCATACAAATGAGTTCAACCCTTGAGCAATCCGTTGTGACTATACTAAGGAGGATCAAATCAAACCTCAAGAGTGAGCCGACACTACTTGCTTCTGTGGTGCCCATGTGTGCCCAACATGACATGGCCCAGGTCTCTTGTGGGGAACACACCCAGTGTGACTCCTTGACTTGCACCTTAATGCTATGGACTCACCTTACTGCTTTGCCCTCAGGCTCACATGAGTTCCCTTGCTGAAACTCCCCTATAGTTCCAGGCATTCCTCGACACTGTTGGAATGCTTTGAAACACCCCAAGCGAACACTGCCACTTCGGATCCATAGCTCACCCAACCTTGTGTTCCTCTCTTTACCTCGCCCCTAAGAGTCGAGTTCCAACATCCAGCTCCCTTGTGGCAACATGTCTTGGAACCATCTCATGTTGGCCCTGTGCTTGCATTCACAGGGTTCAGGACGTTGGGATCACCACAAAACCCCTCACTTCATAGTCAAGGCGGAATGAGACTTCCTCACTCCTAAGACTATGATGAACACCTGAGGACTCGAGGTGGGAGCTACTTCTATTTCACTCTTGGAAGGAAGATTACTGGGTCACCCTTTCTGTTTGGTGCCCACTTGTGATAAACTAATATTTGAAGTGAAACAATATAATTTTACATTTCACTTTAATGATTTATTTAATAAATATTTAGTATGTTTATTTATTTAATCTATTTTTCGAACAAGTTTTTAGATCCAAATTGTCTCCATTTCGGTTGTCTTGAGATTTGTGAAGGTGCAAGAGACATTTTTCTAACATGGTCATCGATCAAGTTTGATTGGATTTTGGTGCAAATGGAAGAAATAGGTGGAATCTACGTCTGGAGATTGCTTTTTTCTTCCTTCAAATTACTAATGACTTGATTTTAGCTTGTTCGCATTTTTAGAGTTTATTATAATTGCTACCCTAAGTAAGATATTTATGTAGTTTGATTTTCCCTTGGGTATTTGAATTTCTCTTTCGTTGATCTTTATTGTGTCATTTACAAATCCTTATCTAACACATTTGAGTAGGGTTTTTATCATTTACAGTTCATTTTAGCTCATCAAATCCTTAGAAATACGTAAGGTTTAAATAACACAATTTATCCATCAATAATCACCTATTTGTTGAGGTAGAAATACCAAAACGAAGTTTTGATTAAGGAAAACTCCTACAGAGCCACCCATTTTCCTCTCTTTTTGATGATTATGTAGGTTTTGATCCAAAGATAATAAGTTACAAATTGGGAAAACACAATGCAAAATTGTATGTTATAGCTAAAGATTTTACAAATTAAAAATAAAAATCCTCAATCAAGGGTGCCCATGCCCTTGACTAGTGAATTTTGCTTGAAATTTTCATTATAGGTGCACATGCGTGTGACTCTCTCATATCTACTTTTGTTTCATGAGTTTACAATTTCATCTCTATGAATAATTTGTATTTTTAGATTTGGTTAAATAGTCTAATTAGGTCAATAAATTCACATAAAATTCAATCAATTTTTAAAGCAACAAAACATCCAATTCCAAGATACATTGGTTGTCCTTCACGTTTGATAGCCAATCTTGATAACCTTGTTGGATTGGATTCCAATGGTGATGTGAAGAAAGATTGAACTTAGTAATATATTTGCTAGAGCTAGGATCATCTCTTTTCGCACATCAAACATAATAGATTTTTAGACATGAAATAGAGATTAAACATATTATATTTAAAAAATAGAAACCAAGAAAACTACATTAAAGAAAATGGGAAAAGCTAGAGAGGTTTTAAAAGTTGGATTAATCAAATATCAGGAGAATAATTAAACTCCTATATTAATAACAAATACTTATGAATTACGTACAAATAATATAATAATCAATGCAAATTTAACCTTAATGAATATAATATTTGATTTTAATAAATTAACAATATCGATAGACTTGTAAGATTTCCTATAACATGATAAAAACGAAAATTGACATCACAAACTTTTACTACATAATATTATTTACTAACAAATCCTATATTAAAAATACTAGATCTCAATGATGAGTGATATTGTTTGTGTGTCTAAGGCCTTCCCTTTTATCAAGTATAGTGATGTGCATAAGGCCCTTTTGTCAAGTATAGTGATGTGCAATTATGTCATACTTTTCATGATTCTATCTACAATAATCAACTACCCTCAAAACTTATACTTCCATTATGAAATAGAAATAAGGTCATGTTAGCAAAAACCTTTGAGGATTTCTTATGCAAGATTAAAGTTTACCTTAATCTTTCTTATGTTTTAGTTAGAGACCTAAATTTATCAAGTTTAATTGTATAATGACAACAAAGGACAAAGTCTCATAGCGTAAGTGTGGAGATTAAAATTAAAACACAACCAACTTAAATTAAAAATTTGTTATAATTAAATATAAAATGGAACATATAATTAAAAACAAAATAAATATATATTTTTTTGTTTTACTTTGTCAACAAATAAATATTATATATTACAAGTACAATAAACTAATTATTATTTATTAAATATTAAAATAATTATTAATTTTGTAAATATAAAAAACATTAAATTATTTTTAAAATGTATTAATACACACAAATATAATTGTTATAATAACTAGCATACATATATTAATTAATAATATATATAAAAAATGTTGAAAGTTATCAATATCTAGGTGCCTATTGATTTGAGGAAAAATGCTTATATCTTCATTAACATTAATTTCAAAAGTCATATATATGATTTCATTGTTTCTCTTCAAAATAAAATAATTCTATAAAAATTAATATTTAATGTTAAAAAATATGAAATTTAGTGTAAAAAAATATGAATTTCATTTTTTTATAATTAATATTTTTTCTTTACTTAACATTTTTTTGAAATTTTAAATATAAAATATGTTTTAAAACTTTTTCGAACCCTTATTAGAACCTAACCCTTACCCTACATTATTTGTTTTTAGTCTTAAGCATTTTAGGGATTTTTGAGGAGATATAGCTACAAATGTAAATTTCTTGGCACAATATTTTTAAAAATTATATTCTTTTTATTTGCATCAAAATTATTTCACTTTTTACAAATTGGTTCCAAAATTTATCATCGAAGATGTCTTTATAGAAAAAGCAAATTCATTTTTACATGACTTCCACTTCCTTGTCATTTTCAATGAAGCTTCAAAAAGTTTACAAAATATTCTTTCATTGCTTTCACTCTATAACACTTTCAACGTAATAATATATAAATATATAATAATATTAATTTCTTAAAATAAAATAAAAATACTTTAAAGAAATAATAAAAAATAATATACAAAATAAAATATCTCCGAGATATATTTATGAACTTTTCAAATATTTATTATTTTCTAGAAGAGATTGAAAAAATAGCGGCGAGACTCTTACCAACTTAAACACACGAAATAACAGAGTTGAAAAAGAACGTCAATAAAATGTTGAACAAAGGAAGGGAACAACTGCAATTGTCATTGAAAATGTCACATTGAATTTAGCAACCACTTTTTGTCGTAGTTTCTGAGCACATAATATTGAACTTACTACTCTCACATAGAAACATTTGTAAAGGAAATTATAGAATCTGATGTATACCTGCATTGAGTCACAAGTCTAGTAAGAGTTACATTTGTACTGTACTTCTTTGCAGTCCGAATCTGGTTTAAAAAGTTTAAGTTGTTTCGTATATTTTAAAGTGTGAAATCAAATGACAATAAAATTTAGTAGTATACAGTTTTGAATTTTTAATTTAAGTTAGATCATAGTTAGATCATATGTAATGTATTTTTGTAGGTTCTTTTAGCCAATTAGTATTGTTAATGAGAAGTGGAATGTGCATTATAAGAGGAGATGGTGATGTCACCCTTATAAATGTTCAAGGTCTTAAATTTTATTCTTTATGGACTCAAATTTTATGATACATGAACATGAAGTAGTAAATTACGATATATTGGAGGTTTCTTAAATGGAAGATGAGTGATTGATTTGGTTTCCATCAGAAGTTAAAAGATAATTTCAAGGTATAAAAAGTCAATAATCTTATTTATCTTAAGAGATGCAAGAATAACCATTATAAGATTATTTTAAGAGGAATACACAAGGGAATAATTTGGAGAAGTGATACCAACCTATGCAAATTGTTTTGTTGAATCTTGATGGACAAAAGAAGATAAGTTAGAAAGAGAAATTTGACCAACAACATTCATTTTATATTTAATATCAAGAAATATTTGTTTGAAAAATACAGATTGGAGAATAGAATTATGAGGATGGAGCCAGATATGAATAACTATAAAACTTAAGTGAGAAGAATGATCCTTAATAATTTCACTAGGATATTTCCTCTAGTTTAATTATTGTAGAGAGTTACATTGGGCTGCATATTATATTGCAAATAGAGATTGAATCCATGGATAATATTAGAAAAAGGGTGTAAGGATTAAGGATTGTATCTTTGACATAAATTTAAATTAATTGTATCTTGGAATAGTGTTGTAATGTGTTGTACACATTCATATCATTATAGGGTCCTTATTTAATTAAAACCTACCTTAAGTTATCCTTTGCAAGAGTGTTGTAAAGTGTTGTAACACACTTTCACACTTTCCTAGGGTTTATTCAATGAATTAAGCCTAGTGGACCCCTTTTGAGGAAATGTACTTAAAATGTGTACCTTATTTAAGTGTTGCAAAGTGTTGTAACACACTTTCACATTTATCTAGGGTCTTATTAATTAATTGTAGTTAATGAGAGTTAATTAACCCCTTTAATTCAAATTTAAACGTTATTCATGATAACTCCCAAAGATCTATCCCGACACCCACAATTCAAATTACATAGC
This sequence comes from Sequoiadendron giganteum, assembly GCA_007115665.2. Lineage (NCBI taxonomy): Eukaryota > Viridiplantae > Streptophyta > Pinopsida > Cupressales > Cupressaceae > Sequoiadendron > Sequoiadendron giganteum. Next base: position 99,126,115 of record CM021101.1, read on the forward strand.
GATTAATTGGGAAAAAGGGTCCTCGAAATTGGTGCTAGGACCCATTCACCTTAGGTGGTGAATGAGTCCTCCCTCTATAGGACCCCCCTTTATCATTTGATTCTAAATGGGGTTTTAGTGATCTTTCCATCCTCGAGGTTAGGTCCTCAAAAATTGAGCTGGGACCCATTCACCCTAGGTGGCGAATGGGTCCTCCCTTAATGAAGAACCCCTTTTTGAATTTCATTATGGTTGAAATTTAATAATTTTTCTTTCCAAATGTGGTGTCAGTTTGAATTTTTTTAATTTTGGGGTTAATCTCCTAATTTAGTATAAAGAAGGGGTTAATTTACATTGTTTCACCTAGCAGTTTTATGAGACATCCTAATACTTTACAAAATAATTATAGAGAAATTCAAGAGAACTTTGAAAGGAATTTTAAGGTAGATTATCAAGGTTTACTACAGCAATTCAAGGTCATTCCATCATGTCAAGGGTTTAGTGCATTCATGCATGTTGTTGACCTAAGAAAGTGGATTTGGTATTGAAGATCTACTTGCATGCATTGTTCAAATCTATTCAAGATCAAGATCTACATTCTTCATGGCCACTACATGTTAGATTGTAGATTTGCATTAGAAGACAAAATCCAAGGTATCTATATCACATCATTTCATGTTTCATACTTCAATTCCATTGTCTCATTATTTGGTTTATTTACCTACAAGGGATTTGACTAAGGAAAACCCCTATTCACTAACAATCAACAAGTTTTTCTCTCCTTGAATGTGTGTTTGTAGATTTAGAGGTTGAAGATCAAGTGGAGAGAAAGTTTGAAGAAAAATTGTAAAAGTTGCCAAGTTCCAAAGTTAAACTTCAAAGTGAAAGAACAAAGAATTGAAGCTACAAAATTAAGTATAGGTTTTCAAGGACTGACAACTGGGAATCTGAACATACCAAATTTAAGGCAAATAACCTAGATCTCAGTTTTAGAAACCCTAACTCAGACCCATTCGCCACTAAAGGCGAATGAGTCCTTTGTGCCCAAAAATAAGGATTTTTGTAGCAAGGTACACACCTATTTGAGCTCTAAAAATTTCCCTCATAGTTGCTATAACAATTAGGTACCATTTTTATTGTTATTTGCATATTTTTATCCTCATAGTTGCATCAAATTTCATAATGATTTTATGTGGAAAAACTTAGTGGTTCATCATCTTGTTGATTCATTTTGTTGAGCCCTATTTTCCACCTAAACGAGAACAAAACCAAAGTTTCATTTGGTAAGGTATTTAAAAATATTTTATGGAAGACATGATGACATATACATGAGTCAAGAAAAGAGCATGGTATTTTTTTCGAATGAGAAATAGAATCCCCTTTCTCATTATGTTTATCAAATAATACATTCACTACACCAATAGGAGGAAATACGATAATTATATAAGAGAAAGGGGAAATTAACCATGGTGTTGAATGGGTAGTAGGATAAATTAGAAAAATGAATTAAACATATAGCTCCTTAATTTTAGTTTCTACAAAATATTCCAAATAGGATAATGAGGGGGACAAATGTATAGGCTTAATGAAGTAATAAATTAGGAGAGGGGAGATAGTAACCAACACACATTTGTAAGAGGGTCTGACTTGAAGAGGGGGAGAGGGATTTGGTAACTCATACTTGTAGATGTTAATTAAACTTGTAAGAAAGAAGGTTGTGTTGGTAAGTGTTGTGATATCTATAATATTCCTCTATTAAATATTTTAGGAGGGTTACAGTTGAATTTCATCATCGTTAGGACAATTTATATTTAATATCAATATTTCTTGTTTATGATCTAAGTATAAGTGGATGTTTGTTTGATGGTCTTGTTGAGTTGTCTTAGTATGCATGATTCTAGTAGGGATCATTAATTTAGGCTTGGTTAAAATTTTCTATCTTTTGGTGTCAAAATCTACCTTTAGCAATATTTTAAAACTTTTTGAATATTTGCAAGTTGTAAACTTTATAAGAATATCTAAAACCATATAAACCTAACATGTGCAATTTTTTTGAGCTAAATTATATATGCACACTTGCAAGGAATATTTAAAACCCTAATAATCCTTCTATGTAAAAAAATTTAAATGCATTAGCTAATAATTAATTAATCTTTAATTGACTATTAATCTAATTTACTTCATGCACATATGCTAAATTTAGGATTGTTTTCTTCTGTTAACTAGAATGAGTTGTTATTACATCATTATGTCTCATCACATTAGATGATGAAACTTGTCATAATCTAATCCATTTATCATTTATGGTTGCTCCTATAAATCACTTATCCTCATTATATTATCTCATGATCTTCATGAAAAATTCTTCTGGTTTGTTTTGTAAGTTTTTCGAGTTAAGGATATAGAAAATTATTGTTTGCAAATTTATTGTGTGGAAGGTGATTTTTATTTGTGTTTCATCATATATCTCATGTTTAATCACAATTCTAACATGGTATCAAAGTGTAGATTGAATGAACCCCATCTCCATTTTTGAGTTTTTTCTAAACTAGGGTTATAGGAGAAAATCTAAAATCTTCATTTCTTTTTTTTTTTTTTTTTAACAAAAGAAGCCACCCCAGGGTCATATGGTAAACTAGTGCCTAGCCCCTGGGGGCTAAAATTTTTTTCCCTTTTTTGTAATTTTAGCAAGATTGATAAAATCATGATAAATTTTCCCTTAGTTATCAAAATTGGGAAAATGAAGTATCGTATAAAAGCTAGTTCCAAGCACTATGAAGTGGTTGTATTTGTTTTCTTAGATTTTTCTATCGATACATTTGATCACCTATCAAAGTCAAATGTGTTTTTTTCACTCTATAGCTCACAAATTTTAAGTCATTTCTTCATTTTTCATGGTTCCAAGGATATTGGGGCAACATTTTAGAACTCTTCACAAAAATTCATGCATATTTCCTAGATTTTTCTCCATGTACATTTTATTCATTTTTTATGTTTTCACATTCTGGTGGATTACTTGGATGTTTTACTTTGTAGAAACTTTATGTTTGTGCGGGGTGACTTTTTTTGGCTTTTCTATATGTATTTATAGCATTTTGTCCTTTTTTGGCATTGTAGAGATATTTTACATGTAATTTCATTTTTGTAGATGCATTGAGATAAAGTGAAACTCTAGTGTCTTTTTTTTGGTACTTCACACACCAGGTTGTACCTTTTGTACTCACACTACTAAATAAAGTTCCATGGGTGGGTTTTGAATTCCATTTTTTTTCCATCATAATAGTATCAAGTGATTTTTCCTTCCACAAAACATACAATCCCAATGATTCATGCCTCATGTGTGTGTGCCCTAGTTTACACACCATTTTATTTGTAGGTACTTTCAAGTGCATGTTCATATGTTATTTGTTCTCCTACATGCACTTCTTGGTGACACAAAATTTCAATGGACATTTATTGGCTATCCTTTATTGCATTATTGAGGGGTTTCTATAGTTGGTGCTAATGCTTCCTTGGTTTTATTTTTGAGTGATCTATGTATCTATTTCTTTTTTTATTTACTAAGTGGATGCAACGACTAGTTACCCATGCATTTTAGTGAGATGGAGAATTTTCCATATGGAAATTCTTTGATTCCTATTTATGGAGGTTACTGTAGGATGTCAAAATCTTATACATGGATTGCATAGATTTAGCCATCCTCATAGAATAATATAAATCATTATCTCCGAACAAGATAATAAAAACTAAAACAAACATGCAATGGAGAAAATGAAATACAGCCTATTCTATGATTGGTGCCCTCCATGAAGATGTGAGAGAGCCCTTTCCCAATCCCTTTCTAAGCCGAATGAGATAGACAATGAGTTGCTATGAGCTCAAGTTGCCTATAGTTTAGATGCATTCAAATGTGTTGTTGAAATGAGAGGAAATGGCTTGCATTTATAGGAGAAGTTGATAGAAGAGAGGCAAAAATTAGGCAATGTGGGACTAAATCCCATCCAATAGGATAGAGACACTTGTCATAATGGGATTGGTCAAAGCTTGTGCAAGTTTTGGCCAATGTGCCCATTCAAATTTGAAAAATGTCAATAAATGCATGTTGTTGAGGGTTTTGGGGGGAATTATCTTTGTCCAAAAAAGTCAAAGATGAGAGTTATTGAGGGAAATAAGTCTTTTTAATAAATCAAATAAATTGATTTATTGATGCAAGTGGGTGAATCTAGAAGATTCTTGTAGTTAGGATTAAATTAATCATGATTTGATTAATCTAACAGGTGATTAATGTGATATGACATTTGATTTTAGAATTTTGTATTTCTTTTAAAATCAAATGAGAGGAAATGAGTATTGAGTGATTTAATTAAATCAGGAACTATAGGAGATAATTAAATAATATGATTTATTTAATTAAAGAGGTGTGTTTAGTGATTAAATGCATGCGTATATTTTGCATGTCTACAGTTACTTTCCATTTTTACTTGGTCAAAGTTCTTTAAACTATTGGTACCTTTACCATTTGTATATTTGAGTTCTCTTTGTTTATGATCTAATTTGAGTAGTTTTTTAGGGGAACTCATATAGATTATTTTATTCTTGATCGTTATCATCGTATGTTTTAGAGGATTTTTTTCAATTGAGTATTATAATAGTCATCATTCAATAGTTGTCTACAAATTCTTCATGCTTGTGTGATGTTCTACATGTTCCTATTATTTCTAGGATATTAGTTTGGAATCTTGTTGAGTCCTTCATTTAACTTTCTTTCTTTTGGCTCATGGAGTTTTCTCATGTGGTTTTCTCCTTTTCTTTACTTGTGAGAGATTATATTGTTTGTACATGGCTATATCATGAAACCTTGTTTGTTGGGACCCATCATCCTTTTTTTGCTTTTATGTATCACATTTTAAGATTTTTTAGTTACTCCCTAAGTTCATCTTAAGGGAGGGTGATAATTTAACATGAATCAGCTAATAATTAATTAACATTTAATTAATATTTAGTAGATAATTTATTTCAGGCTCCTAAGATAAGCTTAGGAGTGTTTTAACTATTAACTAGAACGAGATTTTATTAGATCATTATGTCTGATCACATGGAATGATGAAACTTGACATGATTTAATCCCTTTATCATTTAGGTTTTCTCGAATAAAGTGATCATCCTCACTGTATTATCTCTCGAACTCCTTGAAAATTCTTGAGGTTCATTCTATAAGTTTTTTTAGTTGAGGATATTAAAATCATTATTAGAAACTATATTATGTGGAAGGTGTTTTTGTTTGTTATTTGATCCTACATCTCATTTTTATTTACAATTCTAACTTCTTCTACCAAAGACATCTCCCTATTTAGTTTAATAAAATAATTTCAAATAAGAAAATATTATAGACAATGATAACTAGTGGTTTATCATACCTAGCATCCACGATAATTAAGAAATTCAAGAGATAGATAAGTCATACAATGATCTCATGGTTCATAGAATGAATGAGCATAAGGCCATAAAATAATATAAGAATAATGTTTCATATGTTTCTTCCTCCATTTAATTTTTTGTGGAATGTATTGAGTTTGTAACTACAACACCAACCCTAAAGTTTTCCTACAAAACATAAATATTTCCCTTGCATAGGACAATTGGAAAATATTATTAGAGACATTGAAATGTAAATTTTTAAATTTATTTATTTAGAATTCATGGTAATGGAGGATATTTATACCTTGAGTAATAATGTTTTAGATGAGGTATATCCTATTTTTTTTTAAAGGAAGGATTAGATTCCAAGTTGGAAGCCATTAAAAATAACTATACCAAAGTTATTGAGATGGAAAAACAATTCTTTGATTCTATGGTAGATGACAGTGTTTTTGATGGAAGAAAGACCCAACTACATAAGAAGTGGAAGGAGGTGTATAGTTATGAATTGAAAATATTGAAAAGTAGAAAATAAAATTTATGGAAGCCCACACCCACCCAGACATTTATTTTTGATATGCATGTTAGGACACATATTCCAAACTCTTTTCTTATTCTAATAAAGTATTTGGATTCATATGCTATGTAATTCCTTCATTGATATATTATGAAAATATTTATATTCTTAGGAAATAGTAGTTAGCTTTACTTAAAATGGGATAATTACAAGCCATCCATTACTATGTGGGGAATTCATGAGCTATATTTTAGTGATCATTTATCTAGGAATTTGATCCCTTGAAGAGGCATTCAATATTGTAATTATATTATTTTGATACAATATTGTCTAGTATTTTTTGGCAATGCAATGCCCCACCAAGGAGCCGTAGAGGATAACACAAAAAATTACTTAATAACCCAACAAAAAAAATTATATAAAAAATAATAGTGAACTGAATATCATATCTAAACATATAATCTAACCTAAGTCCTTTAAGTTTCCATGACTACGCTACTAACATAACTATAAACAAGAACTAGAACTATTTTATTAACAAATATGTTAACATGGTTTATCTAATAATTGAATTCATTTTAATCCATCACATTAAATGATTCTACAATATACATCTCCATAACATGTCATCTGTTAAACAACATGAAAGATCATTTAGAAATAACTAGCAATATATATACAAATTATATTACATGAGAATACATTATAATATGTTACATCGTTACCTTGTTTACATCAATGCTTCCCTGAATACAATTGCAAAGAATACAATGGATTAAAATAAATGGTACAACTGATATACAAGTCCAATACATATACATAAAATATTATCTTCTCGAACTGGATCCTGAGATAGAATCTGCTACATGAAGTACAACCTCCATGCACATGAACAATCAACAATGAAACCAAATAGAGGAAAAACCACCAAACTCCTGGCCATGTAGAACACTAAGGTCAACCCCCCGTGTTGGGAGATAACATAAGGTCCCACTACAAAAGAATAGTCAAGAAGACAAAAGGCTAACATAAACAAAGACTATATATGGTTCCATCACAACACTACAACATAAACATAAAAAAAAACACATACATTTTCTTAGAGCACCGAATTCACTTCTAGAGGCTCGCACACAACAAAAGGAAAGGAAAGAACTAAGGTATGCTACATTGCAATAAGGAAGAGTGTCATCGCATGGTCCCGACATGGGTTTTCCTAGCAGTCTTTCACTAGACCTCGAACCCCATCTATGGTTGTCTTGGTAAACCTCTCAGTATGTCCCAAACCCATAAGGTGACACATGCAGAACCAACATTCCTTTCGTGAGGACAAGGAAGTTGATCTTACCAACCAGTCCTTCTCAACCCATCCTTAAAATGAGCACTACTTGCATGGGTGAGGCATCTAATTATCTTGTTTAATGTGAAATATAACCATCTCCCTAATTCATTTCCTTGTTTTCACTGGACTAAGAAACTCTTCAATGGGTTGTCTTGGTCACCACTTTGGGTTTTGGCCCCCATTGAGAGCCACTCCCCCTACTTGCAACTAGTAAACCTTACAAAATAAGCAGGGAATTTTACATCTTGCATAGTTAACCTCATCACATAAAACTAAACACAGTGTGAGGCATAAACCCTCCTGCACACCACTCTAGCATTACTAACCACTTCCAAGAGAAAACAAACATAAAACTCATCCATGTAAAAATTCCCCTTCCTAAGCCACTGGAACCAACCTTAACCACTTTGCACAAAGACTCCCACTTTAAAATAATCTCCCAAAATCGCCTTAATTTCACTAATCAAGCACATTATTTAAAACAAGAACACAAATACCCAATGCAAACATGAAATCAACATATATTAACAAATCATCCATTAAATTATTATGAAAGAAGTTAGTATTTAAAAGAGATAATCTAATTGAATCCTTTAAATAAATCCCTCAATTATCTAATTATAACTAAATCAATCTCTTTTATTTTCTATTTAATTTTATAATTCACTTATCTATGAACCAATTTATTACAAACTAGATATATATTCTTTTATTAATTTTTTTTTTTATAAACATATATTCATATATATTTATAAATATATGTATGTATATATATATATATAACATATCTACACACACACATACACATATTCAAAGCTAAGTAAAATTATTGAAGATCAAATTTATGAACTACCATTGAATAAAAAATATAAAGTATGCAAAGTGAATACCAAATTCAATGAATTCCATGTACACTTAATATTCAAAAAAAATTGAATCTAAAGAATAGTGAATAATTTGAATTCCAACATATTTACATTCATCAAATAAAAAATAACAATAGAATTTTACATTGAATGTCAAATATAATACACAACCATTGAACATTCAATGTAAAATGAAAAAAACTCAGGCAAATAAATCACCTCAAACCATATCTCAATAGAGATAAGCATTGATCATACAACATAGAATATAGCCTTCAAGATAAAAATAATTGATGTATGTAGTAATAAGATGGAATGAAGAATTGAACTCTCCATTCATAAGACTTTCCCCCAATTTAAAATTGCATTTTCCAAAATCACATACACAACATAAAAAAGAAGGACACCATGTATATATATAAAGCATCGAATAAAATAGAAATAGATATTTAACTCTTTAATTTGTTGCAACATAGCCAGTCCGCTAAGATGAAAGGGTAGAACATAAATACAAAAATTTCATTTTGTATTTTATGATATCTAATGCCAAGCATGGTGCATAAACAATGAACCTATGTTGGAAACTAGGAACACTTAGAGGGAGGGGGTGAATTAGTGTTCTAAAAATTTCAACTTTATTAATCTAATATTTAAACCACTTATAGCTTTGAACTGAAAGAAAGATGCAAACATAGAAATAAATCATCCACAACACCATAACACAAGGATTTTGACGTGGAAACCTTGTTAGGGGAAAAACCACGGTGGAGGTCAATCTACAATTTGAGTACTCAAATATAAGTTTTACAAAATGGGAATGCACTTGCATTCATGCTCGCTGCCTAGAGCTCACTTCTCAAAATAGAAAGGCTCGCTAAATTACAATCAGTGTCAAAAGAAATCAGAGGTTGTGAAATATGAATTAGGATCTACAAATAACTGAGAATAGTTTCTTGACCTTCGCTCTAATTTTTCTCTTCTACTCTACTCTACTATAATTCGTATCACAAATCTTATATGCATAGGTGAAATCGCTCTACTATCCTTTTGAACTTCACATCACACACCAACACACTTCGCACTTCTATAAAAATGGTATAATCGATCACTTATATATATCCACAAAAAGAGATTCAATCAACCATATGTCGACTTTAATAAAACATAAAATATTTTCTAACTATTGGCTAAATCCACAAATTATTTTCAATGCACATCATCCAAATTTGGCCATAGCATAGTGAGGACCTAAATAAGCATGTTCAAAGACAACAAAATTTAAACAACTACTCCTTAATCACCCGCAACGGTTATGTCCACCAAGTCGACCTTCTAGCACTGATAAACAAGAAATCAATAAATCAGATCTCCTAACTCATACACCAATTGATGCTACAACAGAAAACTCAAGAGTAATATATTATAGTTGTCCAATGACCTTCCCTGAGATCCACAACTCAAACGGGTAAACTTGTAATGCAAATAGATTCAACTTCAATTAGATACCCTGTTCTTCATTTTGTCTCTCGGTATGAACAAATACTGAAGTGTGGACTAGATTAATGAGCTAGGTTGCCATCAATGACAACACCAGAAGCCATAGGCCAAAAATCACCCCCTTTGGAATTGATGGCAACAATTAGTGAAAAATGACTAAGTGTTGGAATCATTATACTACAATCCTTCAATACTTCAAAAAAGTTATAACTGAAACATCTCCCCCTAAGTTTGATAAGGAATTTTTCACTACTCTCTCTACCCCTTTGAAATCAATGAAAAAATAAAAAATTCCTTACAGTAATCCCTTATGAAGTGTAAAAAAAACTTGCTTATTCAAAAAGTGGTTCAAAACTTTGAAGACATAAATCTACTACTTGAGTTAAAAGATTATTTAATACTTCTCTTTTGAATCTCCAGAAGAAACTTCTTCCATGATTCTACTGCAATCCTGATGATTATGATCATGTTGTTATTTTCAAATGTCTGATTGATAATCTTGATGAGGGATTCTCAAATGGTTATGGCTTCCTCCATTATCTCTCATTTTCTTAGTATTTCAATCAGCTATTCTAGTCTACATTCTGTTATATCCTTCACTTTTCAAAAGGTGTCAACAATCCTATTTCTGGTGTTTTGAACATTTGTATGCTCTATCTATAATTCTTGAATCCTTTTCTTGACCGCACCATCTTGATCCTAGAACATGTTAAAGTTTTGTCCAATACTGTTTAGTTTAGTTTCAATTTGTTCCAACTTTTCTTTGTACTTTCCAATTGCATGAGGCCAACAAAGAAAATAGTTGTAAATGTTGTTTGTTGTGTTTATGCATAGGCTTAGCTAATTCATGTGCCTTTTTAGCTTGGTGAAAGATAATTTCTATTGCTTCTTCAGATGTAAGATTACTTCTTCTTCTTCTTCCCTATTATGAGACTCAGAGTCCATTATTTCCTTAATGCATTCAATCATTTCTTTTGGCAATGTATTAAACAAACTCTCTAACTTAGTAGGTTTGTGCACAAAGTGAGCACTTAATATGTTTAAAATCATGTCCTACTCATATGAAGGTCTAATAGACCATAATTTTGCAATTTTTTGCATTCCACCTTCCTCATGAATAAGACGCAATAGTTTTTCTTTGGTTAAGTCATCCTTTTCTTCACTTTATTCTGTCTTAGCCTTTTCTTGTTTTGGTTCAACTATTTCTAGTTCTTTTCCTTGGGTGTCCTTAGTTTCCTTATCAGATTCCTCACCTAGTACATCTACGACCACTTGTTTTTTCCTTTCCCTTCATTTCTTGGAGTCTTGCATACTGGAGGAGTACAGACAACAATTTATTTTTCTGGTTTCTTCTTCTTCTCCATCTCACCAGAGGAGGAACCAACTTCAAGTGCCCTTACCGGAAGGGAAATACAAATTGACCCAAAATTTCCTAGCAAAACTTTAAGGAATCTTTCATATGCTTGATCACAGTTTCCCAAACTTATAGAGTGTATGTAAATAGTTTTGCACACCGGTTCACTCTCTTTCCATATTACATTGTTGTTCATCAGTAAGATATTTAGAAAGTACATCACAAGACATATAATCAAGGTACCAAACCTGAAAAGGTAATCTTTCATCTTTGTCAATTGCACATTCGCCATCAATTGATCTTTCAGTAATCCACAAAGGTCAAAATTTTGATCTTCCGTTATCATCTTGTCTGAAATGTAAACAACACCTACCAAAGTTGCACCTTCTTTGTTTCTAAAAAAAAAATTGTAGGATAATCCATGAGCAATGTATATTGTCATCGAGTCTTTAATTGTCGAGATTATTAATACCCTTTGATCTCCAAGAACTCCAATTAGGGTTTCAACTTCTTTATTCCATATAGACTTCTTTCTTGGTATATCCCCAACTTTGTGTAATCTAGTTAAATTTCTAATCACTTCTTCTGAGATATGGTAGGGTTTATCCATAATTAGAGTATCATCATTCCTCCTACTCAGAATAGGATTAACGATTTATGTGTTCTTGAAATAGGGAAATTTACTCCAAATGTCCAAGCTTTTGTGTTTAGCTTCTTTTATCCATTTCAATTCATTAAGTGACAAAAAGTTCCTTACGGCTCTAATCTTCTCACTGTTATACTCATCTAGATTGATTATTCCTTTGATTTCTTCCATTTTTCCTTCCATACTCATGTTTCATTTTTATCAACCGCACACCGAATTAAATGAAAATTTCTGAAGTACCTAATGAATTAGGGTTTCATTGCTAAATTTCCTTCACACCTTCAAAATTTTGTTGCAGAGAACTCTCCTCATTTTCTTTGAAATAAAGTGAAAAATGAGGGTTTCATATTGCTTTTTATAACTCACATACCTAACCTTCTGTCGTAATAAATTCTTTTTCCCTAGGTATTCTGGATACCCTACTTTCTCAGTCAGAGAGAGAAGAATTCTTTTGCACACCTTAAATTGTTTGAATTTCCTTGAGAGTGTTTTCCAATGCATTTGTAGATAATTAATACAACTTTTGGCAGTCTTCCGCATTTCGGTACTAGCTATGGATAGGGGAAAAAGGAATTTCTAGAAAAACTCCCCCTAGAGAAATGGTCTGAGATCAATTCCTGGAGGAATTATCAGAAGCAAGTTCCGGTATAGAACCATATCCTATATCAGAATCATTATTCCTTACCCATGTCTTATTCATCTAATTTCTTATTTCATCTAAAGTCACTTTTCCTTTTTCTTTATCATCTTTTTGTGGATTTCTTCTTTTATATGCTAGACCTCTTCGATTCATATTTTTGTTTCAGTATAATCTTGCAATGTGACCATATTTGTTGCAATTATAACGCACAACATTTCCTTGTCTAGACCAGTCATTCCTTTGATTTTTTCTTGATTTGTATTGGTCAACAATATGCATGATTCTTTGACAAGTATAAAAATTGACATTTCTTTTATTGACGAAGTGGTTTGACACATTTCTACATTCAATTGACTTATGACAAAAATTATTGCAATTAAAACATTGATCGAGGAATGATGGATTACTTGGTTTCATTTTACTTCTACATTGACAAACCATATGACCTTATTTTTTACAAGCAAAACAATATCCATTAAACTTTTGAGAATTAGGTTGTCTTACCATATTCCTTTTTTCTTTGTTCATCTGATTTCCTTTCCTAGAATTCCTTTGTCTAGATCCAGAACTTTCTCCTTTCTCATATCCAAGACCTCGCTTGTCATTTCCATTCTTTTGACCTTGAGTTAGCTCATCAAGCTTCACTGAGCTAAGATTGAACTTCTCCTTGTATTCACTTGCAATAGAAAGCTCATCTTTGAGAATAACAATATGTTTTTCAAGCTCTTCTTCATTGTTTCTGGATTGTTACAGTTCAATCTTTAACTGAATGATTTCTCCATTAATTCTTATGCATTCATCAGATCTTCCTTTAAGGACTGAGCGAGATTCTCCTCATTCTTCTTTCTTTCTTCAATCTCCTTAGTTAGCTTCATCACCATAGATTTCATCACATGCTTTAGGGTAGCATTGTCTTTGGAAAGCTTTTCACATTCTTCAGTTATTTCTTTCAAGGTTTGATTCAGGTGAACATCATCCATGAATTTTCTCTCTTTTTGCTTAATTTGATCATAGAGATCCTTTTTCTTTTCCCTAGATTTAACAATTTGATCCTTCAATGTTAGAATGAATTTCTTAGCACCCCTAATATTTTCTTTCAATTCCTGGACTTCTACTTTGGACTGATCAAGATCATCAAGTGCCACCAAAAGCTAATATTGAAGACTAGAAGAGTCCATTACATTCCAAGATCCACATCAACCTTCTAAACTCATTCTAAGGAACTAAGATCTGATACCAATTGTTTGAATCTGGGAATATTGAGAGGGCAGGGTGAGTCAGTGTTCTACAAATTTTAACTTTATTAATCTAATATTTAAACCACTTATAGCTTTGAGCTAAAAGATAGATGCAAACATACAAATAAATCATCCACAACACCATAACACAAGGTTTTTTATGTGGAAAACGTGTTAGGGGAAAAACCACAGTGGAGGTCAATCCACAATTTGAGTACTCAAATATAAATTTTACAAAATGGGAATGCTCTTGCATTTAGGCTCACTACCTAGAGTTCACTTCTCAAAATAGAAAGGCTCACTACCTTATAATTAGTATCAAAAGATAATAGAGGTTGTGAACTATGAATTAGCATCTACAAATTCTTGAGAATAGTTTCGATTAAGCACATTAGTCAATTTCTTGACCTTTTGTCTGATTCTACGCTTCTGCTCTGCTCTACTATAATTTGCATCACAAATCTTATATGCACAGGTGAAATCTCTCTACTAACCTTTTGAACTTTGCATCACACACCAACACACTTTTCAATTTTATCAAAATGATATAACCGATCAATTATATATATCCACAACAAGAGATTCAATCAACCATATGTCAGCTTGAATTCAACATAAGATACTTTCCAATCGTCGGCTAAATCAACAAATGATTTTCAATGTGCATCATCCAAAGTCAACAATAGCATAGTGAGGACCTAAATAAGCATGTTCAAACACAAAAAAATAAAACAATTACTCCTTAAACATCCCCAATGGCTATATCCACCAAGTCGGCCTTCTAGCACTGATAAAGAGGAAATGAATAAATTAGATCTCATAAATCATACACTAATTGATGCGAAAACAAAAAAATCGAGTAAGATATTCAAGATGTCCAACAAACTTTGCTGAGATCCACAACTCGAATGGATAAACTGGTAATGTAGATAGATTCAACTTCATTCGGGTACCCTATTCTTAATTCTATCTCTCGGTATGAACAAATACTTAAGTGTGGACCAGATTAATGAGTTAGGTTGCCATGAATTAAAACACCAACATCCATATGCTAACAACCTCAACTACAACGTAATCAAAAGAAAAACATAGTATACAAAAACAAATAAAATGTAGAGGAGAGAAACATTAAGCAATGAAGACGTATATATAAACTGTCGAATGTCTTTAATAAGCAATATAAACTAACGAAAGCCATTAAAAGGTTTATTGATTTCTCGATTTTGTATGACAGCAGTGGGATAAGCTGAAAATCAATGACTTTGGTGGCAGTGAGGGAACTGACATAGCCTTACAAAGGCTTAAGATACATCCAAAACAAATGCAAATGGAAAGCATTAAGGGCGGCCAACGAATTGGGTTTATTGAATAGGATTCATAAACTTTCAAACAAATGAAAAATAGTAGGAAGGAATAATTCAACACCATTATAAGATCAAGTTTGTAGAATAAGAACATGATAGCTTTTGCAAGGAATCAATCAAAATCTTTGAATTTCTGTAGCGTTCAAAAAAATATCCAAACAATCAAGCAATCATTTACAACAAGCGAAGAGAGAGATAATTCGATTTGCATCACTCAAAGAATGAAGCAAAGAATAAAAACAAATCCAACTTGGATCCAATGCTAGCTGAGACAAGAATTCGATACTGAGATCAATCTTCTACAACAACAACTTCTTCGAAATCCCCAATTTTCCCCATGAAATTTATAAAATAAATTTTTCCTTCACTTCCCAAAAACTAAAAATCAATCCTCATGAAAATCTCTTGAAAAGATAGTTATCTACAAAAAGGAAGGCTGTTAGATTTTTGCAAAAAAAAAATCCAATAAAATGTCTAAAATCTCCAATTAAACATCAAATTTCTTTTCGAAAATTAGTTTGAAGTTATGCATGTGCTCCATAAAAATCCATTCTATCTTTTTATATTATTTTTACTATTTATCCATTATCACATTCCATTATATTCTGATTTTATTATATTTTATTTAATATTACATTACACTTTTAAATTATTAGAAACCATAATCATTAATAAATATATTTATATCTATTTATGAAAATATTTTTTACTTAATAATTTATTTAATACATCAATTAATCAAAAATGACTTTATGAAAAAAATTTAAATTAAACAAACCAAATATCAACAATAATTATCTAAACCCTAACTAGGGTCGAAAGCAAGACCAATTGACCATAGACATCCGACAACATTGAAGAGGTAACGGACTAGATACTCATCCTCCTCAAGGATGATGGCTAGGGTAGGGGACCAAATGTTATCTCTGATCAACTGTTCCATTGGGTTTAAGACATGCTCAGACCTGGCAATTTAGGTGGAGTCAATTCCTAGTACCTGCAACTTGCAATAGACAAAATGGTCGAGCATATACATATACATATAGTCAGGAACACCATGAAAGGGAATCATAGCATAGTAGGGTAATCACAAGTAAGCAATGTGACACTGTCCCTTTCACCCCAAACACATTAACCAAGTAAGCACATCAACTCAAAATAATCAGTTACATATACATCAAAAAAAGATCAATCACATAATGTTGATTAGTCCTGATATTATACAACATCAACTGCTTAATAGCTTTAACACATACCTTTAAATATCCCTATTATTTTACCTCCATCTCCGATTTCCAAAGTTGATTACTTGCACATCCATAGTGAGAAGGGAGGGGTACTACATCCTCCCCCCTAAAAATTGACTTACTCTTGGAAGTCACAACTAAGGTGGAACTAGAACATATTAGTACCAACATCAAAGCTGATTCATTATCTTAGAATTCTACACTTCCATAAAACACAACATAAGTATGCACTAAAAGCACACATTTTCCATCAAATATCCATTATTTATAGGAAAGACATTCCACTTTACTCATTATACAACACTAAATATCATAACATGTTCAACACAAGATCATGATTTCATAGCTTTTTAGATGTATGGAAACATAGTTTATCATTTCATATGTACTATATTCATAATTTAGCATACATTCTTAACATATACACAAAAAATCACATCACCAAAAATCACACCATAAGGCTACACAAGGGTCCATAATGCATTCTAGATAGAAAGAATAGTGGTGCATTACGCACTACACTATGGGTTGTATCCTTTCCACCAATCTTCTGCACCATTGTACCAACATCACCAAGGGATAATTCTAAGGTCTATATGCAAGGATGACAAAAAAAGGAAAAATAACCTCAAGAGTACAAGCAACTAAGCCAATGTAATGGGATCATATGAAACCAGAAAGCCCAGTGTTAGATACATGGGCTTTGATACTAACGTCCCATTAAGGAACCCCAAAGGAAAACACAAAACATGACTTAATAACAAAACAATTTTTTTATATATAATAAATAACATTGAACTGCATGTCAAAGCTAAACATATAATCTAACCTAAGTCCTATAAGGTTCCATGATTATGCTACTAACACAACTATAAACTAGAACTAGAATTATTTCATTAATAAATATGTTAACATGGTTTATCTAATAATACAATTCATTTTAATCCATCACATTAAATGATTCTACAATATACATCTCCATAACATTTCATCCATTAAACATCATGAAAGATTATTTACAAACAACTAGCAATATATATACACATTAGATTACATGAGAATACATTATAATTTGTTACATTGTGACATTGTTTACATCAATGCTTCCCTGAATGCAATTGGGAAGAATACATCGGATTACAATGAATGGTACAACTAATATACAAGTCAAATCCATATACATAAAACACTATCTTCTAAAACTAGATCATGAACTAGAATCGGCTATATGAAGTACAACCTCCATGCACATGAACAATTAGTAAGGAAACCCAATGGAGGAAAAAGAACCAACCTCCTGACTATGTGGAACCCTAAGGTCCACCCTAGATGCTAGGAGATAACATAAGGTCCCACTACAAATAAACAATCAAGAAGACATAAGGATAACATAAACAATGACTATATATGGTTCCAACACAACACTGCAACAACATAAACATCCTAAACAACACATACATTTCTTAGAACACTAACTTCACTTCCAGAGGCTCTCACACAATAGAAATAAAGGAGATAACTAGGGTATGCTAGACTGCAATAGGGAAGAGTTTCATCGCATGGTCGTAACATGGGTTGTCTTGGTAGTCTCTCACTAGACCCCGACCCCCATCTATGGTTATCTTGGTAAACCTCTCATTAGGTCCCAAACCCATAGGGTGACACATTTAGAACCAATGTTCCTTTCGAAAGGACAAGAAATTTGGTCTTGCCAATCAGACCATCCCGACCCATCCTTAGCCTAAACGAGCACTATCGGCATGGGTGAGGCACCCAATAATCTTGTTTACTATGAAATCTACCCATACCTTAATGTATTTTTAGGTTTTCATTGGATTAAGAAACTCTTTAATGGGCTGTCCTAGTCACCACTTTGGGTTTCAAACCCCATTGAGAGCCACTCCCCCTACTTGGAACTAGTAAAACGTACAAAACAAGCAAGGAATGTACAATCTTGCACACTTAACCTAATCACATGAAACCAAACACAATACAAGGCATAGACCCTCTTGCACACCACTCAAGCATTACCAACCACTTCCAAGAGAAAACAACCATAAAACTCATACATGTAAAAATTCTCCTTCTTAACCCTCTGGAACCAACCTTAAACACTTTGCAAAAAGACTCCCACTTTAAAACAATGATCCAAAATCACCTTAATTTCACTAATCAAGCACATTATTTAAAACAAGAACAAAAATTTCCAATGCAACCATAAAATCAACATGTATTAACAAATCATTCAGTAAATGATTATGAAAGAAGTCAACATTTAAAAGAGATAATCTAATTCAATCCTTTGAATAAATCCCTCAATTATCTAAATATAATTAAATCAATATCTTTTATTTTCTATTTAATTTTTTAATTCACTTATCTACGGATCAATTTATTACAAAAAAACTATATATTCTTTTACTAACACTTTTTTTTATAAACATGTATTTATATACATTTATAATATATATATATATATATATATATGAAAGCTGAGTAAAAGAATCAAAGATCAAACTTATAATCTACCATCGAATACAAAATATAAGTATGCACAATGAATACCAAATTCAATGAATTCTATATACACTGAATATTCAACAAACCCCGAATCTAAAGAACAACGAATACGCCAAATTCCAATGTATTTACATTCATAAAATAACAAACAAATAGAAAAATTTTACATTGAATTTCAGGCATAATACAAAACCATCGAACATTCAGTGGCAAATTAAAAAAATCAGGAAAATAAGTTGCCTCAAACCATATCTCAAGAGAGACAAGCTTTGGTCATACATCATAGAATATAGCCTTCAAGATAAAAAGAATCGATGTATGTAGTAATAAGATGGAACAAAGAATTGAAATCATCATTCATAAGACCTTTCCACAAATTTAAAATTGCATTGTTCAAAATCAAATACACAACACAAAAAAAGAAGGATATATATATATATATATATATAAAGCATCAAATAAAAGAGAATTATAGATTTAGCTCTTTAATTTGTTGTAACGCATCCAGTCCGCTAAGATGAAAGCACAAAAAATAAATACACAAATCGCCTTTTGCAATTTATGATATCTAATGCCAAGTATGGCGCATAAACCATGAACATCAACTACAAGGTAATCAAAAGAAAAACACAATATACAACAACAAATAAAATGTAGAGTAGAGAAACATTAAGCAATGGAGGCATATATATAAACTATCTAATGCATTTTATAAGCAATATAAACTAGCACTTGCACCCCAATAAGGTATAATGCTTATGCCGATAGGCTGAGCCCACATTATTTACGACCATGAAAAGAAGTGGACGATGTGAAGAAAGCAATGATCTATCTAACCTATCCCTCTCTACCTCTCCCTCCCTCCCTCCCCCCTTCTCTCTCCCTCCCTATCTCTATCTCACTTATCCCTCTCTACCTCCCTCTGTCCCTTTACTGTCCTCTCTCTCTTTTTCTTTATCCTTCCCTCTCTACTTCTTTACCCTCCTCTCTCTTTCTCTATCTCACCTATCCCTCTCTACCTCTCCCTCCCTCCATCCCCTCTTCTCTCTCCCTCTTTCTCTTTCCTTCCCTCTCTACCTGTCCCTCCCTCCATCCCACCTATTTCTCACTCTCCTTCCCTCTCTAGTTCACTCCCTCTCTCACTTATTCCTCTCTACCTCTCTCTCCTTACCCCTCTAATTCTCTATGTCTCCCATATCCCTCTCTACCTCTCCCTCCCTCCCTCTCTCTCTCACTCTCTTTGGCTCTCTTTTTCCTTCTCTACTTCTTTCTATTCCACCTCTCTCTCTCTCCCTATCTCTATCTCACTTATCCCTCTCTACCTCCCTCACTCCCTTTATCCTCCTATCTCTCTCTCTCTCTTTCTCTATCCTTCCCTCTCTCCTTCTTTTCCCTAATCTCTCTCTCTATCCTTCCCTCTCTACTTCTTTTCCCTCCTCTCTCTCTCTTTCTCTATCCTTCCCTCTCCACTTCTTTACACTTCTCTCCAATTCATTCCAAAAGCAACACTTCCTATACAACTTTAGTTTTCATTTTTCTATTTGTTTAGGTTTGGATTTTATAACACAAAACAAGTTTTATTTTTATTAAAAATTTATGATATTATATTATTTATATTATTTATTATATAGATTATATAGATTATATTATTCTATTTTATTTATTATATAAATTATTTTATTTTTTATTGTTTTGATTTTATAACAAAGAAAAAAAATTATTTTTATTAAAAATATACTATATTATTTTATTTATTTTATTTAAAGAATCTTTTTTATTTTATTTATTATATAAATTATTATTATTTTTTATTTATTACATAAATTATTTTATTTTGTTTTATTTATTATATAAATTACTATTTTATTTATTAATTACATAAAATATTATTTATTTTATTTTATTTTAATTCCATGCAAATTTCCTATACAATCTAGGTAGAAATTTGTAGCTTCTGGGAGGCTTCCAAGACGAGATATGGTCGTGGCACTCTCAATTCCACACCACAGGCATACATGTCAGAGGGAAAGTGCATGCAAGCTTCAACGTGTTATAACATTTAATTCTGCTACAAAGCATCCCTCATCCCTAATACATAGCAGATTGCCAGTGGCCTGCATGCATATATGTGTAGTGCCTAGTGTCTGGTGCTTGGTGCTTGTCTCTGCCCCTACAGTTAACAAATGGGCATGCCGGAAAAGTATTTGGATGCGACTTTGGTACCCGCATATATGATCTTGATGAGCTTATACCATGTTTATCTAGTTTACAAGATCGCCCGCCATGCCAAGACCACAGTAATAGGTGTCAATAACATCAACAGGCGCCTATGGGTGCATGCCATTATAAAGGTGAACAAATACTCTGTCTGCCAATAATTTCATTGCAAAATTGCAAAGAATTGCAAGTTTAATTTGACATGATTTTGTATAAAAGGATGAAGAACGGAGTCTTGGCTATGCAAATGATCAAGAACAACATAGTGGTGTTGACCCTTCTGGCCTCCACCGACATAACGCTCTGCTCTGTGCTGGGACTACTGCTGGGAGTGGGAAGTCGGCCTGATAGCTTACTCTGTATGGGAGGACATGATCGGTGACCTCGCCTCTCAAGTCTTTGTTGGTGTTGGTGTCTTTTCTGGTGGCCTTTGTATGCCACGCCCAATGCGTACGCTATTACAGTTACGTCAACTTTCTGATCACCATGCCGCCCTTAGAGGCGAAGATGGAGAGAAGTGATGCTCATGATGAGTACGTGAGCACAGTGTTCCATGAAGGGTATCCCCTGTCGTAAAGTTCATGGGGTTCCCATCAGCGTCAGACTGCTGGCGGTTCCCCACGTATAATAGCCTATCGGCTAATTATCCAATGCCATAAAATATTTATCGATTGCTCCATTTTGTATGATAGCAGTGGGATAAGCTGCAAAGTAGTGACTTTTGTGAGAGAGAGAGGGCGCTAAAATAGCCTTACAAAGGCTTCAGATACTTCCAAAACAAATGTAAATTGCAGGCATTAAGGGAGGCACACGAATTGGGTTTATTGAATAAGCCTCAAAAACTTTCAAAGAAATGACTAACAACAGGAAGAAATAATTCGACACTATTATAAGATCAAGTTTGCAAAATAAGAACATGATAGATTTTTCAAGAAAGCAATCAAAATCTTTGAATTTATGTAGCATTTAAAAACACATCCAAACAATCAAGCAATCACTTACAACAAGTAGAGAGAGAGAATTCAAATTGTATTACTCGGAGAATGAAAAAAAGAAAAAAAACAAAGCCAACTTGGATCCAATGATGGTTGAGACTTACAAATATCAAATTTCCATAGCAACAACAACTTTGAAATCCCCAATCAATATTTTCTATAATTTCCTAATTTTCCTCACGAAATTTACAACATAAGAAATTTTCTTCGCTTTCCCAAAAAAAAAAATCAATCCTCATGAAAATCTCTAAAAAAGATAATTATCTACAAAAATGAATGTTAGATTTTTTAAAATAAAAAATCAATAAAATATCTAAAATATCCAATAAAACATCCAATTTCTTTTCGACAATCAGTCCAAAGTTATGCATGTGCTCTATAAAAATTCTTTCTATCTTTTTATATTATTTTTACTATTTATCCATTATCACATTTCATTATATTCCAATTTTATTATTTTTATTTAATAGTACATTACACTTTTAAATTTATTAGAAGTTCCATAATCATTTAAAAATATATTTATATCTATTTATTAAAATAATTTTACTTAATAATTTATTTAATACATTAATTAATAAAAAATGACATTTATCAAACAAATTTAAATTAAACAAATCAAATATCAACAACAATTATCTAAACCTTAACTAGGGTCGAAAACAAGACCAACTGGCCACAAACATCTAACAACATTGGCAAGACAATGAACTAAATACTCGTCCTCTTTGAGGATGATGGTTAGGGTAGGGGACCATATGTTATCTCTGATCAACTATTCCATTAGATTTAAGGCATGCTCAGACCTACCAATTCAGGTGGATTCGATGCCTAGTACTTGCAACCTGCAACACACAAAACTGTTGAGCATATACATATACATATTATTAGGCCCACTGTGAAAGGGAATCATAACATAACAGAATACTCATAGGTGAGCAATGCAACACTATCCCTTTCACCCCAAACACATCAACCAAGTAATCACATCAACTTAAAACAATCAATTACTTAGACATTAGAATAAGATCAATCACATAATGTTGATTAGTCCTCACAATATACAACATCAACTGCTTAATAACTAGCTTTAGCACATACCTTTAAATATCCCTTTTATTTTACCTTCATCTCCAAGTTCTAAATCTGATTACCTGCAGATGCATGATGAGAATGGAGGGGCACTATAGACAATGTATTTAATATTAAATTAGTATTTGTTAGGAAGGATCATATCAATCCAAAATTTTATGAAATAAATATAATATAAATTATTCCTTTAACTCCTTACATTTCTTAAAGAACCAATTTGAAGATGTGAAAAAAGAATTTTTAAAAGAGTTACATTTTATTGTAACATCAATTAATCAACTCATCAATATTATAACCACTTGTAAGGATTTTGAAAATCAAATGTTCAGGAATATATGATACCTTGATGGCTATTGAATATCAATCATCACAATCGCTTGTCAAACATGTATAATGAATTGAATTGGTTGAGAATATGTCTAAGCTATCTTGGATAATTTAAGTTCACATTTACAAGGAATTAGAAGAATGAAAAGAATTATCAATAATATTATCATAAGGGAGGATTATGTCTACATTATTGAAAAAAATTGACTTAAATTTGATATAAATTTACGATTGAAAGTGCATGTCACATGGCAGTTCACATTCTTTTGTGATTTATTTAATATGGTTTTCACATGGAATTTTTTATATTACCCTAACCATTAAACCTATAAGTATGTATTGGAAACTCATTTGAAAAGTTTGTAAACATGATTTTAAATTAACACAAATATTTTTCTCCTCTATTCTCTATTCTCTATTATTTTCTATTATTTTATGTTTTACAATTATGGGTATGTGTAGGATCATGATGGGCCAAAAAGTGGTAATATGTAATGTATATGATGGCCCATGTGGCTAACGACTTCTTTTACGAAAATTTGATGAAACGAAAAAAGTTTTTAAAAGAAATTCTCAGCTTTCCACCAATATAAATTATTCTTTGCTTTGAATTTAATAAATAATTATTATTCATTTTTTATTTGAATTACGACTAAAGTTCTAATTGATAGGCTGATTGAAAAACATCTATATCTTTCAAACGGTATCACATTTTTTGAATATAAAACATGCATCACATTCTATGATTCACATACTATAGGATTTAAAAAATTAAAAAAAAATCATGAATTTTTTACCAAGTTAAGGTGGTTAGACATACGAGGTTTTATATTTTTTAAAAGTCGTAATAAAAAATTCATAATTAATTATTTACTTGGAAAAAAATTACAAAAAACTATGCATCACATCGAGACATGATTCCTCTACTTATACCTAAAATAATTTAAGAAAATATTATCATTTTATTGTGGTTAGGGTGGTCAAACAGACACCTACTTCTTATTTTTTCCCTGAAATTTAAGTACTACTACATTGAAATTTCAAATTTTCACCAAATAGATTTTTATTTTTTTTAAATAAACCTAGTAGTTTAGAAACTAAACTCAATTTTCTACAAATTCTATTCTTACATATTTTTGAAATAATATAGATAACTTATTCAAATTTTTATGTCAAGTTACCTAACTCTTATTTTTTGAATTTTTATTGCCACTTAAGGGCTTGTTTTTTCCATGATGATCCTGCACATACCCTTACTATGTATTTGATCTTACACTATATATGCATTTAATTTAGGGATATTCAATTAACTTAAAATGTATTCCATAATAGTGGTGTCTTGCTCATGTTGAGATGTTTGTATGGTTAACTTAAACAATTTTTTTGTAATTTATAATTGAATAGTTATTATGGACATTAGTAGTGGGAGTAACCACTTCAACTTGACACTAGAGTAGGGGGTTTCTATTGTAAATTTATAGTTAGTTTATGAGTGAGGGAAAGATCATGATGGGTCAAATAGTGGTAATGAGAAAAACTACTAGATAAAAAAATTCTAATATTTAGACTTGTATTTAGATTTGGATGAATTATTTTTTAAACATTTCTAGCTCAAATATGAACTCCCTCTAAAATTTTCTTGCTATTACCTTAGATTTAGGCAAGTGTGATTTCTAAAGGAATTTACAAAACTATTCATTTAGTAGTATCACCTTAGATTTAGGTAAGGTAAGACTGCCAAAAGAACATACAAAATTACTCATTTAGTGTTATCCAAAAAAATTATACTATATCCTTAAACATGATAAAAAAATTATATAGCTATATTTAATAACAAAAAAAAAAAATTGAAAAAAATATTACTATTAGAGATACATAATATGTATTTTTCCTTATAATTTTAATAGTTAATTAATACTATTTTTTTACTACACTATACATTTTCCTAATAGATATATATTAAAAAAATATTCATAAACTTTCAACTAGTTATATTTTTTTATGTTCGAAAAGGTGCATCACATTCTAAGATTTATTAGCTTTAGGGTAAAAGTTTAAATTTTATACACTTTTCACAAAGTTATCTTGGTCAAAAAATTAATTTATAATATTTTTGTAAGATTGAGGTTAAAAAAATATAAACATATATATATTAAAAAATTCAAAAAATAATTTCACATTTGTTCATGTATTTGTTATTTAAATTCAAAGATTAAAGGAAAAATATTTTCTTTTACTCATAGTTTTGTGGGAATTACATGTGGTTTTAACATATTTTTGTCAATTTTAGTAGTATCTTATTGAAATATCTAATTTTTACCATTGTAATTTTTAAATTAAAAAATAATATTCTATAAACTGCATTCAATTTCCTACAACTTTTGTTACCAGCTTACTTTTAGATTGCATAGATAACTTATTCAATTTATAATATGAAGTTTTAAAGTCAATTTTTACATTTTTATCGTCACTTAGTAATGTTGTCTCACCTTTCTTCAATGCTAACACATTTTTTTAGTTGTAAGCTTTTAGACCTAAGTGAAGAACAATTTACATTTGATTTACTTATTTTCTAAAAAATGTATGAGTTTTAAGATTAACAAGCTTAATTTTCTTTACCCCTCTCTCCAACCTTACTTTTGGAGATATTTTATTCATATTTGAAGTTCTTTAA
The DNA here is from genome assembly GCA_007115665.2 of Sequoiadendron giganteum. Classification (NCBI taxonomy): domain Eukaryota; kingdom Viridiplantae; phylum Streptophyta; class Pinopsida; order Cupressales; family Cupressaceae; genus Sequoiadendron; species Sequoiadendron giganteum. Next base: position 99,152,048 of record CM021101.1, read on the forward strand.
GTTAGCTACAATTTTGGTTCTAATTTTTTTTCTTTTAGTTGTATGGTTTTTGGGTAAAAAAAATTATTTGAAATTCACAATTAGGATGTTTTTCAATTGTTGGTGTGAATGAGAATATTTCCTAACTAGTTATTAGTGAGGACCTATTAACATCATTAACAAGTTTACTTAGGAGTTAGTTTCCTCGGTGGTATCTAGAAACTAGTATTTAATTGGGCCATATATGATTAATAGGGATGTAGTTATCTAGGCATTCAATATTTCCCTCATGCATTTATAATTATGCATTAGGCATTTAATATTTTCAACAAGGTTGTTATCCAACCTCCTCTCTCCTTGCCTATATAAGAAAGGCTCTTGTACATTTGTAAATCATCTCATGAGTTCTATCTCAAGACGTTCATAGATCATCATTCGATCAAGTTGTCTTCTTGCTCATGTTGCAACACTTTCTTATTCATGTGGATGGTATTATTCTTAGGTGATCCTTTGAAGTTTGGCCAACTTCATTCAGGTTATTGTTCATATTTCCAACATCAATCTCTAAGGTATCTTAATTGAGGTTTAAAATTGATATCCTAGAATTCATGTTAAAATTAATTGTTTTGAAGTTTAAAATTGTCATTGAATTTGGTTTGCATTCTTTGTTTTGAGATTACAAATATTTAAGTATATTTTTGAACTATATATAATTTGTTTTGTATCTCTACATTATTAGATTTCATGGATGATATTTTGTATTTTATTAAATCCCCTTGAATAAAACAACCAAAATACTTATATATTGTATTATTTTGATTATCTCTTCAACTATTATTATTTAAAATAAGACACCTATTATTATTCCAATTTATTGATTTACCAAAACACATAAAAAAAAAATGAACAAAATTAAAAGAAAAGAAAAAGCAACTTTCAAGCACAATAAAAACTGGAATCGTTTCTAAAATGAATGAATCAAATACAAAAGAAATTATATAAATGAAGTATAATCAACTATGCCATAATATGGCTCATCTAATATAATATAACTATGAACTAATGTGATCACATGCTGTATGATCCTCAAGTCCTATGCCATCCATAAAATGAGGAGTATTATAAATATAAGCAAAGGGTACAATATGACATGGAGTAGGATCAGGGTGCTTAAATGTAAGCATAAACAAGTTGAACAAAATTATTTATAATTCAAGTCAAACATTTTAAAACACATAAAAATCAGTAAAAACCAAATAGCTAAAACTAATTTATTAAAGTCAAAAACATTGGTGGGACTTTTAGCAACATATACAGTACCAGAAAATATATTCAATTAAACAACTAAAATAAGAGTCAGAAATGAACGCAAATAACGCAGGAAACTGAAGAAGGACGTACACGGTTTTCAAATGTCTTGTGTAACGCCCGCACCAGAATTAGTAACTTCTTATCATCTAAAATGCAACCTGCTAAAAGAAGAAATACTTGGTGAGAATTTAATCAAGTTATACACTGCCTGAAATATATTCAATTAAACAGATGAAATCGTTAATGTTAATAACGAAGTCAAATGAAGAAGTACGTGCCGGAAGTTGAAAATATAAATTGGTCGACTGCAATCGTCATTGAAAATGTCACGTTGAATTTAGTAGCTGGATTGTGTCAGATTATATTGAATTTAGAAATCAGTTTGTGTCCTAGTTTCTGATCAGATTATATTGAATTTAGTAACTAATTTGCATCATAGTTTCTGATCAGATTATATTGAATTTAGTAACCATTTTGTGTCATAGATTTTCATCAGATTATACTAAATGTAGTAATCAATTTGCGTCATAACTTGTGATCAGATTATATTGAATTTAGTAACCACTTTGTGTCATAGCTTCTTATCAGATTATATTGAGTTTAGTAACCAGTTTACGTCATAGCTTGTGATCAGATTATATTGAATTTAGTACGCCACAGAAATGCAACAGAAAACATAGAATTTGATGTATACATACGTTGAATCACCAAGTCTCGTAAGGGTTAAATCTTTATTTTGCTTTCTTTGCAGCCTAAATCTAATTTAAAGAATAGTAATTGCTTGATATATTTTAAAGTGTGAAATCAAATAATACGAATAAATTATATATGATTTTTTATTTTTTTTGTTGAATTATAATCATGATGACCAGTTGGATGGGCAAAGGGATGAGTCAATAGAAAATTAGAGGAGTTGTGATACAAATAAAAGAATGGATAAAATGTAATATTGTATAAGGTGTAATAAGAAAGGAATAGATAAATAGGTATTAAAATCAACACAGTTTTAATTAGTAAAAGAAGTATAATAGTCATATGTTAAGGTAGCATCACATATAAAATCTTTGAAGATAATTTTTTCAAACATGTCATGTAAGGAAAAGTATGTGAAGAAAATTTAGAAGAGTGAAAAGAGCTTTTGGATAAAATAGTACATAGAGAAGGAATGTTGGCAATGGTCTTACATGGAGGGCCATTGATGGAAGGGACAAGCTCCATAGTTGTAGTCCATGTGAAGAAGTAAAAATAAATGAGAAATGAGTATTGGAAGAATGATGATCCTGTGTAAGTATATAAGGATTATTATGATCAATGCAATTTTAATTAATAAAAGAAGTATAATTGTCATATGCTAAGATAGCATCATATATAAAATCTTTGAGGATAATTTTCCAAACATATTATTGAATGAAAATTATGTGAAGAAAATTGAGAAGAGTGAAAAGAGCTTTTGGTGAAAATGGTACATAGAGAAGGAATACATAAATAGGTATTAAAATCAATGTAGTTTTAATTAATAAAAGAATAATAATAATCATATCCTAAGGTAGCATCATATATAAAATATTTGAGGATAATTTTTCCAAACATGTCATGTAAACTTATATAGGGATTATTATGATCAACATGGTTTTAATTAATAAAAGAAATATACTACTCATATGCTAAGGTATATAAGAATGATGATTGTCTTATAAGAATGATAATCATGTGTAAGTATATAAGGATTATTATGATCAAAGTAGTTTTAATTAATTAAAGAAGTATAATAGTCATATGCTAACGTAGCATCACATATTAAATATTTGAGGATATTTTTTCCAAACATCACATGCAAGGAAAATTATGTGAAGAAAATTTAGAAGAGCAAAAAAATATTTTGGTAAAAATAGTACATAGAGAAGGAATAAATAAATAGGTATTAAAATCAACATAGTTTTAATTAAGAAAAAAATTATAATAGTTATATACTAAGGTAGGATCATTATAAAATCTTTGAGAATAATTTTTCCAAACATGTCAGATAAGGAGAATTATGTGAAGAAAATTTAGAAAAGTGAAAAGAGCTCTTAATAAAAATGGTACAAAGAGAGGGAATAGATAAATAACTATTAAAATCAATGTAGTTTTAATTAATAAAAGAAGTATAATAGTCATATTCTAAGGTAGCATCATATATTAAATCTTTGAGGGTATTTTCTCCAAACATGTCATGTAAGGAAAACTATGTGAAGAAAATTTAGAAGAGTGAAAAGAGCTTTTGGTGAAAATGGTATATAGAGAAGGAATAGATAAATAAATATTAAAATCAACATAGTTTTTAATTAATAAAATAAGTATAATAGTCATATGCTAAGGTAGCATCTTATATAAAACCTTTGAGGATAATTTTTCAAAAACTATCATGTAAGGAAAATTATGTGGAGAAAATTTAGAAGAGTGAAAAGAGCTTTTGGTGAAAATGGTGCATATAGAAGGAATGTTGGAAATGGTCTTACATGGATGGACATTGATGGAAGGGACAAGCTCCATAGTTGTTGTATATTCAAAGAAGTAGAAAAGATATGAAACGAGTACTAGAAGAATGATGATCGTGTGTAAGTATATAAGGATTATTATGATCCACTAAACTTCAATAATAGGTGAATAGTACATTATTTGTTTTTTAGGGTTCTTTTATCCAATTAAAATTATTTGACAAGTGGAATGTGTATAATTAGAGGAGATATTATGACAAGCTCCATAGTTGTAGTACATGTGAAGAAGTAAAAATAAATGTGAAATGAGTATTAGAAGAATGATCATAGTGTGTAAGTATATAAGGATTATTATGATCCTCTAAACTTAAATAATAGGTCAATAACATGTCATTTGTTTTTTAGGTTTTTTTCGCCAATTAGAATTGTTATGATTAGTGGAATGTACATGCAAAAAAGTAAAAATAAATGTGAAATGAGTATTTTAAGAATGATGATTGTGTGTAAGTATATAAGAATTATTATGACCAGCATAGTTTTAATTAATAAAATAAGTATAATAGTCATATGCTTTTGGAGCATCATATATACAATCTTTGAGGATAATTTTTCCAAACATGTCATTTAAGGAAAATTATGTGAAGAAAATTTAGAAGAGTGAAAAGAGCTTTTGGTGAAAATTGGGGATTTGCGAGTGCAAACTGTAGTAATGGAAAAAGCATCCATTTTCCTTACTTAATTTGGGAATAATAGACATAAAATTAACCTAATAATTCCTTGATTTAGTGTTGTAATATGTTGTACACATTTACATTGAATCTACGGCCCTTTTAACAAAATGTACCTAACTTGTGCCTTATTTAGGGTGTTGTAAAGTGTTGTATTACACTTTCACACTTATCTAGGATTTCATTAATTAGTTATGGTTTATTGAGCTTAATTGGCCCCTTTAATTGAAATTTAAGCTTTATTAATGACTCTTTATGAACGATCTATCTCGACACCCAATAATGATTTTGCATGACATTTAATTTGGAAAATTTAAGGTCCTAAAAAATAGTGCTAGGACCCATCCACCTTTAGTGGTGAATGGGTCCTCTCAACATAAGACACCCCTTTATTTACATTTTTGACATGGGTTTCTAATGTTATTTCATCCCTTCGAAGCATGGTCCTAGAAATTTGTGCTAGGAACCATTCACCTATAGTGGCGAATGGGCCCTCCTCACATAGGACACCCCTTTTTTAATTTCTTTGAGGCAAGATTCTAATGATTTTCAATCTTAGATCTAGTGTTGGCTTGAATTATTTGAATTTCAAGGTTAATCTCTAGATTTAGTATAAATATGAGGTTAATTCACATAGTTTCACCTAGAAACTTTGAGTAAGCATCCTAAGAGAAAGCTTATGAGTCCAAGGTCATTATAGAGAATTTCAAAGGAATTCAAGGGAAGATTATCAAAGTCTTATTGCAGCAATTCAAGATCATTTCATCATGTCAAATGCATAGTGCATTCAAGCATGTTGTTGATGTAGCATTGAGGATCTATTTGCCAGCTTAGTTTCACACCTAATTTGAGATAAAGATCTACATTATTCATGGTCACTTCATGTTATTTTGCTTATCTACATTCCAAGACAACTTCCATGGTATCAACATTTCATTATTTCATGTTTCATGCTCAATCTCATTATTTCATCATTTGGTTTAATTACCTATAAGGGGTTTGACTTAAGGCAAACCCCTATTCACTAACAATCATTATTTTTTTCTCCTCTTGAATGTGTGTTTGTAGATTTATAGGTTGAAGATCAAGTGGAGAACAAGTTTGAAGAAAAGTTATCATTCATATTGCAAGAATATAGAAAGAAGGCTAAAATATTTGTTAAGGGTTTTCAAAAGTTGATAATGAATAATCTAATAGTGTAGGCATCAAGGAATAGAACCCAAATCTTAGTTTCAAAAACCCTAGCAGGGACCCATTTGTTACTAAATTCGAATGAGTCCTTTGTGACCTAAAAACAATCTTCTTGCAGCAAGGTACACACCATTCTAGCCTATTGAAACTCCCCTCATAGTTTCTATAATAGTCAAGGTTAGTTTATTAATGTTATTTGCATCATATCACATACAAAATCACATGTTTTGGGGTGAAAATTAGTGGTCTATCATCTTGATTTTGGTATACCCTATTTTTCCCCTAAACATCAATGGTGAACAAGGATTAACGATTTTAAGTAAACAAGGATGTGATACAACAAGTGAAAATGAAATTCATAAAATCTTAGAGAAAATACCAAATGAATATACCAAAGGGTTAGGATATCAAGATCCTCCTCCTAACATAAGTATTATCCTTCCTAAAGGACAACCAATGCCTCATAATAATGATGAAAAATACAGGGTCATTTCGGGTCTTCTAGCTCTTATCCACCTAGAAAAGTACATGAATCTAGCAACCAATGAAGGCCTTACAAAATAAATAAACTAAAATTCCCTTATCCACCAACTACAATCGAACGGAATTTATAGATACTTGTACACCGACGACTAATTACATTACCACCCATAAGAGAGGATTGAAAATAAAATCCTAAGAATACAAATGAATCACACTATTGATATCATCAGGTTATGGGACATAGCATCGATGATTTTCATTCTTTACAAAAAATATTTTGAAAGCTTGATATCATATAAATAATCCCTTAAAGTATGTCTTCCGCTCCTTGTCATGTAATAGTGGTAGGATTTTAACATGCTCACTATTACATGTTATACATTCATGGAAAAATATTTCTTTATCACAAGGAGCAACATATCATCACCCATCTCATCTTATCCTTGTGCTACACTCAATGGGGGCATGGGTTAGCTAGCCTTGTCCTAGTCTTGGTACACATTGTTGTCCCTTTGTCTAGTTATCCACCTTATATTGTACAAACTAAGATTGGGATGTGGGCGACCTGCTTTAGGTTGACTCGCATGTTCCTTACCAGTCCTTTTCTTTTTCATGTTCCTTTATGTGGTTTCATGTGTGTAACACCATGATGTTTCATTTGATGTAAATCTCTCTCTTTTTGTGCATTCCTCTATATGTACCTACTTTCTTCTCTATGTTGTAAACATTTTATCTTTTTCATTTATCTTTTATTTTCCTTTTGGGGATGATGCAAGGCATCAAGACATTCATTTCTCTTCCATGTTGACCCAAATTTTTTTACTTTATCTTTCATTTGTCTCTTGTTTTCCTTTTGGGTATGACGTAAGGCGTCTAGACATCTAGGTCTCTTCCATGTTAAACCAAAATGATTTTTCTTTTTTTTTTGCTCTCTTTGTGTCACTCTTCTAGTTCTATGACTATTTGGGGAATGATGACAGTTCTGAGCTCTAAAAAACATATTTTAGCAAAGACATAGTGACCCTGAACCCATAGATCCCTTATGTATTTTTGGGGGCAACCCTTCCTTCCTATTTCATGGTGTAGCTTTATTTCAAAAGTATATGACTTGGCATAGGATTTTTCGAGGAAAGATCTCATGTCTTAGGACAGAACATTGGCTACTTTAAAGCAATTGCTCATAGTAATGGTGTTAGCAACCAATTTTAAGTTTGGGGAATATATCTATGACATCTTTCATAATATTTCATGGCATGATTTGTTTTTCTTGTGACGTATCCTTTTCTTGGTGTTTTCATTAGGTTTGATGTCCTCCAAAAGTGCGATATTTCTAAGCATATGATTTCCCTTGGTGGCACGATGCAAGATGAGAGGCATCCCATAAGTGGAAATTTGATACTCTTTGATTTTTCCTCTCTTGGAGACATTAGGCACAATGTTCCCTAAGAAGAAGGCATTACATAAACAAAGAAAAATATCCTTTAAGAAAAAACTTATAGACACAACATTCAAAAGCATTTACAAAGGCATTACATTGTGGTTTCTTATCAAATTTGTTAGGAGGATAACTTTGGTATGGTATGGGAGGCTAATATGATTCTCTCATTATCCACCTTGTTGGGATAACTCACCTAGTGGACAGACTGAGGCTTCACTACCCTAGAGTGAGCACACATGATTGGGATAACTCACCTAGTGGAAAAAATTAGGTTCCACTACCCCAGAGTGAGCAACATATGTTACAAACAAACAACCCTACTCTATATTGTGTTAGAATGGTTGTGCTTGATCCTTTTCTTTTTCTTATTTTTCTTGGCCTTTGATAGGCTGACTATGTACCTTTATTATTGCTACATACTTAAGAATTTTGGATGTCTACTTTAGGGTGATTTTTTTACAGGGGGAAAACTCTCACTAAAGTGGGGGAAATATGTAGCAATGGAAAAAGTTTCCCTTTTCCTTACTTAATTTGGGAATAATAGACATAAAATTAACCTAATAATGCCTTGATTTAGTGTTGTAATGTGTTGTACACATCCACATTGAATCTAGGGCCTTTTTAACAAAATTTACTTAATTTGTACCAAATTTAGGGTGTTGTAAAGTGTTGTATTACACTTTCACACTTTTCTACAGTTTCATTAATTAATTATGGTTAATTGAGATTAATTGGCCCCTTTAATTCAAATTTAAGCATTATTAATGACACTTTTTGAATGATCTATCCTAACACCCAATAATGATATTGCATGAAATTTAATTTTGAAAATTCAAGGTCTTAGAAAATGGTGCTAGGACCAATTCATGTTTAGCGGAAAATGGGTCCTCTCCACATATGACACCTGTTTCTTTGCATTTTTGACATGGGTTTTTGATTTTTTTTTATCCCCTCGAAGCATGGTCCTAGAAAGTTATGCTAGGACCCATTCACCTTTAGTGGCGAATGGGTCCTCCTCACATAGGACACCCCTTACTGAATTTAATTGTGGCAGGATTCTAATGATTTTCAATCCTATATATGGTGTCATCTTGAATTATTTGAATTTTGGGGTTAATCTCTAGATTTAGTATAAATACGAGATTAATTCACATAGTTTTACCGAGAAACTTTGAGTAAGAATCCTAAGAGTAATTTTATGATTCCAAGAGCATTATAGAGCATTTCAAAGGAATTCAAGGGTGGATTATCAAAGTTCTATTAAAGTAATTCAAGATCATTTCATCATATCAAAGGCATAATGCATTCAAGCATGTTGTTGATGTAGCATTGAGGATCAATTTGCAAGCATAGTTTCACACCTAATTTGAGATCAAGATCTACATTCTTCATAGCCATTTCATGTTAGTTTAAAAATTTGCATTCCAAGGTATCAACATTTCATTATTTCATTTTTCATGCTTCAATCTCATGATTTCATCATTCGGTTTAATTAGCTACAAGGGGTTTGACTTGGGAAAACCCCTAGTCACTAACAATCAATAAGTTTTTATCCTCTTGAATGTGTGTCTAAAGATTTGAAGGTTGAAGATAAAGTGGAGAACAAGTTTGAACCAAATTTGTCAAAGTTGTCATTCATATTGCAAGAACACAGAAAGAAGGCTACAAAATTTGATACAGGATTTTTGAAGGTGATAAGTGAGAATGTGAGAGTGTAGTTGAAAGGTGGAAAATCATTTCTTCTATGCTTGGGAGATAGAATAAAAATCTTCACTCTCTCTTATTGAAGAACAAACCCTAGATATCTCAATGCAAAAGAGAAAGAGATCTTGCAATAAGGTTGTCCTAGGGGTTGATTATAAACAAATAAGGGGCTCACCACCAAGATAGTACTTGGAAACAAAAATTCAATGTAAATCAAAATGCTAAACCCTAATATGATGCAATGCTTCACTAGGATGGAATGTGTACACCTTGAAACTTGAAGGAGCTCAAATGACACTTTGAAATAGTGGAAATTTTGAATTTATTGCTAACTAGGACTCATACGCCAATCTGGATGAATCAATCCCAAATCTGGGTTCCTATGCAGAAACAAGAATTTGGCAAATGGGTATCCAAATCTATAAAAAAATGAATTCTAACCTAAACTATGACTCATATGCCAGAAGTGGTGAATTGGTCTAGTTAGAGTTTTCTAAAATTTTAAAGTCTGAATCTGGTCTTCAAGGTCTTCTCTACACTTCCCAATTGATTTTCGGATCTGAAACCTGATTTATAACCTGTAGAAATCTTCCAATGTCCTTCAATGCAAGGTGACAACTTTGACAACTTTCGACAGTTTGAAAATTTCTCCAAGCTTTATCCTTAATGTATCTTCAACCTAAACCTACAAATCACATACTAAAGAGAGGGAAAATTGTTGTTTTGTTAGTGGATAGGGGTTTTCCTTGGTCAAACCCCATTTTGGTAATCAAACCTTGAAATGAAATGAAATAGGAATTCAGAATGATGAATGAACAAAAAAAGATGTTGTAACTCACCAGAACCTAGTAATGAAGTGTTGTAAACATGTATGAAATGGATCCAATAGATGTATATCTTGGTTCTTAATTGAATATGACAAATTTTGAGTGAAAGGCTAGCTTGAATCATGAAACCCTACATCACAATTGTTACCTCAAAAAAAAACATGATGCATGAAATATTTGACATGATGTTTGATGCTTGAATAATGCTCTAAAATTCTTGATAATCTACTCTTGAATGCTCTTGAATGCTCTTGTGAAATCAAAATTTCTATAAGGATGCTCATTCAACTTGCTAGGTCACTTGATTGCTTGCTAGTTGAAAATGAGTGAAATAAACTTGTATTTATACTTAATTATGCAAGAATTCTTGAAATTACAATACTACAAGCCAACATCAAATCTAGGAGAATAAAATCCTGCAACAAATTTGAATTAATTATTATTTTGGGCCACACGAGACTCATTCACCCAAGGTGGCAAATGAGTCCCATTAGGCATAATTTATGGGATGGTCAAATTCAAAAATTCTTAGAAAGGTGTAAAACCAATATTGGGACCCAAAAATCTAGGTGGGAATCATGCACCCAAGGTGGCGAATGAGTCCCAAAACACCAAATTCAGGCCACACAACCTGAAAAATACCTAAATTATGGTTGGATGTTGATTTTTGTTGGGATTATCCTAAAAAAGAAGCATTAAATGAGGCTTGTGGATGGAAAATAAGGCCAATTAAAGGATAAAGAAGTCCAATTATTAATGACAACCCTAGAAAAGTGTGAAAGTGTGTTACAACACTTTACAACACTCCAAATAAGGTAAGATTAGGTTTGTTTAGTTTCGAAGGGCGCAAGACCTAGTGTGAGTGTGTTAAACACATTACAACACTAATTCAAGACATTATTAAGCTCAATTTTACAAGGGGAGCCCAAACAAGTGTGAAAAATTTATCGACGACATTTTTTGACACTATAGTAGGCATCAACAAACAAAACCCAGATCTTAGTTTCAAAAACCCTAACAGGGACCCATTTTCCACTAAAGGTGAATGAGTCCTTTGTGACCTAAAAACAACCTTCTTACAAAAAGGTACATACCATTATGTACCTTCTTGCATTTTGAATTCTATTTCCATTAGAATTTAGCTTAATCTATTAGATGCACTCTATAGATTATATTTTTTGAGTTAGTTTTCTAATTTTTAATTTTTCTCCTAAAAGCGTTATTTAATAGGGACTGCCCTCCTTGCATAAAAGGTAAATTTTTAGATTCACACTTTGACTTGAATCACCTCAAGGTTCATAGTACTTTCATTTTTTGGATCTCATTTCTTGAATAAAATTAGAGAAATAGATCCATTATACCCCCCCTTTTGTCATCTTCTTATTTTGATGAACCTACATTTTCTATGCTTCATTCTGGTGAACTTGACTTTTGAGCATTGCATTTTTTATTTATTTTTGAGTCTATTTGCACCCTAGATTTAGATTTTTCATTCATTTTTATTGATTTAAGTATCATTTAGGTATGTTTAACTTCTGTTAACTTTTCATTTCATTTAGGGTTTTAGGATTGCATCCTTGCATTCTTTAAATCTGAAAAAATTACAAAAATATCTCATTTTGCAAATAAGTTACAAAGCACTACATCATCATTTACTTGCATTTCAAAATTGCACACCAAATTAGGTCTCCTATTTTTTCATTTTGTCACATTTTGCACTTGCATTCAACATCAATGTCATAAAAAATCAAACATTCACTTGTTGTTTCAGATCATAATCTAGAAACCACTTAAATCATCTCAAAAATCTATAAAATCATATTCAAAAACCCTAACCTAGGACCCATTTTCCCCTTGGAAAATGATTCCAAGTTATCATGGCCATTTCCTAATTTTTTTGGCACTAAAACAACTATTTCTACATTTCATTTGATAAATTTAGTGCATTGTGTGATTTCAAAATTGCATTAAAAAGACATATTTTTAGGTTTTTGGATAGTGTAATTCGAAGATTACCTTTTTTAGAAATACCCTTTCATTTTAAACAATGGACATGTGCATTAGCAACCTATGGAACTCTTTGACATCTTTAGTTGATGTTTCAAGGTTTTTTTGGAAATGATCCTAATGGAATTAAATCTAATCATGCTCAATCAACTCCTAATGAGTGTCCTCCTAAATTTGACATCATTGGAGAAGATGATGATAGCATGGACACCTTCATAAATGATTTCCTTAGCAATCTTGATAACAATTCATCTTTTTTCCCATCCATGCAAAAACCAACACCCCCTGCCATGCCACCACTTGACATGTTTGGTCTTTTACGTCCTAAAATTGAGTCACAAACTAGGCCTAGACCTCTAACAATGAGTGAACTTAGCTCCTCTAATAAAGTGCACACCTATCCATCTTATGGTAACAAAGTGACCAATACAACCATCAATCTAGAAGAGAATTGTGACCAAGGCTTTAAGGTTTTAACTAAACAATGATGTGACAACTAATGAGCATAAAATTCACAAACGTTTAGAGCAACTCACTATTGAAGACACTAAGTTACACAGATATAAAAATCCTTATCCCTCCACATCTTCTAAGGATGCAAATTATGATGTAATGTCCTACACTTGGATGATAGGATCACTTTAGGTCCTTCTCCTTCCAATCCACCTCAAAAAGATCCTCAAATCAATAAGAAATCCAAACCTTACAAACTCAAAAAGTTTACATTCCTACATATTAAAACATAAATTGAACGAAAAAATTGAACCCCTCCTTCAAATATGATGGCTTACATTGCCACCTCCCAGTAAGGGTAACAAGCCTAAGAACATGAACTATTAAGCATATCATAGAAATCCTAGGCACCTTACTGATGAATGACATGCATTAACATGGATCCTTGAGAAATTTGATATGATAGAGATAATCCCTTAAAGCATGACCTTTGATCCTTTCCATGTAATAGTTGTAGAATCCTAGTATTCTCACTATTACTTGCTTTACATTCATTGCAAATCATTATCTTTATCACAAGGAGCTCATTCTCATCACTTATCTCAGCTCATCCTTGTCTTGCACTTAGCAGGGGCAAAGGGGTAAATAGATTTTTCCTAGTTTTGGCACTTGCCATTGTCCCTTTGGTTATTTTTCCTCATGCATTTACTGAACAAGATTGGTACATGGATGGCCTGCTATAGATTGACTCGCAAGTGCCTTACTAGTATTGTTCTTTATTTTCTTTTCATGTTCTTTGTGCGATTGCATCTGCATAATGTGATCCCCTACACTATTCTATTTGATGTATCTTTCTTTATGTGCATTCCTCTATATTTATCTACATTCTTCTATATGCTGTAACCTTTTTATCTTTTTGAACCACCAAAAATAAAATGGGGATAGAGGATTCCCTAATGGGCCTCTAGGGTTTTTCACCTAGAAGCTAGTTGGCAAATGCATCTTTCACGCTCAAGTATTCCTAGTGTTTATTCAAGATTAGGGGTTTGGGTATGTGTGATGTGTGTGCCTAAGTGTTGTAAAGTAATGAAATTAACTAACTATGAAATGTAAACTAATGAAAATGTATTGAAAGAACTATGTATAATGACCTAAGAATGACCTAAAATGCATGTGAACTATAAAAAAACTTAAAATAATAAAATGGGTGAAATTGGAAAATGAAGGTTGATGGATAGGAGCTATGTAATCTTCTAGATTCTGATGTTGATGCTGATTGGGACACTTACACCAGGTTGGGTGACTTAGTCCTTCTCCCGAGAAACTTTACCAGAATAGGCTTCTGGAAAATGGGTATCTAGAAACACAAAAACCACTTTTCAAGCCTAGTACTGAGACTAATTCACCAAAGGTGGTGACTTAGTCCACCAAGGACTTTCAGGAATTTTGAGACTGAAATTTGTAGCTATCAACTTGTACTTATGTTCTTGACAGATATTCATGTTTGAATCTTCATAATTTGACCTTCAAGTTGTCCTCAAGCTCCTTTTAGGGTTTGTTGACTTTGGATGATGTAGATGGAAAGAAGACACTTTTTTGCACCTTATTCTTTGACTAATCTGAATACATACCTGGAAACCACACATGCAAAGAGGAAAAAGGTGTTAGAGTTAGAGAATAGGGGTTTTCCTTAGTCAAACCCCATGTTGGTAATCAAAGCCAAATGAAATAGAATGAAAAGGGAAAGATGATTGAATAAAATACAAATTAAAACACTCCCAAGCCCTTGTTGAAGAATTTTGAAGATATGCAAGTGATCAACTCCAATGGATGATACTTGATGTGCTTAGAATGCTTGATGCTTTCTTGAGAATATAGATTTTTTGATTTCATGTTAAGATGAATGATGTTGTTGAGGGGGAGAGATAAAATGAGCAGGAAAACCCTTATTTATACATGTTATGCCCCAATTGTCTGAAAATAACACAACACAGGCCAACCTTAGGGTTTTGGAGACAAAATCCTGCTAGAAATTTGATTTAATTTTAAATTTTATGTCAAATGGGACTAAGTCACCCAAGGTGGTGACTTAGCCCACTTGGATAAATTCAAGTGGTTATTGGGAATTAAAATGTGGTTGATGTTTCTTGTTAGGATTTTTCTCCAAAGCATGCCTCAGTGGGATCTATAAGTACATTAAGTGAGAAATTTAAAATAAGAAAGGGTGAATTTATTAATGACAAGCCTAGGAAAGTGTGAAAATGTGTTACAACACTATAGAACACTTAGAAATAAGGCTTGGAAAGGGGTTATTTAGGTGAATTATTGTGGAAAAGTCCTAGAAAAGTGGGGAAATGTGTTATACCACTTCACAACACCTTGATAAGACATCATGAGGTTTTTGTTGATTTGTGAGCGTTTAAGGCCTAATGTGAATGTGTTGGTCACATTAAAACATTATATCTAATAAAAATCAAGCCAAAATCCATAGGAAAGGCCCAAATGAGTGAAAAGTGTCAAGGCTACACTTTTTTGTGAAATATTTAGCCCCCGCTTTAATGAGAGGATGAACTTGCTTCAAACTCACACTAAACTAGCCAAGACATGCATATCAAGAGGGATCCAAATGTACGCGTCTCGCCAAAAAGTGTAGTCTTTGGCACTTTTTCACTCATTTTGCTGTTTTCCCTTTGATTTTGACCTTGTTTTACCTTGATTCAGTCTTAAAAGCTTGCAATTCAACAACATTCTAACGGTGTTTTACTAACTTGTTGTGAATTGTTGTAACACATTTCCTCACTTTTCTAAGACCCTTTCAACATAATTCACCTAAATAACCTCTTTTTACTGCTTTTCAAGCCTTGTGACAAAGTGTTGTAAAGTGTTGTAATGAATTTTCACACTTTCCTAGGATTTTCACTCCAAATTTAACCCTTTTCTTATGCTAATTTGTCCCCTAAATGTACTTTAAGGCCTGATTAAAATGTGTTTCAGGACGCAAAGCTACTAAAATTCATTAAACGATATTTTTGCCTCGTGAACCCTAGTGTCGACCTATCATGTTGCATTTCAGGAAAATGAGGGTTTATCTTGTATAAATAATGGTTTTCACCTTCATTTTGACCCCCCCTAAGATCATTTTGCATTCATAAGCACTCTTGCACTCTTATCTTCACAAGTAGA
Source organism: Sequoiadendron giganteum (assembly GCA_007115665.2). Classification (NCBI taxonomy): domain Eukaryota; kingdom Viridiplantae; phylum Streptophyta; class Pinopsida; order Cupressales; family Cupressaceae; genus Sequoiadendron; species Sequoiadendron giganteum. Next base: position 99,167,829 of record CM021101.1, read on the forward strand.
CATTTGAGCACAAGGAATCACAAGCTACTTCCATTGGAGTTGTTCTTTCATGTTGCAGACTTCAACAACTAAACTTTTGGTAACTGTTTCTATTGAGTTCATCATTCAAGCTTCATTTCCTTCCTTTGTTTTCTCATTTGGGTTTAGCTACCATCAAAGGGGTTTGACTTAGGCAAACCCCTATTTCACAATCCCCAACATTCTCTTTGTCTTTGCATGTGCTTTTGTAGGTGTATATAGATTTTACAAGGTTTAGAGTGTTGGAGAAAGTACAACCTTCCTATTGAAGTCACAGCAAGGCACCAAATCCTAAGAGAAGCAAAAGGACAAGTTGCAGGTCATTTTCGGGTGATTCACACATAGATTGCTGCAAAGAAAGAAAGTACCAATTGGAACCCACAAAATCAGATCCTAAATCTTCCAAAATCACAAGGAGGACTAGGTCACCAATATTGGTGACCTTGTCCCTATGCTAAACCTAAAAAAGGGTTTTTGTATTTCTGGGTACCCTTTTCCTCAAAACCCAGTCCGATAGAATTTCCCAGTAGAAGGAATAGGTCACCCTTGTTAGCGTAAGTGTCCCTCTCATGATTTCAAACAATTTCCAAAACCTTCCAGGCCTTCTAATTTGCAACTCCCTATTTCTAGGTGCACAAGTTCTTAACTTTCTAGTTTCCTTTATGTTTGCATACATTTAGGGCGTATAGTTTAGTTTGCATTTATTTCATATTTTCTTTATTTACATTTCATAGATTAGATTAGTATCATTTTCATTTTAGTTTTCATCCACATTTCACACACACATCACAACCTTCATCAATCAGTCGTTCCTTTGAATGCAACCTCAAAAACCTTGTAACCACCAAGTGGAAAGAGATTCCATTCTCCTACACAAAGTGCTCCTAGGTGAAAAACCCTAGGGGCCTAGTAAAATGGAATCATCTTTCCCTAGTAGTGTTACATTTTTGGTGGTTCATTTTGGTGAACCCGACCATAGACCATTTGATAACTTTTTGATTTTGCATTTCATCTTAGTAGATAGCTTTCATTGCATTAAAAGTCTGCATTGTTTTCATCCTAGGGTTAGTATAAAAAGTGAATTTAGTGAAAATTCATGTTAAAATATCACTTTGCATTGTATTATTTCTTGAGAAAATACAAAAAAAAATTCCATTGTCTATCTACATCAGCAAATCATAAAAAGCATAAAAATTAGTTAAAATATTATGAAATTTGTCAAAAACAAAAGGAACTACTAGGACTAAGTTGCCACACTGGGCAACCTAGTCCTCTTGCACCAATCACTCTGTAATTTATGGCATTGTTAAATCATTTACTGCATTTTAGTCCTTTGGTTTTGCATTTCTATTTTCAGTTCTAGAATTTTCATTACAAGCAAATTAGTCTCTTTTGTTTACATTGCTTTAGCATCCACCCCACCCTTAGTCAACTATGTATGATCATTTAGTGTTCTCTTATCAATACCACTATGAGACGAAGCTTTAGACTCGTGGCATCTAACAACAACACTCCTGTTGTAGATCTTGGGATCTCTTAAGCTTTAACTCCTAGTGTCGACAATAGGCACTAGGCTTAGAGACTGTCCTTAGAAACTCTTTGGGCCTAGGAGAAACACATGATGACAAAAAAACTAATGACCTCCCCAATAATAAATTCTTTCACATCCATGATGATTGATTTGATTACCAACATGAATTAACCCTCAATCTCGTATCTGGCTCCGCCATCCCCACCATAGAGCACCTTCACCGCCTGCTTGACCATGATGATGGCCTAAGTGTTATGAAGAGGATAGCTGAAATCTACCACAAAAATACCTCTTCTACACCTAAGGTATCTCACTCACCCACTCCTTTCGTTGGCCAAATTGACCTTTCCACTCCTCCCCCATCCACCATAGCTTCAATCCCCACTTATGCCTCTCCTCAGGTGACAACATCTATGAAATTGATTAGTAATGGGGTACCTTCCCTCAGTGTTCCTACTAGTGTTTCTACTTCCTTTGTGGCATCCCATCCCTTCTCTTCTTCCACCTTACCTCCCATTAGTATCCCCTTCACTTCTCCCTCCACTACATTCACCCTGTACCCACTTGCCCTTCCACCTCATCCCACTTATACTGATCCCCTCATCACACAACTCTTTCACAACAAATCACTTCTATGCAACAAAAAATATCCACTATCCACGAAAGCTAACATGGTTCCCATACCTACTATGTTTGTAGTAAACCATTATCTTTAGACATCCTTTGCACCCTAGTGCCATAGGGGATAGAGATTTCTAGATTCAAGAACTACAAAGGGAAGGGAGACCCTTCTAATCATGTTAATGCCTATATTTCCTTATGTAGTGATTTTGCTCTTGATGACAAGTTTCTTGCCAAGATGTTTCCTAGAACTCTTAAAGATTCCACCTTGGACTGGTTCTCATCCTTACCCAATAACTCCATTAGTTCATTCAATGAACTGGTGGATGCCTTCATCAACCATTTTCAAGTCCATATGACCCCTAATAAAACCTTGGTTGACCTCATGAGATGCAAACAAGATACTAAAAAGAAGATAATTGACTTTATCTCTCGTTACCAAGCACTTCATTCCTTAATCGATGTCAAGGTTCTTGATACCCATCTGAAAAAGATGCTCACTAAAAACCTACTTACACCTCTCCAAGACAATCTCACACTCATGAAGTTCCCACCTTTCTTGCACTTGTGTCATCCACTTTGTGATTATCATAACTCCACTAGTAGTCGTGATATGAGATCCACTTCTAGTCAAGTTGAGGATTTTGATGCTTCCACTTCATCTACCTCTCAACCTTTCCTCAAAACAAACAATGGGTTTTTACAATTCAACCTGCCTTCCCAAACCCCTCCACCTATGAATAACCAACTGGCCATGCTTCGCTCTGTTGTTCCCTTTAATTATGGAGATATTAAGCAAAATTTTACACCATTACCTGAAACCTTCCATAATACCATGACCCAATTTCTCCAACAACAAATGTTCTACTTACCTCTTGTCCATGCACTTGATCCCAATAAGCCATTACCTCCACCATATAACTCTACTTATTTCTAATTTCATCAACAAAATGGACATGACACTGAACAATGCAAGTGTCTCAAGCACCTTGTGTAGGACCTAATTGATATAGGTCATCTATCTATTGCTGGAACCAATGATAAAGGCAATAATTCTATGGCACCCCCCAACCAAAACCTGCAAATTTTCACCAACCCTATGCCTAAACATAATGTTTCATTTTCCAAAGAGAGTGACACTTCACACACTGATGTTATGAATGTTGACTCACAAGAGGCACATTCTATCTCTCTTCCAACGGTAACCCATGTCCTGCCTATGAATGAAATGGTAGGTATGATTGATGTCATCCATCGCAAAGGCCACACCAAAACACCTCTTGAGATCACTTTTTCACCTCAAGATATACTGATAAATCTTCTTGATGGTCCCCTTTGCATAGCCGAAAGAATTTATGATAAGCCCACTAATGGGGTACTCATAGATTCCACCAGTGGTGAGAATGTGATAAAATAAGAATTCTTGGTATTACATGCTATATCTCAAGAAATTTAGGACAAACCCACTGCATAGATTAAAACCCATCAAGGTTTCACATGCCCTACAATCATATCAATTGCTCTACCCCTACAAGTAGGTCCTAAGATGTTGGATGTTACCTTCTCTATAATACCACAATCGTACCAATTTCTTTTGTGACTTGGCCACCCATGGCTTCATTTGATGAAAGTAGTCCCATCAACTATCCACAAATGTGTGAAGTTTCCCCTTGACAATGAATTCTTCACTATGCACCACAGTGGTTTCAACCCTTTGTCCTCCAAAGGTAAATTTTCTTTGGAATCCTTTTGGCATGAGCCCATGGAACCCATCACCCCTAGATGGGACTTCTTTTTCATTTCCTATCAAAATTTCAAAGCCAAGAAAATATCTTAACTCTCTGTAACATACCTCCTTCTACCTTGGAAACACCCATCCTTCATGAAGCCATGTTGCAACCTAAATTCGACTTGCCAAACAAAACCACACCTGAAACCTCTTCTACATCATCCATGAGGTCGAGGGATCATGAAAAAAACTCCATTTTACCTCCTCATATAAAGAAAATGTGTAAAGAAAAGGAGAAATTGGATGAGCCACCTATAGTTCCTCACATTCCTCCTCCTAGGGATGATAAGCAACCTATGGTGGACCAACCCACTCCTTCTCAGATGAACCTTGACAGAAAATCCAAAAGGAGTAAAGAGGCTAGGGAGCTTTGATGTCTCCATCATGCTCTCACTCACCAATTTCATGAGGAAGACAATATTTAAAATCACAACCCACCTATGCCATATGGAGTGCTTGATGACCCTCCTCCTTCACCTCCATAGCTTGATCCTACCCCTCCATCACCACCCATCTTGTATGCTACCATTGACATTGTCATTCACCCTCCCATTTTCATTAACCTATATTATGATGCCAAGGCGAATGCTAGAATTGATGAAGAGGTACACCAAACCTTGAACTCACTATTCTCCTCGGATGAGCATGGATCTAGACAATATTCCAGTGATTGTTTTTGTTCCTCTTGATAGTCCTTTTGGGGATGATGCAAATCATCGAGACACCCTATGTGTCTTCCATGTTGACCCAAAATGACTCTTTCTTTTTATTTTTTTCGCTTTGTGTATTCTTTTTCCAGTTCTATTTATTTGGGGAGATGATGATAGTTCTCAGCTCTTTACACAAAATATTGCAACAAAGAACATATTGACCCCAAATCCATAGATCCCTTATGTGTTTGTGGTTTTTAATTTTGGGGGCCAACCACCTTTACATGACGTATCCTTCCTTCTACACATGTCACTTGGCATGGGGCTTTCCAAGTAGGATCTCATGTCCTTTTGCATTTTTCCTTTCTCTACTTGAAAGCAATTGCTCACAAACTAGTGTGTAGAAATTCCTGTAAAGTGGGGGCATACATTGGCATTATTTTTTTTTTCATTTACATTTTATTTTTTTTGTATGTGCTTCCTAACTGCAGCCTTGTCACTTTACATGATGTGTTTTCTCACTTTGTGGATGACATTCGGTGTAATGTCCTTCATAAGTGTGACTTATCTTAGCATATTACATTCCTCTTAGTGGCCCGATGTGATGCAATGTATCCCCTAAGTTGTGAATCTTCTATCCTTTGATCAGTCCTCTTTTGGATACATTAGACATAATGTTCCCTAAGTCAAAGACCTCAAATGAACTACAAAATACTCCTTCGAACACTCTTTTTTCATTTTGTATTTTACATCATTTTCATTCATGTATACATGGCCACCTTGCATAACACAACTTGCATGCCTATAGTGCCATCTTGCATTTGTTCATTGGTTCTAATAATCAAAGGCTTTTCTTGTCTCCTAAACTACACCCTTGTCTTTTGCGGCACCTTATCAAATTTGTCAAGGAGTACAAACTCACTATGGTTGAGCGGGAAGCCCAACTAGTGGCACAACTTTCCCCATAGCCACCTTTACATGTGCGTGAGTGCATACCAATCGAGTGTATGTGTCTCTCACCTTTTTGGAATTCTCACACAGTGAACAACCAAAAGTCTCGTTGTCTCAGAGTGAGTACCCTCTTCCTTTTCAGAAAAACAACCTAGATCTGATCCCAAACTAGCTAGACAAACAGTCAAAGCTTGATCCGAATTTTCCATCTCTCTTCACCTTTTTCACATCACTTCTTATGTCATATTTTGTGCTTATGTTCTCTTTTCCATGGGATTTTGATCATCCCTCTTGATTGATGTCATCTCATCTTACTAGCATGAATACATTGGATCCCTCTCGACGTGCATGACTCAGCTACTGTAGTGTGATTTTGAAGCAAGTTCATCCTCTAACTAAAGTGTGGGCTAAATGTGTCACCAAAAAGTGTAGACTTTGGCACTTTTTCACTCATTTTGGCCTTTTTTTACCTTGATTCAGTCTTAAAAGCTTGCAATTCAACAACATTCTAATGATTTTTTACTAAGGTGTTGTGAAGTGTTGTAACACATTTCCTCACTTTTCTAAGACCCTTTCAACATAATTCACATAAATAACCTCTTTTTACCCCTTTCCATGCCTTATGACAAAGTTTTGTAATGCATTTTCATATTTTCCTAGGCTTGTCACCCCTTATTTAACCCTTTTCTTATGCTAATTTGTCTGCTTAATGTAATTTTAGGCCCAATTAAAGTGTGTTTCAAGAGGAAAAGATAATAAACTTCATTAAACATTATTTAATTCCCAACCACCACTTAAAATTTCCCAAGTGGACTAGGTTACCACCTTGGGCGACCTAGTCCCTTTTGGCATAAAATTCAAAATCAAAACAAAACCTAATGGGAGTTTTTCCTCATGAAACCTAGTGTCGGCCTATCTTGTTGCATTTCAATAAAATTAATGTTTATCTTGTATAAATAAGGGTTTTCACCATAATTTTGACCCCCCTAAGATCATTTTTCATTCACAAGCACTCTTGCACTCTTATCTTCACAAGCAAGCATTTGAGCACAAGGCATCACAAGCTACTTCCATTGGAGTTGTTCTTGCATGTTGCAGATGTCAAAAACTAAAGTTTTGGTAAGTGTTTCGATTGAGTTCATGATTCAAGCTTTATTTCCTTCCTTTGTTTTCTCATTTAAGTTTAGCTACCATCAAAGGGGTTTGACTTAGGCAAACCCCTATTCCCTAACCCCCGACATTCTCTTGGTCTTTGCATGTGATTTTGTAGGTGTATTCAATTTTAACAAGGTTTAGAGTGTAGGGGAATTACAATCATCCTATTGAAGTCACATCAAGTCACCAAACCCTAAGAGAAGAAAAAGGACAAGTTGTAGGTAATTTTCAGGAGATTTAGACATAGATTGCTATAGAGAAAGAAAGTACCAACTGGGACCCACATAATGAAACCCTAAATCTTCCAAAATCACTAGGAGGACTAGGTTGCCACTATTGGTAACCTTGTCCTTGTGCTAAGCCTGAAAAAGGAGTTTTATATTTCTAGGTACCCTTTTCCCCAAAACCTAGTCTGACAAAATTTCCCGACAAAAGGACTAGGTCGCCCCTATTGGCATAAGTTTCCATCTTGTGATTTCAGACAATTTCTAGCACCTTCTCATGGTTCTCATTTGAAACTCCCTATTTCCAAGTGCACAAGTTCTTAACTTTCTAGTTTCCTTTCTATTTGCATACATGCAGGGAATATATTTTAGTTTTCATTTAGTTCATATTTTCTTTATTTACATTTGATAGATTAGATTAGTATCATTTTCATTTCAGTTTTCGACCACACTTCACACACACATCATAACCTTCATCAATCATCCCTTACTTTGAGATCAACCTTCAAAAACCTTGTAAACACCAAGCAGAAAGAGAGTCCATTCTCCTACCTTAAGTGCTCCTAGGTGAAAAACCCTAGGGGCCTAGTAAAAGGGAATCCTATTTCCCTTGTAGTGTTACATTCTTGGTGGTTCAATACCCATTGTAGTGTGATGATAAAACTATAATCAAGAGAGATGATCAAGGCTCCATGATCAAGATCCCATGGAAAACCAAATATCAACACAAAATATCACACAAGAGAGTGATGTGAAAGAAGTGGAAAGAGAGCGAAAGTCAGATCAAACTTTGACTTTTTGTCCAACTAGTTGTGGATCAGATCTAGGCTATTTGTTCGGAAGGAAGCATAGTCACTCTAGGGTGACAAAAAAATTGGTTTTCCACCAAGTGAGAAGGCCCAAAATGTGAGAAACATACACTCATGGCTGGTATGCACTCACATACACAAGTTTCTTTGGGGAAATTCCTGTCATTATTTGGGCTTCCCGCTTAACCATAGTGAAGTTATACCTCCCGATAACTTTGATAAGGGACCACAAAAGACAAGAGATTTATGAGCTTCATGAGGCAAGAAAATTTGTGTACACTTGGAGCTCATGAACAAGTGCAAGATGACACCACAAGCATGCAAGGTGGCCATGTATGCAAAGTACAAAAATGTAAAATGCAACATGTAAAATGAAAAATGTAAAAGATTGTTCAAAGGAGTCTTGCTTGGTTCGTGCGAGGTCTTTAACTTATAGAACATTGTGTCTAATGTCTCAAAGTGAGGACCAATAAAATAATAGAAAATTTACAACTTAGGGGATGTAGTGTGTTACATCAGACCTCTAAGAGGAATCTAATATGCTAAAATAGATCACATTTATGAAGGAAATTATAACCAATGTCATCCACAAAGCGGTAAACGCATCATATGAAGTAACTGTTGCTGGTGTTTTTATGCACTTCACAACACAGGTAATACGTAGATGCATTACCTCTCTTCAAAGACAATCTTCCACAATCAAATTGTAGAACACTATCCCAAGGTTTCTCAGATGTTAGGTCATGACGATGCTTGGGATAAATTAGTTGTTTGATGTGATTTTTCTAGAAATACAAGGCAGTCTTACGTGGTCAAAGATGTAGGATAATTGGTTCGATGAATGGAGTTTCGTGGATATGGAATTACTGTACTTTGCTATAGGTTTGGGCAGTAGTCCTAGACTCCATTGTTTCGTCATATTTGGCTTTACAATGTGCAATGAACCTTAGCACAAGTTGTTTCTAAAGAAAGGAAAAAAAAAAGGGCGAGGAAGAAGGATGGTTCCTAGACCTGCAACTACCGATGAACAGTGATCATGGAGGTTCCTGCTATGGATAGTTTCATAAAACATAATTTCACTTAATCTGAATTCTCACAATATCATGAAATTTGTGCTATCTTCTAAGGACTGTGGATATTCATCATTCATTGACCATGGAAATATGAATAAAGATAAATTTTAATGAGCAGCTATGGGATTAAAGTCCAGGCTAACTTTACACTGTCATCTACCAATAGCAAATGACCAAAAGTAATCTTCACAACCAAAGACAACATACTAAATCTACCACAACTAATCTAAGAAACGAAAAAAGAAAACTAACTTGAACCAAAGTTTTGACTAAAGGGAGAAAAATCATGAAACATGTAGAGAAACCCAAATATACACAAGGAAATGACTGTATTTTCTATTTAAATTTTTGTAGCATGTCTTTACAACAACTCATCTCTCTTAAAATGAGAGGAGGAGAGCCCTATTTATAGTTTTCAAAATGAAAAATGAGTGGCCAAGATTCAATTCTATTGTATGGCCAAGATTCACTTTACAATAGGGTTTCACCTACCCCCAAATATATTACATTTACAAATTCATTCTTGTCTTTTCCCTGTTTTGTCCTTTAGTGACAACACTGTAGCAATCTATAGCTATTCATTGAGGAATTATTCATTGATGATAGGGTTGCCTTCATGCTTCTTCAACGTTGCATACTCTACGGAGTTCAGGATCAGCGACTGGAGCTTATCCATCTCCATGATGTCTGATCATAGCACTTGGTAGCTCCATTCTTGGGAATTGCTGACAAGTTTATTCCAGTCCTCTTCATATTTGGATGCACTATCCCATAAAAGCTCTGACTGTGTGAAGGCATGGGCTGCAAAACTCATGAAGTCCATGGTGACATCCCATCTTCCATGATTTTCAAGAAGTGGGGCTTTATGTTCTCAGGGTTGATCTCCGATGTGGGTAACTCATACCTCGTCATCAATTTGATGTACCGAGAGCACTCTTCTCTACAATCCCTAGCCCATTCGATGTTCGGTGCTATCCGCTCAATGATCTGCTCGAGCCTTTTCCTTTTGTGATTAAAATCTTGCTTCCAAACATCTACTAACCAGTGGTCATCATCCTTGAAGGCAAGGTCCTTCTCCCAGACCTCACTTGGCAACATGAGTATGGCCTCGATCTTTGGATAGGTTGCCTCGTACTTCCCTAGGAACTCCTAGTAGATCTACCTCGTACCCTTGAGAGTTCTCTGAAATTCCAAGAACCTATTCAATATTCGAACAACCAAGTTGATACCTGTATTCCCTATGTCCAAGACCTGCCAGAACTAGTTTTCTATAGTCTTGTCAAAGTTCCTTCTTTTTTCCAATTTCTTGATCTATTATTGGGACAAAAATTAAGGTGGGGCCAATGACATCATGAGTTGCTCATCTGAGGATGACCACTACTGAATATAGACTGTTAGATTGGCCACTTGTTCCTTGAGCTTGTCCTTTGAAATCTTATCCTGCTGGATAAGATGTACCACTGTGCCGACCGACTCTTGGAGGTGATCAACCTTTTTCTCCATTGTGGCTACTCCCAAGTCGATGGTGGAGACATTATAAACTATACCTTGTTCTCCAACCACTAGTGTCCCTATCTATACTGCCCTCGATCCCGAGGCATGCATAGTCACCTTCGATCTAATCTTTGGTTTCTTCTCTTTCCTGGTGCTTATTTGGGCTCTAGCCAGTATGGCTTCCAGCCTCACCCTGGGTTCCTTAGCGGTGGGAGTCTTCTATTTCAACTGCTTTTCTAGCCAGTTTTGCATTTGAGCCTCTTCCCTAGGTGGCTCACTTTCATCCCTGCAATCTTCCCTCTCAGGTTCAACGACTCAGACAACAAGAGCCCTCTTTTTAGTTCTATGTCCCCCTTCTCCTCATCGGAGTCCTGTTCAAGTGATATATGCTTAAGGGGAGACTCAGTGTGTGGGTGCTTGTCAGAGGGATCCTTCCTTTCAGTATCCCCTTCCTCTTTATCCTGACCCTATTTGTGTTCCTCGGGATTCCCTTCCGGTTTTTTCTTGTGGAGGGATTCTTGCTCATCATGCTCCAAGGTTTGGTCCAGCCTCTTTATCCTCAATTTCCTTGAGTTGTTTGATCCATTATGCATTAAGCTCGAGATCATTTGATTCTTCAATAAATTCAGTGTCAAGCTCCTTGCTACCCTCATTGGAGGACTCATAGGCTACCTCATCAATTTCTCAACGTTCGAATAGAGGGTGTTCATGGTACTCAAATTCCTCATCCTTCGGCCTTCTTGCAGCCTCTAACTGCCATTAATCAAACTCATCAAATATTTTCATAGTTGCCTCCATTCTTGGTGGTTTAGAAGGTGGAGGGAGAGCTGGAGCGTGGGCCATAGCTTGAGCTATTCTAGCCTGCACTGCGAGATTAGTGAGTATCCCTGAAAGCTCGGACGAGACATTTTGCATGTACTTTATAAAGGACTCAGGGAGACCAAGGGTAGGCATCGTAGCAGTAGAAATAAAGGGTAAGGAGGGAGACATAGAAGAAGAGACTGGCAAGGTCATGGTAGATGATGAATCCAACGAAATGATTTGCACGATTTGAGAGGTGGAAGCAAGGTGAATAGAGATGTCCACCACAGGCGGGGAAGAAGCAGAAAGGGCAAGCAAAGCATGTGAGACAGGGGCAGCAGTAGGAGTGGCGGTAATCATAATAGGCAGAGGTTTTGGTGAGTTAGATCCTTCCCTTTAATCCCAAGGGGTGGACCTTTGTGCATCATAGTTGTCTATGCGCCCCAAGTTTTTTTTCTCTTTTTCTTAGAAGGCTCGGACTCAAAAACCTTGCAGGCATAGACCTTTAGTTTGGGGAACTGATCACTGGCCTCCTTCCTCTTCTTAGTCTTGACTGATGGTGGTGTGTTGGATGCTTCCCTAGTTGTGGCGGTAGTTTTCCCTCCATCAAAACAACTTGGTTCACTTTCCAATCCTTTGAATATCAAGGTGACCCCCTGTTGTTTTAATCGGGCCACCTATTGGTCGATCCATGCTCTTGTTCGGATCTTGATGGGCCTAGTGAGTATGCCGATGTCATCAAATTTCTGCTCATCCCAATCAATTACAGGAAGAAGTAGATTGGCGACAAAATCATACCCCGGATCTATCATTGTGTCCTCATCTTCCTCAAGCTGGTCAAGAACTAGGCACAAGTTGATTCTACGCACGTAGATGGTAGTCATGCACATGTAGTGCCAAAGCCACACCTCAAGATCATCTTTACAGTTGGCCCAGAAGTCCTTAATGTTGTGTAGGTGGGCGTATCCACATTCCAGTGCCTTTCTAATGTGACCATAAGGGTCCATTCGTGGTCGCGTTGTGTATTGCCTGAAGTTATATCCGGCTAGCTCCTTCTCTGAATATCCTGCACACTGGGAGGTGTGGATCTTATATATCCCTTGACCAAGGTTAATGGGATAGGATGGGACTACCAAATGTTTATCACTTCGGATGCTATGAATATGTCGTAGTTGTTGAGTTAGCTCCAATAGAATGATCCGGTCATTTGGGTATAGGGACAGCTTGTTTGGCCTCTCTGTGAATCCTTGAGTGCGCATGTAGGTGAACTTGGGGAGCTAGAGATACCAAAAGGTGTACTACCTGAGGAGGGCCCTGGCACTGTGGGATATCCTCTTATGAAAATCTCCTCCAAGTAGCCAGATAATATATGCAATGAAGGCGTCATTCACCCTACAGTAGTCCCTATTGAAGTTTCGGAACTGCAGTTGAGGGTACTTATCATATGGTTTAAGCTCCAACCCCCAGGCCTCATTAGGTACTATGGTTCATCCCTAATAGTGCTGCTGATTGACAATGGAATACACCAAGTAGGAGGTCATGAAGAACTTGGTAGTCTTCTTCACACTTGTAAATTGATCATGGAAGCGATCACTGATTATCTTTCCCCAATCAAAGGTAGCATCTCCATGGAAGATTTCCTCTATGAAGTAGAACATCCACTCCTGGAAGAAGGCAGCAACAGGAATTCCCATAACCTGACTTAGCAGGGTCACGAGGTTGTGGTAGTCCTCAAAGAAATCAAAGCGAAAAATCTCCTAGGGGAGCTTACCGACACTACCGCGCTTGTCTTTTAACCAATACAAATTGATGAGCCTTTTACATTTCAGTGGGTCATGTTCCCATAACTCCTTGCATTCTTCCATGGTGGGGATTTCCATGCTCTCAAAGGTAAGAATGTGGAAGGTTGTTGTTATACCTGTCAGAGACATATCACCAAGGACATTCCCATCCCAGTCCACTATAGTGCGAGTCTCATGTTGATATGCGTCCACACATGCCATTACTAATTCAGGGGCCACCAAGGCCAGCGGGAAGCCTACAACTTTAACGATTCCACTGCTCCTTATTAATCTTGTGTTCTCTGTCTTTGGATTTATCTTGACTCTTCGTATAAATTCATCAACGTCTACCTGACCAATGTTTGTATCTATAACATCCCTCCACAGAGTGGTGGTCCTGGATTGTAAGGGGACACCTTGAAATTTTTACCTCATTAGATCTTTCTCCTCCTTGCCTCAATGTGTCTTGGCTATTCCCTTCCCTTTCTCCTTAGAGGCACCAGAACTTTCTGCACAGGATTCCATATATCCTGCATAGAAGACATGAATCAATAACATTTAAACATGAAAAGCAACCCCAGACGAGTCCCTACATATCAAATTTAGCCCTGCAATCATTATTCATATTCGATAATCACATAATGTTTCATAAAAACATCATCAGAAAGCCAAGCAAGTAGATCGGGTTCCTAGGGCCGGAACTCCCTTGGCAAAAAGCCATTTGCAAGGGAAACATGGGCATGGAACTCCCCAAGGAATTTCTCAGGGTTGGATTTGAGTATTTGAGGGTTGATATGAAGGAAGACCTAATTTTAGCAAGTGGGTCGAAATCCATTTTGGATTTGGAGGTCATTTGATCCTTCATTCGGGAGTTCGGGCATCAGCTGTAGGGTAGCCGTTGGAAATGGCATAGAGGATAAGGAACTCTGGGATCCAGGATCTGGATCTCGGACAGCCATGGCCAGGAAGCTGTCTTGGGTTAGTCGTTGGAAATGGTAGAATGCAAGTGGCGATCTGGGAGTCGGGACCCGGATAGACCTGGGCAAAATGGGGATCAGGACCCAGGACTTGGAGAGACGTCCTGGGACGGCTGTGTAAAATGGCCAAAGCTAAATGGAATTCTCAGGATGACATCTCAGAATATGGGGTCCAGAAAAAATGTGATTTTGGTTGCTCCAAAAATTTTGGGTCGAATTTCAAAGTGTCGAAGTCCGAGGTCCGGAAAGTCGTTCGAGATAGGCCGTCTGAAACGGCAAAACCAAGATGCAATTCCAGGGACGGAATCCCGAGGATGGGATCTTGGAATACGAGACAATTTTATGTTTGCTGATTTTCAATGCTTTCTGAGTTTTGATGCGGACTTTGTGCCACTGGGGTCCGAGGTCTGGGAAGCCACTCCAGACAGGCCATTGGAAACGACGGGGGAGCAACAGAAACCCGAGAGGGAAAATCCGGAGGCTGGGGTCTGACGTGGGTTTTTCCATATAAGTTTGAGCAGATGGCCGTAGGAGAGCTTGAGCCTCGAAGAAGCTGGCTATGGTTCTGAAGAATAGCCACGATGTGGTCCAGCTCTGCATTGAAATTTGGCCACTTAAACGATTGATTTTTTCATTTTTAAAATGTCGGTTTTAGTAGGAATGCCTTCTCCTATTGGATTTTAACATGGTTTATGTTTTACTTCATTTAAGGCTCAGAAATTGACAAAATGAAGAACAAGGGCACGGATGGCGGGCATACCTCAAAATTTTGAAGAAATTTTTGATGGATGAGCGAAAAATGTCAGAAAATGGAGCTCGGATTCAGAGGCTGGAAATGTCAGATGCACTGGAGCTCCTCAAAATTCTATCACTTAGTCAGATGATAATGACAGACAAAAAATCTAATTTTATAGCCAAACCTACCATTAATTGTTGCAATTAATTCCTTCGTATGACGGCAAAAGGTTGGTGAGTTGAATTTCATAGACAGCGGTGGGAGGTTCGGAGTCCGGTGGTTGGGAAGATGTCCTACCACGGCTACCAGGAACGAAAAAGCATCGGAGGGAACCCGGAAGGGGATACCCGACATCTGAGGTCCGAGGTCCGGAAAGACGTCGGACATCGGGCACTAGAAACAACAAACCCGGAATGGAAACCCAAAAGGGCAAACTCGAGGGTCCGGGCCCGAAAGGAGCCACAGACGCCAGAAAGTGCATTCCAACAAGGAAAACCCAAATTGACCCCAAATTTAGCATTTTTAAATAGGCAACTTTGGGGAATGTGCGGACCTTTTAGGACACAAAATTGGGCATGCAAAATGAGGCAAAGCAAAAAGGGGCTAGAAATCAAAAGATGGAAAAGAGGGTCCCTGTTCTAAATGGAGTGTGTGTGCAAAAGGCACAACAAATGGTGAATCCATTAGGAAAACACTTCCAACATTCTAGAAATAAATATTCATTCTAAACACATGATCTCTGGTTTCACAAACCAAAGCTAACTTTTAACACTGAACTAAGAATAGTTTAAGGAAGGTGGGATTGAATCAAACTTCCCTATCATCATGGAGATGTGTGCATGGTAAGTTCATTTCCTTTCCTCAGAGAGAGCATGAATAACCAATGGTTGGGGGAGATAAGCTACGTAGTTCATCTAACCCTAAAAGTAACCTGGACATTGCTCCGCTACCGGTCAGATGTCCATAGCCCCGACGGAGTTGTTGATACAATGTCATGAACATAGCTCTACTGTCAACCAGGCATCCATAGCCCCGGTAGAGATATTCGCACACCTATACAGTTGTTATTTTCAATTTATTTATTGCTTATGCTAGATATTTCCTTTTAGCACTTTCTCTTTTCTTTCGTTCAATCGCGTAAGCACTGAAGCTCACAGTGGTCACTAGAGTAGACTTTAGATTTTTCACTTATCTCGGCTTCCTAGTAGTCACCCTACCATTTTTTGGAAATATTTAAAATGTGCTTTGTGGATTCCATGACAAATGCAGGGGATTCAAGCGGACAGCCATCCTAGGTTAATTTAGAGTCTGAAAGTTGAAAACCAATGCTTAGGAGCTTCCAGAGGTTAGTAATAGGGAATGAATTTTTACTGGAGAACAACACAAGAGTGGGCAGCAAGGCAAACCGCATGTCAGGCCAAGCATGACCACCATAAAAAAATAAGGAGGCTCTTCCCAAAATCAAGACAAAATAGTTGGAACAGTGAGCAAAAACAAAGGGCAAAGAAGGAAACCTATTCTAACCTATGTACAGGTATTTACACAAACATATCCAAAAAGAGATCAAACCTGGAAATAATGCTTAAGGTGTTGCCCATTGACAGGCAACGAGATGTCTTCACTAGTGAGAGTCTTTAGGCAGAAGGCATTATCTCCAAGGATTTCAGCAATCTGAACGGGGCCAAGCCAAAGCTTGATGAATTTGTTGTGTCCCCCTTTCTTTTCATGGGCCTTGTCCCAGTAGAGGACTAGATCAGAAATGCGAAAAGCCTTAATTTTGGCTCGGTAGTCGAACCATCTTTTGACTACACCCTGATGTTTGGCAAAATTTTCTATTGCACGGTCTCGTACTTCTTCAAGGTGCAGTAGCTCAGTGAGGCGAGCTTCTCTGCGGTCTCCTCCTTCATAAAAGTCATTGATAAACTAGAGGGTCAGGATTTTCAAATGTATGGGAAACACGGGCTCTAAGCCATAAACTAGATGGTATGGGGAATCTCCTAGGGTAGTCTTGTGACAGGTGCGATCCACCCACAAGGCGAAAAGAAGTTGGGTGTGCCAATCCTTGGGATTCCTATCTAGTAGCTTCTTGATCACCGTGATCAAGTTCTTGTTGGTAGACTCAGCAAGGCCATTGCCTTGAGGGTAATAGTTAGATGAGAATTTGATGGAAATGCCATAGTCAAAGGCCCAACTTGTGAATTTTAACGAAGTAAATATAGGGCCGTTATCGCACACTAGAGCATATGGGCAACTAAAATGATTCAAAATGAAACTTTCTAAGAAATTGGTTAGTACTTCAGTAGTACATTGCCTACAAGTTATTGCTTTCATCTATCTAGTGCAATAATCATAAGCTATTAGAATGTACCTATGTCCTACAGATGATGGGGACCTTACCAAACAAATGAAGTTGAGACCCCATTGCACGAAAGGCCTTACCTCCAAAATAGGTTGTATTGGGACAGCAGCGTTCCTTTCCCTGGTGGCGGCAGTCTAGCACACATGGTAGGTACAGATGTGGCCATGAGCATCCTTAAAAATAGTGGGCCAGTAATACCCAGCTCTCAATATCTAATGTGCAGTTGACAAACCTGAGCCATGGTCAGTTCCAAACTTGCCATGGAACTCCCTAAGAACGTGATCAACTTCCTCCTTTCCCAAACATCTCAGATAGATACCTTCATGATTTTTCTTGTACAATATGGAGCCCTATAACATATATCTGCTGATTTTCAGTCTAAGATCTCATCTTTGGACTCCCTATAGATGAGGCGGACATTTATGATTCAGCAGGTAGTACACCATGTCGTTGTACCATTCTCCTGGGGAGACATCCTCCACTTGGTACTGTTGTACCATGAGTTTAGGTCTAGCGTCAATAACTACCTCTGCCATTGTTTGGGAAAATGCCTACCCTCTTACCAACTTCATTGGCTAGATCTCCATGTCGTACTCCTGTAACACCGCAAACCACTTTTCTCTTTGTTCCCCCAATTCATTCGGCATAAGCAATGTTTTCACTGTGGGGTTGGGAACTATGTTAAAGACCTTATTGCGTAAGATATAATGCCGGAACTTCTTGACTCCTATAACAAGGGCATAAGCCTATTTTTAAATGTTATGATAGCGTAGTTTATCATCCTTCAAGGGGGCACTCATGAAAGCGATTGGATGCTCACTTCCCTCATCATCCTTTTATGTCAAGATGCTGGTAGAGGAATGATCTGAGGCAAAGGAGTAAATGTAGAAGGGCTTCTAGTAGTTGGGGCTGACCAGCACAGGGGCATTATTAATTGCTTTCTTGATTTCCCCAAAGGCTTGTTTTGCTTCAAGAGTCCACTCGACCTTGGCGTGTTGTTTCAGCATGGCATTGAGTGGTTTAACTATTTCCGCAAAGCCTGTAATGAACTTGCAGACGAAGTTGATTTTTCTGAAAAAAGACTTTAATTGTTTCTTCCTGCCTGGTAGTTAGATTTTCATGATGGATTGAATATGTTCAGGGTCAATAGAAATTCCCCATTCAGACAAGACATGCCCAAGGAGTTTCCCCTTAGTGACCCCAAAGATGCACTTCTTCGGGCTAAGGGAGACCCCAAATGCATGACACCTCTCGAAGACCTTGCATAAGTCGGCGACGTGATTACCCCACTGCTTTGAGAATACTATTGAATCATCCATGTAGATGATGATGCACTTACCAATCAGGTCCTTAAATGCAATATCCATCATGCATTGGAAAGTGGCGCCAGTGTTGATGAGTTCAAATGACATTCTTCTATATGCGAGTGTTCCCCACTTGGTGGTGAATGTTGTCTTGTGTCGATCTTCGTACTACACCATGACCTAGTTATATCCCGAATATCCATCCAAGAAGGACATCATCTGGGAGCCATTTACAACCTATAACACCTCATGCAATGAGGGTATAGGATAGTTGTCCTCCTCTGAGGCTCGATTAAGGTTGCGAAAGTCCACGCACAATTTGATTTCCCCATTTTTCTTTCTGACAGGAACGAAGTTCGCTACCCATGTAGAGTGTCTGACGGGAAAGATGATTCTGGCTGACAGCAACTTCTGTACTTCTTTATATATTGTTGGCTCTAGTAAAGCATTGACAGGGAATTTCCACTGCTGGAATGGCCTCACATCTGGTCTGAGGGGGATGGTGTGCATGATGATAGATGTGTCATATGTCTTGAGATCATCGTAGCTCCATGCTATGACATCTTGATATTTCTGCAAAGCTTCGATTATCCCTTTTCTTTCCTCATGAGCACATATCTTACCTATGAACACATTCTTGGCATCTCTAGCCATGCCTAGATTGTAAGTGTCACATTGGCCACTGATGGTATCCTTTTTAGCTTGTTGATATTGATCTCTGATTTGATCAAGGTCGAAGATTTGCTCTAATTGAACCATTCCCTTGGGGATGGTGTTAGTTTTTAAGTTGATGATCCCTTTTATATCTAGGTCAGCCTCTTGGGGTTCGACCTTGTCGATTATCTACATAGCAAACACATTTGAACTGGTGATGAAATCCAGAATATGCTTATCATCATTGAATACCTAGAAATTAGCCACATTATCCGGCATTGATGGGATGGAGGTGAGCTCCATTGTGAATCTTCTAAGGCCTGACAGGGATAATGGCTATAGTGTGCTTGCTGCCTGTGCCAGGGCATTTGCAATATGATTATGTGCAAGCGGGATCAATTGAAGGTTAAATGCATCCAGCCCTTCCAGTAAATCCCATTCGTGGTGCAGGTAATTAGTGAGTCTTCGATCATAGCAAGAATACCATTTCTTGACCTGCTTCACAACTAGCTCTGAATCTCCAAACACTTGTAGCATTTTGGTGCCATTCCTTAACGCCATTAGGAGGCCCATGACCAAGGCCTCATACTCTACTATGTTATTAGTACAATAAAATTGAAGCCTATGGGCAGCGAAGTACGAATTACCTTTAGGACTAATCAGCTCAAAACTTGCACCAGCTCTGTGCTTGGATTTAGATCAGTCAAAGCGCAATGTCCAGAAGCCCGGAGAATCCTTGGATGTAGCACCAACGGGCTCGACATATCCGACTTTCACCCTCAGTGGGGCTTTCATTTTAGTGATTGCATTAGGAACCACAAGGACGGGACATATTCGTTTGTGTATTGCTAACCCCGTTTTCTCCTTCGAAGTAGCCTATTTTTAATATGTTCAATTGCTATTTGGCATAAGCAGCAGTCGAATTCTGAGTGAGCAACATTATGTACAATGCACCAATTAGGGAGCAGGAGCTCCTGGAAGTTCATTCGAGTTCCCATGTTGAGGTGGTCACACACGCATTTCTCCATAAAATCCTAGAAACTGTTGAGTAGTCTCAAACTGTCATTCTCTCCCTACGCTTCATCATCAGATTCTATGAGCACTTCAGTGCTTTGAGGAGCACTAGTCAAATTAGTAGGTGGGCTGCATAGTATGAGGAAGACCTCGCTCATCCCCTTCTCTTCAAGGTATTCCTATTCATTCCGATATGACACTGGGGAATAATTCCCCAAACCTGTTTCAGCATACAACACCTCGTTCATGTTGTTGTATTTAGTCATCATAAATCTCATCCGTGGTTCTCTGTCAATCCGGATCAGATTGGGCATTCCCTTCCATGGTAGCCACATGTGTGAGTAATCAGTCATGGCATATCCGTTCAATGCCCTCATAAAATCCCTGCCTAGGATTATACCATAGGTATCTAGGATATTGGCCACCTGTATGTCAATGGTTTTTTGGATCTGAGGGTCGGCGGCAACCTGCATGGGTATCCTGTTGATCTCCCCCACTATACTAATTTCAGTTTTGTCAAGTTGTGTTACCTTTCACCAAGAGGGAGTTGGGGTTATCTCGAGTTCCTTGCACACACTCAGGGGCATGACATTGGCTGAGGCTCATGAATCAAGCAGGCAATTATGGAGGTTCTTCCCGAACACACGAATGGTGGTCAGAAAGGGAGGAGTCTCAAATTTACCTTGAAACAACCCTCCAGAAACATCCACCTGAGCGACTTGGCCTTAATCTTTTTTCCTGCCCTTGTTTTGGGTTAGTATCTAATTGGCTACCTTGTCAAGCGGCTTGCTTGTCTACTGACCTGCTGGTGAGTTAGCCTTATTGTTATAGATTTTCCTAACCACCAGTTCACTTGGCTGATCATCAAAGGAGACCTTCTTTACCAGAAATTCCTAAGCTAACTCTTATGGCGGAGTGCCATTTATCATTCTAAAAAATGAATTCCAGATAGCAGGCACCTTTAGGAGTTCAAAAGCCGACACACTTAGCTTTACCTTCTTGAATTTATCGACAATATAATCCCCCATTTGCCTGATCTTTTGATCATGGGAAACATTTTGGGAGGAGCTGGTGAATTGGTTTTGGCTATTGTTTTGTTGTTTATTTCTCCTAAGATATTGTGTGGGTGTAAGTGGAAAATCCGAATTATTGTTTGCACTTGAATCGGGAGGGGTGTTGAAATTGTTTAGTGAGGTGGAGGTCGTGAAAGGACCTCCAGCATGGCCTCCAGCTTGTCTATTTCTAAGGTTGTAAGGGGTAGTCCACTGGTGAAACATTTGGACTTCATCCTCCCTAGGCTCCTCTTCTTCATCTTTGGGACCGTTATCTATTGAATCGAAAAGCTCATCTAAAGGGCTTTTGAAACTTACCTCTTACGCCATATCATGATTGCTTGAATTTGCATTATCCAATTCAGGGGTGTTGCATTCCACCTTTGAGAAAGGGGCCCGGTTTAGCACTAGCACCAAAGAGTCATACGGATCGGATGAGACAATGTCCCTGCATCCTGAACTGTCAACTGCATTTTGAAGCTCTACTTGAAAAATATCGGCGATAGTTTGAAATTCCGGACAATCAAGTTCAGAATGGCGGCTCATCTTGTGTATGCGCTACCAACCTGATAAAGCAGCCTCTGCCAAGTAAACTCCACTTGTGGGGGTCTCATTACTATTGTTGTTGGGCTGATCAAGAGGAGTGGCAATGCCACCATTGTTGGGGCATGTATTCCATGTTTGGTTTTGCCTTTGAAAGGGCCTTTTGTTGACGTTCTGGCCTGAGTTCTGATTTTTGTAATAGTTTTTCCCCGATGACATGCCAGCATCGCGACTATCCCGACCTTCTCGCCGATCTCAGTTTCCCTATTAAGGTTGGCCTGGATGCTCTTTTGTGATGTCTACAGCTGGTTATTCTAATTTCTTAAGTGCGTCATCTCGATTGACATTTTCTTGATCATTTCTGTAAGCTCATTGATCCTATCCTTTCTGTCATTTTCTAGTTGTGGCGCGGCATTCTAAAGGAACACAGGTTGTGTAGTAGGCTGGTTCTGGTGAGCGGGAGGAAATTTCGCCTCCTGGAGGTATGTAGGCACCTGGGCTTGGTGAGGATATGACTTTTGCTACTGGGGAAGTAGGTAGGGAGGCAGGTGATATGCCTAATTCATCGACTTCCCAGGATGCAGAACCAGAGGTAATTGTGGCACTAGATTCAGCAAGGGTGTTTGATGCTACAAAACTTGCATGAGTCCCTAAATCTGCGTCGAATGTGCGGTTTGTCCAAGAGAAGGTAGCGGATCAGATATGTTCCTCACCCAAATCCATGCTAGTGATGATAGCTTCACCATATGCATCGACCAACCTGGCTGGTGGTGGTCTCATTCTTTTCATCAATGCTGAAGTGAGATTGTCCAAGGCTGCATAGCAAATGGGCAGGACATCAGCATCGTTGAAGACGTACGGGGCTTGCAGCTGAGTGTACTCTCTATGGAAGTGATCATTGAAGGAACTGATTGGTTCATTGATTTCCCTTTGCACTGACATGAAGTGTCGGTATGAATCCATGGGACTGACTGGGGTCTTGAACTTCCACAGAAATGCACCCTTCAGAAGATCCTAGGTACTAATGGCTCTAGCTAGAAAATTGACATACCAATAGAAGGCCTCCTCCCCTAAGGATTAGGGAAAGAGCCTTCAAGCCACATATTCGTACATGATATGCATGGTCTTCAAGGCAATCTCAAAAAATTTGACATGTTCTTTAGCTGTTCTCTGCGGGTCCCGGGAGTTGAACTTCGTACAAAAATTCTCGGGATTCTTCAACATATCATGGTAAAGGTTAAAGGAAAGACGAGATGGGTTATTACCCATCCATGTCATTAGGAAAGGTGGTGGAGGTGGCTAAGCCAGATTGGTCTATGACTGTGATGCAGCGGTAGCAACCGACAGGGCAACAATGAGGTTGGTGACTGTATTTGGCTGAATGGCAACGTTCAACCCTGATGAAGAGGTGACCCAGAAGGCTGTATGGATTGGATGAGTGGGAGGTGTTTCTACCAGTGAAGGTGAAGGAAATGGAGGCGAAAGGGCAGTGAACTGCTTTGGAAAATTGGTGATGGATGGTTCCCCACTTTTAGCTCTCTTAGCTCAGCTAGGGGGCTATAATTCTTGAAACTCTCCCTTGTTTGGTGTAGACCTCAAGACCCGGTGGAATATCTCAGGGGAGAATGACCCAATTTGATCTAGCTTTACCCTATGGCCCTCCGTCTAGCTCCAGTACTGTTGATGGTATTTTTATGCACTTCACAACACAGGTAATACGTAGATGCATTACCTCTCTTGAAAGACAATCTTCCACAATCAAATTGCAGAACATTATCCTAAGGTCTCTCGGATGTCAGGTCATAACGATGCTTGGGATAAATCAGTTGTTTGATGTGATTTTTCTAGAATTACAAGGGGGTCTTACGTGGTTAAAGCTGTAGGAGAATTGCTTCGATGAATGGAGTTTCATGGATATGAGATTACTATACTTTGCTGCAGGTTCGGGCAGCAGTCCTAGACTCCATTGTTTCATCAGATTTGTCTTTACAATGTGCAATGAACCTTAGCACAATTTGTTTCTAAAGAAAGGAAAAAAAAAAGGACGAGGAAGAAGGATGGATCCTGGACCTGCAACTATCGATGAACAGTGATCATGGAGGTTCCAGCTGTGGATAGTTTCCTTAAATAGAATTTCCCTTAATCTGAATTCTCACAATATCATGAAATTTGTGCTATCTTCTAAGGACTGTGGATATTCATCATTCATTCACCATGTAAATATGAATAAAGATAAATTTTAATGAGCAACAATGGGATTAAAGTCTAGGGTAACTTTACACAGTCATCTACCAACAAAAAATGACCAAAAGTATGGACAAGGAAAGCATACACACAGCAGCAATCTTCACAACCAAAGACAACATACTAGATCTACCACAACTAATCTAAGAAACTAAAACAACAAACTAACTTGAAGCAAATTTTTAACTAAAGGGAGAAGAATCATGAAACATCTAGAGAAACCCAAAAATACACCAGGAAATGACTATATTTTCTATTATAATTTCTGCAGCATGTCTTTACAACAACTCAACTCTCTTAAAATGAGAGGAGGAGAGCCCTATTTATAGTTTTCAAAAAGCAAAATGAGTGGCCAAGATTCGATTCTATTGTGTGGCCAAGATTCACTTTACAATAGGGTTTCACCTATCCCCAAATATATTACATTTACAAATTCATTCTTGTCTTTTCCTTGTTTTGTCCTTTAGTGACATCACTGTAGCAATTTTTTCCTTTAGCTATTCTTTGAGGAATTCTTCATCGATGACAGGGCTGCCTTCACGCTTCTTCAGTATTGCATACTCTAAGAAGTTCAGGATCAACGACTAAAGCTTATCAATCTCCATGATGTCTGATCACAACACTTGGTAGCTCCATTCCTGGGAATTGCTGACAAGTTTATTCCAATCCTCTTCATATTTGGCTACACTATCCTTGAAAAGCTTTGACTGTGTGAAGGCATGGGCAACAAAACTCATGAAGTCCATGGTGAATTCAACTGACATCCCATCTTCCATGATTTTCAAGAGGCGGGGCTTTATGTTATCAGGGTTGATCTTGGCTACGGGTGGCTCGTACCCCGTCAGCAATTTGATCTATTGAGAGCACTCTTCTCTGGAATCCCTAGCCCATTCGATGTCCAGTGCTATCCGCTCAATGATCTGCTCAAGCCTTTTCCTTCTATGATTGAAATCTCACTTCCAAACATCTACTAACCAGTGGTCATCGTCCTTGAAGGCAAGGTCCTTCTCTCAGACCTCGCCTGACAATGCGAGCATGGCCTCGATCTTTGGATAGGTTGCCTCGTACTTCCCTGAGAACTCCTCATAGATTTGCCTCATACCCTTGATAGTTCTCTGAACTTCCAAGAACCTATTCATTGTTCGAATAGCCAAGTTGATACCTGTATTCCCTATGTCCAAGACCTATCAGAACCAGTTTTCTGTAGTCTTGTCCAAGTTCCTTATTTTTGCCAATTTCTTGATCTATTCATGGGACAAAAGTTGAGGTGGGGTTGATGACGTCATGGGCTACTCATCCAGGGATGACTACTACTAAATATAGACTATTAGATCAGCCACTTGTTCCTTGAGCTCCTCCTTTGAAATCTTATCCTGCTAGATAAGATGTACCACTGTGGTGACCGACTCTTGGAGGTGATCAACCTTTTGTTCCCTTGTGGCCACTCCCAAGTCAATGGTGGAGACGTTATAAACTATACCCTCTTCTCCAACCATTAGTGTCACTATTTGTACTGCTCTCGATCCCGAGGCATCCATAGCCACCTTCGATCTAATCTTTGGTTTCTTCTCTTTCCTAGTGCTTATTTGGGCTCTAGCCAGTATGGCTTCCAGCCTCACCCTGGGATCCTTGGCAGTGGGAGTCTTCTTTTTCAATTGCTTTTCTAGCTAGTTGAGCATTTGAGGCTCTTCCCTAGGTGGTTCACTTTGATCCATGCTATCTTCCCTCTTAGGTTCAACGGCTCAGACAATAAGAGCCTTCTTTTCGGTTTCTATATCCCCCTTCTCCTCATCGGAGTCCTATTCAAGTGATATATGCTTAAGGGGAGACTTAGTGTATGGGTGCTCGTTAGAGGGATCCTTCCTTTCAGTATCCCCTTCCTCTTCATCCTGACCCTATTCATGTTCCTCGGGATTCCCTTCTGGTTTTTTCTCATGGAGGGATTCTTGCTCATCATGCTCCAAGGTTTGGTCCAACTTCTCAATTGGAGATTCGCTTCCCTCGATCCCTGGAGCAGTAGTTTCCTTTTCACATGTCAGTCGATCCTCGACCTCTTTATCCTCAATTTCCTTGAGTTGTTTGCTCCATTTTGCATTAAGCTTGAGATCATTTGATTCTTCGATAAATTGAGTGTCAAGCTCCTCGCTGCTCTCGCTAGAGGACTCATAGGCTACCTCGTCAATTTCCTAGATTTCGAATAGAGAGTGTTTGTGGTACTCAAATTCCTCATCCTCCGACCTTGTTGCAGCCTCTAACTGTCGTCGCTCAAGCTTGTCAGATATTTGCATAGTTGCCTCCATTCTTGGTGGTTCAGAAGGTGGAGGGAGAGCTGGAGCATGGGCCATAGCTTGAGCTATTGCAGCCTGCACTACAGGATTAATGGGCATCCCTGAAAGCTCAGACGGGACATTCTGCATGTAATTTATAAAGGACTCAGGATGACCAAGGGCAGGCATCATAGCAGCAGAAATGAAGGGTAAGGAGGGAGACATAGAAGAAGAGACTAGCGAGGTCATGGTAGATGATGAATCCACTGAAATGATTTGCATGATTGAAGAGGTGGAAGCAAGGTGAATGGAGATGTCTACCCTAGGCAGGAAAGAAGAGGAAAGGGAAAGCGAAGCATGTGAGATGGGGGCAGAAGCAGAAGCAGCAGTAATCATAATAGGCGAAGGCCTTGGCGAGTTAGATCCTTCCCCTCTGATCCCAAGGGGCGGACCTTTGGGCATCACAGTCATCTTCACACCCCAACTTTTTTTTCTCTTTTTCTTGGAAGGCTCGGGCTTAGAAACCTTGTGGGCATAGACTTTTGGTTTGGGCAACTAATCATTGGCCTCCTTCCTCTTCTTGGTCTCGACCGATGGTGGTGTGTTGGATGCTTCCCCAGTTGCGGTGCTAGCTGCCCCTCCATCGGAGCCACTTGGTTCACTGTCTAGTCCTTTGAATGTCAAGGCAACCCCCTGCTATTTTAATTGGGCACCTATTGGTTGATCCTTGCTCTTGTTTGGATCTCGACGGGCCTAGTGAGTATGCTGATGTCGTCAAATTCCTGCTCATCCTAATAAATTGCAAGTAGCTGTAGATTGGTGACAACATCATACCCCAGATCTATCACTCTATCCTCATCTTCCTCAAGTTGGTCAGGAACTGGGCACAGGTTCATTCTACGCACGTAGATGGCAGTCATGCGCATGTAGTGCCAAAGCCACACCTTAAGATCATCTTTGCAGTTGTCGCAGAAGTCCTCAATGTTGTGGAGGTGGGCGTGCTATGTATTGCTTGAAGTTATATCCGGCCAGCCCCTTCTCTAAATGTCCTACACATTGGGAGGTGTGGATGTTATACATCCCTAGACCAAGGTTAATGGGATAGGATGGGCCCACCAAATTTTTATCGCTCAGGATGCTATGAATATGTCATAGCTGCCGAGTCAGCTAAAGTAGAATGATCTGGTCATTTGGGTACCGGGGCAACTTGTTTGGCATCTCCATGAATCCTTGAGTGCACATGTAGGTGAACTTGGGGAACTGGATATACCAAGAGGTGTACTACCTAAGGAGGGCCCTGGCATTGTGGGATATCCTCTTATGAAAATCTCCTAGAAGCAGCCGGAAAATATATGCAATGAAGGCATCGTTCACCCTGCAGTAGTCCCTATTGAAGTTTTGGAACTGCAGTTGAGGGTACTTATGATATGGTTTAAGCTCCACCCCCGAGGCTTCATTAGGTACTATGGTTAATCCCTGATAGTTCTGCTGATTGATGAGGGAATACACCAAGTTGGAGGTCATGAAGAACTTGGTGGTCTTCTTCACACTTGTAAATTGCTAGTGGAAGTGATCATTGATTATCTTTCCCCAATCAAAGGCAACGTCTCCATGGAGGATTTTCTCTATGAAGTAAAGCATCCATGCCTGGAAGAAGGCAGCAGTAGGAAGGCCCATAACCCTGCTTAGCAGGGTCACGAGTTCATGGTAGTGTTCAAAGAAATCACTATGAAAAAGCTCCTTTGGGAGCTTGTCGGCCCTACCCCACTTATCTTTTAACCAATACTGATTGATGAGCTTTTTACATTTTAGCAGGTCCTGTTCCCATAACTCCTTGCATTCTTCCATGGTGGGGATTTCCATGCTCTCAAAGGTAGGAATGTGGAAGGTTGTTGTTATACCTGCCAAAGACATATCTGCAAGGACATTCCCATCCCAGTCCACTATAATGCGGGTCTCATGTTGATATGCTTCCACACATGTCATTACTAATTTAGGGGCCACCAAGGCCGGTGCGAAGCCTGTAGCTTTAGCGATTCCGCTTCTCCTTATTAATCTTGCATTCTCTATCTTTTTATTTATCCTGACTCTTCATATAAATTCATCAATGTCTATCTGACCGATGTTTGTATCTGTAACATCCCTCCATAGAGTGGTGGTCCTAGATTGTAAGGGGAAACCTTGAAATTTTTACCTCATTAGATCTTTGTCCTCCTTGCCTCAAGGTGTCTTGGCTATTCCCTTCCCTTTCTCCTCAGAGGCACTAGAAGTTTCTGCACCAGATTCCATATATCTTGCACATAAGACATGAATTAGTAACATTTAAACATGAAAAGCAGCCCTGGAAGAGTCCCTGCATATCAAAGTTATCCCTACAATCATTTTTCATATTCGATAATCACATAATGTTTCATAAAAACATCATCAGAGATCCAGACAGGTAAATCAGGTTCCTAGGGCTGAAACTCCCTTGGAAAAATGCCATTTGGAAGGGAAAATTGGGCATGGAACTCCCCAAGGCATTTCCCAGGGTTGGATTTGATTATTCAAGGGTTGATATGAAGGAAGACCTAATTTTAGCATGTGGGTCAAAATCCATTTTTGATTTGGAGGTCATTTGATCCTTCATTTGGGAGTTTGGGCATCAGTTGCAGGGTAGTTGTTTGAAATGGCGTAGAGGACAAGGACCTCTGGGATCAGGGATCTAGATCTCGAACAGTCGTGGCCAGGAAGCTATCCCGGGTCAGCTGTTGGAAATGGCGGAATGCAAGTGGCAATCCGAGAGTCAGGATCTAGATAGACTTGGGCAAAATGGGGACCAGGACCTGGGACTTGGAAAGACGTTCCGGGATGGCCATGTAAAATGGCCAAAGCTAAATGGAATTCTAGGGACAGAATCATGGAATACTGGGTTCGGACAAAATGTGATTTTGGTTGCTCCGAAAATTTTGGGTCGGAGTTCAAAGTGTCGGAGTCCGGGGTCCGGAAAGTCGTTTGAAACAGGCCATCCGAAATGGTGAAACCAAGACGGAATCCTAGGGACGGAATCTCGAGGATGGGATCCCGAAATACAGGGAAAATTTTATGTTTGCCGATTTTTGATGCTTTCTGAGTTTTGATGGGGACTTCGTGCGACCGAGGTTCGAGCTCTAGGAAGCCGGTCGAGACAGGCCATTGGAAATGGCGGGAGCACAATGGAAACCCGAGAGGGGAAATCCAGAGGCTGGGGTCCGACATGGGTTTTGCCGCATGAGTTTGAGTGGATGGCCGTGGGAGAGCATGGGCCCAAGAGACATCAGCTACTATTTTGAAGAATAGCCATGACATGGTCCAACTCTGAATTGGAGCTTGGCCACTTAAACAATTGATTTTTTCATTTTTAAAATCTGGGTTTTGGTGGGAAGGCCTTCTCCTACTAGATGTTAACATGGTTTACGTTTTACTTCATTTAAGGCTCAAAAATTGACAAAATGAAGAAAAAGGGTGCGGACGGAGGGCATACCTCAAAATTTTGAAGAAATTTCTGATGGCCACGCGGAAAATGTCTAAAAATGAAGCTTGGATTCAGAGGCTAGAAATGATGGATGCACTGGAGCTCCTCGAAATTCTATCACTTGGTTGGAAGAAAATGATAGGAAGAAAATATTATTTTATAGCCAAACCTACCAGTAATTGCTACAATTAATTCCGTATGATAGCAAAAAGTTGGTGAGTTCAATTTCGCCAACAGCGGTGGGTGTTTCGGAGTCCGGTGGCCAGGAAGACATCCCGCTATAGCCGCAAGGAATGGAAAAGCGTCAGAGGGAACGTGGAAGGGGAAACCCGGCATCTAGGGTCAGAGGTCCAGAAAGACGTCGGACAGTGGGCACTGGAAACAGCAAACCTGGAATGGAAACTTGGAAGGGGAAACCCAAGGGTCTAGGCCCGTAAGGAGCCACGGATGCCAGAAAGGGCATTTCGACAAGGAAAACCAAAATTGACCCCAGATTTAGCATTTTTAAATGGGTGACTTTGGTCAGGCTTAAAATATGACTTTTGAGAATGTGCCGACCTTTGAGGACACAAAATTTGGCACGCAAAATGAGGCAAAGTAAAAAGGGGCCGACAATCAAAAGAGGGAAAAGAGGGTCCCCGTTCTGAATGGGGCATGTGTACAAAAGGCACAACAGTAACAAGGCTGCACTATGAACCAATAAAAAGGAAAATGCAAAATAAATAATGCCATTGTATGCCCCTACTTTAGAGGAATTGCTACTCAACATTTTGTGAGAAATTTCTTTAAAGTAGCAAAAGGGAAAAATGCAAAAAGAAGGAGAATAGATGAGAGCCAACTTGGAAAGCCCTATGGCAAGTGATATGTTTTTGAGCAAGACTATGTCATGCAAAGAAAAAGAAAGAAAGAATTTAAGAGAAAGGGGTCGCCCCCATAATAAAACACCAAACACATAAGGGATCTATGGATTTGGGGTCAGTATGTTCGTTGTTGCAATGTTTGTTTAGAAAAAATGAAACTGTCATCATCCCCCCAAATACATAGAACTGGAAGAAGGATACAAAGAGAATAGAAACAAATAAAAAGAGTCATTTTGGATAAACATGGAAGAGACATAGTATGTATTGATGCTTTGAATCATCCCCAAAAGGACAACAAAAGCAAAAGAAAAAGAGAAACAAAAAGAGGCTTTTTGGGTCAACATGAAAGGGACATTGATGTCTGAATTCCTTGCATCATCCCCAAAAGGAAAGCAAAAAGAAAAAAAGAAAAGGAAGGAGCCTTTTTGGGTCAACATTAAGGAGACATTTCTATCTCAATGCCTTACATCATGTCCCCAAAAGGAAAGTGAAATGCAAAAAAGAAAAGGAAAAAAGAGTGGCCTTTTGGGTCAACATGAAGGAGACATTGCTATCTCAATGCCTTGCATTGTCCCCGAAAGGAAGGAAAAAACAAAAAGTGAAAATTGAAATGAATGGATGACATATAGAAGAATGAAGGTACAAATAGAAGAATGTCATGAAGAGAGGGAACATCAAACAAAATAGTACATGGGAAAATGTTACACTCGAACAAACACAATACTCGCAAGGCAGGTGTAAGTCAACCATCAAGCAATTCATCTACCTCGCAATCTCAGTTGGTATAAGTAGGTGGTGAACAACGTAGCTAAGGGACAAGGACAAATGCATTACTATGAAAAGGGTAAAAATGTAGTGCCACCACTGAGTGCAAGGCAAGAATGAGTTGATTTGGGTGATGGGAATGATCATGTAATAGTGAGAAGAGAATGTTCTACAACTATTACATGATAAGACATGGGATAGTAGTTTATGGTTTGAGGGGATAGAAATTATCACCATCAAAATGATACTTGCTTAGTATCTCTCTCAAATGATGACACTCATTGCTTCTATGGCCCAAAACAAGATAATATGCACAATGTGGCACATTAGCATCTTTAGGATATATCACAAACCTATTATGAGGAGGCAATATAATGAGCCCTTTGTTTAGGAGTATTTGCAATTTCCTCTCACATTCAAGTGGTGGTCAAAGAGGAATTTTATGTTTCTATAATTTATAAGGCCTCTTGCATCTACTAGATTCTCCAACTTCATAGGAACAGATTAGGGAAGGAGGTCCGGATATGATCTTAGTATTGTGTTTTTTGTTGGTAGGAGATGGTGACTATTCTTTAGGAAGGAGAAAATCTAAATCAGGAAGGGAATAGAAGATTACCATGCCATCATCACAAAGCCTTAGATATTATCTAGAAGGCATGTGGTCATGAGAGGGATCTTGATAGCCTATCCCATTTGTATGTTCATCAGGTGATAGTTGCAAATAAAATTTGTTTATTGAATGTTCATTTGTTTTGTCACCTCCTTGTTGGATTAGAATCCCTTTTCCATACGTTTGTTGAAGATTAATTGGAGTATTGGTCACATGGTTATTGTAAAAGGGTTGAGTAGTTGCATATTTGGAAGAACTAGGTTCACCTAATGGGGGGAACTTAGGCTCATTGTTTGTTTCAATATGGAGATAGAAAAATGTCTCTAGAGGTGATATGCTAGGAATCTAGGGTTGTTTCATGGATGGGTAGAAAGAAGCATTTTCTTCAAGGTAGTCAAGGTATTCATTGAGGAACCTATTCATTCTAGCATCATCCTCTCCAATGATGTCAACTTCACAAGGAGGACATGCATTAGGAGTTGATTGGGAAAGAGTGGGTTCAAGGTCATTTGGACTAGTGCCAAAGGCACAACTTGACATTTCTACCAGGGATTTGAAAGATATCCATTTTTTTTGAAAGCCATAGCCATAATGAAAGCAAACTAATTGCAAGAAATCGAAGAAAACAACAAATCTGTAAAGAAAAATAGAAATGTAATGACAAAGAACAAAAGTGTAGACAATGTTATGGAAATGAAAAAAATTACAGCACAAATGGTGCAAGTGGATTGAGTTTCCCAATGTGGTGAATTTGTCCCAACAGTGATATCTTTGACAATTTTTTAAAAATTTGAATTATTTTTATGGGTTTTAGGCTTTTCTAGTGCAAATAAAAAATGAAAATGCAAATTTTTTTTGGACTGTTCAATGATATGAAATGCAAAAATGTAAGCTAAATGAAATTTTCACTAATGCAATTTTAAGAACCATAGAATGAAAACAATGCAAAACACTAATGCAATGCAAGATATTTCCTAAAATTCAAATGCAAAATTAGAGGTGAAAATGAAGTGTTCTAAGGATCGGTGCACCAAAATGAACCACCAAAAATAAAATGGGGAAAGAGGACTCCCCAGTGGGCCTCTAGGGTTTTTCACCTAGAAGCCAGATGGTAAATGCCTCTTTCACGCTCAAGTATTCCTGATGTTCATTCAAGATTAGGGGTTTGGATAGGTGTGATGTGTGTGCCTAAGTGTTGTAAAGTAATGAAATGAACTAACTATTAAATGTAAACTAATGCAAATGTATTGAAATCACTATGTATAATGAGCTAAGAATGACCTAAAATGCATGCAAACTATAACATAACTTAAAATAATACAATGGGTGCACCTGGAAACTAAAGGTTGATGTATAGGAGCTTTGGAATCTTCTAGATTCTGATGTTAATGCTGACTGGGACACTTACATTAGGTTGGGCGACTTAGTCCTTCTGGAAGGAAACTTTGTCGAAATAGGTTTCTAGAAAATGGGCATCCAAAAACACATAAAACACTTTTTAGGCCTGGTACTAGGACTAATTCGCCAATGTTGGTGACTTAGTCCACCTAGAACTTTTGAGAATCTTGAGATTGAAATCTGTAGCTATAAACTTGTACTTTTATTTCTGACAAAGACCCACATTTGAATCTTCATAATTTGACCTACAAATTGTCCTCAAGCTCCTCTTAGGGTTTGTTGACTTTGGATGATGTAGATGGAAAGAAGACACCTTTTTGTACCTTATTCTTTGACTAATCTGAATATAAACCTACAAAACACACACGCAAAGAGGAAAAAGGTGTTAGGCTTAGAGACTAAGGGTTTTCCTTAGGCAAACACCATGTTGGTAATCAAACCCAAATGAAATAGAATGAAAATGGAAAGATTATTGAGTAACATGCAAATGTAAACACTCACCAAGGCCTTCTTGAAGAAGTCTTAAGATATGCAAGTGATCAACTCCAGTGGATGATACTTGATGTGCTTAGAATCTTGATGCTTTCTTGATAAGATAGATTTCCTGTTAAGATGAATGATGTTGTTGAGGGGAAGAGATAAAATGAGCAGCAAAACCCTTATTTATACATGTTATCCCTTAATTCCCCAAAAATAACACATCAAAGGCCAACCTTAGCCTTTTGCAGATAAAATCTTGCTAGAAATGTGATTTAATTTTGAATTTTATGTCAAATGGGACTAAGTCGCCCAAGGTGGGGACTTAGTCCACTTGGACAAATTCAAGTGGTTGTCAGGAATTAAAATGTGGTTGATGTTGCTTGTAAGGATTGTCCTCTGAAACACAACTAAGTTGGACCTATAAGTACATTAAGGGGACAATTTAACATAAGAATGGGTGAATTTGTGATGACAACCCTAGGAAAGTGTGAAAATGTGTTACAACACCTTACAACACTTTGAAATAAGGCTTGGAAAGGGGTTATTTAGGTGAATTATTTTGGAAAAGTCCTAGAAAAGTTGGGAAATGTGTTACAAAACATCACAACACCTTCATAAGACATAATTAGGTTTTTGTTGATTTGCAAGCGCTCAAGGCCTAATGTGAATGTGTTGGTCACATTTCACCATTAAATCTAAGCAAAATTAGGCCAAAATCTATAAGAAAGGCCCAAATGAGTGAAAAGTGTCAAGGCTACACTTTTTTGTGACAAACTTTTCTCTTATCTTATGTTTTCCTTTTGGGCATGACACAAGGCATCAAAACATTTAGGTCTCTTCTATTTTGACCCCAAATATTTTTCAATTTTTTCACTCTATATATGTCATTCTTCTTATTTTACAAGTATTTTGGGAATGATGATGTTTTCGAGCTCTATAATCACATTGTAGCAAAGATATAATGACCCTAAATCCATAGATCCCCTATGTGTTTTGGGGGCGACTTCTTTTTTATGATGTTGCTTCAGTTGGAAACATATGACTTGACATCGGGCTTTCTGAGTAAGCTCTCATGTCCTCTTTATGGTTAGCATTGAATATTTTCTACTTTAAAGTTATTGTTCATAGCATGGTGCAACAATTATTTTAAAGTTGGTGCATACATTAGCGTTATTTTTGTGGGTGAGTGTAGGATAATGGGGGTCTAAAAAGTGGCAATATGACCCAAAAGTGGTTGATGACATTTTTTATCCAAATTTGATGAAATGAAATGTGTTTATTGATAAAATTGTCAGCTTTCTACCAATATAAGATATGACTTATTTAGAATTAAATAGATAATTATTATTGATTGTCTACATGCATTCTGACTAAAGTCAAGATTCATAGGCTGATTGAAAAAATCTATAATTCTCAAAAAATTTCATTATTTTTTAATTCAAAAGATGTGGCAAATTATATTCTTCACATACTATAGGATTAAAAAAGTAAAAATTGAGTTTCATAAAAATTTTACCAAGTTATAGTAGTCAGATAAACACATTTTAATATTTAAAAAAAATTCTAATAAAATATTCATAACTAATTATTTACTTGCAAAAACAATAAATAATATGTGGCACATCGAGGAGTGCATCCTCTACTTATATTGAAAGTTTCAAAAAAATATATTATATTTTCCTTGTACTTAAGTCGGTAAGACATACACCTGCTTTTTATTTTTGTCCTAAAAATTGAGTACTACTGCACTGAAATTTCAAAATTTCACCATATAGATTTTATATTTTTAAAGAGGGCTAGTATCTTAGAAATTAAATTCAATTTTCTACACATTCTATTATTACATATTTTTCAAATTATGTTAATAACCTATTCAAATTTTTATGTCAAGTTACCCAACTCTATTTTTCTCAATTTTCATTGCCGCTTAAGGGTCTAGTTTGGACCCCCATGATCCTGCACTGACCCTTGTAGAAATTTTTGACATCCTCATGTTTCTTTGTGTGATTTTCTTTCTTATTGTGATGCGTCCTATTATTTGTGGTGTCATTGGGTTTTATGTCCTTCGAGAGCGTGATATTTCTTAGCCTATGAATTTCATCTTAGTGATGATGCTACGTGTTGAATTCCCTAAGTTGTGAATCTTTTATCCTAGAATTGTCCTCTCTTGGATACATTAGGCACAATTATCCCTAAGGAGAGACTTTAGATGAATTAAGAAATATCCCTTGGATAAAAACCATATATATGTATAATGTTAATAAGTGTTCAATAGAATAAT
This sequence comes from Sequoiadendron giganteum, assembly GCA_007115665.2. Lineage (NCBI taxonomy): Eukaryota > Viridiplantae > Streptophyta > Pinopsida > Cupressales > Cupressaceae > Sequoiadendron > Sequoiadendron giganteum. The sequence goes on from CM021101.1 coordinate 99,203,763, forward strand.
ATTTGTTAACCTTGTGAAGCTTGAACCCTTTAGTATAAGGCCAACAAGCATAAGTGAACCAGATAAAATGTGACTCTTGACCTAGGGCAGAAGGATTCCCTTTACTAGGACCTTAGGGTTTTTCACTCTAGGAGCACTTGGTGTGTGAGAATGACACTCTTGCCTCTAGGTGGCTACAAGGCTTTTGGAATTTGCATTCAAAAGGGAGGGAAAATTGATGAAGGTTGTTTAATGTGTTTGTGTGTTGTGTGGCTGAAACTGAAATAAAATGATGTTAATCTAATATATGCAATGTAAAGAAAGTAAATCTAAACTAATGCAAACTAACTAAACTATATGCCCTAAATTTGTGTAATTTGGAAATTTACAAAGAAAGATAGAGGGTGTGCACCTGGAAAAGTGATGTTGCAGACGAATGGTCTCAAAATCCCCTGGAAAAAGTTTGAATTGAGTAGAAGGACACTTACACCAAGTTGGGCGACCTAGTCGACTTGTCAGGAAAATTTGCCAAAACAGGTTTCAAGGAAATGAGTACCCAAAAATGCAGAAACCCTTTTTTAGGCTTAGCATAGGGAAAAGGTCTCCAATAGGGATGACCTAGTTCTTTTGATGCTTTCTGGGGATTTAGGGCTTGATTATGTGGGTCTCGGTTGATGTTTCCATTTTTTGTAGCAATTTGTGTCTAAAACTCTTGAAAGTGACCTACAACTTGTCTTCTTGCTCTTCATAGGGTTTTGATGCTTGGATGTGACTTGAGGGGAAGGTTTGTACTTTATCCAACACTTTTTACTTCACCAAATTTGCATAAAAACCTACAAACACATGCAAAGACCAAGAGAATGTTGGGGTTAGGAAATAGGGATTTTCCTGAGTCAAACCCCTTTGAAGGTAACTTAAACCCAAATGAGATAAAGCCAAAGGAATGTAATATTGAATGATGAACTTAATGGAAATGCTTACCAAACCTTTGTTGTTGATGGTCTACAACATGCAAGAGCAGCTACAATGGAGGTTTCTTGTGAAACCCTAATGCTTGATTGCTTGCTTTGGAAGACTTGAATGCTGGAGTACTTGTGGAGAGATGTAAAAATGAGCTTAGGAGAGAGAAAAATGAAGGTGAAAACCCTTATTTGTACATGTAAAACCCTAATTTTCCTGAAATGCAACATGATAGGTCGACACTAGGGTTTAGGAGGCAATATTCTTGTTAAATTTTATTTTAAATTTGAAATTTACGCCAAAAGGGACTAGGTCGCCCAAGGTGGTGACCTAGTCCACTTGGGAAATTTCAAGTGGTGGTCGGGAATTATTTTTTGTTTAATGAATTTTATCGGCTTTGCCTCCAAAAACACACTTAATTTGAGACTAAAATTACATTAAGGGGACAAATTAGCATAGAAAATGGGTTAATTTAGGGTTGATAAGCCTAGATAAGTGTGAAAATGCATTACAACACTTTATAACACTTTTTCATAAGGCTTAGAAAGATGTTAAAAGGTTTTTTTTAAGTGAATTGTGTTAAAAGGATCTTAGAAAAGTGAGGAAATATGTTACAACATTTCACAACACCATAGTAAAACACCTTTAGGTTATTGTTGAATTGCAAGCTTACAAGACTGAATCAAGGTAAAACAAGGCCAAAATCCAATGGAAGAGGCCAAAATTAGTGAAAATGTGCCAAGGTATACACTTTTTAGCAACACATTTAGCCCCCACTTTAGTGAGAGTATGAACTTACTTCAAACTCACATTAAAGTAGTTGAATCATGCATGTCGAGTGGGATCTAATGTACTCGTGCTAGTAAGGTGATATGACTCGTGATCAAGAGGGATGATCAAGCCCCCAGGATCAAGATGCCATGGAAAACTAGACATAAGTATAGCAAATAAGACAAGGAGTGATGTGAAAAATTCAAATCAAGCTTCGACCATTTGTCCATCTAGTTGTGGATCAAATTTAGGCTTCTTCTCTGGGAGAAAAGGACGTACTCACTCTGGGCTGATGAGACTTTCGGTTGTCTACCAGGTGAGAATTCCAAAAGGTGGTGAGATACATACACACGATTGGTATGCACTCACACATAAAAAGGTGGCTTTGGGGAAAGTTGTGCTGCTAGTTGGGATTCCCGCTCAACCATACCAAATTTATACATCCTAATAACTTTGATAAAGCGCCAAAAAATATAGGGGTGTGGTTCATGAGACAAGAAAAGCCTTGGATGCTTATAACCCATGAACAAGTGCAAGATGGTACCACAAACATGCAAGTTGTGTTATGCAAGGTGGCCATATATGCACGAAAAAAGGGTACAAAAAGCAAAATGCAAAAGAATGTAAAATGAAAAAAGGGTGTTCTACGGAGTTTTGTATAGTTAATATGAGGTCTTTGACTTAGGGAACATTGAGTTTAATGTCTCCAAGAGATGACCAATGGGTATGTGGAGGATCATCATGGAAAAAATAGGCCCTTAAGTGGTGATGAAAATTTAGAAAATCAAAGTTAGGAAAATTGAAGTAGAAAATTGAATAAGTTATCTATATTATTTTAAAAATATGTAAGAATAGAATCTATAGAGAATATAATTTTTTTTCTAAAATACTAGGTTTATTTATTTCAAAAAAAAATCTATCTCATGAAAATTTGAAATTTCCATGTAGTAACACTTAAATTTCAGGTAAAAATAAGAAGTAGGTGTCTATCTAACCACCCTATCCACAATAAAATATTTTTTTATAAGATTTTAGATATAATTAGAGGACTCATGTCCCAATGTGATGCATATTTTTTTGTAATTTTTTTCCAAGTAAATAATTAATTATGATTTTTTTATTACAACTTTTAAAAAATATAAGAACTCGTATGTCTGACGACCTTAACTTGATCAAAACTTCATGAAATTCATTTATATTTTTAATCCTATATTATGTGTAGCATAGAATGTGACACATGTTTTGGATTCAAAAAATGTGATACCGTTTGAAAGCTATATATGTTTTTCAATCAACCTTTCAAGTAGGACTTTAGTCATAATTCAAATAGAAAATATATCATAATTATTTATTAAATTCAAAGTGAAGCATAATTTATATTGGTGGAAGGATAAGAATCTCCTTTAAAAACCTTTTCGTTTCATCAATTTTTGGTTAAAAAAAGCTGCCAGCTACATGGGCCATCATATCACTTGCATATCGCCACTTTTTGGCACATACCCCACTCAAAGGATAGAAGATTCACAACTTAGGGGATGAAGTGCATCACATCAGGACACTAAGAGGAATATAATATGCTAAGATAAGTCACACTTATGAAGGACATTACACCGAATTTCATCCACAAAGTGAGAAACACATCATGTGAAGTGACAAGGTTGCACTAGGAAGCATAGGAAAAGAAAAAGAAAATGCAAAAATAAAGTAAAATAGTGCCAATGTATGCCCCCAGTTTAAAGAGATTGCGAAACACCGCTTTGTGAGCAATTTCATTAAAGTAGAGAAAGGAAAAATGCAAAAGGGACATGAGAGCCTACTTGAAAAGACCAGTTTCAAGTGATAGGTGTCCAAGAAAGGTTGTGTCATGCGAAAAAGGAGAAGGTAAGAGAAAATGGGGATATATGCCCCCAAAATGAAAAACACAAAATACATAAGGGATCTATGGATTTGCGGTCAGTATGTACGTTCTTGCAATGTTTATTTAGAGAGTGTGGAACTATCATCATTCCCTCAAATACATAGAACTGGAAGAAGACACACAGAGAGTGAAAGAAAATGAAAAAGAAGAGTCAATTTGGGTCAACATGGAAGAGGCATAGGATGTCTCGACACTTTGCATCATCCCCAAGAGGACAATAAAAACCAAAAGAAAAAAGGAAAATGTAAAAGATCCTTGTTTTTGAGTCAACATGAAGGAGACATTGCGGTCTCAATGCCTTGCATCATCCTCAAATGAAAGGAAAAAGACAAAATGAAAGAGCATCATTTGGCTCAACATGAAGGAGACATTGTAGTCTCAATTCCATGCATCATGCCCAAATGAAAGGAAAAAGGAAAATAAAAATGAAAAGTGGTTCATTTGGGTCAACATGAAGGAGACATTGTGGACTCAATTCCTTGCATCATCCCCAAATGAAAGGAAAAAGGAAAATGGGTTTAGTTGGTTCAACATGAAGGAGACATTGCAGTCTCAATGCCTTGTATCATCCCCAAATGAAAGGAAAAAGAAAAAGGAAAAGAGAAAAAATGAAAAGGTATACACAACACATAGAAGAAGGGAGAGACATATAGAAGAATTTCATAAAGAGTAAGAAAAAATCAAACAAAACAGGGAATACACGACACACAAATGCAAAAATGAAGAAGAAAAATAAGGACTAGTAAGGCACATGTGCATTACTCTATGAGAAATCCATCTACCTCCCAATCTTTCTCAGTATAAAATCAAGAGGACCACTAGCGAGAGGAACAACAACAATTTCCGAACTAGCATCAAGATCAATGCTTGTTCTAGGAGAATTTTCATGAATGCTCATGAAAGAGGAGAATAATGAATTCAAGGTTTGATGTACCTCTTCATAGATGCAAGCATTATCATCATAATCATCATCTAAGTTGATGACAATGGTGGGTCGTATGACAATATCAGTGGTGGCTTGTAAAAGGGGTGGTGTGAGAGGTATAGGATCTGGTTGCAGGGGTGGAGGAGGAGGATCAATAGGCATGGCATTGAGCACATGTGGTTTGTGATCTTCAGCTTGGTCTTCCTCACGATATTGGTGGGTTAGAGAATGATGGTGATGCCTATGTTGTCTAGCCTTTTTATTCCTTTTGTAGTTTTGGTCAAGGTGCATGGGGGAAGGGGCAAGACAATCCACCATGGGTTGTCTATCATCTCAGAGAGGAGAGACAAGAGGAACTATGGGTGGTTCATCCACCTTCTCTTTAGCGTTATAGACCTGTTTAGTGTGGGGAGGGAGATGGAGTTACTATCATGATCCCTAGGCCTCTTGGATGATGTGGAGGAGGGTTGACTAGGCATATCAAGGTCGGGTGGCAACATGGCTTTATAAAGGATGGGTGAGTCTGAGGTAGAAGGAGGTATGTTGTGTAGAGAAAGTTTGAGAATATTCTTGGCTTTGAACTGTTGATAGGCAATGAAGAATGAGTCTCATTTAGGGGTGATGGGCTCCATAGGTTCTGGCCAAAAGACATCCATGGAAAATTTACCCTTAGAGGATAATGGATTAAAAGCACTATGGTGGACACTAAATATGTCATTGTCAATAGGAAACTTCACACACTTGCGGATGACGGATGAGACCACTTTCATAGAATGAAGCCATGGGTGGCCAAGTCATAAACAAAATTGGTTTGATTGAGGGATAATTGAAAAGGTAACGTCTAATATTTTAAGACCTATTTGTAATGGGAGGGAAATCGATCCAATCATCGGGCATGTAAAACCATTATGTGTTTTGACCCACGTAGTAGGTCGATTATAGACATCTTGATTGATATTGTGTAATACTAGAAACTCTTCTATGATAAAATTCTCACCGCATGCAGGATCTATGAGTATTCCATTAGTGGGCTTATCATAAATGTGTCCAGTTGGGTAGAGAGGGCCATCTGGAAGGTTTCATAGTATATCTTGTGCAAAAAAGGTAATCTCAAGAGGTCCTTCTTTTGGGCCCTTACGATGGATAATGTTTATTGCTCCTACCATTTCATTAATAGGTGTGATATGAGTTATTGGGGGAAGAAAAACAAAATGTAAATATTTTGAATCCAAATTCATGACATCAGGTGGGGAAGTTTCACTTGGTTTGACAAATGACACATTGTGGTTGGGCATGGGGTTGGTGCATATTTGCAAGTTTTGGTTAGGGGGTGCCATGGATTTATTGCTTTAATGCTAGCAATAGATAGACAACTTGAATCAATTAGGTATTGCACTAGATGCTTTAGATGCTTGCATTGTTCAGTCTCATGTCCATTTTGATGATGAAACTAACAATAAGCAGTGGCATTGTAAGATGGGGGTAATGGTTGTTTTGGGATTAGGTGTATGGATGGGAGGTAAAGAAAGATTTTTTTGCTGAAGTAATTGGGTCATGGTGTTATGAAGGGTTTCGGGCAAGGGTGTGAATTTACAATTAGGGTCTTCATAATTGAAGGGCACTATAGAACTAACAATGGTCACTTGGTTATTAATGGGTGGAGGGTTTTGGGATGAAGGGTTAAATTGGATAATCTATTTTTTTGGTTTATGAAAAGGTTGCGGGTTGGATTGGGAAGAGTTTTCAGACTTATGATGACGACTAGGAGTGGACCGTGAGTCACAACTTCTAGTAGAATTATGGTAGTCACAAAGTGCTTGACACAAGTGAATAAAGGAGGGGAACTTCATTAGAGTAATTTTATCTTTTAGGGATGTCAGAAGGTTTTCAGTAAACATATTTTGTAGATGGGTATCTAGTATCTTAAAATCAATCAAGGAATAAAGAACTTGGTAACAAGAGATGAAATTAGTTATCTTCTCATTATTAGCTTGTTTTCATCTCATGAGGTCCGCAAAAGTTTTCTTTGGGGCCATATGAACTTGAAATTGATTAATGAAGGCATCCACTAATTCATTGAATGAACTAATGCAATTATTAAGTAGGGAGAGAACCAATCCAAGGCTTCATTTTTAAGGGAGAAAACAATGCCAAATGACTAGGTCAGCCAGTGTGGCGACTTAGTCCTAGTAGTGGTTTTTTTGAAAAATTCCTGAATTTTTAGCTAATTTTTATGCTTTTTATGATATTTAGATACAAATAGAAATTGGAAATGCAAAGTTTTTTTTGTATTTTCTTGCTAAAAATGCAATACAATGTGCAATTCTATCATGAGCTTTCACTAAATACACTGTTTCCACTAAACCTAGGATGAAAACAATGCAAAATTTCAATGCAATGCAAGATATCTCTAAGATGAAACACAAAAATAAAAAAGATAGCAAATGGTCTATGGTCGGATTCACCAAAATGAACCACCAAAAATGTGGCTTTCGAACTATGACAGAAGGATTCCATTTACTAGGCCCTTAGGGTTTTTCACCCTAGGAGCACTTGGTGTGTGAGAATGACACTCTAGCCTCTAGGTGGCTACAGGGTTTTTGGTGGTTGCATTCAAAAGGGAGGTCTGATTGATGAAGGCTGTGATGTGTGTGTGTGTTGTGTGGGTGAAACTGAAATAAAATGATGCTAATCTAATGTATGCAATGTAAACAAAGTAAATCTAAACTAATGCAAACTAACTAAATTATATGCCCTAAATGTGTGTAATCTAGAAATTAACAAAGGACAGAGGGTTTGCACCTGGAAAAGTGATGTTGCAGATGAATGGTCCTTGAATCCTCTAGAAAATGTTTTAAATGAGTAGAAAGACACTAATAACAAGTTGGTCGACCTACTCCACTTGTCGAGAAACTTTGCCAAAATAGGTTTTGGGGAAATGGGTACCCAAAAATGCATACACCCTTTTTCGGGCTTAGCACAGGGAAAAGGTCGCCAATAGGGGTGGCCTAGTCCTCTTGATGATTTTTGAGGATTTAGGGCTTGATTATGTGGGTCTCAGTTGATGTTTCCCTTTTTTGCAGCAATCCATGTCTAAAACTCCCGAAAGTGGCCTGCAACTTGTCTTATTGCTCTTCCTAGGGTTTGATGCTTGCATGTGACTTGAGGGGAATGTTTGTACTTTCTCCAACACTTTGTACTTCACCAAATCTACATAAAAACATGCAAACAAATGCAAAGACCAAGAGAATGTTGGGGTTAGGAAATAGGGGTTTGCTTAAGTCAAACCCCTTTGAAGGTAACTTAAACCCAAATGAGATAAAGACAAAGGAATGTAAGATTGAATGATGAAATTAATGGAAATGCTTAACAAACCTTTGTTGTTGATGGTCTGCAACATGCAAGAGAAGCTCCAATTGAGGTTGCTTGTCAAACCCTAATGCTTGATTGCTTACTTTGGAAGACTTGAATGTTGGAGTACTTGTGGAGAGATGTAAAAATGAGCTTGGGAGAGAGAAAAATGAAGGTGAAAACCATTATTTTTACATGTAAAACCCTTATTTTCTTGAAATTCAACATGATAGGCTGACACTAGGGTTTAGGAGGCAAGATTCCCATTGAATTTTATTTTAAGTTTGAAATTTATGCCAAAAGGGACTAGGTCGCCCAAGGTGACAACGTAGTCCACTTGGGAAATTTCAAGTGGTGGTTGAGAATTAATTTGTGTTTAATGAGTGTTATTAGCTTTTCCTCCCAAAACACACTTAAGTTGAGACTACAAGTACATTAAGGGGACAAATTAGCATAGAAAAAGGGTTAATTTAGGGTTGATAAGCCTAGATAAGTGTGAAAATGCATTACAACACTTTACAACACTTTGCCATATGGCGTAATAAGATGTCAGAAGGTGTTATTTAGCTGAATTGTGTTGAAAAGGTCTTAGAAAAGTGAGGAAATGTGTTACAACATTTCACAACACCTTAGTAAAACACTATTAGGTTATTGTTGAATTGCAAGCTTGCAAGACTGAATGAAGGTAAAACAAGGCCAAAATCCAATGGAAGAGGCCAAAATGAGTGAAAAAGTGCCAAGGTATACACTTTTTGGTGACACAATAACATGTTGGATAGTGATCCCACATATTGGTTAACAATTTGAGAGAGGAAGGAAAAAACAATTTTTGACCCTCCCACAAATTGAAGGGGTTCGCTCAAACCTAAACGTTCGAGCAAACCCCTAAATGGGTTTGATTGAACCCTTGTACATTGGCTAAAAAATAAAAATAAAAGGGGTTCAAGAGAACCATGTTCGCTTGAACCCCCCAAATTAGGATTAAAAAAAAAACCAACATTGTGTCATCATTTTCACTGAACGTTCGAGCGAACTCTAGACGGTGAACAATGCGAAAAATTAAGGTGAACAGTCCATCACCCTCCATAGATGACCACCCTCAGGTGTCGACATTCACACAGGTTGGTGTATTTTTTTAAAATTGCATTTGTTAGAAAAAATTTAAATCCTAGTTGTAGAATTTGGCTTTACAGCTGCCAAATTTCATTTGCTTGAAAGTTTCTAAAGAGTTTTCAACAAACTCATTTTGTGAATACCCTGTCAAATAGTTTGTGTGCCTTGTCTATGTTTTCATAATTTGCATACATGTCTACCTACAACTACAACATCTGATAAAATTTCTTTATCCTTTATGCTTTGATGCATGTCAATACCCTGTTCCAATTATCATGTTTGGCATAGGTTGGGAGGATGGTGGTAAAGGTTGTAGAGTCTGGATTTACACCTCCCAATTACATTTGCTTGAAAGTTTCTAAATCGTTTCCAACAAGTCCATTTTGTGAATACCTTGCAGTCAACACATTCTAGGAAAACACATTTCTTGGAGGCATTTTTTCAAACAGTTCGTGTGCCTTGTCTATGCTTCCACATTTTTCTTACATGTCTAACATATAAATTGTAGCTACATCATTTTTCAACAAATCTATTTTTCATATTGTGAAATCATGACATTCCATGAAACCAAATTTCTTTGAGGGAAAATTTCCATATTTTTCATACATGTCTACCTACAACTACAACATCTGACGAAATTCCTCTATCCTTTATGTTTTGATGCATGCTAGTACCTTGATAAAATTCTCTCATTCCGCATAGGCTGGGAGGATGGTGGCAAAGGTTGTAGATTCTGGCTTTACAGCTGCCAATTGCATTTACTTAAAAGTTTCTAAAGCCTTTTCAACAAATTCAGGCCATCCATACCTTGTTCCAATCCTCCCATTTTTGGTGCAGATGTAGTGGAATTTGGCTTTACACCCACCAATTGCATTTTCTTGAAATTTTCTAAAGACTTTTCCAAGGAACCCATTTACACCTACAACTGTATTTTCTTTAAAGTTTCTAAAAAAATTTCAACAAATCCATTTTGTGAATATCTTGCACTCAGGGCATTTCATGAGAACACATTTCTTCCTATCAAATATTTCATGTGCCTTGTATATGCTTCCAAATTTTGTATACTAATGTTTACTAATGTTTTATCCTTATTTCAATAGTATGGTTTATCTATTCTTTAAAATGGATTGAACATTAAATGTTTAATTTGTTGAGTTAATTTTGATTCATAAGTGGTTTGAAAAAATTAATCTAGGTTCTCAAAATAAATACATGTTGCTCCCAACATAGATTTTCCATGCCATTTTCATCAATTTGTGTCCCCAACATTTGGCATCTAAGTAACCAAGAGTGTTACCTTTTAAGTTTCAAAGTCGTTATCATTAAAATTGAATTTCAACTAGTTAAATTAATTAAATGAGTGTAAATCAACTAGGTCTCGTCTAAAAATTTCAGTTGAATTTCAATTAATCAAGCTAACTATTTGGATTATATTTTGGTTGATAAAATCCCTTATGAAATTCAACCCCCTTTTGAACCTAGCATTTTTTGCATCATTTTCAAGGACAATGTCAAGGACCTAGTAGAGACTAAAAAATTTACCATAGTCCAACAATACGTCAATGATAAGGATTCGTTAATGCTAATAATTTCCTAGTATTATTCCTAAACCTACTTATGGTTCAATAAGAAGATTACCTAGAGTAGTTTATGTTTAGTCATCAACACTCTTGACAACATAAACTTGAATTTGATTAAAAAAAATTAACTTATGTTACTTGGGAATACACACAAGTTTTTAGGTCCATATTGAAACTCTCTATTGTCTTATAACTTGGTGATTCCTCTTACCTAGTAAACACACAAATTTCACATACTAAAAGTCAAAACAACTTAACCACAAATTTCACATGGAATTTCTCATGTATTAAGCTCGGACTTAGTAATAGAGGGTGGAAATTTTTTTAACATGTATAGAATACATGCAAAAATTATTTAAGAAATAAAATTTGAGATTATAATCTCTTGAAAATAATTTGTAGCATGACAAGATGGTGGTACATCCACAAACCTAATATCCCAATTGGGAATACATTTTTGGTCCTTATAAGAACCAAGTACTTAATCAAAAGGAGACTATAACCTTAATCTAAAATATTATGGCAAGATGAAACTTGAAATAAAACTTCAAATTTGTATTAAGGAATGGAAAAATAGAAGGGAATATGATGAAAAGCTTTATAGGTACCAACTTTTGTATTGGAAATTAGATCACCTATTGCAAAAAAAGGTATGTTTTAACTAAGAAAAGAGAGGAGGAAGGTCAACAATTGGATGATGGGACAAAATAATTAGTAAAATTTTTACATTCCATGATATTGACAGGCTAATCCACAATGTACTAAAATGAAGCACATTATCGTATCTACATATAGTATAAATTTATTCCTTCACAAAGAACATTAGAGTGTATTTCCAAAGGAGACAAGCGTTTGGAACTTGATTTAAATTCGATGGATAAGGTTGAAACACAATAGTAGAAGTTAAGTGGTGCCTCTAAGAATAAATTATGGAATCCAAAGGAGAAGAAAATCCTCAAAAATTAAAAAAATATGAGTAGAAGAAGGGTATTTTATGAAATAGCCACTAATAATACACTAAAAAATAAATATTTCAACATGAACCATTGAGGACTAGAGAATAAAATATAATTTTAGAAGGAACCCTAAGATCCAGATAAAATAGGAGATTAATAGGATGAAAGATAAGTGATGCAAGTGGAATTTTTAAAAAAATATGAAAACTTTTCCTAGAATATTTACTAACCTAAAAGGTATAAAAGAAGTGGTAGGAACCATGTAGATAGAACTAAACTTGAAGGATCCAAACCATAAAGGAAAATAAAATACTAACTTAAAACCTTAATCCATACTATTTTTTATTTTCATTAAGCTATTTATGCTAACAATTTAGGCTTTCCTATTGTCACTACATTTGACACTTTCCATCAACTCCTATGTGTTATTGTTTTATACATGTACATCATCACTGTTCTCAAATAGAAAAATATATTTTCTATACCCTTTTTATTTGTGACCTATATTCATCTCTCTTTTCTTTTAACTCATCACATGTTACTTGGGAATACACACACTTGTAGGTCCATATTGAAACTATGTATTGTCTTATAACTTGGTGATTCCTCTTACCTAGTAAACCCAAAAATATAGTACATGTGCATTTATCTCTATGTAACTAGTTAGAATAAGGTGGGTTGTATGCTATAGTAGTTTTATGGTATGCATCATAGATATACTGGTAATGTGTTTAACTAGTTTAGTCTTAGGTATTAAATAAAATATGAATCTATCTTTTTTATGGAGGATCACTTGAAGTTATTCAAAAGTAATTATGGATATGCAAGTTCCTTATTTTTTAGATCTTATCAAGTACTAACAAAATTAGTGGTGCAACAAATTTGTATTTTATTTGTATTAGATAATTGGTGGTTGTGGTTGTATGGCTTGAATTCCTAGGAAATTTAATGTCACCACTTTTATATGAGTATGAGGCATCCTCATCCTCTTTCGATAGAGAGAATTTTCCAAATATCTATAGTTGAAAATCCATAGCCAAAACTCAAAATACTATCACTCCCAATTGGAATCAACTTAGTCATCCCACTAGCTCTAATACTCAACTTCATAATTATGTTAAATACCATGTTTGTGATTTTACTATCCACTCTCTTCAATCTTGGCGAAGATCGAGAAAGGTTATCCTTTTTCACGAAGTGTATATTCACTTGGTGACTGCATTCTCTAACTCTTGAAAAATTAATTTGGCCTTGTATGAGACAAATATAAATTAAGTCTCAAGCCAAAGAAATATTCTTAAGTATTTTTGAACTAGAATACCTTCCTCTTCTAGGGAGAAATTATATATGATTTCCTCCTCTTCATCCAACACCTTTGGTTTTAGTTCTTCCTTTGTATCCACTCATGGCTCTCCTATTAAAAGGAATAAATATTTTATCCCTTAGGACAATGTTGGCCCTCTCATACTTGTCAATAGATATGAGTTACTAGCTATACTACTATTCAAAGAAACTTTCAATGTTGAATAAGGAAGGATTTTTCACTCCAAAATAATATATCAAGGATCTTACTAATGGGTTCTCATTGCACCATGTCATTGATAAAATTATGGCTCTCAAAATAATTTCCACCTCCTTTAGAGGTAGGGTGATGGATTCATTATGTGTCTGGTCAAATTTATAATCATTTGAAGATGGGATGTCTTGAAAATAATTTTTTCTATGAATACTTCAAATAAAGAGGAGATTCTATATCATTATTTAAAATAATCTCCTACATTAAGCTCAATCCCCTATCTATCCCTTCTTTAAGTTCAATATTTTGGTGTCATGTTCATGAGAAAAAATATATTGTGTCTATAAAAAAAATTAAACTCCTTAGAGAAAAAATAGAATTGACATTATCTATACTAAGCACCTTGATTTTCTTAACAATATGATTCTAAAAAAGAGATGTAAATTCCTAAAATATCAAAAATATTTCATACTTCGTACTAATAAAATAAATACAGAAGTACCTATAAAAATCATCAATAAATGATGAATAGTATACATATTTACCAATGGAGTGGATATACATAGGAATAAACACATCAAGTCTACATGTATTAACTTCAAAATCTCCTTTGCTTTAGTGATTATAGAAAAAAACACACATTATTTTATTTTCCCAAGATACAATGCTCTGAAAAGTCAATAAAAATAGAATAATCAAAAATTCCATTCACAATATTCTTAATTACAACTTTTTAGACATTTTACACTTAGGTGACCCATCCTAATATGCCACAACAACCTTGATTTAGATGTAATTACTTTAGCACACTAAAAAAATTGATGCATCCAACCTATATCTAGAGTACCATGCTACACTCCATTAGTGTACCGAGTTTCCTCATGCTAACTTACATCCTTTACCATCAAAAATAACATAAATATATCTTTGAGTCAACCATTTTGGACATAAACATAAATTTCCTTTCCAAAATTGGAATATGTACAAAACATCTGAGAGTGACCTTCCTCTTGCATCCATGAATGAAACCTTTACTTTTCTTGACCATATATCTTCAAGGAAATTCTATCACCATGACAAAACTTGTACCTTCATCACATTATATATCAAAGGTACAACTTGATATAAGGTGTCATATGATAAGAAGCATGTGATTCAATCAACCAAGACTGATCACCAGTGAAATTAGTATAAATAAAGGTATCATTATTGTATTAATCATTATTAGAGGATTTTCCAGAAGAATCATCTTTATTTTTTACTTCAAAATCCTTCTCAAGATGTGCCCTTTATTTCCACAATTATAACATTTTATTTTGGATTTTCCAAGATGCTTAGTCTAGATCTTTACCCTTAGACTTATAATCCTAATTATTTTTCTCACTTTTCTTCTCCTTAGATCCACCTCTAACAACTAGGGTATCAAAATAAAGTTTCATCCATGGACTTCTTTCTAGCTTCTTTTCTTAACAAAATTCATATGATATTTTCCAATTTTAGTGAGATTATTAATATTGATAAATATTATGATTTTTTCCCATGAACCAGGTAAAGAATAAATCAATAGGATGCACTTGTCCTCTTCATCCATCTTGACTCCTATTGACACAAGCTGACTACCTATCATATTAATATTTTTCAAGTGATTAGTTATATTGGGTTTCCTTTTCTCATTTTCTTGATGAATACTTATTTTTCAAGAGAAGTTTATTTACTAGGCTCTTGAACTAATATAATGTTTATATATTCTTCTATAATAAATTTATATTTTATTCCTTAGACACATTCATTGACAAAATTTTTTATAGATATAATTGGATTGTACTCCTAACTTTCACATGCAATTTTATCTAATCTTCATTAGAAATTCCTAAGGGTTTACTTGAAGAAGATACATCAGACCACTAATTTCTTTCCACTAGAATATCTTCCATCTTAAACTTCTATACTTCAAAGTTCTACCCATTGATATTCTAGGCATTGATTTAATTAGATTATATCTTCTCATAAAACATTTTAAAGTTTTCTTTTGTGACTAGTTATACATAAAATACAAAAAAATATGTTGTTCTGGGTTTTCCATTGTATACACTATTATTTTGACTCCTAATTATTTGGTAGCTTCCCAAAAATCTACTTATTATCTAATACCAAATGTTGGGGTTTTACACCCCTATTACAAGTAATTGATAGACTAGGATTAAAGAAACATAGGATTATATACACGAAAAATAGTTAATTATATTAAAAACACATCTAACAACATTCAAAGAAGTAAATGGGATAATCAAAATACACAATCTTACATAATACTTGTATATTTACATGGGAAACATTTATGGGAGAAAATTTTCCATAAAAATATTTTTAGTTTATATTATTGAAAATCAAAGATTGAATACAAGAATGCCTTTCCTTTTATTTCAATTCTTAATCTAAAACATACTTCTATAATTTATTTGATGTTTTAAACCAATAATATATAATCTAATTCCATAAGATAATCTTATTTCAAAATAAAATCTAAACCATGCATAATTTAATCAATAGAGAATAAGGCACCTAGAATTAACAATAATAATTTCAATCACAAAACTAATAACCCTTAGTTCCTTCAACTTAGTCTAATTCAAGTTTTGTTCCAAGATGAAGATGAAATCAAGTGACTATTTTAAAATATTTTGTTACACACTTGGTAATCCTACATTTTAGTCTACATTTATAGAATGGATGCATTAGAGAAATCCATTCATCAACATAAAACTTATATCTCTTCCTCTTCTTTAACCAATCATATGTGGAGTTCAATTTTTATCTAAATAAAAAAGGTAGAGTGGACCTAGATGGAAAATAATGAGTGTAGACAAAGAAGTTAGATATTTTGGAAAGAATAAATCTTAGGAATCCAATTATATAACCTTTAATTATCATCCCATGATTTGTGAGTCATTCATCCCACTTCAGGTTATTAATGGAATGAAGGGGAAAAAATAATTTAAGGAGTTACATGCCACGTGATTGTATGATATAGACAAATTTTTATATAATTTGAAATTATTAAATCATTGATGTCGTAAATCCCTTGATTTGAAAAGAAACATATTACATATTATTTCCTTTATGGTAGCAACATAGTTAGAGAATAATTTGAGAAGAAACATGTTTAATCCATACATGTGTGTGCTTTCAAATCCCAAACTAATTTAGAACTTGTTGGCCCTTGTGATTTATTCATGTGGATGAAATATTTAAGATCATTTTATATATTTAAATGTATAGTTATAATTTTCTACATTTTGGTGAAATAAGTTCATGCATGACTTTGTTCATTATGTAAATTTAAAGATTTATTAACATTTCAAATTGATTTACTTGTTGCACAAACTTGTTTAGTAATAAATGTATCTAGAAGTTACATTAAATTTATTGAATGTATTTATGCACAAGTGAGAACTATTAAATATAGATATAGATAGTGTTCATATTTAATACATTCTATATCATGTGCACAAGTTTGTAAATTTATTTAGAACTGTTTTAGATTTATATTGTCTAAATCTAGATATATTAAACCAAGGTCTCATTCCTCCTTTAGGTACATACATATCACAATTGAAAATGCACCTATTCCAACTCCAGAAACAATCTTTTCAAATACTAATAGCAAGATTAGGAGATTGAGAGTCATTAACTAATGGTACAAATGCAGGCATATATTCTGAAGTTTGCATGTCCATTTTACAAAGCTTAGAACAATTAGGAGATAAACTTGGACATGCTAGTGTTTTTTCCCTTGATAGAGTAGCTATGATTCTTTCCCACATGTGGGAAGAAGTACATGGTGATGTCCCTTATAAATAGATACATGAGGTTGTAACCAAAGAAATGATCAAAGCCACTTATTTTCCATTCTATCAAAATATACGTAAGGTGAAGGGATACTAGGTCACCAAATGTGTGGATCCTCTTATGGCCCCATTGATCTAGCCATGTTTTCTTGTAGTGCATGGTAAGTATCCAAACAATGACCAACTTCCATTATATTTTGTTTAGCAGTTGTATGTTGAGTTCCATTTGGGCCTCAAAGTCAGCTACTTGGACACTTCACCATATGTTGGTCAGGGGCGTGGTATGATTGTCGATAGGCCCACATATATCATTGAGTAGATAGACCAGACCCAATGTTTAGGGCATTGGTTGGTGACATATCTCTTATTCTCACCCTAGCTCTAGCCCCCTTAGCGGACCAGGTTATCATTGCTTCCCAAAAGGAAGCAATTAACAGTGTAAGCAACATTACAGTTGCGACCACTCAGATATCTAATGATTGTGTGGGTCAGTATTTGATGTCTTGACATTTGCGATTCATACAATTTACAACACATGACAATAGCATAGATCCTTTTGAGGTGGTGGGAATCCTAGGACCCACACTACTCAGTGGACTTACAAGAGACATGCCACATAGGACTATGAATTATTCGGTTGAGGACCTCTTGGAGGCATATGCTTGCATCGCATCGGACTATGGGATCCCTATAGACCATGTTAGAGGTAATTTGGCTCTAGGAGTTCATTCATGTTCAAGATCCCATTATTCTCATCACTCTTAGCTTAGCAATAGTGGACATGAGGATCCACCTATAGATCATTCGACTGCTACATAGAATACACATTTTATGGAGTTGTCGACCCGTTCTAATTCATCGTCGATACCATCTCAGTTGCATAGTCCCCTCGACTCATCATATCTGGCATAGCATGCGATGGGCCCTCTGATTGACATTTCGATTGAGCATTTAGTCGATTTGGTGGAGACATATATTTCAGAGGACCTAGAGCATCCAATACCACATGATATGCATGTATGTGTGCATGTGCATGTTTCAATTCTTTTTAAATTTTAGTTTTAACTAGATATTCATGTAATATATATGTATATATATATATTGTAGATGGGCATGCCTCATGTTACTCCTAACCTTGGTCTAGATCATGTACGTCATCATGACTCTATGGATGATTTTGTTGGCAGTGGACATGTGAGTTTTAAATTTTTATATATGGACATGTATATATGTACATGCATATGTATGTATAGATCTAGATAGATATTTAAAAATACATGTACATTCTTAAAAATAACTTTCATAAAATTTATAATATATTATATGTATTTAACACACTTTGTACATAATTTTATCTACAGGGCTTAGCATATCCTTTAGAGTAGGGTTCTCATTCATATTAGGCTGCTATGGATTTATGAGTTGTTTATGTTCATTATACATGACTTGGGCTAAATTTTTTGTGACTTGGGCTACATGTTTTATGACTTGGGCTACATTTTTTACGTTTTATGACTCAGGCTACATGTTTTATGTTTTATGACTTGGGCTACATGTTATATGTTCATTTTATGTTCATTATATATGATTTGGGCTACATTTTTTAGATTGTTGATACATTGTTATAGGTAAATTTGATGATCTCTAGTATATTTTCTTATATGATATACATATACATGCAATCTTGATATTACTAATTTCTAAATTTGTTCATTTTGAGCTCAAGTAATGATTTTTGTTTGAATAACAATGAGATTATTATTATGATGGTCATGTGGAAAATCATGGTTTAATTAATGAGTTTTTTGGTTTTTCTAACATAGACAACTAGATGATATAATCTATAATTTATTCATTAAAAAACTACATGGATTAAAAATCTTTAAAAAATCATATTGCCTTGGGTTAACCATTATAAATTATTCAAGGGAATCAAAATTGGACATCTATTAGAAATATTCCATTTAGGATATTATGATAGAAAATATAATTAATGCACAACAATAATTCCAATAAAGTCATGAGCTAGAATTGATAGAGCTCTTAGATAACTACATGGAAACCCTTTCCATCATAATAGTGTTAACACTAAATCCTAGATTTCCCTATTGTTTGCACTCTTTAGTATTTTGGTGCTCTTATAACAATAATTAATTCAAGTGTGTTGAATGGTCCCTAATCAATCCATTTATAGATGGTTGTTAATAATGTGTTGTTTCTTCCCATTGAGAAAAAAAAATAATGGTCATTCACTATAGTAAAATATTTGAATCCTTCCATGATAACAATCTTTTAATATGTTCAAGCTCTATATTGTAGTCTCCAATGAAAATTTTCTATTTTTTTGTTGAACTATATTATTTGTGGATAATGGCATAAGTGACATATATTTTTTACCTATAGTTATCTACTACTAGAGGCATGAAATCTAGATTCGGTACTCGTTTTTTGCAATCACTCATTTTATTCCACACTAAAATTATTATGGTGCTAGTGCTCATTTTGGATTAAATTTGTATTTGTATCTCTATAGATATGGATTTCTTTTTTTCCCAATTTTTATCATGCTTTATTATAAAAATATCAAACCTATATGAAATTCTCTATTTGTCATTTTATACCTTATGTTATAAATTTTGAAAGATAATATCCTAGAAAGGTTTTAAGAGTTATGCTTGTGCGGATTTTGAGTGCATATGTAATTGTATGTAAAGTTTAAGGAACTCATCTTAGGGACTACAAAATATTTTCATGGTATTCATTACATATGTGATTTATTGTTATTTTCTAGTAGATGTCTTCAAGTATGGTAAATTATATTGAACTAGAAATCTATGTTATTTGTGAGATATATTTGTGGTGCTAGTTTTCCTATGATATGGCTTCTTTTAAATGTATCTTGTCTTTAGTGCTAATGCACAATCTACTATGGTTAGTGCATTTACTATCTATCATACCCACATGCCATATGATGTACTAAAACTCTATACTATTCATCTACAACTATATTGCTTATCATTAACACTCTTACTATTAAAATTACTAAATCCACTATTAAGGTATTTATTTATACAATTTTAAGATAATTTGCACCTCAATGTCTTTGTATATTTTATGTATTTACAGACATTGAAAAATAATTATTTCAAAATTCAAATAAATATTATTATTTAAATATATTTTACCGAGTCATGACAAAAAGGAAAATATTCATCAATTTGATAATTCATGTAAATTTACTTTATTTCAATCAAATTCTCTTATGACTCTTGCTAATCTTCAAAAATATATTAAAAATGTTTATTGAAAATATTGTTGAATATTAAATTAATCAATCTTTCTCACATTTTTCATTTGGATCCCAATATTTACTAGAACTAAAACATAAAATAACCAATAATTTTACGAAATTTATCATGTTAAGTGTCATTCTATACTATCATAAAGTTGTACAAGAAAGGTACACATGAGAGAAATACCATCTAAACATATTGAAGATATAAATAAACAAACATGCTCTTTTGGGGATCATTGAAACTAACACTTAATTTCCTTCTACTCCCACCATCACTCTTCCAATGAATTTTTTTATGAAAATTAGGTACTATAGAATACTCATTATGGACCAATAAATTTATTATAGAAAATATTCATTGTTTAAATACTCATCAATATTCTTTAAGTTACAAGCCCTAATATGTACCCCATCAAAAGTAATACTTGAGTACAAAAGAACTAGATTCTTTAAAGGTTCGATTTAATTTATATATAAAGTACAATACAATCATCTTTTCACCTTGAAAAATATAGTCATATTAAGTAGATATAAACTTTGTAATTGTTGTAACAAAGTTTTCACATTATGTACATAACATAAAATTAAGCATTGAATTCTTGAATCAATTTATAATAAATTTTCTATCTATTTAAGTGGACTTCAAATTTTAAATGATATCAAACATTCTTGAATTAATGTGTTTCAACCACTAATTTGTGTCCAACCAAATTTAAAACACTTGTCATCAAAATATATTATAGGTAACTAAAAATGTAATCTAAAATTGAAAATCATGGATATAATCTAACTCTAACATTTTGTTTCAACCCACTCTTGAATAACATGTAAATGTTTTTGATGGTCATCACTATCTAGTCTCCATCTTTTTCATCCACATGCATGTGGAGCTGCATGAAGATGTAAGGTGGTAGCAATTATTAGGTGACTATATTGATATACCTTGTTATCAACTTGATAGTTAAAAAAATGAATCCCATGTTGAACAACTTTGAATTGTTTTAGATATATCCCTTGCACTATAACATAAATTGCATGGTAAACATGAACTTGAGGTAAGATATGTGCATGTGTAGACCATTTTCATGCTCAAGGTTTTTACAATATAGATTTAATTTTTTTAAGGTAATGTACACATGTACACAATGTATATATAATTTAAAATTCAAACTCACCTGGAGGAAACAACATTTCATCACTTGTTTCAGGTTGTGTTAGCTTATTCCTCTCTTTTGTGCAACTCAGTAAATAATAGCTAACACCTTCTACGTTTCCAGGCTCTATTGTGACTGCAAAAAGATCTCTTGTACACCAAATTTACACAATAAAATTCTTTAAAAAATAGAATTGTCTCTAGACTTTAAAGATCATTAAATTTATATAATATTTAAATTATTGAAAACTTACACATGTACCTTTTCTAACGAATCCTAAAATATGGTCATAATCAATTGAAATCAAAGGAATCTCTTGAAATATTTCATCCTCATTTTTGTCGTATGTGTCTGAAATTAATAGTGGCACCGTATCCCATTTCCTAGCATATTCAACTTCTTGGTTGTTGCATGCATGAGAGTTTCCCACAATGCACTCAGTGTAGAAACAAGAGTAATCCCTCGTGTATAATGTCCATCTAGGGTGACTATCTGAACTCATAACACAATGCAAAGATCTTGTTTTGTCTACCCTCTTGCATCCATGCATCGATAAACCTACATACATGTACTTGCAACAAACTTATGTGAACAAACATGTGTATATATATATATATAAATTTTAAATTTTAATAAATTTAAATTTTTGAAAATATAATTTATACATATACTCGATATCTCCCAAAACACTCTATCTGGAATGTTTTAGTTAATTCTTGAAGATGCGTTGAGCTCATTTGATGCAAAGAGTTTCTTGCACCATTCAAAAACATCATGTGAATTGTCTATACGATCTTCTGAATAACTTATTTGATGCTTTCTTAAAGCACGTTCAATGCAAGCTCATGCACCATCATGCTTACCCTTTCCAGCCCACTCTCAAAGAAACTCCAAAAATGTGGTATGTTGAAAATTTTATGATATCTAGATAGTGCATAAAATGGCCATGGTGATTTGAATTGTGCCTCACATCCATTTGACCATACAAAATTATTTTCAAATATTACACCCCTACTTCTCAAATTCTCAAAAAAACATTTTGTAATACAATGTTGTACAAAAAGTGTGTCATGCTCTTTATCATCACTAATATAAAAGTGATATTCTTTCTTGATGGCCCATTGTTCATTTTTAATCTAAACACCATCCAATTCCATTTGTGCATGTCGATAACACACATGAACCATAATAGTGATCCACTTTGAAAAGTAATATTCTAATTGAATCTCTTTTTAATGTAAAAAAGAGTAATTTTCTGCCAAGTCAACTATTGATAAAATTGTTCCAAGTGGGAAATTATATCTTAATATTTGAAATTTTTGTGCTTGACATTTAACATAAGGGTATGTGCAGGATCATCATGGAAAAAATAGGTCCTCAAGTGGCAATAAAATTCAAAAAATGAGAGTTAGGCAACTTGACGTAAAAATTTGAATAATTTATCTATATTATTTCAAAAATATGTAAGAATAGAATCTATAGAAAATTGAATTTAGTTTCTAAACTACTAGGTTTATTTAAAAAAATAAAAATCTATTTGGTGAAAATTTGAAATTTCAATGTAGTAGTACTTAAATTTCAGGGAAAAAATAAGAAGTAGGTGTCTATCTGGCCACCCTAACCACAATAAAATGATAATAATTTTTATAATATTTTAGATATAAGTAGGGGACTCATATCTCGATGTGATGCATATGTTTTTGTAATTTTTTTCCAAGTAAATAATTAATCATGAATTTTTTATTACAACTTTTAAAAAATATAAAAACTCGTATGTCTGACCACCTTAACTTGGTCAAAACTTCATGAAATTCAATTCTTTTTTTTTGAATCTTATAGTATGTGAAACATATAATGTGACGCATGTTTTGGATTCAAAATATGTGATACCGTTTGAAAGCTATAGAATTTTTTCAATGAGCCTATCAATTAGGACTTTAGTTGTAATTCAAATAGAAAATGAAAAATAATAATTTATTAAATTCAAAGTAAAGCATAATTTATATTGGTAGAAAGATGAGAATATCTATTAGAAACCCTTTTCGTTTCATCAATTTTGGATAAAAAAAACTCATTAGCCACATGGGCCATCATATCACTTAGATATCGCCACTTTTTGGCCCATCATGATCCTGCACATACCCATAAAATGAATGTTGTATGTATGGTTGTATCAATTTTTCAAAATCTTCCATATATATTCCAATAGTTATCTCCTCTTCTACATAGTTTAACCTTGTGGAGTCTTTCCCAAAATTTGTTTGAAACTTTACATACTTGTAACTCTTGAAATTTACTATCTCTGTTAGGTCAACATCTTCGTTTGTTGAAAGAAAGTTAGTGAAATTTACACATGTTTCATAGAGTCGTTTTATGCATTTTATTTGAGGTCCATTTTCATGATCACATAACATATCATTTATGAAACTTACCTATTTAGTAGGTGCCTTTTGAAAACCATATCTTTCTTCTCTCATCTTTTGAAACACCTGATATTAGATATCAAATTCAATATGATAATGAAAACAACAAGTTTCAAAAAAATTGTTTATCTTGACATAATATGGCTTTAACCTTTCAAACATTGTTTGCCCAATCTTTATATGAGGATACATATTACAAAAGTTCATATACATCTCAAGTTGTGTTATGTCTAGAAAATGCTTAATATGTTCTTCATAAATACCAGGCCCAATTATGTTCCTCATAAAATCTCTAGTATTTGATGACGGACGGGTCTGATCATTCCAAAAACTTGAGATCAAGTTCCTAACAACATCTTCAATCCTATCAGAATGGGGAGCTCTAGATAGAATTGCCCAATTTCCTTAGAAACTATCATCCAAAACCTTTCTCTTTTTCTCATATTTTATTAGTGTGGTTCTACTATTTAACCAAATTCAATGGAAAGTACTAATATTTTTCTTTTTCTTGATATTTCTTTATTTAAAATCAATCTAAAAATCACATTTCTTGCAATGGCCTTATCCACTGACCGAGATCCTTTCCCAATGGAATCTAAACCTTTTTTAACATTTTAAACAATATATTTTTGTATTCTCATGTGTTTCCTATTATTCAATAAAAAATGTACACCCAACAATTGTAATGACTCTTTTAGCTCATTACAAAGAAGTAAACGTGATAACAATTGGGCATTTTCAAGTGTTTCAAGATGATTGAAATGATCATGGATTGTTCTATTTATAGATTTAGACATTGACCTCTTACTCCCATTTTTAGGTTGGTCGGCATAACATTTTAGTTTCTCCATATCCATTTCAAGTAAATGATCTAAATTTTTATAAGAAATTTGTTTCGCCACATTTTCAGCTATTTTTATATTCTCATCCATTGGTGTAGAAGGAAGTGATCCTGACCCCTCTCCAACATACATTGTTTGAACTTATGCCTCCTCCATATCTTCAAGGTACATGTGTTCTTCAACTGATTTATTTGGTCCAATATCTATATTTGGCTTGAATTTTGCTTGAGAACTTCCTACTTGTTGAGCCATTTCTACATGTCACAAAATATTGTGCAAAGAAAGTGAGAGATGATGATATATAAGTGGACTTGAACATATGAAATCAAATGAAATCAAATATTCTTGAACTTAAGAATTCCATGGAAAAAATGCATTTGAAAATAGATGATAATAAATTATTAGGCTCTGAATGAAGAGTAGAGGATAAGGGTGATAAGTGGACACTTGAATTGTGGATTAATGGTATGCATTGTGTTAGGAAACTATTGATGGTGAAGGTAGGTGGACGAGGGATGAAATCTTATGCATGGTTGGTATGGAAGATGAGAATTTTGACTTGGAGATGATGTGGACAACTTGAATTAGAGGACACATAGATTTGCTTGTTTTTGAAATGTTTCTAATGTTTTTGGATTTTTGACTCTTCTTGTTGACCAAATTTGAGTTGATTAAATTGTGAAGTGTGATTGTTCTGATTTTCAACCCAAGATAATGTATGAAATCTAAGACTATGATGCAATGAAAATGATATGATTCTAAGATGGGATATGAAAATTGTATGATATGATGTGACAAGCTAAGAATGAAATATCTCAAAGGAAACTCTTGGTCCAAAGATGGTTACGATGCAAGGCTTGACTTGTGTTATGATAGATAAACACAAGGGACCAATGATCAAGAGAGGGTATGTAGGAGAATATGGACTCCAAAAGGATTTCCCTACTCAAGGATAATGGTATGTTCCCTAGGTCAAGTCCATGATAAACCTGAAGTGATGTGGGTGATAGATAGCTAATGGGTTGATTTTGAGACCTAGGAAGAGTAGTTGAAGTGCAAGCTAAGGGTTATATTTGATCAATGATTAATATCAAAAGGTTTGATGAGATGATCTTGATATATGCAAGGGGTTGTACATGGAAGAATTAGGTGGAATGATATATATAAATGCAAGGACTATGTGATGTGATCTATGTATGCAAGACTAGGAATATGTAAGGACTAGGATGCAATGAAAAGGATATGATTCTAACATGGGATATGAAAATGGTCTGATGTGATGTGATAAGCTAAGAATTCAAGATCTCAAAGGAAACTCTAGGTCCAAATTTGGTTACGATGAAAGGCTTGACTTGTGTTATGATGGATAAAAACAAAGGGACTAATGATCAAGAGAGGCTATGTAGGAGATGTTGGACTCCAAAATTATTTCCCTACTCAAGGATAATGGTATGCTCCCTAACTCAAGTCCATGATAAACCTTAAGTGATGTGGTTGATAGATAGCCAATGGGTTGATTTTGAGAATTAGGAAGAGTAGTGGAAGTGCAAGCTAAGGGTTCTATTTGATCAATGATGAATATGCAAAGAACTAAATTCATGGAACATGCAAAGGTTAGGTGAGATGATCTTGATATATTCAAGGGGTTGTACATGCAAGAATGAGGTGGAGTGATATATATGTATGCAAGGACTATGTGATGTGATCTATGTATGCAATACTAGGAATATGTAAGGACTAGGATGCAATGAAAAGGATATGATTCTAGGATGGGATATAAAAATGGTATGATATTATGTGATAAGCTAAGAATGCAAGAGCTCAAATGCAACTCTAGGTCCAAATTTGGTTACAATGCAAGGCTTGACTTATGTTATGATGGATAAACACAAGGGACCAATGATCAAGAGAAGGTATGTAGGAGATGATGGACTCCAAAAGTATTTCCCTACTCAAGGATAATGGTATGTTCCCTAACTCAAGTCCATGATAAACCTTAAGTGATGTGGGTGATAGATAGCCAATGGGTTGATTTTTAGACCTAGGAAGTGCAAGCTAAGGGTTCTATTGGATCAATGATGACTATGAAAAGGACTAAATTCATGGAACATGCAAAGGTTAGGTGAGATGATCTTGATATGCAAGGTGTTTTAAATGGAAGAATTAGGTGGAATGTTATATATGTATGCTAGGACTAT
The DNA here is from genome assembly GCA_007115665.2 of Sequoiadendron giganteum. Classification (NCBI taxonomy): domain Eukaryota; kingdom Viridiplantae; phylum Streptophyta; class Pinopsida; order Cupressales; family Cupressaceae; genus Sequoiadendron; species Sequoiadendron giganteum. The sequence goes on from CM021101.1 coordinate 99,230,592, forward strand.
GTGATGTGATCTATGTATGCAAGACTAGGAATATGTAATGACTAGGATGCAATGAAAAGGATATGATTCTAAGATGGGATATGAAAATGGTATGATATGATGTGATAAGCTAAGAATGCAAGAGCTCAAATGTAACTCTAGGTCCAAATTTGGTTACGATGCAAGGCTTAACTTGTGTTATGATGGATAAACACAAAGGACCAATGATCAAGAGAGGGTGTGTAGGAGATGATGGACTTTAAACTGATTTCCCTACTCAAGGATAATGGTATGTTCCCTAAGTAAATTCCATGATAAACCTTAAGTGATGTGGGTGATAGATAGCCAATGGGTTGATTTTGAGAACTAGGAAGAGTAGTGGAAGTGCAAGCTAGGGGTTCTATTTGATCAATGATGAATATGCAAAGGACTAAATTAATGGAAAATGCAAAGGTTAGGTGAGATGATATTGATATATTCAAGGGGTTGTACATGCAATAATTATGTGGAATGATATATATGCATGCAAGGACTATGTGATGTGATAAATGTATGCAAGAATAGGAATATGTAAGGACTAGGATGCAATGAAAGGATATGATTATAAGATGGCATATGAAAATGGTATGATACGATGTGATAAGGTAAGAATTCAAGAGCTCAAATGCAACTCTAGGTCTAGATTTGGTTATGATGCAAGGCTTGACTTGTATTATGATGGATAAACATAAGGGACCAATGATCAAGAGAGGGTATGTAGGAGATTATGGACTCCAAAAATATTTCCCTACTCAAGGATAATTTTATGTTCCCTAACTCAATTCCGTGATAAACCTTAAGTGATGTGGGTGATAAATAGCTAATTGGTTGATTTTGATCCCTAGGAAGAGTAGTGGAAATGCAATCTAATAGTTCTATTTGATCAATGATGAATATGCAAAGGAATAAATTCATGGAACATTTAAAGGTTAGGGGAGATTATCTTGATATGCAAGGGATTGTACATGCAATAATTAGGTGGAATGATATATATGTATGCAAGGACTATGTGATGTGATCTATGTATGCAAGACTAGGAATATGTAACGACTAGGAAGAAAGGGATATGAATATGCAAGTAATATATGGGATGGAAAGAATAGGTGGAATTCAAGGATTGAAAAATTAGAACTAAAGGATTATGGCCCCAAGAAATCTAAGTGATAAGTTCATGTTGTATGTTTTTGTTGTTTGATGTTTTGGGATTTTGCAAGTTTTAAGGTGTTGCCAAGTGCTAGGTGATGTGTTTTTGAGGTCTATTTTTAAACACACACAGAAGAAATATTGGAAAAAATGTTTGATTTTAACAATACAAGCACAAATCCTAAGGTTGGCAAGGACTATATTCACTAGATTCCACGTGGGTTTCCCCAGCCAAACTTATTCTTAGCAAGTGGCTTAGAAGAGTAGCCACACTGGCTCACACAACATGAAACTCACTTCTCAGGTCAACCTAGCTTCGAGACCTCATGAATATCCCATTATAGACTCTTCACCTCTACTAAGAACTATGAGAATGTGGATGCCTTGGCAACGACCATTGCTGCACCAATGAATAGAAGGGATTTTGGCTTTCTAAAACAAGAGAGTTCTAGTGAATACTCCAGGAAATGGCACATCACGAGCATACAAGAAGCTACTTAAGGATTTAATCACTCTACTAGGGGATCTTATACCTTTAAAATAAAAGGTAGGTACCTATTTTCAAATGGCACTACATAGCTAAGGCCTCCATACCATGAGGACTTGACAGTTTAGTGTCATCCTTTTATATACCGACCCAAGTGAAAAACCGATTGGATTCATTCCCTCTTGTGAGGTAGGCCCCTCTAAGGTATTAAAGACATACAAAGATTATGGGTCTAGTTTCTAATCACCAAGTTCACACAAGGTGAGAGAATAATCCCTACCATCTCAAGCATAACAAACAGTGTTCATTCACCCCCTAATTAAATCTATATGATGGAAGAAAGATGCTCATTTTAAAGCACCAATCAAAATGTGTTCTAAGCTAAAAGATAGTTGGTTTCAAAATCAAGTCTTCAATTAATCATCCTACAACAAATTAGTTAGTAGTTCCAATTTTTAGTCTTTGACAAGATGTCTCGAAGTAAAAATATGCAAGAGTAGTGTGTAGTGTAATGTGGAGTGTGGTGGGAAAAATGAGAGGACAACCTCCTTAAATAGATTTTTTTGAGGATGGAGAGATTAAGAGAAACAAAGGTGGGACAAAATATTTGAAAAAGGGAGATTTTAAAATCCCACATTGCGTAGTAAAATGAGATGCATGTAAGTGAAAATGATAAAAGGAAAACAAATGCATGGTGAATGATTAAATGAAGTGACTAAATGCATTTCTAAATTTGAATGAATATGATTTAACAATTTTTTATTATGGATTTAATGGAATATGGATTATTTAAATGACTTATGTAACATTGATTTTATTATTTAAAACATGATGATTTATGAAAATGCAATGAAAATGATTGTCAAAATGATATCATGATTAATGATTTAAAACAGTTTATGAATGATTGATTATGAATGATCATGAAATTTTTATGATTTATTATGCACTATGAATGGTAATGAGATGATAATTATTTAATATTTTAATGATCTAATAATTTAATGACTCATTAAAAGAAAATGATTAATGATAATTATTTTATTATGAAGCAATATTTGATAGTTATGATAACAGATTTATTACATGGTAATGAACTATATATTATGATTTTTTATGGAAATGGACATGAAAAATAATACAAATGAACATGAACGATAATGCAAATGTACATGAACGATAATTCAAACGGACATGAATGATAATGAAAACAAACATGAACGATAATGCAAATGACAATGCAAATGAATATGAATGATAATGCAAACAATAATGTGATGTTTGCAAGGACAAATTTGAGTGTAGATACAATTTCTTGGCTTTCACATGTTTACATGGTAGTTTTATTTATGATACTATTCATGAGCTCACTATATATATATCTAAAATTTTTCCACCTATATGTATGTTCTTTTTGATTGAATATTTTATAGATAAATATATAAACTCAAATGATGTTACAAAATCTTTCCAATGCTTTTTTTAATATTTATATTTTTTTAAGATTTCTACTAATGTTTGAATTTCCATTTTTTTTAATTTTTTAGACACCCTAAAATCTATACTTGATAATCACAAGAATGCCTTGGAATTGATGGAGGAAATTGAGGGGGTTATTTTATGCATTTTTGTCATCACAAAATTTATTGTGCATAATTTATTGACTTAGAGATGAGTGTTTGGAGGTGTCGACAGATCCAAATTTTCTAATAATTAAAAAATGAGTCAACATGAATGAAAATAAAAGTGATTTAATTTTGATCTCAAATTGCTAAAAAATTAAAGAAACTTGCCCCTTCCATCTTATAGATAAATGATTCATTAAATTAAAACTACCCAAATCAACAAAAATACACTCACACAATAATTATGTCCTATTACATGAAGAAAATAACATGTACATTACTCATGACTATTTTTCATCAAAAATATTAGTGTGCTACGACATGATAACACTATTATATTTTCATGTTTTAATTTGCAATTAAATCTATGCATGCTAGTGACTAAGCTTTAGACTTGTTACTATCAAACTATAATTCAATCATGTTATAACATAAGAATGCTATGATTTCCTTAAAAAAATAGCATGTTATTAGATAGTGCATGGTAAGTCTATGAGCCTCTTTGTACCTAAGTAGATAGTTGATCTAGTATTTAAATATTTTATTTTTCTTCTAAGGTATCCCATTATGGGAGATCCTTAGGATTTGTGTCTCAACCTTCAGTCCCTATATTAATACCAAAAAATCTAATTTTCAAGTTATAAAACAACCAATATATATAAATTTCAACTCTGAAATAATTTAATTTTTGGCTTGGAACATGTTAGAATAGACATTAATTAGAACACTATAATTACAACAAAATGAATCTATTTCACATATTAATATTTTTCAATGGGCACAATCATATAGAACTCATTTTTATGGATGAAAAATACATTAACAAACTTGGGAGTAGATGTTAAAATTATTCTTAAAATAAATTGGAAGGAGCTTGGGAAACCAAATTTACATGATACTCCCTATGATATAGTACTAGATGAGGGAGCATCCAAAATTTTCATTAGCACATGGTAGAATAAAAGTTTCAACCTCTTAGGTTTAAAGGAAAAATAAATTTTGAGGTGTTTGAGATTCAAAATGACTCTTTGGTGCTTTTAAAATTTTGCTTAATCTCAAATTTGTTCATATAGAATGTAATGAAATCTTTGACTCCCAAAAAGAAGAATTGACATTTTATACATGGAGGTCTAGATAGTGCATATATCATTGAATATGAATGTGGAATAAGATTATGTCAAGGAGATAGCAAAAGAAAGAGATGTAGAAGAAGATGATGTATTTAGATGGCTATATTCATTGAGAAAGTTGCCTAAGATTAATACAAAGGGAGATACCAAGATAGAGGGGGAAATACTGGTGAAAGATGGTGATTCTACCATAGATATAATTGATGATGCACAATTGGATAAAATAAATATAAGTATAAAGAAGGACATAAACATAGATCGATACAAAATTGGGTGCTACAAAAAAATACAAATAAAGAGAATATATTGTAGATCAAAACTAGTAGAGAATTTAGTATAAGGATTCATAAAATATTAGTAGTAGGCACCAAAAATATGTTTGAATTGATATGGATATTAGATAGAGTACTACAAATTTAGAAACCTATTTTAGGAGGTAGGAGATATATGGAATATTATTAATAGAATGCAAAAAAATGTGGGGCACTACATATTGGTTGTTTCCAAGAAATGAAGGAAGATAAAGGCCCTAGGATCAAAATGTGTATTTCAAGAAGGAGGAGACACTAGTAGAGAATGCAAAAGGGATGCTAAGTGAAATTGAAGAACAATGCACATCAGCTCATGTAACAATAATAAATACATTCAAGATAATCTAAATATGAAGGAATAATAAATTGTGATGATGTAGAATAAAAAAATCAAGGATGTGCAAGGAAGGATTTAGATGGTGATAAAAAGGAAGGTTGTAGCACATAGAATAAGAATATTGAGTTGTAATAAAGTATCATGGATCTAATGAATATAATTTGAAAGTAAGAATGTATAAAGATGAACCATTGATGCTAAACATAATTATTTATGTAGAAAGAGAGGAAATTGAGAGTAATGTAGTACTATGAAATCTAGTGATAACTTGCAGATTTTAGTTTTATAGAACTCATTGAGGATGTGCATTTGAGTTTTCATTTTCATAAAATTGAAATGAGGAACCTTCAATTTTTTTATATATCAATTATTTGATGGATTTTTCCTTGCTGCTAGATAAAACATTTGATGAACCCACTATTGTAAGTAAATAAATTTACCCATATTTGATGAGAAAGAGAAGAAATAAACATGTACCTTGTTTCCTTCTATGATAATTTGTCAAGTTTTGTTTGTGCCTATTTTCTTCTTTTTCTTTTGAGAAATTTCATTGAGCCTTATTTTTTATTTTTTATTATTTTCCAATTGTATTCTTCAAATTAAAAATGATTCAAAATAAATTCTCCTCCAAAATGCAAAAAAATTGTGACAAAATAATTGTCAAAAACTTGCAACAGTCGCCTCATAGATAATAAGAAATGCAACAATAACAAATAATATTTATAAATTTATCAAAAATTTAGTCTCTTTTCACTTGGGTATTGCCTTTTTCAGCCAACACGCCCACAAGTACGAGGGTCACTTGGAAATTGCCTTTTGCATAGACTGAGCTTGGAAAAACACAAAGAAACCTTGAAAAATTGGTTTGAATTTTGTATGTATATGATGGGGGTTCGATCAAACCCCCCTAACCATACATTCACACATTATTTTAAAGGGGTTTGAATGAACCCATGTTCGATGAAACATTATTTTGGGGTTCGTTCGAACATAGGTTCGAGTGAACCCCCCATTTCCCCTTATCTCTCCACAGATTAGTAAATTTCTATAAAAAATTATCTTTCGAAGCTCAATTTGAGGATGAAAATGGAGAAAAATTCAAAACCCCAACTAGAGAATGATAGTCCTCACAATGAGCTATTCATCAAATATAATTTTAATATGGTTTCCTTTTATTATGTATTTTATTTTTTCATTTTATTAAACATAGGTTTTTCACCGAAAAATCAAGCTCTTTGTTCTGTACATGTGGAAAAATAGTAGATTATCAAAATAAAATTTTGAAAAATATGTCCAGGCTGGGTATTGATGTCCTTGATCCATTAAAAAAATTTGAATTTTGATACATATAGAAACATTTATGTTGTATACAATCCACCTATGTTTGAATTCTATTTGGTTTGACTTCGGAACTTGATTAAGGAAAAAATATTTCATAAAACACTATGAAACCTAATGAAAGGGCTAGATATCGTAGTTAAAAATATAAATTTGAAAAAAATAGAATTGTATCCTTCATACAAAAAAAGTTATGTTGTATACGGTGAGCATCACTCCTTAAAAATTTTGTTTTTAAAAAAAAGCTAGTTTTCGAAGGAGATGGAAAAAGAAGTGCAATCTGATTCCAAAATTTTTGAAAAAAATATATTTAGAATCTATAGATAAAACTTCAAATCACTAATTTTCATCATCTTCAAATTCCTCATGGTTTAGCTGCTATAGGAGCCCAAAAGTGAAGATTTAGTTGAAAAAATCATTTCAGTGTCCAGTTTGCCCAAAAATTGTAAACTAGTATTGTGGGATCACCCTATCAGCACCAGAGTATATGAACATTGAGAGGAGGGGGGGTTGAATCAGTGATCAAATGAAAATAAATAAATAAAATCTTTACTCACTTGATTATTCAAAGAGCCTCCATTGGAAATACTTCAAACAATCTAGATATTGTATGTCGAGGAAGTCACAAAGATATATGTAAATCAAAATATAACACTTAAATAAAAGATAATCAATCAAGCACAATATGACACACCACTAAGATTAAATCATGCATACAAATGTTCCCCTAGTCACAACAAAAGGCAATTGAGATATTTGTTCAAGATTTATTTATATTTCTTCATTTCCATTTGTCATTTCATCATTCAACACCATTGCCATGTCATGCATAATATGGAAGAGTTGCTTCTCTTATCGTGCATAATTTCCTTCTATTGGAGGAATCATACACATATATCCCCAATCAATGCATCGCAGATTCCTCATTTGAACATTTTTTAAAAATCGGCGAGACATGAGTTAGGTCACAATGATCTAATGATCCATATGATAACCAAGTTGCATGATCGGTAGGATAGAGCCTATTGTCCTACCAATAAGATTTCATTGGTGTAATCAAAATAGTTAGAGTGAATCCTTTGAAAACATACCGAGATCAAAAGTCACACCGATAGAAGTCCCATTAGTGAGAGACATGCATACTCCTATTGATAAAATAAAAAGACTGTTATATTAGGGAGACAAGCATATTCGACTCGAAAATCTTGAATTCCACTGATTGTATAATTCAGGCCAATGGCAAAGGTATTGGGGAAGGTATCATTGATTCAGCTGAATGAACCAAGTAAAGCAAGAGATGTATCAATGAGACATAAAGGATAGAAATGAAACTATTATGTCTCTCCGATGAAGAGAGTCTCACCTATGAAACTAATTTTGATGAGAGTCTCACCAATCATTCCCAAGTTGATAAAGTGGTTAAAATAAAGCACATTGGGAAGAATAAGGCACATCGGTGGAACATCTCATTCTCTTGGTGAGGGGTTATGTAAGCTCGATGGTGGAAAATGAAAGGCTTATACTCTTTGATAACACATAAGGTGATGAAGAACTGGATCATTTTCTCTCTAGTAGAAGTTTTCAATCTTGTCTTCAAAGTAATAGGAGCTAAAGAAAAACATAAAGGGTTGTCACATGGTGTCGGTAAAAACATCAAATATTCCTGCCGATCATGAGAGGAAATTAAAAGGATTTATCCAATTGAAGAGACATTCAATTATGTCTTAGCGATTGATAAAAAGTGTATAAATGAAGATGGCACCAAATAAGAAACACAATTCGCCCTAAGATAAAAGGGGTCTCACCAATGAAATATTTTTCTATCGCTCTAATGATTCAAATTTTGAGAAGACCATTGCATTCAATTACAAAGGCTGAAATTAATGGCCACACAAAATAACTCCATAAGAAATTCATGATCTCACAATAAATTGAGAACAGAAAGAACTATCAGGAATTGCAGCGACCAAGCACGGGAGGCTAAGTAGAATTCAGGAAGCATAGTGAAATTGAAAATTCACAAGTAATTCCACAAAAAATCATCCACAATTAGAAAATTATGATTCAAAGGATTAAAATGGAGGGCCCTAGTTTTGAAAATACCAAAGATAGAAAGCAACAGGGTGAAAGTAGTAAAACAAAAATAAAAATCAAAGAATTGAAACAAGCCATGACCCAAAACTAATATAGAGGACGTTCAACCAGGAACTCATTGAGAAATTTCCTGGATTGGGCCAAGGGCTAGGAGGTCTGCACAATTAAGGGTTGAGGTACACAAATTTTAGGACAAATGTAAATACATAGGAGATACTTGGACTTCTTTCAGAGGGTATGAATTGTTTATGTTCCAGTACCATCAAACAAATAGGCTCGAACCAGTGTGAAAAAAATGGAACCTTGATTTAGGGATAATGATTGTTCCTAATGTGTTTGTGAATGTCGAATTGATGAAGTTACTGGCCAAACATTACAACCCTAGACTGGAGGCCATCTATGACTTACAAGGAAAACCATTCATATATGTGTCTAAGGCTACAATTTAAGAAGTCTTTAACCTAACTGGCATGTGTGATGAACCAATTATGTATGAAGACTTGGAGAGGGAATATTTAAGGATGGACACAACCTACAAAGGATGGAAATTACTAGTGCATAAACCCAAAAAATATGGGAACCTCGCCTCACTTGAAGATGATGATGAACCACATTTTCATGCTGATATATTTGAACCTTACTTGAAGTATATCTACTTCTCGGTATGTCAAGTATTAGGATATGAGGTTCATAAATTCATGTCAATTGGACCAATGGTGATTGTGGCAGACATTCAATGCCATAATTCTATACCATTCGATTATGTTGCTCACATTGCCAATGAAATTGACTCAGGATTATAGGCTATCAAAAATGGATCGCCCACATTGCATTTCAGACACTATTCAATTCTTATGCACCTAATATTGTATTGCAGCCAGGAAATGATGATGTGGCCTAAAGAATTTAAAATTACATAGTATGATAAGGAGGGCCAACTTTTGTTGGTGCAACTATGGTCTACTACTTGGAACAATAGATTTCTGAATTCTAGCTATGTTATTTTTGAGAAGCATTTTGTGAAAACACTATATAGATTTTTCAATCACCCCTACGAGTATTCCTTAAGTGATGATATCAAAATATTTCTGAGACCCAAAGATTTTGGTGGACCTCTAAATTTTGAGAATAACTAGTGTGACTGGTATTGTTATATTGATGCTACTATGATCAGGGTGTATGGTTTTTGAGGATACACCTTTCCTTTTACCAAAAATAGTTCCAAATAGAGTTGCATATTTGGAAATTGTTAGGAAAATGGACTATTCAGGTGTGATGAACTTAAGTGCCTATGAAAAAAAATCTGTAATTCCAAGTAATTTATGTTTTGGGGACTTTACTGTGTTGTCAAAGGAAGGATATGATCATATTTTAGTTAAAATATCACAACTCAATTTGAAAAGGGCTACACCATAGAAAGGGTTTCATCCAGAAGCATACATTGATGCTGCTAGAAAGAAAGTGAATTTGGGTGGATATGTACACATACCTTACCCAAAGGATGATATAATTCGAAACATGGAGGAAAGGGAGGCCGAATTGGCCATTGATGAATATAATAGAAGAATTGAACAAGAAGTGAGAGGAATAAAAGAGGCAGAAATGTTATCCTCCAAGAGTGATGAGGCCACTGGAGGAAGGGAGCATCATAGTCATGATGACAAGATCTCTAAAACCATAATTGAAAAAAATCAACCCTCAAATAGAGAACATTTAGTTGATGAAAACTTTGATACATATACTAGGAAACTCGCTTATATATCATTTGTCTCTAATAATGAATTTATAAGGTCATCTAAATTCAGGTCATTCTTGTACATAAAAAAAATGAAAGAGATAAGAAATTATGTTACAAGCATTACACCTAATAATGAAACTAAACTATTGAATACATTGAAGAAAGATGTGGATAATGAAATCAAGAATATGACTTCAGAAAAAGGGAAGAAAATTGTTAGAAGAGTCTGGTGTAATGATATTTCCCAATTTGGATTTAAACCCAACTCTTGTCTTTGACAGTTTCTTGCACAAAAATGATACTACTCACAAACTCAACCTTGAAGGGGTTATAGAGGTGTATACTAGATTCAAATTCAATTGAGATGAGAACTATCTCATGATTTGGGCTTTGTATCCTCCACATAAGAAATTTGTGATCATTTCAACATAGAAAAGGCATTTGGACACATGATGACACTGAAGGTAGGTGAAGCTAATCTTGTAGCTACTACAGATATGGCCAAGTTGAACAAAGCACATATTCAAATGTTGATAAGAGAAAGGGACATGTACAAAAATAGTAATGAAAGAGTTCTAAGAGAAAATGAATTCGTAAAGGATGCTAGACTATTGACATAGGGAGAAAGTTCTCAAGGAAGACAAGAGAAAGCACAGTTGGCTAAGGTGATGAATGAGGCACTCTCTAAGGTACTGTAGAAAAGGCATGCTAATTTTATGATTTGGATAAATAAATTATGGGGAACCTATTCCCAAAGCCACACTGCAATCAAAGAGCATAAAAGAGTTATGACTGAATCTAGGAAAGAATCAAGGAAGCTCAAAGTAAAGATCCTCTTGATAGTAAAATCATATCAGGTGTTAAATATCTTTAGAAAAAGCACATGAAATATCATGAGGAACTTCAAGAAGATGCAAAGGAATTAGTTGATGTTGCAAAAGAAGGAGTTCCTATGCTATTCAAAGAAGAAGGAGAGCATACTGATAGAGATAGATGGATAGAAGAATGCAAGTGGATATTGCAGAAAGCTTTAGATACAACTAAAAAAGAGGACTCTGTGTTGGATGATACCTATGAGCACTTGGAAAAGATAGCAAAAAGGAATGTCGTAGAATATGTTGATGCCCATGGGAGACAAGATTACCTAGATCATATGACTATAATTCATTTATGGCTAACTAGAGCCTAATTTTTATGTTTATTATTGTTATTTTCAAAAAGAATCTTGTGAAGAGGTGTGTCCTCTTCATAATATTGTTATTTATGTTGAAATATTGTTCAAATTGTTGGGAAAATTATTAGAATAAGATAGGTTGACAAGATAAATAGATAGCAGAAAGATTCCATAATGTTTACATTTCAAAAGACTATGTTGCAAGCATAATGTTGAGGAAATCAGTTGAATATCTCTGATTCGGTGGTTCCATTTTGGTATTTGTTATTTTTTGAAGTTATTCAATTGTATGATTGTCTCCAACTTAATGTTTCTTGGTTATTTAAATTGATATATCAAGTCTATAGTCAATTTTTCAATACACATGTTTTTACTTGTGTGATGTGATTATTTGGGTTTCTTTAAAGAAGAACTAAATTCCTTTTTGATCAATCACAATAATTTGGAAGTGTTGATTGGGTCAGTAAGAAGAAACATATAATTAGGATTGATGTTTTGTCTAGGGTTTGTCAGTCACTTTCTTGCATGTTTGTCTAGAATTTCACATCTATTAACTGAATATATCTAGTTATATCTTGATATTTCTTATACAATTTATACCAAATTAAAGATCACATTTCTCCATTGTCAAATTTCCTCTGTGGATAGATTGATCAAGTAGGAAACATAGTTCAAATATGTATCAATTACGTAGGTATACCCACCTAGGTTTAGTAGATCCTAAAGAGTAGAAGTTTCAACCACATTAATTGGCCTTGTACGTTAGCCAAAAACGTGTCAAGAGCTTGGAAACCTCTTGTGGTTCAAACCTATATTTTTGAGACCTAACAGTTTGGTGACTCTATTGGGGAGTGAAATTGAACCCAAACCTTCATCATAGAGTCAATACCTTGCAAAAGACTCCACTAGAAATAAGGAACTTAATAATTTTCTCACTTTTCAAAAAAGTGATTGGTGACTCTGAAAGAGATAAATGCATTAAAAGACTAACAAGATAAAGTATACATCAAAACCTTGGAATTTAGATCATCACAAAAGCCAACAACATTCAGGGAAGAAGGTCTCTATATAAAAATGGTCCTAATGATAAGAGTAAATGGGAACATAAGAATGACAAGGGAAAGAAGGTGTCTGATGACATGTGCTTAAAAAATAAAGACAAAATGTCAAAAGAACACCTTGAGACATATAACTGATATGATACACTTACAAATCAAAACAACCCATCTGGAGAGTCCCACACTCCTATAGAAAAGAGGAATCCTTTTTATCAACCAAACCCCAAGAAACATGAGGAGTTCATGTCTAGATTTGAGGCTGAAAGGGATAGAAGACAACATAAATATGATTAGAAAATGGCATTACTTGAAGAGAATCAAGATGGACTTGGTTATGAAGTAGCCTCTAAAGAAAACTATGAACTCATGACTCAGGATGAAATAAATGCACGATTGGAACATGAAAGACAAGAAGTGGAAAGAACAAAAACATAATATGAACAAAGACTCTAAGCAATAAAAGAGATTCAAGAGTTGAAGTTGCAGAAAGCCCAAATCAATGCTCAGATGGCTAACCTCCCTAAATATGTACTACATCACACGTAGGGAAATAATAATGCAGAGCCTTCAAAACCACCAAAGGTACAACAAAATCAGTCGAGGAATCAATACAAACCTCCAGATGCTCCACTTAAGAATCCACCGCAACATCAAAATTTTCAGCCATCTCATGGCCAACAATATGTGCCACCACCACACATTCAATATAATAATCCATTATATCAAAACCCACCTCCTCCACCATACACGACCATGATCAAACAATTTGATTTGGAAAGATTTCAAGTATATCCCTACCCTCTGGACAATAGTTGGAGAGGTCTTGTCCCAAAATTCATAGAAGTAGTGCAGTTAACGCTGAAGAACATTTGAGGAGTTTTAATGCTTTTATTCAAGACTTGGATATGTAGTATGAAGACATACGGATGAGGTTTTTCATGATGTCATTAACGAAAGAAGCTAGAGATTGGTTTAATAATTTACCAATTACATCTATTGACTCCATTCAAGAGTTTCAAGATCAATTTCTTGAATAGTATGGGAACTAGTGTGCACTAGAGTTTGCCTTGGATGAACTAATAAGAATCCAAAAACATCAAAATGAGTCAGTCTATGACTTCAATAGGAATTTCTTCAAATTACATAGCAAGATACCACTAGGGTTCGAGCTGGCATATCCTGTAGCATTGAACATTTGATCCAAAAATAGAATATGAGCTTAGAAATAGGTCATCAGAGATTTAGTTGAGGCCCAAAAGATAGCTTTAATCATTGAAAATTATAGGAAGGCTACTGGGATGGTTAATAAGATAGATAATCCTAGGGTCCCCCAACCCTTCAATAATCCTCAACATAGGTAATAAAATACATATAGGAATGAAAGGCCTAGGCTTCATGATATGCCTTATAATACAAATTGGAAGGATGGAAACCCTGTGATGGATAGGCCTAAAAATAAGGAGACACTTGATCCTTTAAAGAAGAGAGGGGCATATATGGTTAACAATAATCCTTGGTGTCATATTTGTGACTTGCCACATATCCTTTACTATTTTATTATAGCTCAATCAATATGGGAAGAGGATATTCCATTGGAAAATAATGAATAAGATCTCACAATTTATTTGACTTCTCGCACCCTTCATCCCATTGATCAAGGATATTCATCTTCAGAAGAAAGAGGCTATGAGTATGATGTTGATCACCAAATATATAATATCCATATAGTAGAACAACAAGTCTTTTATGATCATGAAGAAAATAATGATGAACAACATTCCCCTAGTACACCGTATCAGTCAGGTAAGTATAATATAAGGAGACCGATTGAAGGGGAAATTAAGAAATTAACCATGATGTAGTAGAATAGGCTAAAATCAAATATTGGTTAAGAAATAGAACAATAAATGAAAATGAATGTGTTCCAAGAGGAATATTTGTGAAAGATAAGAAAGCACCACATGTAGCTTCAAAAAAGACAGAAAACAAATAGCCTAATAAGAATGCACAAAAACATGTTCATAAGGAGGAAAACAAAGAGTTGCATAAGGAAAAACAATAATTTGATCAAACAAGAAAAAACGAGAAACAAGACAAAGGAGAATCATTGGAGAAAAGTAAAATGATCAGAACAGAAGGTGCCTCTTTTGATTTCACACAAGCTTTATCTCAGGCAAAAATTTATGTCCCATTATTGAAAATGATGAAGATTAAAGAGTATAGGGATAGTGTTATTCAGTTAATATCTAGTGGAAATAATAGAAACACAAATCTTGAGAACAAAGCAACCACTAAGATCAGTAATAAGCATGGAGAAGTAAAAGTCCCTAAGGTTTGTTTAGGTGATGCACTGATAAACCCTCCACAAGTTGATCCATTTTTCACTACAATGCTCATAAATAATAAAATGGTGACAAATTGTATGATAGATTTATGGGAAGCTATCAATATCATTCCACTAGCAGTTATGAAACAAATTGGGATGTGGGTGGATATTGATGGTGGAAAATGTTATGGTATGGATAGAAGACCTATTCTGGTGGTAGGAATTATGAAAGACATAGAGGTGAAGCTGGTTGCTTATCCACAAGAAAGTTATAATATAGACATAATTGTGATTGATACACCTCCTCACTTTGGAATGTTGTTATTAAGACAATGAACTGCAACAGTTACAGGTAATGTACAATTTGACTTTTCATATGCCACAATTCTAGTTAATGGTGAAAAAGTTAAGTTATATAGAGAAAGTTAAGTTATATAGAGATCCAAGAATGAATCATATTGTGGAATATGTCCCTCAAGAACAACTAAATTACTTTTGTGATGTGGATCTAGGGAACTTTAGAGTAGAGCCTTCTCAACCTAAATTGACGAATACTGACCCAATTGATTTATATATTTCCAAGAATGAACATGGTGTGGGTATGTGCAGGATCATCATGGAAAAAAAGGCCCTTAAGTGGCGAAAAATTGAGAAAAATCAGAGTTAGGCAACTTGACATAAAAAATTGAATAATTTATCTATATTATTTCAAAAATATGTAAGAATAGAATTTGTAGAAAATTGAATCTAGTTTCTATATTACTAGGTTTATTTACAAAAAAATAAAATCTATTTGGTGAAAATTTGAAATTTCAATATAGTAGTACTTAAATTTCAAGGAAAAAATAAGAAGTAGGTGTCTATCTGACCACCCTAAGCACATTAAAATGATAATATTTTTTTATAAAATTTTAGATATAAGTAGAGGAATAATGTCCCAATGTGATGCATATTTTTTTGTAATTTGTTTCCAAGTAAATAATTAATTATAATTTTTTCATGAAAGCTTTTAAAAAATATAAAGACTCGTATGGCTGACCACCTTAACTTGGTCAAAACTTCATGAAATTAATTTTTTTCTTTTTTAATCTTATATTATGTGAAGCATAGAATGTGACACATGTTTTTCAATCAGCCTAAAAATTAGGACTTTAGTCGTAATTCAATAGAAAATGAATAATAATAATTTATTAAATTCAAAGTAAAGCATAATTTATATTGGTGGAAAGATGAGAATCTCTTTTAAAAACAATTTTTGTTTCATCAATTTTGGGTAAAAAAATAGTCGTCAGCCACATACCCATCATATTGCCACTTTTTGGCCCATCATGATCCTACACATACCCGTGTGTGGAAATGTATTTTGATGGAGCATGTAGTCAGGAAGGCAATGGAGCTTGTGTTTTTTTTATTTCACCCCAAGGAATCACATTCAAATATTAATTTTTTATGACTTTTTAGTGTACATATAATGTGGCAAAGTATAAAGCTCTGCTAATTGGTTTAAATATGGTTGTCAAACATAAGATCAAGTTGTTGACTGTCCTAGGAGATTCATAATTAATTTTCTCACAAGTTAGGTCAAGATACATTGCAAAAAATAAGAGGTTAAAACAATATAGACATGTTGTGTGGGATATAATTGAGCTATTTGATGCTTTTTCAATTGAATGGATAGACAAATTAAAAAATATAATAGCAGATTTCCTCGCTAATATAGCCCTAAAAAGAGATGATATCACCTTCGCTGGAGTATCTTAGGTTGAATTCAAAACAAAGGTTGCTATCCTTGATAATATCTATAGTTGGCATGTTTTCAATGATAACACTGATCTCCTAAAATTTCTCCATTGTATTGATCAATATGAAGCTCAGGAGATAGATTTTAATTCCTTTGTTGAAGAAGTTGATGAGAAACAAAATGTATTTGGGAAAGAAGTTTTATGGCTTAAAACCAAAAAACTTCCCAAAGGACTTGTGGCACTAGAAAGAGTATAAATTATGGAAATGATCACTCTCTCATGAAGCAGACACCAATCAAGACAAAAGATATTGAAGACATCAATTCGGGGATTGAGTTATCATCAAAAAGGTATATATTGGAAATAAAATAAGTGCAATGATTATAATAATGTTGATTTCATTGTTAAGAAAGTACAAACATTTGTTTTCTTGGTCTTATGAGGATCTCAAAGCATACAAAGAAGATATTTTTCAACATGAGATTCCACTAAAACCAGACACAAAATCATTCAGACAAAAGCAAAGGCCCATCAACCCAACTTTGGAGCCTAAAATATAAGAGGAACTAGAATAAATCAGAGATGGAGGCATTATCAAGCACATTAGACATTCAACATGGATTTCCAACTTGGTCCTAGTGAGCAAAAAAAAGTGGGGATATTAGGTTATGTGTAGACTTCAAAAATCTAAATGTTGCTTCCCTCAAAGATAATTATCCTCTCCCAAATATGGAAGCAATATTACACAAAGTAACATGATATTTGTTGTTTTTAATGATGGATGGGTTTTCTGGGTATTAGGTTAAAGTTAAAGATTCTGAGCAATACAAGATAATGCTTACTACACCATGGGGGACATATGTTTGTGTGAGAATGCCATTTGGTCTCACAAATGAAAGGAAACTTTTCAAAGGGCCATGGATGTGGCATTTGCATATTTAATCAATGGTATAATGGTGGTGTATCAGGATGACCTCACTAATTATTCTAGAAAGGCAGAAGACCATGTAGAACACCTAGAGAGAATATTCATCAAAGCCCTTGAATATGGTATCAGCCCCAACCCTAAGAAATATCATTTTATTGTCATAGAGGGTAAGATTTTAGGAAATATTGTGTCAAAAGAAGGAATTAGAATAGACCCTGAAAGAGTAGAAGCCATAGAAAAAATCCCCATTCCCAAAATAGTCAAAGCCATTCAATAAATTTTTGGACAAATTAACTTTGTTAGGAGATTTGTATCAAATTTTTCTGAAATCATTAAACCTATATCCAAAATGTGGAAAAGGGGAGAAAAGATAGATTGGACTACAGAAGCCTTGGAAGCCTTTATATCCATCAAAAAATCCATCAAAGAAGACTCCATTCTGAAGTCTCTTCATTTTACCAAACCTTTTCAAATATTGTCTTTTTCCTCATTTCATACCTTAGCAGTTGTTATGTTACAAAATAATTATGGAGGTCATGAGAAACCTATATCCTTCTTTAGAAAATCATTGTAGGGGTCAGAGTTAAAATATGATAGTATGGAGAAACAAGATTTTGCATTAGTCAAAGAAACAAAAGCTTTCAGACCATATCTAGTTGGAGCCAAGGTAGTTGCATATGTACCACATGTAGTTGTGAAAGATATCTTGGTGTAGACAGAGGTAACAGGGAAAAGATGTAAATGGATTAATAAAATCCAATAGTTTGATATGGAGATTCAGATTACCAAGCTAGTAAGGGGACAGGGCCTGGCCAAAATGATGGTAGAAACCAATATTGAAGCTAACTAGATTTGTAATGTGGAAAATGAGGATGGCATAGATGGGAGCATTTAACATACTCCTTGGTACACAAACATAATTTATTGTCTTAGACACATGAAATTCCCTGAAGGGCTGAGTGATAATGACAGGAGTTCTCTAAATTTGAAGGCATCCAAGTATGTATTCATAGAAGGCAATTTGTTTTGGAAAAATAGGGGTGGGATGTTGTTATTGCACGTCTAGATGAATCATAAGAAAAAAATGTCTTGAGGGAGATGTATGAAGGGGTGTGTGGATTTCATTACTTTGCCAAAACCACTACACAAAATATTCTCAGGGTAGGCTATTATTGGCCTAAGGTTTTCAATGATTCTTTTTCAAATGTAAGAAAATGTGAAGCTTGCCAAAAATTCTCAGGAAAGATGAAGTATAAAGGATCCTTGCCACTCAGACTATTACATGTGAAAGCCCCTTTTCATTAATGGGGAGTTGATTTTTGGGGAAATAAAAGAGAATTCACGTGGAGGACATAAGTGGATATTAGTGACAATTGATTATTTGACTAAATGGGTGGAGGAAATCCCAACTAAACAAGCAACAAGCAATGTGGTGATAAATTTTATAATGGACAATATCATAACTAGATGTGGTACACCAGTAAGGTTGATCACAGACAATGGGATGTGTTTTAGGTCTGATGAATTCAAATATTTCTTCAACACATATGGTATTACTATATCTTATGTTGTCCCTTACCACCCACAAGCAAACAATCAAGTAGAGTCCAACAATAAAATTTTTTTAAAAATCATAAGAAGGATGTTAGATGGAAATAAAAAGGAAAGGGACTCAAAATTAAGAATGGTTGTATGGGCGGACATAATTACTGTAAAGAAAGCAATTGGAAAATATCCATTTGAACTGGTATATGGAACACAGGCCAAGATGCCACTGCAAAACCTTATACCAATCTATAATTGTATTCTTCAAGAGGATATAGATATTCCTGAACCAATGGAGGGAAGGATGGATCAACTTGTAGAGCTAGATGAAATAAGGAGAATAGTTCAAAATCAAAATGTGAAGTTGCAATCACAATTGAAATATCTTTTTGATAAAAACCCCAAAAGATAGAAAATTTGAGGAGAATGACCTAGTATTAATGTGGAATGCTATATGTCAGGAAAGGAAAGCATGGAAATTTTGAAGCCTTATAGTTAGGATCCTTTGTCATTATTAGGAAAGGAGATGAAGATTCTTATTATTTGTAGAACATGGTAGGAGAGGAACAAGAATTTATTGTACACGGGCAATTCCTAAAACACTTCTTTTCTTGAAAAACATGGAGGATTAAAGGTTGCCAGTGCATGGACAACTCTTGAAAAACCTCTTAAAGTATTTTATTTCCATGCACAGTGGAATACGTGAAGTTTAGGGATTGCCAGTGAATGGAAAATTCCTAGATAACCTTCTAAAAATTTAAAGAAACTTTTCCATGCATAGTAGAATAGGATTTCACACCACTTCCATCACTCTTGATTTTCCTCATTCCCACCACCATTCCATGGCACATGATTATTGGTCTTCTCTCCTAGTGATTTGAATTATTGCAATGATATTACAAGCATTCATCCCCAGATGGAGCCACTGTTGGAACCATTAAATTTATCATTATTTCACTAGCCTCCAAATACTCTTCCCTAGCCCCCACATGAAATTTGTTCTCATCACTATTGTGATAAATAAAATTCAATGAGATTAGTATGACAAAATTCATTCCACAGTCCCACAAAATTGGCATCATGCATACAAATGTTCCCTTATTCATAGAAAAATGCAATTAAGATGTGTGTTCAAGCTTTATTTATATTTCTTCATTGACATTTCTCATTTCATCATTCAACACAATTTCCATGGCATGCATAATATAGCAAAGTTTCTTCTCTTATCATGGATAATTTCCTTCTATTGGAGGAATCATACACATATATCCCAAATCAATGCATCACAAATTCCTCATTTCAAGATTTTCTACAAATCAGCGAGACATGAGTTAGGTCACAATGATCTAATAATCCATTTGATCATAAAGATGCATGGTCGGTAGGACAGAGCCTATTGTCCTACTGATAAGATTTCATCGATGTAATCAAAACGGTTGGAGTGATCCTTTGAAAACATACCAAGATCAAAATTCACACCAATAGAAATCCCATCAGTGAGAGAAATACATACTCCTATTGATAAAATCAAAAGATTTTTATATTGGGGAGACAAGAATCTTTAGCTTGAAACTCTTGAATCCCACCGATCTCATAACTCAAGTCGATGGTGAAGGTATTGGGGAAGGTCTCACCAATTAAGCTGAATGAACCAAGTAAAGAAAGAGATGTATCAACAAGACATAAAGGATCAAAATTAAACTATTATGTCTCTCCAATGAAGAGAGTCTCACTTATGAAACTAATTTTGGTGAGAGTTTCTCCAATCATTCCCAAGTTGATAAAGTGGTAAAATAAATTACATCAAGAACACTAAGGCTCATCAGTGGAACATCTCATTCTCTTGGCAAGGGGTTATGTTAGACCGATGGCAGAAAATGAAAGGCTTATACTCTTCGGTAAGACATGTAGTGATGAAGAGCTAGATCATCTAGACATCTATAGAAATTTTCAATCTTCTCTTTGAAGTAATAGGAGCTAAAGGAAAATAGAAAGGGTTGTCACACGGTGTCAGTGAAAGCATCAAATAGTCCTACTGATTGAGAGAGGAAAATAAAAGGATATTTCCAATCAAAGAGACATTTAGTTATGTCTTAGCAATCGATCAAAAGTGTATAAACGGAGATGGCACCAAATAAGAAACACAATTCAGCCTAAGATAAAAGGGGTCTCATTGATGAAATATTTTTCTGTCGCTCTAACAATTCAAATTTCAAGAAGACCATTGCATTCAATTAAAAATATTGGTATTAATGGCCACACGAAGGAACTTCATAAGAAATTCATGATCACACAAGAAATTAAGAACAAAAAGAATTATCAGGAATTAGAGCGAGTGAGAATGGGAGGCTAAGAATAATTTTGGAAGCAGAGTGAAATTGACAACTCACAAGTAAGTCCACAAAAAATCCTCTACAATTAGAAAATTTTGATTCAAAGGATTAAAATGGAGGGCCCTAGTTCTAAAAAAAACAAACGTAGAAAGCAATAGGGTGAAAGTAGTGAAAGAAAAAACAAAAAAACAAAGAACTGAAACAAGCGATGACCCAAAACTAATAGAGAGGAAGTTCAACCAAGACCTCATTGATCAATTTCCTAGCTCTAGGCCAAGGGCTAGGAGGTCTATGCAATTAAGGGTCGAGGTAGACAAATTTGAGGAAAAATATAAATACATAGGAGATACTTGGACTTCTATTAGAGGGTATGAATTGTTTTTGTTCCATTACCATCAAAGAAATAGGTTTGAAATAGTGTGCAAGCCATGGAACCTTGATTTAGGGAAATTGACTATTCCCAATGTGTTTGTGAATGTCAAATTTATGAAGTTACTGGCCAAACATTACAACCCTGACTTGGAGGCCATCTGTGACTTACAAGGAAAATCGTTCATATTTGTGTCTAAGGCTGCAATTTAAGAAGTCTTTAACCTAAGTAGCCTATGTGATGAACCAATTGTGTATGAAAACATGGAGAGGGAATATTTGAGGATGGACACAACCTACAAAGCATGGAGATTGTCACTACATAAACCCATAAAAGATGGGAACATCGCCCCGCTTGAAGATGATGATGGACCACCTTTTCATGTTGATATATTTGAACCTTACTTGAAGTATACCTACCTCTTGGTATGTCAAGTGTTAGGATATGAGGATCCTGAATTCATGACAATTGGACCAATGGTGATTGTGGCGAATGTTTAGTTCCATAATGCTAGACCATTTGATTATGCTACTCACATTTCCAACGAAATTTACTCAAGATTGCAGGCTATCAAAAATGGATCACCCACATTGCATTTTAGGCACTATTTCATTCTTATGCACCCAATATTGTACTAGGGCTAGGAAATAATGATGTGACCTAAAGAATTGAAAATTAGACAATATGATAAGGAGGGCCAACTTTTTTCAATCCAACTATGGACTACTATACGGAAGTTCAACCAAGACCTCATTGATCAATTTCCTAGCTCTAGGCCAAGGGCTAGGAGGTCTATGCAATTAAGGGCCGAGGTAGACAAATTTGAGGAAAAATATAAATACATAGGAGATACTTGGACTTCTATTAGAGGGTATGAATTGTTTTTGTTCCATTACCATCAAAGAAATAGGTTTGAAATAGTGTGCAAGCCATGGAACCTTGATTTAGGGAAATTGACTATTCCCAATGTGTTTGTGAATGTCAAATATATGAAGTTACTAGCCAAACATTACAACCTTGACTTGGAGGCCATCTGTGACTTACAAGGAAAATCGTTCATATTTGTGTCTAAGGCTGCAATTTAAGAAGTCTTTAACCTAAGTAGCCTATGTGATGAACCAATTGTGTATGAAAACATGGAGAGGGAATATTTGAGGATGGACACAACCTACAAAGCATGGAGATTGTCACTACATAAACCCATAAAAGATGGGAACATCGCCCCACTTGAAGATGATGATGGACCACCTTTTCATGTTGATATATTTGAACCTTACTTGAAGTATACCTACCTCTTGGTATGTCAAGTGTTAGGATATGAGGATCCTGAATTCATGACAATTGGACCAATGGTGATTGTGGCGAATGTTTAGTTCCATAATGCTAGACCATTTGATTATGCTACTCACATTTCCAACGAAATTTACTCAAGATTGCAGGCTATCAAAAATGGATCACCCACATTGCATTTTAGGCACTATTTCATTCTTATGCACCCAATATTGTACTAGGGCTAGGAAATAATGATGTGACCTAAAGAATTGAAAATTAGACAATATGATAAGGAGGGCCAACTTTTTTCAATCCAACTATGGACTACTATACGGAAGTTCAACCAAGACCTCATTGATCAATTTCCTAGCTCTAGGCCAAGGGCTAGGAGGTCTATGCAATTAAGGGCCGAGGTAGACAAATTTGAGGAAAAATATAAATACATAGGAGATACTTGGACTTCTATTAGAGGGTATGAATTGTTTTTGTTCCATTACCATCAAAGAAATAGGTTTGAAATAGTGTGCAAGCCATGGAACCTTGATTTAGGGAAATTGACTATTCCCAATGTGTCCTGTGGAATGTCAAATTCTATGGAGGCTACCGACAAACATTACAACCCCGAATTTGGAGGCCATCTGTGACTTACAAGGAAAATCGTTCATATTTGTGTCTAAGGCTGCAATTTAAGAAGTCTTTAACCTAAGTAGCCTATGTGATGAACCAATTGTGTATGAAAACATGGAGAGGGAATATTTGAGGATGGACACAACCTACAAAGAATGGAGATTGTCACTACATAAACCCATAAAAGATGGGAACATCACCCCACTTGAAGATGATGATGGACCACCTTTTCATGTTGATATATTTGAACCTTACTTGAAGTATACCTACCTCTTGGTATGTCAAGTGTTAGGATATGAGGATCCTGAATTCATGACAATTGGACCAATGGTGATTGTGGCGAATGTTTAGTTCCATAATGCTAGACCATTTGATTATGCTACTCACATTTCCAACGAAATTTACTCAAGATTGCAGGCTATCAAAAATGGATCACCCACATTGCATTCCAGGCACTATTTCAAACTTATGCACCCAATATTGTACTAGTCTAGGAAATAATGATGTGGCCTGAAGAATTGAAAATTAGACAATATGATAAGGAGGGCCAACTTTTTTCTGTCCAACTATGGACTACTATTTGGGACAAGAAATTTTTGAATTCCAGCTATGTGCTTTTTGAGGAGCATTTTGTAAAAACACTATATAGATTTTTCAATCACCCTTGGGAGTATTCCTTAAGTGATGAGATTGAAAGATTTTTGAGACCCAAATATTTTGGTGGACCTCTAACTATTGAGCATAACTAGGGTGAATTGTATTGTTATATTGATGATACTATGATCAGGGTGTATGGTTTCGAGGATACACCTTTCCTTTTACCAAAACCAGTTCCAAATAAAGTCGCATATTTGGAAATTGTTAGGAAAATGGACTATTCAAGTGTGATGAACTTAAGTTCCTATGAAAAATAGTATTTTATGCCAAGTACTTTATGTTTTAGGGTCTTTACCATGCTGTCAAAGGAAGGATATGATCAGATTTTGGATTAAATGTCATAGTTCAATTTGAAAAGGGCTACACCACGGAAAGGGTTTGATCTAGAAGGATACATTGATGCTTCTAGAAAGAAAGTGAATTTTGGTGGATATGTACACATACCTTTCCAAAAGGATGATATAAATAGAAACATGGAGGAAAGGGAGGCTGAATTAGCCATTGATGAATATAATAGAAGAATTCAACAACAAGTGAGAGAAATAAAAGAGAAAAAAATGTTATCCTCTGAGAGGTATGAGGCCACTAATGGAAGGGAAAATCAAAGTCATGATGAAAAAATTTCTAAAACTAGAACTAAAAAATATCAACCCTCCAACAGAGAACAAGAAGTTGATGAAAACTTTGATGTAGATACTAGGCAGCTCGCTTATAGATCTTTTGTCTCTAACAATGAATTTATAAGGTCGTATAAAATCATATCGTTCTTGTATAAACAAAAGGCAAAAGAGATAAGAAATTGTGTTACAAGCATTACACCTAATAATGAAAATAAATTATTGAACACATTGAAGAAAGATGTGGATAATGAAATCAAAAATATGACCCTAGAAAAGGGAAGAAAATTGTTAGAAAATTTTGGTGTAATGATATTTCCTAGTTTGGACTTAAACTCAGCTCTTGTCTTTGACAGTTTCTTGCACAACAATAATACTACTCACAAAATCAGCCTTGAAGGGGTTACAAAGGCATATACCGGATCCAAATTCAATCCAAATGAGAACTCTCTCATGATTTGATCTTTGTATCCTCCACATAAGAAATCAGTGATCATTGACACAGAAAAGGAATATGGAAATGTGATGACACTGAAGGTAGGTGAAGTTGATCCTATAGCTACTACAAATATTGGCATCAATGTGGCCAAGTTTAAGAAAGCACATATTCAAATGTTGATAAGAGAAAGGGACATGTATAAAAATAGTAATGAAAGAGTATTAAGAGAAAATCAATTCCTAAAGGATGCTAGATTATTGACACATGGAGAAAGTTCTCAAGGTGGACAAGAGAAAGCACACTAGGCTAAGGTGAGGTATGAGGTACTCTCTATGATACTGCAGAAAGGGCATGCTAATTTGATGATTTAGATGAAAAAATTATGGGGAACCTATTCCCAAAGCCACACTGCAATCAAAGAGCATAAAAGAGTTAATGACTGAATCAAGGAAAGAATCCAAGAAGCTCAAACTAAAGATCCTCCTGATAGTAAAATCATATCAGCTATTGAAGATCTTCAGAAAAAGCATAGGAAATATCATGATGAACTTCAAGTAGATGCAAATGAATTTTGTGATGTTGCAAAAGAAGGAGTTTGTATGCTATTCAAATAAGAAGGAGAAAAAAATGACAGAGACAGATGGATAGAAGAATGTAAGTTGATATTGCAGAAAGCCTTGGATAAGGCCAAAAATGAGGATTCTACATTGGATGATACCTATGAGCACTTGGAAAATATGGTAATCATAAAGATAGCAACAAGGAATGCAGTAGAAGATGTTGATACCCATGGGAGACAAGATTACCTAGATCATATGACTAGAATTCATTTATGGTTGGGTATGTGCAGGATCATCATGGAAAAAATAGGCCCTTAAGTGGCAAAAAAATTAGAAAAATTAGAGTTAAGCAACTTGACATAAAAATTTGAATAAGTTATCTATATTATTTCAAAAATATGTAAGAATAGAATTTGTAGAAAATTGAATGTAGTTTCTAAACTACCAAGTTTATCTAAAAAAAAAAAATCTATTTGGTGAAAGGGTATGTGTAGGATCATCATGGAAAAAATGGGCCCTTAAGTGGCAATAGAAAGACATAAAATTAGAGTTAAACAACTTGACATAAAAATTTGAATAAGTTATCGATATTATTTCAAAAAAATGTAAAAATAGAATCTGTAGAAAATTGAATGTAGTTTCTAAACTACTGGACCTTTATTTTTTTTTTAAATTATCTATTTGGTGAAAATTAGAAATTTCAATTTAGTAGTATTTAAATTTCAAGGTAAAAATAAGAAGTAGGTGTCTGTCTAACCACCCTAACCACAATAAAATGATAATATTTTTTATAAGATTTTAGATATAAGTAGAGGACTCATGTACCAATGTGATGCATATTTTTTTATAATTGTTTTCCAAGTAAATAATTAATTATGAATTTTCAATTAAAACTTTTAAAAAATATAAAATATCGTGTGTCTAACCACCTTAACTTGGTCAAAAAATTATGATTTTTATTTTTATTTTTTTTAATCCTATAGTATGTGAAGCATAGAATGTGACACATGTTTCAGATTCAAAAAATGTGATACCGTTTGAAAGTTATAGATGTTTTTCAATCAACCTATCAATCAGGACTTCATCCGCAATTCTGATTGAAAATGAATAATAATAATTTGTTAAATTCAAAGTAAAGCATAATTTATATTGGTGGAAAGATGAGAATCTCCTCTAAAAACCCTTTTCATTTCATCAATTTTAGGTAAAAAAAAAAGTCATCAGCCACATGGGCCATCATATGGCTTACATATCACCACTTTTTGGCCCATCATGATCCTGTAGATACCCAAAAATTTGAAATTTCAATATAGTAGTACTTAAATTTTAGGGAAAAAATAAGAAGTAGGTGTCTGTCTCACCACCCTAACCACATTAAAATGATAATATTTTAGATATAAGTACAGGACTCATGTCCTGATGTGATGCATATTTTTTTGTAATTTTTTTCCAAGTATATAATTAATTATAATTTGTTTATGAAGACTTTTAAAAAATATAAAGACTTGTATGTCTCACCACTTTAACTTGGTCAAAACTTCATGAAATTCATTTTTTTATTTTTAATTCTTATAGTATGCAAAGCATAGAATATGATGCATGCTTTGGATTCAAAAAATATGACATTGTTTGAAAGCTATAGATGTTTTTCAATCACCCTAAAAATTAGGACTTTAGTCATAATTCAATAGAAAATGAATAATAATTATTTATTAAATTCAAAGTAAAGAATAATTTATATTGGTGGAAAGCTTAGAATCTCCTTTAAAAACCCTTTTCATTTCATCAATTTTGGGTAAAACAAAATTCTTCAGCCACATACCCACCATATTGCCACTTTTTGGACCATCATGATCTTGCACATACCCGGCTAACTAGAGCCTAATTTTTATGTTTATTGTTGTTATTTTAAAAAAGACTCTTATGAAGAGGTGTGTCTGCTTCATAATATTGATATTTATTTTGAACTCTTGTTCAAATGGTTGGGAAAATTATTAGAAGAAGATAGGTTGATAAGATAGATAGATAGCAGAAAGATTCCATAATGTTTACATTTAAAAAGACTATGTTGCAAGCATAATTTTGAGGAAATCAATTGAAGATCTCTGATTCGGTGGTTCCATTCTGGTATATGTTATTTGTTGAAGTTATTCAATTGTATGATTTTATCCAACTTAATGTTTCTTGGTTATTTAAATTACTATATCAAGTATATAGTCAATTTTTCAATACACATTTTTTTACTTGTGTGATGTGATTAGTTGGGTTTCTTTAAAGAAGAATTATATTCATTTTTGATCAATCATAGTAATTTGGAAGTGTCGATTGGGTCAGGAAGAAGAAACATATAATTAGGATTGATGCTTTGTCTCCAGTAGGGTTTTTCAATCACTTTCTTGCATGTTTATACAAGTTATAAACAAATATTTCTATGAAAAACAATTAGAATTTCTTCCAAATAGAATCCATTTATCATAGACTTTCATGTGACTTTGTTTTACCCAACAAGGCATTGGTCTCACCCATTTTATTTATTTAGTTTCATTAAAATCATTTCAGAATTTCACATCTATTAACTGAACATATCTAATTATACCTTGATATTTCTTATACAATTTATACCAAATTAAAGATTACACTTTTCCATTGTCATATTTCCATTTGTGGATAGATTGATCAAGTAGGAAAAATAGTTCAAATCTGCATCATTTACATAGGGATACCCACCTAGGTTTAGCAGAGCCTAAAGAGTAGATTGTTCAATCACATTAATTGCCCTTGTACGTTAGCCAAAAAAGTTTCAAGAGCTTGGAAACCTATTGTTGTTCAAACCTTTATTTTTTAGACCTAGCACTTCCATTGATCTTATATCTTGAAACAATATATAATACTATCAAACAAGCAACATATGATACTACCATATAAATCCTTCCTTTCTTGGTCTATTTTCACAAAAAAAAGGCATCGATGTCTTCAATGCAAACCTACAGATCTCAAACCATGGTTATTCATTTTTCAATGGATAAAACACATGATGAACACAATAATACAATGGCTTATTAAAATCTTCTTAAATCTGCATTATCCTAACAAAGACATATTGTATCTATCTTCCCAGAATACTCAGTACCATTCTGAAAAACATAGCTCTTTAATTTTACTTACTATCATCGTTCTCTGATAAAAATCAACATCATCTTAAATTGCAGAAGAGAGAAAAAACTGTTCTATCTTCTTGTCATTGTTTTATCAAAACAAAACATACATACCATTCTATCACCAAAAATATTTCATCTTCAAATCAAACTTACTGACAATTGGAATGCAGATGTCCATTTCAATCTAGAAAATTAATCCAATTTTGGCACCATCCAATTATCCTTTAATATATCCATATTCAAGAAACCATACAAACAAGTGACTTTCAAACTCCATGTCAAAGAAAGGAGTCCTAGAAATGATTGTTAAGCAAGTTTAAATCCGAACCTTTGATTTCATATTATCACCAGGGCCATCTTTAACTAACATCCCGTAGTGTAGAAAATTGTACTCTCTTCTTTGAGATGGTACAATTTCACACTTAATTTGGATCTATTTTTGTACCCCTACATTCATGTCACTTTAAATCATCAATAATAGGCCCCTAACAACCTTTATTTTAGATCTCAAGGCTTATTTCGACTAAAATCTTGACAAAATCAACAAAGGAATTCAATTTTCTAACAAATCAACATTTACTCACCCCAAAAAGCTAGGGTGGGATTCATATTCCACCTTGGGTGTATGAGTTCCCCTAGGTGGGGCCCATATCCCTCAGGTGGTGTATGAGTCCTAGGTGGCCCCTTTTTAGGGTTTGAGTGGGAAATTAAAGTTTTCAATTCAAATTTTTGGTTGATGTCAGCATTTGAGATCTAAAAAATGGTAAGAAAGATGAAGTACCTATATAAAAAAGGTTTGAAATCATTATTTTCATCTAGACAAATCAATTCAAGATCTAAGCATTCACAAGCACTCAAACCTACTTTCACAAGAGCATTCAAGATCAAGTAGCAAGAAAATTTGAGGTCTTGGAGCAACATTATAGTGTTTTTGCAAGTATTAAGCTCAGTTTCATTCAAGATTTACCATTTCCAAGGATCGATGATGGTTTTCTATGGTGAATCATGATGGATTCTAGGTTGGGGAGATGCAACTAGCCATCAAGCCAAGCCTAATGAATTTCTTCCTAAGTGATTCCATCCTCTATTGTCACTCAACTTTCTTCCTAAATGAAGGTACACACATTATTATGACTTATTAGGGTGATTAGAGATCTTCCAAAGTGAGTCATCATCTCAATATTTCATTCATGCATATTATTCCAGCACGTTAGTATAGGCTTTTATGCCATTTTAGATCTCATAATCTTAGATGCACTTAAGATTAGGACTTGCATTCATATTTATTTTTAAGATGCATTATTTCTATCAAGGTTTAATTACCAAATTAGGGGTTTGACCAAGGAAAACCCCCCATAAGAAAATCAATGCAATATTCTATTTTGTAGGTCTTGTAACAGGTTTAGATTTGAAAATCAAGTTTAGAAGGAAGACTAGAGATACAATAACTAATTCAAATCTTATCTTTTCAAAAAATTAGAATGGGACCAATACGCCACTTGTGGTGTATGAGTCCTACTATAGCAAATTTTTTGAGTTTTAGAGGATTTAGACTTGTCACTACCAGATTCTAGTTTTACCCAGAAACCCTAATCTGGGACTAAGTCACCCAACTTGAGGTATGAGTCCAAGTAGGCATTAAAATCAATAGTTATAGGATTTAAAATCTTCATCCAAGCCTCTTCTAGTTTCTATATGCACCTCTCTACTTTCTCAATTTACTATTATGATTTGAGTTCCTTTTTAGGTCATTTACTTAAGTCTTGTATATCATTTACACTTCTTGTCTTTCCAAGCCCTAGCTTGGTGTTGAACCCCCTTTTATTCTTCAATCATACCCTAGGACACATTATTGCAAATATCTTTCCCTCATTCTATCCTTGGATTGAGATCTCCAGGGTTTCCTTGAGTGAAACTTTCAGAAATTGGTGGTTGTATCTCCTAATTCAAACATTACCTACAACTTGTTAGAACTATAAAAATTTGAAAAATCTCATTGACCATTTATAATCATTAATTTCCCAAAGGGGTTCAAATTACAAACATAAAATTTCCTCACATAGCATTTTAACCAGGGTTCGGGTTAAATTTTGTCATATAGCCCCATAAAATTCATCTGACATTAAATCTTTAACATTTGAAAAATATCAGCATAAGTTCATGTAGGTCTCACCGATAATAATAGACATCTCTTTCAATATATTGGCAAGAAATCAGTTGTGTCATACTGATGAGGACATATGTTGGGAATACACGGGCTCATAGTTTCTATTGGCAGGACATTAGCTATCGGCATGATGGTGTAAGGTCATATCGAGCTAATCTTTTCCCACCGCTCAAAGCATAATAAGTTGTATCGGCCAGATTAGAGTCATTGGAGTGACATTCCAAAAGATATCCCGAGACCATCACTGGTCCTGCCTATAAAGAAAAAAGAAGACTCATTCAGTGAGACAATGATGCCGAGGAGAGTTCAGGGAGTCTTACCGACTCCCCTTATTATACCGACAGGATTGTGTGTATGGAGATAAAAAAAAATTCGAAGGGACAATGTACATGGTTTCGTCGAAGAAAATTCGTATCAGTAAGATAAGTCTCAGCAGGGAGATCTAACAGAGGTCACAATGAATATTATTTTATCAGCAAGACAATTACTTCATCTCGGTGACTTAAGTTGACAAAGGAAAAAACTCGGTGAGACAAAAGGCCTTTGCAGTGAAATGAAGAATCGTTGGCCCAATTCGTTAAGTTGGGCAATAGTTTTCTTTGGTGAAGGTCATGGCGATATAAAAAACTAAAAAGGAAAACTATCAGGGAGACTTGTGGTGCCAGGGGAGCTACAAGATGTCTCAGCAGATGTATGAATGTGAACAAATAGATTGGCTAGACATTTGAAATGTCTTGCCGATATCATACATGATGTGACAATGATAATTTCAAGAAACTTGCTTCATTCATGTCTCAGTGAAGACATTAATGGCGCCATGAAGCATAAAATATTTTGCAAATCAAATTGAGCTAAATTGAAATCATTTTTTCATAGAATTGGTAGCGAAGAAGAGCATAGGAATCAGAAAAACAATTGGGGCATTCGTCTAACTTGGATTTTCAGGTGAAATATAGTAAGTTCCTCATCCTTTGAAAATTGTAAATTTTGAAGAATGGAAGGTGCTAGTTCAGAAAAGATAAAAGGAAGAAAACATGGGGAGGGTAGTCAACCAAAAAGAAAAAAGGAAAAAATTGAAATACAATCAAAGGGACCCGAGCGAAAATTGAATCAAGATCTCATAAACCATCTACCTGCCTCAGGACCTAAAGCTAGGCATTTTGCATAGATTAAGGTGGAAGTAGATAAATTGGATGACAAATGTAAGTTCATAGGAGATGTTTAGAGCCCAATTAGAGGATACGAATTATTTAGTTTCCATAGAAGAAATTGCTTTGGGCTATTATGTAACCCGTGGAGGCTTAATTTGGGAAAACTGGTGTGCCCTAATGTTTTTGTTGATGTCGAATTGGTGAAATTATTGGTTGGTCATTATAATCCAAAAAATAGGGCTATATGTGATCTATATGGGAAACCATTGATACATGTGTCAAAAAATGCAATAAGCGAGGTTTTCAAATTAGAAGAAATGTGCAATGAAAAGATTATAAGTGAGGATCTCGAGAGTGAATTCAGAAGAATGGATACCATTTATATCTTTTATAGCAGATGATGAATTTTTAAAACCTCAAAATTCAAAACATTTGTATACAAACAAAAGGGAAAAGAATTAAGAGGATTGGCTGGCAATGTCACACCAGGAAATGAGGAGAAGTTGTTAAAAAATTTGAGGGATGATGTGGAGAAAGAGATGACAAGCATGTCCCTTGAGAAAGGGAGATAAATGTTGGAAAAGGCTGGTGTCATGATTTTCCCAAGGCTAGATCTCAATTCTACATTGGTTTTTGACATTTTTTTGAAAGTCAACAATGCTACACACAAGCTCAGCATAGAAAAGGTGGCAAAAGTATATACAGGGTCAAAGTACAATCTTGATGAAGAGATATTGATGATTTGGGCTTTATATCCCCCTCACAAGAAGTCAGTTGTCATTGATACTGAGAAGGCATTTGGACATGTCTTGACTTTGAAGGCTAGAGAGGGTGATCCGGTTACAACTGCAGAAATTGGTATCAATATAGAAAAATTAAATAAAGCCCAAATACAAGCATTGTTGAGAGAGAGAGAAATGTACAAAACCAATAGTGAGACAATACTAAGAGAAAATGAATGTCTAAAGGACTTGGTAGGTGCTGCAACGGGGCCAACATAGATGCTCACCCAAGGTAAAATTTCACAGGTGAAGGACCATTGGGAAGGATCAAGTGCATACTCTCAAGGGAAAATGAACACACTTAATACAATAATCAAAAGGAGGTAGGTCGTTTTAACCACTTGGTTAAATAAACTTTGGGGAAAACATTCACATTACGTTGATGCAATAAAAGAACATAGAAGAGAGGATGGTAGAATCCAAGAGAAATTTGAGGAAATAAAACAAAAGGATACTCCTAATAATGCAGGGATTGAAAATTCTAATCGTATCATGGATAAACACAAGGGATTCTTTGAGGA
Organism: Sequoiadendron giganteum; assembly: GCA_007115665.2. Lineage (NCBI taxonomy): Eukaryota > Viridiplantae > Streptophyta > Pinopsida > Cupressales > Cupressaceae > Sequoiadendron > Sequoiadendron giganteum. The sequence goes on from CM021101.1 coordinate 99,264,240, forward strand.
ATTACAAGAGGATGCACAGGAATTGATAGAAGTCATCGAGAAATGATTGACTAGGTTCTATGATGATGAAGGAGAATTAATATAAATGGCTACATGGAAGAACGAATGTAAATTAATACTCCAAGAGATGTTAAAGACAACTACTACAAAATATACGATGTTGGATGAAGCATGTGAGTAGAATGAACGAATGGTGATGATGGAGATTGTGATCCGCAATCCGTTAGGAGATGTAGATACACACAAGCATGAGACTACATAGAGCACATGTCTAGAGTTCACTTGTGGCTTAATAGAGCTTAGTTAATGCTAATCTTGTTATGTTTTTATGCTTAAAACATTTTTTGAAAGGACACGTCCTTCCACTCGCTAATGTATAAATATCCGTTGTTTACATATCAAGAGCAACATATTTGAGATAGAAGACAATTAGTAGGAAATACAGTATTTTCAAAATGTTCAAAGAACTATGATGCATGTATAAATTTTCAAGGATCAATGAAAGAAATTTGATATTATGGCACCCTTCTGGTATCAATTATTTGTTAAGTTAATTGAAAATATTATCAAGTTGTCTCCAAGGTTGATATTTCTTTGTTATTTAAATTGACATATCAAGTATATTCTCAGTTTATCAATACACATTTGTTGTATTTATGTGGTGTGATTTTTTGGTTCTTTCAAGTAAAGATTAAATCCCTCAAGTCATTCACAGTAATCTGAAAGTATCATTTGGATCACTAAGAAGAGCTTGGTAATTACATTCTTACATGTTTATACAAGTTATAGACTAGTATCATATGCCAAATAATTAGAATCTCTGCCAGATATAAGTCATTTATCTAAGGCTTTCACTTGACTCCGTTTTACCCAATAAGGCACTGGTCTTATTTATCCTTTTAGGTTCCATCCATTTCATTTACATCTCTTAATTGAACATATAAATTTTCACTTTGATATTGCATATACAATTTATACCAAATTAGGATCATATCTTTCCACTATCAAATTGTTATTTGTGGATAGTTTTGTCAAGTAGGAAGCGTAATTCAAAATATGTGTCATTCATATAGGTGCACTCATCTAGGTTTAGCAGAGCCTTAAGAGTAGAAGGTTCAACAATATTGGTTGGCCTTGTTAGTTGGTCGATAACGTTGTGAGAGTTTGGAAACCTCTCATGGTTCATTCAAACTAGCATTTTTGAGACCTAACAAATTGGTGACTCTACTGGGGAAAACTTGAGAGAAATCCAATGGTATATAGACTTTCCATATAGAGTCATTAAAAGAGAACCACAATTAAAATTTGAAAATTGACTCCACTGGGTGAAATAATAACATCTTTTCTCACTTTTTAAAAAAGTGGGTGGCGACTCTTAATGAACAAAAGCATTGAGATGGTTACAATAAGATACAAATCAAAAAGGAAACGACCTAGAGTTCAAACCATCACAATTTTTCACAACATGCAAGGAAGGAGATTTTTGTAGAAGGAGGGGTATGGTCCTAATGACAATGGTAAGTGAACCTATAAAAATGATCAGGGCAAGAAGGTATTCAATGACCTAGATGTAGCCACAAAAAATAGAATATCAAAACCACTGATGGAAACACACAACTCATACGAGGCATTGACAAATGAAAATAGCCCATCTAAAGAGATTCACACTCCTGAAGAGAAGAGAAATCTCTTCCATTGAATAAGCCATGATAAGGATGAAGAGTTCATGGCTGAATTTGAAGCTGAAAAGAGGAGAGAATTTGAATGTGATTAGAGAGCAGCTCTTTTTGAGGAAGGACTTGAATATGAAGCAACATCTAAAGAAAATCATGAACTTATGAAGCAAGAAACATAAAGGTCAAGGGTATAATATGAGCAAAGGCTTCAAGCCATGAAAGAATTTGAGAAATTGAAATTATAGAAGGCCTAAGTTAAAACATCAATGGTTGATTCACCCAAATATACACCCCCTCATAAAAACAACAATATGAAGCCATCAAATTCCCCATAGGCCCACCAAAATCAGGAAAGGAATCAATATAGAAACATAAACGCTCCACCACCACACCAAAATACTCAACCACCTCCTCATCAGTAGTATGTACCCCCATAAGGTCAGTAATATGTGGCAAATACTAACCCATTGTACCAACATCTGCATTACCAAAATCCCCCTCCATAATACACAACCATGATTAGACAATTTGATCTTGCTAGATTTCAGATATACCCTTACCCTCTAGACAACAACTAGAGAAACCCAGTCCCTAAGTTCATAGGAATTAATGCAGTTACAGCTGAGGAGCATCTGAGAAACTTTAAAGCAGTTATTCAAAACTTGGATATGCAATATGAGGATGTACATATGAGATTATTTATGATGTCACTGATTGAAGATGCTAGGGACTGGTTTAATAGTCTACCAACAATCCATTTATTCCATTCATGTATTTTATGAATAGTTTATTCAGTAGTATGGGAATCAGTGTGTGTCAGATTTTTCTTTGCACGAGTTAGTGACTATCCAAAAGCATCAAAACGAGTCATCCTATGATTTTAACCAAAGGTTTGTTAAATTACATAATAAAATGCCTCAAGGATTCAAGTTGGTTGATCCTGCTGCATTGAGTATCTATTTGAAAGCCTTTGATCCCAAGATAGGATATGAATTGAGAAATAGAGATCCTAGGAATCTGGCTAAAGCCAAAAAGATAGCATTAACTATTGAAAATAATAAGAAAGTTGCAGGGATGTTTTCTAAAATGGAAAACCCTAGGGTTCCCCCATATGCTCCCCCAAATAGACAAGAGAACACATATAGGAATGAGAGACCAAGGTTGCATGACATGCCTTATAATACAAACTGGAAGGATGGGAAGCCAGTAAATGATAGACCAATAAATAAAGAAACAATTGATCCATTAAAAAGGAAAGGAGCATATATGGTAGATAAGAGTCCCTGGTGCTCAGTGTATTATGCACCACATTCCCCGTAGCATTGTGTCATAGCTCAGTCAATACCTGAAGAAGATGCAGTGTAAAATTATGGTGGTGAAGACCAGAATGTCTATTTAACTTCCCACACCCTTATTTCTTTGAAGCAGGAATATTCATCTTCAGAGGAGGAGTGATATGAGTATGATGTTGAAAATCAAAAATACAATATTTATATGGCAGAGCAATAGGTTTTCTCTGATCATGAAGAAAGTGATAATGAGAAAAATCCCCCTATTGCATCATGTCAAACTAATAGGTACAATGTAAGGAGACCAAGTGAAGAAGAGATTGAAAGGTTGACTATTGCAGTAGTGGAGGAAGCTAGAAACAAATATCGGTTGAGGAATAGAATAGTGAATGGAGATGAGGGTGTCCCAAGAGGAATATTTGTAAAAAATAAAAAAGTATCAAATGAGACATCAAAAAGGACGGATGATAAGCAACCGGACAAAAAGGAACAAAAGGGATCTCCTAAGAAGGAAAGTAAAGAAATCCCCATTGAGAAGCAAAAGAAAAATCAAACATGCAAAGAGGAAAAGGAAGAAGGAAAAGGAGAATTGATAGAATCAAAGAAGGTGATCAGAATCGAAGGTAAATCTTTTGATTTCATACAAACCTTATCTCAACTAGAAATATTTGTCCCATTACTCGAAATGATGAAAATTTAGGAATATAGGGAATGTGCCATTCAATTAATGTCTAGAGGAAATCAAAATGTAAACCTTGAAAATAAGGAGACCCCTATAACCACCAACGAGAAGAAGGAAATAAAAATCCCAGAAGCTTGCTTGATGAATACACCACAAATTGACCCATTTTTTACCACCCTGCTCATAAGTGGCAAGTTAGTAAGAAATTGCATGATAGATTCAGGTGTTTCCATGAATATCATGCCAGTAGGAGTAATGAAATAGCTTGGTATGTGGGTGGATGTAGAAGGAGGTAAATGTTATGCCATAGATAGCAGTCCTGTTCTGATTGTAGGAATAATAAAGAATGTGGAAGTCAGATTAGCAACTTACCCACAAGCTGCCTACAATATTGATATAACTATAATTGACACACCTCCCTAGTTTGGAATGCTTCTATCAAGACAGTGGACTACAATAGTAGGAGGCAATGTGCAGTTCGATATATCATATGCCATTATACCAGTAAATGGTCAAGAGGTCAAGTTATATAGGGAGCCAAGAATGAATCAAATTGTTGAATGTGTTCCTCAGGAGAAACTTAATTGTTTCTGTGATGTAGATTTGGGGAGTTTTAGGGTAGAATTATCTCAACCTGAGTTGGTAAACAAATATCCAATTGATAAAAATATTTCTGAAAATCAGCAAGGGGTATGGAAAATGTACTTTGCTGGGGCCTGCAACCAAGAAGGTAATGGAGCTAGGAAAGTTTTCATAATGCCTGATGGTTCAACTTTCAAATATTCATTTTTGCTAGCATCTGTATGTACAAACAATGTAGTGGAATATGAAGCTTTGTTGACCGGTTTGAATTTAGCTATTAGACACAAGATTAAACTCTTAACAATTTTTTGAGACTCGGAGCTGGTTGTGTCTCAGATCAGATCAAAATATGTAGCAAAAGATAAAAGGCTGAAACAATACAGGAATGCAATATGGCATACAATCAAAATATTTGATGCTTTCTATATTGATTGGGTGGACAGATCAAAAAATATAATGGCAGACTTCCTAGCCAATGTAGCACTAAAACAAGATGACATCACGCTAGCAAGAATATCCCAAGTGTAGTTCAAAACAAGACGTGTTGTACTTAACAATGTATATAATTGGTAGGTTTTTAATGATGACACTCATCTTTTAAAATTCCTTCACTGTATAGACCAATATGAGGCTCAAGATATTGATTTCAATGCCTTTGTGGAAGAAATAAATGGAGAACAAACAGTATTTGAAAAGAAGGTCTTACAACTTAAGACTAATAAAATTCCCAAAGTGCTAGTAGTGTTGGAAAGAGTATACGATGGAAATGACCGATCCCTTATGAAACAAACACCAATCAAAAAGGAAGATATTGAAGAAATAAAATTAGGGACTGAACTGGCACCAAGGAAAGTATATATTGGGAAGAAAATAAGCCCGACTGTCCAAAGAATGCTGATTTCATTGTTAAGAAAATATATACATGTGTTTGCATGGTCTTATGAGGACCTCAAGGCATATAGGGAGGATTTATTTCAACATGAAATTTTGTTGAAAACAGATGCAAAGCCATTTAGATAGAAACAAAGGCCTATTAACCCCACATTGGAACCAAAAATGCATGAGGAACTGGCAAAGCTTAGAGATGGGGGTATCATTAAACCGGCCAGACATTCAACATGGGTGTCAAACCTAGTTCGTGTGAGAAAGAAGAACAGAGATATCAGACTGTGTGTGGACTTCAGAAATTTAAATGTGGCATCCCTCAAGGACAATTACCCTCTACCTAATATGGAGGCTATACTGCACAAAGTGACAGGGTGTGAGTTGTTATCTATGATGGATGGTTTCTTTAGTTATAATCAGGTTAAAGTCAGGGAATCTGAGTAGTACAAAACAACTTTTACAACTCCGTGGGGAAATATGTCTATGTGAGAATGCCTTTTGGTCTCACAAATGCGAGAGAAACCTTTCAAAGAGCTATGGACTTAGCATTTACAGAATTTATTAATGCTATAATGGTGGTGTATCAAGATGACCTTGTTGCTTACTCAAAAAGAGTTGAAGATCATGTAGAACATCTTGAAAAAATATTCATTAAAGCTTTAGAGTATGGCATTAGTTTGAACCCTAAGAAATGTCATTTTGTTGTTACAAAGGGAAAACTCTTAGTACACATTGTGTCAAAAGAGGGAGTTAGAATCGATCCTGAGAGATTTGAGGCTATAGATAAGGTTCCTATTCCTAAAACTATCAAAGCCATCCAATATTTCTTTGGACAAATTAACTTTGTTAGGAGGTTTGTGTCCAACTTTGCTAAAATCGTTAAACCCATATCAAAAATGCTAGGGAAAGGACAAAAAATTGAATGGACTTCAGAAGCATTAGAATCCTTTGTATCCATTAAAAGAGCCATGAAGGAAGCCCCTATCCACAAATATTCTGATTTCACAAAACCTGTTCAAATATTTTCATTCGCTTCCTTACACACTATAGCTGTTGTTATGTTACAAAAAAATGAGGATGGTCATGAGAAACCTATGTCCTTTTTCAATAAATCTTTGCAAGGATTAGAATTGAAATATGACATAATGGAAAAACAAGTCTTTGCACTAGTAAAAGCCACAAAATCCTTTAGACTATATCTTGTTGGATCCAAAGTGATTTCTTATGTCCCTCACGCAGTTGTCAAAGACATTTTAGCATAGTTAGAAGTAACAAGGAAGAGATGCAAGTGGATTAATGAAATGTAGGAATTTGATATGGAAATACAGATTACTAAATTGATAAGAGGCCAAGGATTGGCCAAGTTAATGGCATAAGCAAATATTGAGGAAAATCAAATTTACAATGTAGAAGAAGAAGGAAATGCAATTGCAAGTATTGATCATACACCTTGGTATACAAACATCATGTATTACCTCAGAAACATGAAGTTCCCTGAAAGATTTAATGATAACCAGAAAATAACCTTGAAATTATAGGCCTCTAAATATGTATTCATAGAAGGTTATTTATTTTGGAAAAACTGAGATGGAATGTTGTTGTTATGTCTAGATGAGTCTCAAGCTAATCATGTTTTGAAGGAAATGCATGAAGGGGTCTATGGAGGCCATTATTCTACAAAGACAACTACACATAAAATCCTTAGGGCAAGTTATTACTGGCCAAAATTTTTTAATTATTCATTTTCATATGTAAGAAAATGTGAAGCATGTAAAAATTTTTTAGGCAAAATGAAATATCAGGGAGCTTTACCACGTAGACCTATGTAGGTTGAAGCCCCTTTTCATCAATGGGGGATTGATTTTATTGGGGAGATACAAGAGAGATCAAGTGGAGGACACAGATGGATACTGGTAGCCACTGATTACTTCACCAAATGGGTAGAAGAAATCCCAACCAAACAGGCGACAAGTAAAGTTGTGATAAATTCCTTGATGGATAATATGATCACCAGGTTTGGTACACCATTGAGATTAATCACACACAATGGGATGTGTTTTAGATCGAATGAGTTTAAAACCTTTTGCAGTATGCATGGTATTGCTATCTCTTATTCTGCCCCTTACCATCCACAAGCAAATGGCTAGGTAGAGTCCAGTAACAAAAGTCTTCTAAAAATCATTAGCAGAATCCTAAGTGGAAGTAAAAAGACATGGGATTCAAAATTGAAACTGGTTGTATGGGAAGATAGGATCACTGTCAAGAAGGCAATTGGAAGATCCCCATTTGAATTAGTGTATGGAACACAAGCGAGGATTCCCTTACAAAATTTGTTACCAGTCTACAAATTTATCCTTCAGAAAGATATAGAGGTTCCAAAACCAATGGAAGAGAGAATGGAACAATTATCAGAACTTGATGAGATGAGAAGACTAGCTCAAAACCAAAATATGAAGTTGCAAGCATAAATGAAGTATTTATTTGATAAAATGGTAAAAGATAGAAAATTTGAAGAGAATGATCTAGTGATAATGTGGAATGCTAGGTGCAAAGAGAAAGGAAAATATGGAAAATTTGAAACTTTGTGGTTAGGACCTTTTGTTGTTATTGGCAAGCGAGGAGAGGATTCATATTATTTACAAAATTTGAGTGGTGAAGAATAGGAGTTGCCTATACATGGGAAATTTCTAAAGAAATTTTTCTCTTGAAAATTACAAAGGATCAAGGGTTGCTAGTGCATGGACAACTCTTGAAAAAACCTCTCATAAAATTTCCATGCACATTAGTATAGGAAATAAAGGGTACAAAAAATTAGTAGTACATGGATAATCCTGGGATCCTTTTTTTTTTCTTTTCCATGTACAGTAGTATAGGGTCATCATCATCTCCACTTGTTTTCATTTCCTCCTTCTCATTAATCCATAGCCCTGAAACAAATTGGTTTGCTCACCCAAAGATCTAGATCCTTGCAATGATCTCACAATCCTTCATCCCCAGTCCAAGCCACTATTAGAATTGTAAGACTTTGAAAAATCTGATTGACCATTTATACTCATTAATTTCCCAAAGGGGTTCATATTACAAACATAAAATTTCCTCACATAGCATTTTCACCAGGATCCAGGTTAAATTTTGTCATATAGCCCCATAAAATTCATTTGACATTAAATCTTTAACATTTGAAAAATATCGGCATAAGTTGATGTAGGTCTCATCGATAATAATAGACATCTCTTTCAATATATCGGCAAGAAATCAGTTGTGTCATATCGATGAGGACATATGTTGGGAATACACGGGTTCATAGTTTTTGTCAGTAGGACATTAGCTATCGGCATGATGGTGTAAGGTCATATCGAGCTAATCTTTTCCCACCGCTCGAAGCATAATAACATGTATCAGCCAAACTAGAGTCATCAGAGTGAGGTTCCAAAAGATAACCTGAGACCATCACTGGTCTTGCTGATAAAGCGAAAAGAAGACTCATTCGGTGAGACAATGATGTCGAGGAGAGCTCGGGGAGTCTTACCGACTCCCCGTGTTATACCGACAGGATTGAGCGTATGGAGATAAAAAATTGTCAGAGGGACAATGTACCTAGTTTCGCTAAAGAAAAGGTATATCGATAAGATAAGTCTCAGCGGGGAGATCTAAGAGAGGTCATGGCGAATATTATTCTGTCGGCAAGACAATTACTTGGTCTCGATGACTTAAGTTGACAAAGGGAATATCTCGGTGAGACAAAAGGCCTTCGTAGTGAAATAAAGAATCATTGGCCTGATTCGTTAAGTCTAAGTGATAGTTTGCTTCAGTGAAGGTCATGGCGATATAAAAAACTAAAAAGAAAAACTATCGGGGAGACTTGTGATGTTGAGGGAACTACAAGATGTCTTAGCAGATGTATGAACGTTGAATAGACGGATCAGCCAAAGATTTGAAATGTCTTTTCAATATGATACATGATGTGATAGCAAGAATTTTGAAAAATTGCTTCATTCATGTCTCAATGATGACATTAATGGCGCCACGAAGCATAAAAGATTTTACAAATCAAGGTGAGCTCAATTGAAATCATTTTTTTGCAAAATTGGTAGTGAAGGAGAGTAGAGGAACGAGCAAAACAATTGGGGCACTCGTCTAACTTGGATTTTCAGGTGAAATATAGTAAGTTCCTCATCCTCTAAAAATTGTAGCTTTCAAAGAATCGAAGGAACTAGTTCAAAAAAGATAAAAGGAAGAAAACATGGGAAGGGTAGTCAACCAAAAGTAAAAAAGCAAAAAACTGAAATATGACCAAAGGGCACCGAGCAAAAATTTAACCAAGATCTCATAGACTAGCTACCTAGTTTAGGACCTAAAGCTAGGCATTTTGCATAGATTAAGGCATAAGTAGATAAATTAGATGAAAAATGTAAGTTCATAGGAGATGTTTGGACCCCAATTAGAGGATACGAATTATTCAATTTCCATTACTATAGAAGAAATCACTTCGAGCTAGTATGTAACCCGTGGAGGCTTAATTTGGGAAAAATAGTGCACCCTAATGTTTTTGTTGATGTCAAATTGGTTAAATTATTGGTTGGTCATTATAATCCAAAAAATAGGGCTATATGTGATCTATCTGGGAATCCATTGATACATGTGTTAGAAAATGCAATAAGCAAGGTTTTCAAATTAGAAGGAATGTGCAATGAAAATATTATAAGTGAGGAGCTCAAGAGTGAATTTAGAAGAATGGATACCATTTATATATTTTATAGCAGATGATGAATTTGTGAAAACCTTAGAATTAAAAACATTTTTATACAAACAAAAGGGAAAAGAAATAAGAGGACTGGTTGACAATGTCACACCAGGAAATGAGGAGCAGTTGTTAAAAAACTTGAGGGATGATGTGGAGAAAGAGATGACAAGAATGACCCCTAAGAAAGGGAGAGAAATGTTGGAAAAGGCTGGTGTCATGATTTTCCCAGGGCTAGATCTCAATTCTGCATTGGTTTTTGACAATTTCTAAAAAGACAACAATGCTACACACAAGCTCAACATAAAAACAGTGGCATAAGTATATACAGGGTCAAAGTACAATCCTGATGAAGAGACATTGATGATTTGGGCTTTATATCCCCCTCACAAGAAGTCAGTTGTCATTGATACTGAGAAGGAATTTGGACATGTCATTACTTGAAGGTTGGAGAGGCTGATCCGATTGCAACTATAGAAATTGGGATCAATATAGAAAAATTGAATAAAGCCCTAATACAAGCATTGATGAGGGAGAGATAAATGTACAAAACCAATAGTGAGAGAATAATGAGAGAAAATGAACGTCTAAAGGACTTGGTAGTTGCTGCAATAGGGCCAAGAAAGATGCTCACCCAAGGTGAAAGTTCACAGGTGACGGACCATTGGGAAGGATTAAGTGGATACTCTCAAGGGAAAATGGACACACTTACTGCAATAATAAAATGGAGGCAAGCCATTTTAACCACTTGGTTAAATAAACTTTGGGGAAAACATTCACAATACATTGATGCAATAAAGGAACATAGAAGAGTGGATGGTAGAATCTAAGAGAAACTTGATGAAATAAAACAAAAGGATACTCCTCATAATGCAGGGATTGAAAATTCTAATCGTATCATGGATAAGCACAAGGGATTCTTTGAGGAATTACAAGAGGATGCACAGGAATTGATAGAATCCATCAAGAAAAGATTGACTAGGTTCAATGATGATGAAGGAGAATTAAAAGAAATGGCTACATGGAAGAGCGAATGTGAATTAATACTCCGAGAGATTTTAAAGACAACTATTGTGAAAGATACGAAGTTGGATGAAGCATGTGAGCGGAATGAAGGAATGGTGATGATGGAGATCATGATCCACAATGCATTAGGAGATACAGATACACATGAGCACTGAGACTACACACAACACATGTATGGAGTTCACTTGTGGATTAACAGAGCTTAGTTAATGCTAATCTTGTTAGTGTTTTATGCTTAAAACATTTTTTGAAAGGACACGTCCTTCCACCTGCTAATGTATAAATATCCATTGTTTACATAGCAACAGCAACAAATTTGAGATGGAAGATAGTTAGTAGGAAATACAGTATTTTTATAATGTTTCAAAGAACTATGATGCACATATAAATTTTCAAGGATCAATGAAAGAAATTTGATATTGTAGTGCCCTTCTGGTATCAATTATTTGTTAAGTTAATTGAAAATATTATCAAGTTGTCTCCAAGGTTGATATTTCTTTGTTATTTAAATTTACATATCAAGTATATTCTTAGTTTATCAATACACATTTGTTGTATTTGTGTGGTGTGACTAGTTGGTTCTTTCAAGTAAAGATTAAATCTCTCAAGTCATTCATAGTAATCTGAAAGTATCATTTGGATCACTAAGAAAAACTTGGTAATTACATTTTTGCATGTTTATACAAGTTATAGACTAGTATCATATGCCAAATAATTAGAATCTCCACCAGATAGAAGTCATTTATCTAAAGATAGTGGAAAGATATGATCGTAATAATGTATAAGTAGGGGACTCATGTCTCGATGTGATGCATATTGTTTTCTAATATTTTTCCAAGTAAATAACTAATTATGATTTTTTTATTACAGATTTTAAAAAATATAAAAACTCTTATGTCTAACCATCGTAACTTGGTCAAAAAATCATGAAATTCAATTTTTTTTTTAATCCTATAGTATGTGAAGCATAGAATGTGACACATGTTTTGGATTCAAAAAATGTGATACCATTTGAAAGTTATAGATGTTTTTCAATCAGCCAATCAATCAGGACTTTAGTAATAATTCAAATAGAAAATGAATAATAATTATTAATTAAATTCAAAGTAAAGCATAATTTATATTTGTGGAAAGTTAAGAATCTCCTATAAAAAACCTTTTCATTTCATCAATTTTCAGTAAAAAAAGTCGCCAGCCACATGGGCCATCATATCACTTAGATATTGCCACTTTTTGGCCCATCATGATCTAGCACATACCCTACTATTTTCTTTGTTAATAATTCACTCAAAGGATGTTGTAGATCACCTCATTCCACCTCCTTGCATAGGCTATCTAGTCTTGGGGGTGCATATGGTTCTACAATCGACATTCTCGCTCACTCTCCATCGAAATCACACTACAAGAAGGTAAAAGCTAGAATTATTATAAATTACTTCACTTTTTACTCTTATATATGTTTAAATTAGGTCATTTGCATATTAGGGTCAAAAGTTCTTTTCCATTCAAGCTCACATACTGTGAGCTAGAGAACTCCTTTTTTGATGTCGTTTCTTGCATTGGATTCATGATTCTACTCAGGTTCTCATCAAATATCTGTTATTATGTGGTATGGTACTTGGAAATACCCTATGAAATGACTTATGGAATTTGATTCCATTATACTTCTACCTTGATTCCACCTCCATAAAGCAAGCGAAATCAAGGTGTGGCATACATCTACCCTCAAAATTGATTTCGTAAAGACGATAGATAAGAGGATATTTCAAATAACTAACAAATTGGTCTTGCAAGATGTAGTTGATAATATTGTGGTTTTGCAAATAGCTACAATTGGGGCTTCATTCTCTAATGTTTGCAAATGAATCCATATGAGTATCCTTTTATGAAATGAATTTTACTATTCAAATTCATTTATCTTGGATATGCATGTAGGGTCATATGGGCATGAAAGTGGGGGCTAAATGTAGTGTAGAAAATTATAGACTCTTCTTGGACATTGTACAATTTCACATTTAATTTGGACTTATTTTAGTACCCCTACATTAATGACACTTAAATCATCAATACTAGGCCCCTAAGACCCTTTATTTTGGATCTCAAGACTTATTTCGACTAAAATCCTAATAAAATCAACATAGGCATTCAATTTTATAACAACCCAACATTTACTTAGCCCAAAAACCTAGGGTGGGAATCATACACCACCTTGAGCATATGAGTCCCCCTGGGTGGGACCCATATGCCAGAAGTTACGTATGAGTCCCATGTGGGCCCTTTTTAGGGTTTGAGTGGAAAATTCAAATTTTTGGTTGATGTCACCATTTGAGATCTAATACATAGTAAGTTAGATGAAGTGCCTATATAAACAAGGTTTCAAATAATTATTTTCATCTAGAGAAAGCAATTCAAGATCTAAGCATAAAAAGAGCTCAAGAATACTTTCACAAGAGCATTCAAGAGAAAGTAGCATGAAAATTTGAAGTCTTGGAGCAACATTATAGTATTTGAACCACCAAAATTGATGCATATTCTAAAAAGGGAAAGAGGATTCCCTTTACTAGGCCCCTAGGGTTTTTCACCTAGGAGCACTTGGTTTAGGAAATGACTCTCTTTCCACTTTGGTGATATGCTTTTTGGATAGGCTCATTCAAAGGGGGAGTTAGTGGCCTAATGTGATGTGTGTGGAGTGCCTTAAATGCTAGAAATGGAAAATAGAAACTAAATGCTAATGTAAAAACCTAATGAATGCAACTATGTTTGAATACACACTATGATATGCAAACATATATAAAATGACCTAAGAATGTACACTAAACTATACATAAATGAAAGAGATAGAATAAGTGAACTTGGTATTTGAAGGAGGATCTGTTGGAGGTTTGGAATGTTCTACAATCTATTTGAAATCTTCACAGCGATATTTACGCCAAGTTGGGAGACCTAGTCCTTTTTAGGGAAAACTTCATTGGAGCACGTTTCAGCCAAAAGGGTATCCAAATCTACCAAAATTCTTGAAAAATAGGTTCAGCTGGACTAGGTTGCCCAAAGTGGCAACCTAGTCCTCTTTTGAATTTATAAAGATCAGAAGATGGAATCTGAAGCCCTTGGTCTGTGTTTTCTGTTCCTCCAGGTGTCTGGTCCCGAAAGTGAATATTTTGGTCTATGGGTTTCTTCCAAGCTTCAACTAGGGTTTCTTCAACCTTAGAGAGATTGGATAAGTTGTTGAATGATATTCCACCTTCGTTCTTTGCCAAATCTGCCTACAAGACCTGCAAATCACACAAAAGAAGGAAACTTGTTGATTGTTAGGGATTAGGGGTTTGCCTTAGTCAAACCCCTTTTGAGAAATCAAACCAAGAAGATGAAATAAAGTAATGAAGCATGAAACAATGGAGACTGATGGAGCTTACCTTGCCATGATGTTTGATCTTGAGTTGTAGCAATGGAGGATTTAGTCCTTGAATTCTTCTTGAGAGAGACTCCTTGGTGACTTAGAATACTCAAACCCTAGCTTGCTTGAGGAGAAGAAGAGATGAGAGATTGAGAGGAGAGTGAACAAATGGTGCATCTAATGATGAATCATGAAGAATTAAGTTCTTGAGGCTTATTTATACAAGTTATACTCTAAATTTCCTGAAATAGCACCCTATAGGCTGACCTTAGGGTTTTAGAGACAAAATCTCGAACTAATATTAAGTTAAATTTAGATTTTATGCCACATGGGACTAGGTCACCCAAGGTGGTGACCTAGTCCACCTAGGAAATTTTGATTAGTTGTTGGGAATTAAAGTGTGATTATCTATATTTGTCAGGATTGTATCATGAAAACACACTAATATAGGACTTATATGTGTGTTAAGGGGTCATTATAGCATAATAAGGGGTTGATTAAGTGATGGAAAGCCTAGGAAAGTATGAAAATATATTGTAACACCTTACAACACTTTGGCACAAGGCTTGGAAATGGGTAAAAAGTGGTTGGAAATAGTCCAAAATCCATAGGCAAAGGTCCAAATGAGTGTAAAGTGTCAACGCCTACACTTATTGGCGACACTATTTTTATAGGTCCTAAATCTTACTTTCATTCAAGATCTAGCATTGTTAAGGATTGATTATGGTTATTTATGGTGAATCATGATTAATTCTAGGTTGAGGAGATGTAGCTAGCCATCAATCCAAGCCTAATTACTTGTTTCATAAGTGATTCCATCCTCCATTATCACTTCATTTTCTCCCTAAAGGAAGGTACATGCATCATTCATGCATCTTATTCTGCACATTAGAATAGGGTTTTATGGCATTTTAGATCTCCTAATCTTAGATGCACTTAAGATTAGGACTTGCATTCACATTTATTTTCAAGATCCATTGTTTCTATCATGGTTTAATTACCAAACAAGGGGTTTGACCAAGGTAAACACCCCATAAGAAAATCAACACAATATTTTGTTTTTGTAGGTCTTGTAATAGGTTCAAATCTAGAAATCAGGTTTAGAAGGAAGAGAAGAGATAGGAGAACAAATTCAGATCTTAACTTTTCAAAAAATTATTATGGCACTGATACACAACTTGTGGCGTATGAGTCCAATATATAGCATATTTTCTAGGTTTCAGAGGATTTAGACTTGTCATTGCTAGATTCTAGTTTTTACCCAGAAACCCTAATCTAAGACTAAATTGTCCAACCTGGCATATGAGTCCCCATAGGCATTAAAATCATCATTTATATTATTTTAGATCTTCATCTAAGACTCTTTAGGTTTCCAAGTACACCTCTTCACTTTCTTAGTTTACTGTTATGATTTGAGTTCCTTTTTAGGTCATTTACTTAAGTGTTGTATATCATTTACACTTCTTATCTTTCCAAGCCCTAACTTGGTGGTGAAACCCCCTTTTAGTCTTTAATCATACCCTAGGAAACCTTATTTCAGATCTCTTTCCCTCATTCTATCCTTGGATTGAGATCTCTAGGGTTTCCCTAAGTGAAACTTGTAGGAAATTGGTGGTTGTATCTCCTAAATTAGAACATTACATACAACTACTATTTGACTCATTTAACATCCATTGATCTTCATTTAAACTAAATAAGATAGGTTTATAACTTGCTCAGTTGGTTATAGAAACTGAGAGCATTGGTTAATACAAGGAACTTAACCCCTTAAGCTCATTAATTAAGTTACCTTTGACTTTCTATGGAAAGCCACAAAGCTTATAGAATGAAAACAAAATTTCATAAACCCTTTGCATAATGAGCTTGTTGTTACGGTTTTAGACTTTTAGAACTCAATGAAGAACCCTAAACAAATAAAAATAACTCTAACCTTGAAACCACAAAGAGATCACTCCATGTTGTTCTGACTCAAAATCGAAGATGTAAAATATAGTTATCACTTAAATCAAACATAATCTTTGATGAAATTACCCACTAGAGTTTAAGACTTTAAAAGATTCTATATAAGAGACTTCAATTCATATCACCAATTTGATCAATCTACCTTTGACTATGAGCTGAAGAGAAGCAATTCTCTAACAATACTTTGAATGATCAAGCCACTTTGTACCCTGATTGACAAACCTTCTTTCATCTTTGAAATCCTCAACGTGTAGAAAAGTGATATCAAATACTTTGTGCATCTCCAACAAACATCACAAACTCTTTGAATAGGAACCATGACCATGAATAAACAAGCACCTTTAATCAACACTTTGCAATGAACACTATAATACCATGTGAAGATGATCAACACTAAGAGAACCAACATCATGAGACCTCGAAATAAAAACTCATCAACAACACCAATATTCATCATAATAGGTTCCTTTTGCAACAACACTAGAAGGTAGATTATGAACCATATAAATAACTTGAAAAACCAAACCAAGTCTATTGAACATCAATGACAAACAATCTCTAAACATCTCTATGACATCAATGACAAACACCATGCCAACATTTAACGCACCTTGCTTGTTAGTAGAGCCTTTCCCCTGTTTATAGATACTTAGCATAACACAACTTGTTAAGCCTTATGAATCTCAAAACCAAAATGTGTGTGGGTAATCCCACAATAATGGGTTACACTTTTTGACCAAACTTGACATTGAAATCAACATTTTTCACCAAATCTTAACTTTCTTACACCTATAGCAGATAAACCATTAAGAATTCAAAGATGAAGCAAACTAGTGATTTGTGAGATTTTTTGTGTAGATTCTAATTATATTTTCTTTAAAAAATTGTGAACCTTTTATGTAATTTTTAATAAATTATTTTTTCTACTAATTTTTTTTTTTTTTAAATCATGTTTACTTCGGATCACATAACATTTTTTTATAGAAATGATACAATTCTAATTTTTAAAATATAGACTTGTCACACAAATATCTAGTGCATGGATATTTTTTCATAATTTTTTGTTGCATATTTTTTGAATTAATTTCCCTATTCAGAGTAATTATAATTTGGATAAAGGTGTACTTTAGACCACACAATTTTTTTTGTATGCATTTTAATTAGCATATATTCTTTTTTTTTGGAATAAGGACATGAATACCTAGTGTACATGTATTTTTTAGAAACAAATTTCTATTTTGGACTATTTTTTTGTATGTGTGAAACAAAGACCTTAATGTTCATTGAAAAACCTGTATTAATAAGAAATAAAAAATTAATATAATAATCAAAATAGATATATTTAAAATTATACTTCTTGGGAAGCTTATACTAAGGGCTATATACTTACAAAACATAAATTTTTAAATGAATTCATTTGATCCCCCAAAAGGTAAATCAAAGTGGTTTTTTATTAGCATTTTGATAGTTGTAAAAGAGACACCATTATAGGTATGGTTTAAAAATAATGGGGTTCTATCCAAGGGAGTTTGATCTAAGGGGGTTTGAACAAACCCTCTTTAATAAAATTCCTTAAAAGGCTTAAATAATTATATTTTCCAAAAATATATGAATTTAGGGAAGAATCAGGATGCCCTAGAAAGTGTAACACATTATTGTGGCAACACCTATGTGGTGACTTATTGAAGTTATCAAGATGATAGATTTGATATGGTATGGGAGCCTAATAATATTCTCTCATTTTCCATTGTAGTAACGGAAAAAATAAGCATTCTCCCTTACTTGGTTTGATAATTGACATTAAAACTAAACTTATCATGTCTTGGAGTGGTGTTGTAATGTTTTTTACACATTCACACTATTCTAGGACCTTCATTTGACTAAAACATACCTTAACTAGTCCTTTTCAAGGGTGTTGTAAACTATTGTAACACACTTTGACACTTTTCTAGGACTTATTTTCTTAATTAAGACTAATGGGCCCCTTTCTAAATAAAATGTACACAATGTGTACCTTGTTTAAGTGTTGGAAAGTGTTATAAGGCACTTTCAAATTTATATAGGTGGTCATTAACTAATTGTGGTAAATGGGAGTAATTAACCCCCTTTTAATTCAAATTTAAGCCTTAATTATGACACCTCCCGAAGATCTATCTCAAAACTTATAATTTAATTAATAAAATATTTCATTGTTCAAAGTTAGGTCTTGGAAAATGGTTCAAGGACCCATTCGCCCTAGGTGGAAATGGGTCCTCCCTTAATAGGACCCCACTTTTTAGTTGATCTAGAATGTGTTTTTAGTGCTCTTTCAATCCCTTGGGGTTAGATCCTGGTAAACTAAGTAAAAAACCATTCACCCAAGGTGGTGAAAGGGTACTCCTTTAATGAGACCCCCCTTTTTGAATTTCATTTTGGTGGGAATTTAATAATGTTTCTTTCCAAATCTGGTGTCAGCATTAATTTTTTGAATTTTGGGGTTAATCTCCTAATCTAGTATAAATAGTGGGTTAATTCATATTATTTCTCCTAGCAAGTTTATGAAGAATCCTATAAATTCATTCTAAGTCTCCAATAATTCAAGTTTACAAGAATTAGAGCATTACAATAGCATTAACAACGCATTTCAAGGTAGATTTCAAGATTTTATTTTAACAATTCAAGATAAATTCATCATGTCGAGGGTTTGATGCATTCATTTATGTTGTTGAGCTAAATAATTCGATGTAGCATTGAATATCTACTTGCAACCATTGTTAAAATCACATTCAAGGATCCAATATCTACATTCTTCATGGTCACTACATGTTAGTTTGTAGAAATTAGTTTCACAAGATATCATCCAAGGTGACATCAATTACATATTCAATGTTTCATCCTTCATTTTATTCATTTCATCATTTGTTTTAATTACCTACAAGGGGTTTGAATCAGGAAAACCCCCATTCACTAATAAAAAAACAAGTTCTTCTGCCCTTGATTGTTTGATTGCAGATTTATAGGTTGAAGATCAAGTGGAGCAAGTTTGGAGCAAAAATTGTCATCCAAAGTGCAAAATCAAGGAATCAAAGCTACATAATTGCACACAGGCTTCCAAAAGTTGATAATAGGGAATTTGAGAGTGCAGACATCAAGGAATGAGACCCTAAAATTAGGTTTCTAAAACCCTAAAAGGAACCATTCACCATTGAAGGCGAATGAGTTTTATGAAGCTCAAAACTAGCAACTTTATGACTAGGTACACGACTTTTTATGCTCTAAAAACTTCCCCCATAGTTTCCATAATAGTTAGGTAGTGTTTCTTATTGCTATTTGCATCTTTTGGCCCTCATAATCACATCTAATTAATGATTTAGTGGAAAAGGGAAAAGAGTGTTAGTGATTGATTCATTGACCTCCCCCCTTTTCACCATTAATCATTTTGGTGAACCCAACATGCTGAACATTGTAATTTTCTAATTTTTGGAGTATCTGATTGCATCTTAAGTTAGATCTTGCATTCATTTCCATTTAGATTTTCATTGAGTTAAGATCTCATTTAGGGTTACTTTTTTTTACATTGAAATCTTGCATATCATATAAGGTTTAGATTTGCATTGTTTTGCACTTCTTAAATCTAAAAAATATGAAAACAAATTAGTCATTTTGCATCTCATTGAAATATTTCATACAATTACATTTGAAAATAAAAATAAAACCGCATTTGAATTTAGACCTTGCATCTCATCTTTTAATTGCATTTTTACATTCAAATTATAGAAAATATGAAGTTGAAGCTCACTGTCTGAGATCTGGAACTAAAAGATATAATTAAAAAATTTCAATTCATTAAAAAATAATTTAAAATATCTAACCAAGACCCATTTTCCCTTACTGGCGAATGAGTTCCTGATCGGGTCTAATCTGAACCTTATGGCAACTGAAAAAGCATCAAAATTCACTTTGAGACCCACAAAAACATCCTAGAAACATCTAATTAGGACCCATTCACCCTTACTAGAGAATGAGTCCATGTTAGCTACTACTCAACATTTTTAGGACATTATAATCTCAATTTTTAGTTTTTGTTTGGTGTTGTTACCTCGTTGTTTTAGTTTCCTGATCTTTTTTTTCATTAATTTCATTGCATTTAGCTTAAAGGGCTTCATTTTAGTGTCTTGTTAAAAGCTCAAAATTGCATCAAAAAAATTCATTTTCAGCTTATTACATTGTGTAATCAGTAAATTGCATTACTTAGACTTAGAAAATTACATTTCATTCTAGGTTATTGCATTGTCCCTTTGCCATTCTAGGGTTTGCACACTAGGTTTCTAAAACTTGCATGAGCTTTACAACTTGGTGTCCTATTCATAATACTATTATAAGACATAGTTCAAGGCTAATGTATCCTGCAATATCTCACTCACCTTGGATCTTGGGTTTCCTAACTCTCTTTCTAATAGTGTTAAGAATCAACCCTCCATGGCTCATAGTTTGCACACTTCATTACCCATGACTTCACTTCCTACAATTAATGTAGATGATGTCATTGACAAGCTAGGTGAAAAAATAGAAAACTTACAAGCCCATATCCTTAGTGAATGCATAGACATTAGCTTGTTTCTTAGTATACAAAATCTAAAGAAAGTGCTTAAAAAATTGAAATGAAACACAAGTCCTCTATAGCCTCAGTTGCTTCATTCATGAATACTTGAACAAACAAGACAATAGCAACACACATGCCACAATTAATACTCCTAATAAAACTAAGAACAATTTTTACATGGATTGTGATCATATGCAATGACATCTCATAGAGAATGTGATAGCATTTATCAAAGATATACCTCATAAGAGCTCGACTAGAAAACCTCTTGACATTGCTTTCTCACAAAATTACATAACTAAACATGCACCCGATGGTCCTCTTTACATAACTGGTTGAATCAATAACAATCCCACTAATTGGATATTGATTGATCCCTTTTGTGGAGAGAATGTGATCACAGAACAATTCTTATATGAGCATGAGTTATATCAAGAAACATATGATAAATCAAAATCATGGATCAGGACACATAATGGATTTGAGTTCCCTACAATAGGATTGATAGATATTCCTTTAAAGTCGGACTAAAAAAATGAATAGTTTCATTCTCCATCATTCCACAATAAAACCAATTTCTTATGAAGCTAGGCTATTCATGGCTTTTCTCCATGAATATTGTTCCTTCGGTTGTGCATAAATCTCTAAAAAAAATATTTTGCAATGATATCTTCACTATGCACCATAGCGGATTTCATCCGACCTCCATAAAAGGGAAATTTTCACTAGATTATTTTTGGCTCGAGCCTATGGAACCTATCAAGCCTCATGAGGATTTCTTTTTTAAATCATATCAAAAATTCAAGGCAAAGAAAATAGAAGAACTATCCCTTCACAATATGCCTCAACCTATGACTAAACCAACCATCCTTGATAAGATAATGATTGAACAAAAAACACTTCCGAATATACATGAACAACATTTAGAAAACCCTCCTACAATTTGATAAAAGAGACCATGAGATAACACAAACAATCCTGTTGTCCTCCTAGAGTCAAACAAGATTACAAAGTCAAAGAGAAAGTGATTGAGAAACCTCTTGTTGTTTCTTCTAGTCCTCCCAAGGAAGAGAAGGAACCTATGATTGAAAATCACTCTTACACAAATTTTTTTGACAATAAACTAAAAAGAATTGAAATGCTAGAGAGCATAGATGTAGACATCATGTTATTGCTCGTAGATTACAATTTCAAGAAGAAAACAATAACATATAAAATCAAAATCCAAACCTACCTGAAGCAATGCATGACGACTCTCAACACTCACCGCAACATAAACAAGAACATTGCGTGTACATTGTTATTCGACCTCCTATTGTGATTAACTTAGATAATGACATTGATGTTGGAAAGATTGATGAACATGTGCATGATGAGTTGAATACATTGTTTTCTTCTTCTATATATGAGCTTAAATGAAAAATCTTCTAAAAAGAGTGTTGAACTTGGTGTGTGTCCTATTTCGGCACTTGATGTTGTCCCTTTGGTTAATTTCCCACCTTCTATTTATACCGACCAAGATTGGGAGGCAGACAACCTACTTTAGGTTGACTCACTAATGCCTTACAACTCTTTTTTTTTTTCACTTATTTTTCTATGATTGCATCTTTGTAATGTGATCCCTCATGACATTCCATTTGATCTTTCTCTCTTTTGTGCACTCCTCTATATGTATCTTCATTCTTCTTTATGTTGTAAGAATTTTTCATTTGTCTTGTGTTTTCCCTTTGGTGATGAAACAAGGAATCGATACATTTAGGTCTCTTCCATGTTGACCCAAAAGCTTTTCCTTTGTCTTTTTCATTTGTCTTGTGTTTTCCTTTTGGGGATGATGCAAGGCATCAAGACATTTAGGTCTCTTCCATGTTGACCCAAAATCTTTTCCTTTATCTTTTTAATTTTTCTTGTGTTTTCCTTTTGGGGATGATGCAAGGTGTTGAGACATTTAGGTCTCTTCCATGTTGACCCAAAATATTTTCTTTTATCTTTTTCATTTGTCTTGCTGTTTCATTGTAGGGATGACACAAGGTGTTGAGAAATTTAGGTCTCTTCCATGTTGACCTAAAATATTTTTCTTTATCTTTTTCATTTGTCTTGTGTTTTCCTTTTGGGGATGATGCAAGGCGTCGAGACACTTAGGTCCCTTCATGTTAACTTGAAAGGATTTTTCTTTGTTTTCACTTTCTTTGTGTCATTCTTCTAGTTCTATGAAGTATTTGTGGAATGATGATAGTTCCATGCTCTATGAAAACATTGTAGCACAAACATATTGACCCCAAATCCATAGATCCCTTATGTATTTGTGGGGGAAACCCTTCCTTCCTATTTCATGATGCAACTTACTTCAAAACTATATGACCTGGTATAGGGTTTTCCAAGGAAAGATCTCATGTCTTAGGATCAAAACATTGGCTACTTTAAATAAATTGCTCATAGTGATGGTGTAGCAACCACTTTAAAGTGGGGGAATACATAGATGATAATTTTTTGTAAATTTCATGGCATGATTTTTATTTTTTTCTTGTGATGTTTCCTCTTCTTGGTGATGTCATTGGGTTTGATGTTATCTAAGAATGTACTTGATATATTGTAATGGCATGGTACGAACGAGGCATCCCATGGGTGATAATCTAATACTTTTGACTTGTCCTCTCTTGGAGACATTAGGTACAATTCTCCCTAAGAGGAAGACCATTACACAAACAAAGAAAAATCCCCTTTAACAAAATTTTTACATCACAAAATCATATACAAAAGCATTACATTGTGGTGCCTTATTAAAGTTATCAAGAGGATAATTTTGGTATGGTTTGTATGATGGGAAGCCAATACACTAGCATGAATTTCTCATTATATAGTGAGAAGCTAACACAATGGCATGAATTTCTCAATAAACCACTTCGTTGGGAAAACTCACCTAGTAGACAGACTAAGGTTCCACTATGCCAGAGTGAGCAACGTATGTTATAGACAAAAAACCTTGTCTCAAATCACGTTGAAATGGTTGTTCTTGATCCTTTTTTTTTGTTTATTTTTCTTGGCCTTTGATAGGGTATGATCATCTATATTCTTTATTTCTACATACTCAAGTTTCTTGGATTTTTACTTTAGTGTGATCTTGACATGGGGTTATCCTCTCACTAAAGTGGGTGAAAAATGTAGTAATAGAAAAAGTAAGCCTTTTGACTTACTTGGTTTGATAATTGACATTCAAACTAAACTAATGATGTCTTGGAGTGGTGTTGTAATGCGTTGTACACATTCACACTATTCTAGGACATTTATTTGACTAAAATATACCTTAATTGGTCCTTTTCAAGGGTGTTGTAAAGTGTTGTAACACACTTTCACACTTTTCAAGGACTTATTTTCTTAATTAAGCCTAATGGACCCCTTTTTGAATAAAATATACATAATTTGTACATTGTTTAAGTGTTGGAAAGTGTAATAAGGCACTTTCACATTTATCTAGGTGGTCATTAATTAATTTTGGGTCTTGCTTAAACAAAACTCAAGGGAGAAATATTAAAAATAGCAAAACAACTATTATAATCTATAAAATGCATCTAGAAGATTAAGTTCAATTTTGATGGAACCAATAGTCAAATTGCGGATCTAAGAATGGGAAAATAATGTGTACCAATCACCAAACATTCTTTTTCAAATCTTACTAAGGACTCATTCACCCTATGATAAATGGGTCATGGCTAGGGCTTTTGAAAATCTATTTTTGATTTTTTTTTTTTGTGTATGCATTCCCAGATTCTCGAATCTCGCAATCAAAAAGGTGGAAATAAGTCTTGTAGGTCATTTTTCATGAAATTGCAATAATGGTGACAAATTTTATAACTTTGCAATTTTTCTCTTCAATAGAGCTTCCACCTAAAATCTGCAAACACACATCAAGAGGGAAAAATGTTGTTTTGTTAGGTGAATGGGGATTTGCCTTGGTCAAACCCCATTTTTGAAATTAAACCTTGTAATGAAATGAAATAGCATGAAGGAAAATGATGAATGAACAAATGCAATGTCACAAACCACCAAACCCTTGTTTGAACCTTGGATTATGGACTTGCAACTTGCATGAAATGACCTTCAATGGATGTGGATCTTGATCATGAAACTTTATTTTAAAAAATGGATTTGAATACTTGAATGGATGTTGAACATTATATCAATATAGTGACTCAAATAACATGCAATATGCAAGAATACTTTGACATGATAATAGAATCTTGAATGCTGCAATAAATATTCAATAATTCTACCCTTGAATGCCTTGATATTGCTCTTGTGAAAGTACTCTTGAGGTAACTTGAATTATCTAGCATGCTTGAAATTCTTAGGATGAAACTTAGTGAAATGACCTCTTTTTTATACATATGTTAACATTAGTTCCCACAAATCAAATAACACAAGTTGACATGTGAATACACATTTGAAATTTATGCCCTAGCCTAAGTGAGGATCCATTCACCCTTGGGAAAATGGGTCCTAGGTCACTCACCTAGGACACACATTCTCCAATGTTAAGTGATATGTCATGGCATGGATGAATGTCAGGTTTTACTCTTTGAAAATTGTAATTAATTAGGCTTGGATTTGAATCAAAGAGGCCAATTAAGGCATAATAACCTCAATTAATTAATTTAATTAATAAAGCCCTAGATTAGTATGAAAGTGTAAAGGTACACCTTAGAACACCATAAACAAGGCACAATTAAGTCCATTTTATTTAATAGGGCCCTAAGCTTAATGTGAATATGTAAAATGCATATTACAACACTAAATGAAGGCATAATTTAGTCCTTTTATTTAATATTATTTCCCAAATTAAGTGTGAAAAAGGGATAAATTTTCCTACACTACAATCTCTTGAAGAGGCATGTGATATTGTAATTATATTATTTTGATGCAACACTATCTAGTACTTTTTTGAAACATATTTTTTCTTATTTTTAATATTAAATCAATGTTTTTTGGAAAGATCATATTAAACCAATATTTTGTGAAATAAATATGATAAAAATTATACCTTTAACTCGTTACATTTCTTGACAAACCGATTTAAAAATATGGAAAAGGAATCTTCAAAATAGCTAGGTTTTAGTGCAACATCAATTAATCAACTCATCAATATTATAACCACTTGTAAGGATTTTAAGAAGAATATTTCCAAGAATAGAAATATACCTTGAAGATTTTTGAATATCATCATCGTAGTTGATGTCAAATTTGTATATTAAAATTGCATTGGTTGAGATCATGTCTAAGCTATCTTGAATAATTTTAGATCACATTTGCAAGGCATAAGAAGAATGAAAAGGTTTTCCAACAATATTAGCATAAGGGAGAATTATGTCCATATTCATGTCAAATTTTGATTTAAATTTGATGTAAATTTAAGATTAAAATTACAAGCCATGTGACTTTTCACATTCTCTTATAGTTTACTTTATATGGTTTTGAGATGGAATTTTTTATATTATTCTAATGATTAAAATTATAAATATGTATTAGAAACTGATTTGAAAATTTTGTAAACATGATTTTAAATTAACACAAATATTTTTCTCCTCTATTCTTTCTTTTTTTCTCTTATTTTTTAGGTTTTACAATTACCATGTATTTGATCTTACACTATATATACATTTAATTCAAGGATATTGAATGAATTTAAAACGTATTCCACAATAGTGGTGTCTTGCTCATGGTGGGATGTTTTGTATAGTTAAGCTAAAATATTTTTTTTATAATTTAGAATTGAAAATTTATTATGTACATTAGTAGCGAGAGTGACCTCTTCAACTTGGCACTATAATAAGGGATTTTTATTGTTATCCAAACAGATTATATAGCTATATTTAATATAATGATTTTTTGTGAGAAAACTTTTATTATTATATATATTATAATATGCATGTTTTCTTATAATTTTAATAGTTAATTAATACTAATTTTCTACATACTATATATATATATATATATATTTCATTCATAAATTTTAAACTAGTCATATTTGTTTATATTGAAAAGGTGCATCACATTAGATAGGATTTATCGGTTTTAGGGTAAAATTTTAAATTTTATACTTTTTCACAAAGTTATGTTGGCCAAAAAAAATATTTTAAATATTTTTGTAAGATTGAAGTTAAAAAGATCAAAACATATATATTAAAAAATTCAAAAAGAAATTTTGCATTTTTTCATGTTTCTTTCACTTAAATTCAAAGATTAGAGAACAAATATTTTATTTTACTAATACTTTTGTTACAATTACATGTACTTTTAACATATTTTTAAACTTTTAGTAGTATCTCATTGAAATATCTACTTTTTTCTTTTATAATTTTTAAATTAAAATATAATATTTTATAAAATTCTACATTCAATTTCTTACAAATTTTGTTACTATCTTACTTTTAGATTGTATAGATAACTTATTCAATTTATAATGTGAAGTTCTTAAGTCATTTTTTACATTTTTATTGTCACTTAGTAATATTGTCTCACCTTTGTTCAATGGTAACACATTTTTTTCTTGGTTGTAAGTTTTTAGATCAAGTGAAGAATAGTTTACATTTGATTTACTTATTTTCTAAAATTTATATGAATTTTAAAATTAACGAGCTTAATTTTGTCTACCCTTCTCTCCCACCTTTCTTTAGTTTCTTAATTGAGGTTCAAAATTGATATACTAGAATCCATGTTAAAATTAATTGTTTTGAAATTCAACCTTGTCATTGAATTTAGTATGTACTCTTGGGTTTGAGAGTACACATATTTAAATATATTTTCAAATTATGTAAAATTTATTTTTGTATCTCTAGGTTATTAGATTCCCCTTTTGTACTCTATTGAAGCCCCTTGGATGGAACAATTAACATGCTTATCTATTGTGTTATTTAAAAAAATAAAATTATACAACAAGGGTGTCCCCGCAGCCCAACCCAGTGACCCAGCAGCCCGTATTGTGTTATTTTAATTGTCTTTTAACTCTTAAATTTAGAAGACTCTTAAATTGAAAAAGATTTTAAATAAGAGATACATATTATTATTCAAACTTATTCATTTACCAAAACAGACATAAAGAAAGAGGATGGAAACAAAATTGAAAGAAAAAAACAGTGTACTTTCAAACACAATAAAAACTAATCATTTTTAGAAGGAATGAATCAAATAAAAAATATGTATATATCAAAAAAGTATAACTCATCTAATATAATATAACTATAACTAATGTGATCCTCATTATATCATCCATAAAATGATGAGAAATATTATAAATATAAACAAAGGGTACAATATGATATGGAGTAGGATAAGGAGGCTTAAATGTAACATAAATAAATTGAACAGAATTATTCATAATTCAATTCAAACATTTTAAAACACATAAAAATCAGTTAAACGCAAATAGCTAAAACTAATTTATTGAAGTCAAAACATTGGAGAGACTTTTAGCAAGTACCTGAAAATATATTCAATTGAACAAATGAAATAAGAGTCAGAAAATAACGCAAATAATGGAGGAAACTGAAGAAGTACGTACACGGTTTTCAAAAGTCGTGTGTAACGCCCGCACCAGAAACTTTTTATCGTTTAAAATCCAACCTGCTAAAATACGAAATACTTGTCAGACTTTTAAGAAGTTATACACTACCTGAAATATATTCAATTAAACACATGAAATAATTAATGTAAATGACGAAGTCAAATGAAGAAGTCCGTGCATGCTTTTCAAAACTCTTGCGTACCACCCGTACCGGAACTACAAACTATAAATCGGCCGACTGCAATCGTCATTGAAAATGTCACAGTGATCACATTATATTGAATTTAGTACGGTAACACAGAAATGCAACGGAAAGCATAGAATTTGATGTATGCATACATTGAATCACAAGTCTCGTAAGAGTTAAATCTCTTATTTGCTTCTTTCCAGTCTGTATCTGGTTTGAAGAATACTAATTGTTTGGTATATTTTAAAGTGTGAAATAAAATGATATAAATGAAATATGTATAATTTTGAAATTTCTTTTTATTGAATTATAATCATGATGGTTGGATGGGCGATTCCGTGAGTCAAGAGAAAATCATATAGAGGAATTGTGATACAAATAAAAGAATGGATAAATTTTAGCATTGCATAAGGTCTAATAAGAAAGGAATAGATAAAGAGGTGTTAATATAAGGTAGTGTTAATTAATAAAGGAAGTATAATAGTCATATGTTAAAGGTAGCTTCATATATAAAATCTTTGAGGAGAAGTTTTTGAAACAAGTCATGTTAAGGAAAATTATATGGAGCAAATTTAAGAGTGAAGAGTTTTTGGTAAAAATGGTATATAGAGAAGGAATATTGGTAATGGTCTTACATGGAGCGGTATGGATGGGAGGGACAAGCTCCATAGTTGTATTACATCGAAAGAAGTAGAAATAAATGTGAAATGGGCATTAGAAGAATGGTGATCATGTGTAAGTATATAAGGATTATTATCATCATCTAAACTTAAATAACAGGTGAATGGTATGGCATGTTGGAGTGAATAATTTATCTATTCACTATACTTAAGTGTACTTTGGCCAATGAGGTTAGACAACATCTTGTCTAACTGAATGTGCAACCTTTAGGCCTCTAGAGGTTACCAAATTATTTGGTAAACCTCATGTGCTGCATTTTTTAGCTTGGAAGAATTTCCATCTCACCTCAAAGGTCACTCAACACTTAGCATGAAGATTGATTACTTGGTCAAATAAGTTGTTAGTTTGCACATTCCTAGTGATCCTAAGTTGGCAGCTATAGGACACTTGTCTACTCATTTGTGCCACATCATGGGCCACTTGTCAATCCACATGATAGGTGGATTGCCTCAACCTTGCCTATATATGCTTACCTATATATGCAAAGCTTCCTTGTTTCAATTAACTCTAATGCGAATTAAGATGATCATTGTGTGCAAGTGTTTTTTGTGGAAGCACAAGGTTTCTTCTATTATGATCTTGGATGAAAATCCTAACATGGCATGTGTTATTTAAGGTTCTTCTAGCCAATTAGAATTGTTATTACAAGAAGCAGAATGCGAATAATTAGAAGAGATGGTGATGTCACCCTTATATAAATGAGATCTTGCATTTTTATTTATGGATCAACTTTGATTGGTATAATAGACTAAATTACTATGACATATGAACAATAAAAAGTAGCAAATGACCATGCATATAAGGTTTCTTGAATTAAATTTTAGGAACACTAATTTAGCTCTATAGAGAAGTTACAAGATATGTACAAGTGGAACAACAAGATATATTCATTTTAGATATATTCATTTTTTCTACATTTGGGAATCAAATTATAAATTTGGTGAGGCTATAGAATTCTCTTCTAGATCTCAAATTTTTAAACGTGCTAAAAATCTCCAGAACCCAAGAAACCTGACACAACCAAGCTTATTGAACTAAATAACATATATGCGAATATCAATTTAGATATATTCATTTTTTCTACATTTGGGAATCAAATTATAAATTTGGTGAGGCTATAGAATTTTTTTCTAGATTTCAAATTTGTAAACTTGCTAAAAATCTCCAAAACCCAAGAAACCTGACACAACCAAGCTTATTGAACTAAATAACATATATGCGAACTTGTGAAAACTTCCTAAAATCTTGAAATTCCTTCTCTATCAAGTTTTTTCCCAATTTGCAATCCTAAAAACCTACAATAAAATCTCTAAAACTCCACCATGTTGTACCTTGTCAAAAATTTCTCCTCAATTTGCAAGTGTGCTAGACTTTTTAAAAACAAAAAATTCCTACAAGGTGCATATTTATGGTTCATATTTGTTTGAGTGTTATAATACTATGTAAAATTTTGATTCTTACATTCTTTTATCTTCATTTTCATCTTCACGTATAACTATTATTATAAACATGTATATTGCCTAATTAGTTTCATAATAGGTCCTATTTAGACTTACATAGTTAAGCCTACTTAGTTCATTTACTTTTTGTGTTTCATATCATAAAATTAAGACAATTGTAATCATATTAATATTTATTAAGGTTTCATCCTTTTCTTTATAACAAGAATTTCCTCATTCTATATTGTACTAATTTCATTTTACATATAATGAATTTTCTTGCTTCATGATATTTCTATTCCCTCTCTAGTGTGTAGAAGATTTTTTTATTTCACATGATCCTTAGCTCCTATTAGATTGGTAAAAAAACTCTTATGTGTTATTGGAATTCTAAATCTACAATTCACTTCTCTCTTTTGGATATGTTTTGCTAATAAAAAATTTCAAACGGTGCATGCTAGTGTCCAATAAGCCTCTTGGTCAAGCTCAAGAGGTCAAAAGACCTATATATATGGATTTATATGTCTTTTGACATTTTGGCAATCTCTTACAACATCCAATATGAACTCCATTTTTTTAAATTCTTCTTTCATTCTGGGTATAGGTCTAGATACAAGTGGTATAGGTCAACAATTAGTAGTTGTTTTATGCATCAAGTTCCTAAGTTTCGAAACCCTCAATCATACCAATAAATGAAGATAAGGGAACTAAACCCTTTATTCACACAATATCATTTGCGAGAATCCCTTGGTCATTTCATGAGAAAATGGGCTTCACTCACCACCCTTGTTTTAGTATAATTTTCAACTCTTAGTTCTACCAATTTCTTTAGCACTACTAATTCTTTCATTTCCAATATCCCAACCTTGCAATGTTATCCTATGGTTTCTAGAATAGTGCCAGTTACCTTTCTTTTTTCTTAAAGAGGAGATTATTTCTCCTTAGACTATCACTTGGGTATACAATATTATTTTTTCATAAGCTAAAGGGTGTACATTGAATCTATTTCAATATAAGTTGTAGTGATAAATTTGGTTTTTCTTTATTTTCTCCAGATAATTGTTAAATTTTAGTTTAAATTTAATTTTTAAATTATACTTTTGATACTTTATTAAATATGTGGCTATTTTTTATGCTTTAAAACTTCTAATTTCACATGTTTTGGTCTCTAATATACATATTATAATTTTATCATTGTAAAGTCATGGGTTTTTCAATTCATCCTTTCATAAACACCATTAATAAAAGGAAGTGTAAGTCTTGGAAAGGCCACTTGTTGAAATAGATTAGGTGGATTTATTTCTTGCCACATATTTATGGACTTGTACTTGATCTAGGTATATCTATTTGTAAAATATAATGGATGAATATAAATGATCACTTTTTTGAATTGATTAATACTAGTGTTGATTTTGACACAATATGTTTCATCTCACATATTCGAACCAAAATTTAGGAGATTTATAGATACCAAAATATATCTCATTTACTATATGATCCTATTATGGAAAAAAAATTGTCGCTATGTGATTAGGATAACCTGCCATGTGATAATAATATAGAAGAAAAACTTAAATATTTGGTAACTCTTGATAGTTGTTATGAAATTAATGCTTCACCTAATGCTCCATCACCTATAGATATACATTGATTCTATGGTTTTTATGGTTTGTAATCTTGGTTTAAAAGCTTCATTTTTTATTTATGAGTAACCATCCTAAGGATAATCATTCTTTCTTTCTAGAATTTTCATATTCATCTCAAGGTATTCATATTTAAAATTATCTTGTGTCGACACATCATCTTGAGATGACCAATATAATAAGGTGACATAAATTAATCACATCATCTCCATCACTTATTTATTTGGTTGATTCTTCTATTATGTAAACCATAGTCTTCTGGATTTCATATATTAGGATAAATATATGATAGATACTATAGGCTTATTATGTGAGTCTTGTGTTCCAGAAATGGAGAACACACTTAAGTATGTTTGTATCCGCTTTCATGATATCCCCATTATAGTTGTTTTCAAATAATATTTTCCTTGGGTAATATTATTTATTTATATTTACATGTCCTTATTTTTCATGTTCTTAATTTATTGGTATTGTAACTTATTTTATTGTGGCATAATTTCATATTTAGATGGAAACATTTGAATAGAGTTTAGAGAAAACACTGTTATCCTACATTATGATATTATTCCTTCATTTAAATAAATTCTAATATGCATACTTTGTTTTGTTTCTTTTGAAGGGTAGGAATGATGTTTAATATTCTTGATCTTCATCATCATCATTTGTAGAGCATCTACTATCATCGCAGGGTAAAAGCATAAACCTATGGCACACTTTATAAAGGAATCAACCAACAACAAAACAAATTTTGAACTTCGACCACATAAAACTGGTCTTTATGTTTGAATTTCAAAATGGTGTAAACTAATGAAATGTAGAAATTTCAATGAAGTTTATTCATGTAATTTTTATTTTTATTTTAAATTTTTTTTTCATTATGTTTTATTCAATTTAAGGACAAATTTTGGAATGCGGAAATTTTTAGAAAAGAGTAACTTCACGGGCCATCAAGAAACAAATTGAAAAAAAAATTCATTTCTTCCAAATTTTTTTTTCTCCAAATAGATAGCTTCAATATCTACTGCATGGAAAAAATAAAATAAAATTGATATATATTTTTCTCATAATAACGTTTTAAAGTCAAACATGTCAGAATTTAACAATTTTCACAGTTGTCAACTATTTTCAACTTTTTAAATCATTAAAAAAAAAAAAATTATACCCTTTTGAAGAAGACTCACTCCTCTACTGAGCCATATAAGTTTTAGAAAAAAAATATGTTTTACTATTTTTTATTTTATTTCTAATCAACCTCTTTTTAATTTTAACAACCTACTTGCATTATTTTAAAAATAACATATATTAAGATTAATCAAAATATTAAAATATATATATATATATATATTTGGATTCCCCACTCTGAGCTCTACTAAAGGATATTTTTATTTTTTTGCAAAAAAAATATTTTGACTAGAGAAATACTTAGTTAAAGTTGAAAGTTTTAGAAAATTCTAAAAAATCCTGAGTTGACTACCAAGTAGGATGCCAACTAGATAGTTTCAGCCGAAAGGGTTTCTATTGGAAGGGTTTCCTTTCGATAGAAACCTCACACATATAATAAGCCATATTGAAAGTCGATTGTAAAGTTGGAAGGGAAAATTTATTTATTTTTGGTTTCAACCGAAACCTATTCGGGTGAAACCATATGTGCAACATATATGCCACATGGTTTCGACTGAAATGCACTTGACTGAAACATTTCCGGTCAAAATTAGTTCACTCAAAACTAGTTATTTGGCTGAAAGTGTGACACAGGTTTGTGCTTTACCTCATAAGATATTGTGCATTATATGGGGGCCACTTAATCTCTATCTCTCTTTGTCTCTTATGTTGGATATATTAATTATTCATTGGTAAGACAAGTATTCCATGGGAGGTTATTTTAATTTCTTCCTTTGTTAGCTTGCATGTGTATTTTGTTACTTCTTTTCTCTATTTTGGAAAGGGATTTTTCCCTACAAGTTTTTCTCCTTTGCTCTATTTGTGAGAGATTTATTTTTACATGGGTACCTAGCATTCTTTTTTTTAGGATACATTATTACATCTTTGGATGTCTCTTCATAATCCTTACACTTTACTCAAAAGATGGTTTTGATCTAAACATGATATATTAACTAGTTAGTTTCATATTATGTCTTATTCACACTTACATACTTAAGCTAACTTAGATCATTTAATTTTATTGTCTCCTATAATAATATGTCCTATATTTTTATCCTTATCAAGTTATAGAAAATTTTCTCCCATTATATATTATACCAATTTTATTTTCACATCTAAAGAATTCTCTAGCTTAATAACATTTCTATTACTTCTCTCTTATGAGGGAAATTGATTTTTTTGTGAGGTATCATTGGCTCCTATAGGGTTCCTCAAAACGTCTTACAAAAACCACATATGTCCATCTCATTCAAGTGTGATTGATTTCCCCCTGAAATATTTATTTTAAATTTACACCCAAGTTCAATGTTTTCTATCAATGTTGGTGAATAGCAAATTAGTATCACATTGTTATCACATACTTAGGGATGGCAGACAGAGGCAGTTATATTAACCGGTTACCCACGGTTATATCAACTGTTCAACTGGTCTACACAAATCCTCTCATTCTTTATATTGTTTCCATGCTTAATGATAACTCATCAAGTTCTTATGCATTTTACTCACATATGGTATCATAGCTGCATCGCTAAGCCTGGGAGTATGAAGACTGATTCAGTTGCAGCGAAGATATAATGGCTAGGGGGTTCGGAGGCTGTTTAAAGGCAATGGCAAAGTCGTTTGATCAGTTCGTGTGAACATATGGAAGAGATCTGCGATAGCTATGGAAGATGCATGTGAAGGAGTGCGTTGAAAGCAGCACGTGGTTCTGGAAGTATGTAACGATTTGGTACTGATTTTCCAAATGCAGATAAGCAATCTATGAAGGAATACGTTTCTTCATTTATTAGATTGTGGAATATGTCGGCCTGTGTGTGACTTTTCAATCTGCAAGTGCGTGGAATATGTGACTTTTCAATTTGCGAAGCGATCAATCCTTTTGCCTGTGTGTTTGATTCCTGGAAACTAGAGGAGGAGACGTCACTGTTTTCAAATGTTGCATCATTACTGTGCATAGATAAGAAGGCAGCACAGTTTGCAGACATTATGCCATTTCTTTGCTGGACGTGAAGGGTTGAATAAAGTGTACGATCTCGAGGGCCCTTGTTCGATGTGCATGTGATATATTGTGGTTTTATTTTCATAGTCGCATAAAAGAAAAAGTGGAGTAGTCTAGTTGGTTAGATTTTGGAGATTTATGCAATTAGATATTCAAGAATATTAGTTCCATACCAATCACAAGCAGTTTTATGAGACATTTAGGAGTTGGTTCTGGCTAAGTATAAGAACGTGAATTGAAAGTGTGAAATGTTAATTTCTTTATACAAACAAAAGTCAAAGATTTTTACTAATCGGAGATATAAGGTGAGGAAGGTGATCATATATGAATGTGAATGTGGAGGACTAAATCTAGAGATTGGGAAGTTGTGGATCCACCAAATGATCCAATCAACAGTGGGAAATTTGTTTGAAACATATAATGATATTTGGTCATTTTCTTGCATTATTTATTAGTTGTAATATTGGACATCTTGTAGGTGAGTTTATAATGTTACTAATGAATCTTTAAATAGTTATACTTGGACTTTTTGGACCATCTTTGCTATTGCTAATGAGGCCTCCAAAGACTCATCTAATACATCAGATGGATAAAGAGTAATAGGGTCATATTGGAGGCGGGTGGCACCAGAGGATGGAGGAATTTCCATCATCTCAAGTTAGCTTCTCACTTTGAGATGATGCTTTGCATGAGAAGTGTTTTTGGCTTTACTTTTTTGCCTTTCTTTGTTGTTGCTGACATATTTGAAGAATACATATATTGTGAAGTTTGATTTTTGGAGACAAGTAAGGGGTTTGGTGTAGAGCTCAATATGGATGGTTTTCCAGTGAGCACTCAAGCTTGTGATCCAAATTATACCCTTGTGAGAGTCATTAGGCAACTTGATGGAGTCATGTGTTTGGAGCGCTCAATATGGATTGTTGTCGAATAATTTGAGGAATCTGTGATTTGGGAGTTTATGGGAGGAAGAACTCGGGAATTCGGCTAGGGGCTACAAATCTACAAGGGTTAAGAGACGGCTTGATGGAGCTCCACCTATTGAAGATTTGTTTCTTCAAGCAAGATCTTCACAAACATGTATATATATTTTGTAATTAGCAAGTTGTTTATGTAATCCTTAAGGGGGGATCCCTTGGCAAGATGAATTGTAAGGTTTTATGGTTTTAGGAACAATGTAACAAGGGGGGGAATATTGGCGAACGTAAAATTAGTATCACATTGTTATCACATAGTTAGGGATGGAAGACAAAAATAGCTATATTAATCGATTACTCATGGTTATATCAATTGTTCAACTATTCTACACACATCCCCTCATTATTTATACTATTTCTATGCTTAATTCAATAATTCATCATTTTTTTATGCATTTTAATCACAATCAATAGATTTCATACCATTTTACATTATAGTGTTTCCTTTTTATATAAATTTTTCAAAATGGTCACCTCTTTGTATGGTTTAATTAGACATTTTAATTTTATTTTATCTTTATATAAACAGGATATAATTAACAAGTGAAAGAATGTTGTAAATTTAAATTGTGCAATTACATAAACAATGTTAAAACATAGTTAGAAATAAAAATAACCATAAGGGAGATACAAACCATGACACAATATATACATAGATAAACCCTTGCAAGGACAAATCTACACCCAAAGAGATTCAAAGATTGGATTCATACTAAAAGAGAGTTAAATCAATACTAGTTTTACTTCTTATTTTTCAAACATTTGGTTAGTGCTAAAAATTTTGAAATCATGTGCTACCTACTTCTCCAAGCTCTAATTTATAGCTAAAACTAATACAAGGAACCCAAAATAACTTTCAATATAGTGGACTCAAGTCATGAACCAAATATTCTACATGTGAAAGATACATCATGATATGTATAGGAGTTACAAGAATCTTTATAGAAGATTCAAGACTTGTCTCATGAACTTGAGCATCTAATTTCACTAGATGAGAAAACAACCCATTAGAAGAAAAAGTAATAGCTCCCTAAGTTATACAATAAAATATGCTTACACCTCTTACATCACCATAAATAATTATATTTGTTTCCACTTCATGGAAAGTTTTGAAAGATGGCATAGGAAAAATAGATCTTCTTCACTCATGGCCACCTTACAAATAATATTCCATGTTCCTAGAAAAAAAGTTTAAATAAAAAAATTCTCCTTCTAATATGGAACATCCAAGTTCCCCTTCCATGATTTTTGGAGTCACGGGATAAAACAACTAACTTTAAATATTATTAAAATAACATACAATTCTCATATTACAAGGCTAATATCACCAATTCTAACAATATTTATTTGAAAGGTTTAGATGCATGTTTAGGTCACCAGATTTTACTTCATTTAGATGGATATTTCATTCTAGTATAAACCTTAACCCTAGTCATTGGATTTTTAAAATTTAGTTTGGAACCCTACCTATACTATTACCTAGTTGAATCATGGTTTAATTCAAAAACCTTAAAATTTAGACTTTTGATTATAATTTATAAATTCATAAACTTATGAAAAATCTCTAAAATCATAACATATTTTCTCTATTAAAAAATTAAACCCTATCTGCATGCATGCAAGGTTATCTTAGAGATCAATACTTGAAATTTTCTTGAAACTACTATACTTTTGGGATTAATTCAAAACACTGTTATTCTATGACTAAGCTCTAAAAAACTCAACAAGCTCTATATTTTTAGATATTTTCCTCCCACTTGTAAAAATGTAACATTGTATTTAAAATTCAAAACCCTAATAACATTTTATAAAAAATTCAAATCCATAATAATTGTAAAATAACAGAATTTTCTCATGACCTTGAACATATTTTAAGTTGGTATTAAAACCCCAAAACCCCACTAGCATCAGATAATGATCATTTTTATTAAAAAAACATGATCTTCCTTAGATTTAAATTCTTATGAAAAACATGACAACCTATAACTGAGGGATATTAGAAACACAAAGGTCACACCATCCTAAAAAATTAATTTCAATATATAAAGGATAAGTTGGGCATCCCAACTAAGGAGAAGTATGAATAAATTTTTGTTGAGTCCTCTAAGAATTTTTTAACTCAATTCTAATCAACTAGTGGGGATACATAATAATTAAAATTTAAAGAAAAAATATTAGCTACTAGGGTTCCCAAGAGTCTATATAGTATTTAGTTTTATTAACAAATAAATGATACCATTTCTTTATTGAATAGGATGACCAAGAAATATAATGCAAGAGAATTTCAAACAAGGATGTTTAAATATATTGCTAGGTTTCATTGTGGGAAGGAAAACACTAATTCGACAATATTGACTAGTGATCATTTTCATTATCAATTGAGAAATACCATTGAATGTTAATAAATTTCACATGAAATGCGAGAATAGGAAAAGCTAATATATGCTAATACTACTCTCTACTTGAATAGTGATGTAAAGTTTAATTTTTTTAGGATTATTAGTGATTCACAATATTTAAAAATGATCCTTCCAAAATGATATCTAAAGAAGTTATTAGAGTGGTGGGAAAATAGAGTAATTGGTTCATTAAATTTTCTACCTTCACATATACTATGAGTCACAAGCTTTCGGTAGGAACTCAACAAACTCCCAAATTATGTGAGTTATCAATAATGTTATTTAAAATGTGTAAGAAGTTGACAATTGTGTACAAGTTATATCCACACAAATATAAAACAAGCATACAATATCCAATTTCCATCATAAATTCATAGAAACCCAAGGTATTATGAACATAGAAAGATAAATCTTCTATTCATTTTAAGATATAAAAATATATACAAGTTTTCGATTACCATTTTTCCAACGAGCAAGCCCTCTCCATCTAAAAGTTACAAGGTTATCTTTGGGGAAAATAAGCGAAGATATTAAATAGATAATAAAGTCACCTATCAATTTCATGATTTGGACATGAGCAACTTGACAAGGATATAATAAAATAATTAAAGGGTAAGGTTTCATATATTAATTCCTACGCTCAATACTCAATGGAATCCATTGATTCTATAGATATTGCACCAACCCCATAGATAATTAAAGGAAAAAAGATACCCCATTCACAAGAAAAATGGTTGATTTTGTTGCACTATTCGAAAGTGGTATTATAGATTTATTTCCTTACTATCCAAGGTCGTGGAGGAAATTTATACCTTGTGTGATAATATTTTAAATGATGTATATTTTATGAAGTTGTTTAAAGAAAGAGTAAATGTCAAGTTGGAGGTTATGGAGAAATATCTAGCTCATAGAGATGGCTAAATTTGAATATTATATTCTAGTGTGAAGGAAATTTTCTAAGGAAGAAATATATACCTACATTAAAATTCAAGGACATGTATAGGTATATAATGTAAATTTAAAAAGTTGAATTAGATAGATTTAAGGTATTTCGTTTCCTGCTCTAAACTATTTTTTATTATATGTAAATTTTTGTGGAAGAAATGGTAGATAAATTTACTATGAAAATCACACTTTTAATTCAATGCAATCTCAAAAGGTCACATTACAATGTTTGATAGAAACAAAATGTTACAAAGAGAAAGGTTTCCATGTAGCATCAATGAATCAACTTATAAAGATATGGACTACTTGTTAAGATTTTTTAAAGATGGTTCTTGAGAATGGAAAGGGACCCCAAATATTGATATATATCTTAAATAATATGTTCAATTTCAAATATGTATATTAATATGACGTTGATCTAGATTATATATGATCCATTTTAGATAGTTTTAGTGCATATTTGTATAAAGGTCAAAAATAAGAAATATGTAAAGGATAGTTAAGATGAGCAGCATAGTGGACTATGAAATACATATACATGTCATATTTTGTTTGAAATGAAAGTAAAAATAGAATTAAAAAGAACAAATCATGTGACTTTAACATTCTCTTGTAGTTTTGTTTTACAAGTTTTTCAAAGGGAAATATTTCATGTCCCCTCTCTATTAAATGTATAAATATTTAATGAAAACTTATTTGAAAGGTTTGGAATCTTAATTTTAGATTAATATAAAATATTTTTTCAATCCTTTCTTCTCTATATTTTATTTATATTATTTCTAATCACCAAATTTTTGGTTTTAGAATTTATACATTTAGTTCATGAATATTAGTTGAATTTGATATTTTTCATAGAACTCGTATCTTTTAGTGGCGAGATTCTTGCATTTTCAAGTGAACCTATTTTTTTATTTGATGTAGTGTCAAAAAATGTACTTTTTCACATTTTCACATTATGTTTGCATCCCCTTAATTAATTGGACTTAATTACGCCTTTAATTTTCCAAATTATACATTCCCAAGCCTAATTAATTTTTTTCCAAAAGGAAAACCCACATTTAATCAATGCCTACACTTAATTACATGTCTTGGAAAATGTATCCTAGGTTTAGGGCCTATGACCCATTAACCCAAGGGCGAATGGCTCTTCCTTAAGTCTTGGATCCAATTTTTCAATATTTTTTTGGTGGCATTTTAGTTATCTAAATTCCAATTGCAAATCTCAGCTTGTGGAGTTTAATTGTCAAGTAATTTAAGGAAACATCTATAAAGACAAGGTTATTTTATCAAATTCAAAGCCTAATCAATCCTAATACTTGAGGAGATCAATCCCAAGAGAAAATATTATTGTCAAGAGCATTTTAGAGCAGATTTATTAGTCAATTATTGTAGCACTCAATATCCTATCATGATGTCAAGAATTATGTCTATTCATACATATTTTTGAGCTAACATTGTGTTGTAGGTTTCAAGTTTTAAGAAAGCATTCAAGCATCAAATTAAGAATCCAATCAAGATATTTCATGCAAGATCCAATCCTTCTAGAGTGATCAAGTAGACTTCAATCCTTTAAGGGTGGCCATTAAAGGGTTTGGTGAGGTGTAAGAAGCTTTGTTCATTTATTAATTCCTTCATTTTATCATTATTTCATTATCAAGGTTTAATTACTAAACTAGGGTTTTCCCAAGGAAAACCCTTATCCACCAAAAACAAACATTTTTCTCCTCTCTTTGTGTTTTCAGGTTTATAGGTGAAGAAGAATTAAAATTGGATCAAAATTTCAATTTTGCAAAGTTGTCAAAGTTGTCATCAAAGTTTTCAAGATGTAAAAACTCACCTACAGGTTTTATTTCAAGCTTTTTGATAGTCAAACCTAAAGAAATGATAAGCTTACATATGGGATCTGAGGATTGTAAAAAGAATTTTTAGACCCATGTATAGAGACCCATTTTTGCCCTCAGCGAATATGTCCTTCAGCAAAGCCTGAAACCCACTTTTGGAGCTAGGTACATACCATCTTAATCTTCTCAAATCTGTTGGTTAATGGTTGTTTCTATCAATATTATCATAATACTTCATGTTTCAAGTGTTATATCTCATAGGTTTGATTGTTAATGAACTTTTATTCTTCTCCCAAAGTGTTGTTTAGTCATTTTTATCATAAGGAAGTTAAGGAAACATAGTGTCCAAATCTAGGGTTGAGTCGCCTTGAGGGTTGCAAGTCAATTTTAATAATTGGTTGAACTATCCCTCTTCCTAATGAACATTGAAAAGGTGGATTTGTGATTAGCTAGACAACATCTTTCTCTTTTTGGCATAGGTTCCTCATTTTTAGGTCTCCTATCCATCTTCCCACTATTTTTCATATATGTCATTTGAATTAAACATTCAACATGCACATCAGTTGTACGATATTTCTCTTCAAAATGGGCCTATAATAGATTAAATGTTGTTGCAACTTTTATGTTTGGTTTTGTTTATTTGAATATTCAACCATTTTTCATGTTTGTTACAATTTTTTTAAGACAAGTGATGAATAGTTCACATCATGGGTTTGCCTATTTATTGAACGGTGTATGCAATTCAAGACTTATTGGAATAGTTTCCTTCACTCTTCTCTCTCCCACCTTTTTGTTGTAATTTTTTATTCATAACTAAACTAGGTTTAATCAACTCATTTTTTTTAATTTTCTAATTTTTGTGTTAGGGATTCAAAATAAATAAACTGATAAATTTATTGTATTAGAGGTTGAAAATTATAGTATTTTATTCACTTCTCATGAACCTTAATTAGGGATTCAAAATGTACTTATTATAAAATTTAGGAACCTATCATCACACTAAAATTAGTTTGAAAGTTAATTATTTTGAAATTCAAAAGTTTTATTTGTATTTTGTGTATGCTCTTGTGCTAAATATTAAACATATTTAAATTCACTTTTTTCTTTCTATAATTTATTTTTGTAGCTCTATGTTATTATTTTTTATGAATTTTTGTGTCTCATTAGATCCACTTTAAAGGAACAATGAAAATGATTTTTTCTATTATAATTCAAGGATATTTTATGTTTACATTTTTGGAACTCTAGGGACTAAGAAATATTTCATGTAGGGGAATTATGCTATTCCAACTTGTTGGTGTGTTAAAAAAAAACATAAAATAAGGGGAAGTGAATCAAGGGAGAATGAGAAGTGGAAACATAATTTGAAGAACACTAAAATAGTGATTCATGTTTAGAAGAAGGAACACAAATATAAGGGAAGAGGAAAAGGGAAAATTTTAAGAAGTATAACTAGCATCAAGATGTAGTTCATTGAATGTCTAGTATGTAGAACTTATTAAATAATTTGATCACATGTTTTAGGGTCCTAAAGTCTAATGTCATCCATTAAGAAAAGAGAGTAATTAAAAAATTAGGAAAGGTAACATTTGATATGAAGTAGAATAAAGAGGAGTTTTAAAGGTAAAATAACCATCATAGAAAGAATGATCTACATTATTATTTACAATAGATTCAATAAAGGGACCAAAATATACAATATCAAGAGAAAAACATAAGACTTTATGTGAGGAAGAGAAGAGAAGAACCATCCTCACCATCAAGGGATATGGTCAAGATCTATGTAGTAATATAAAGGTAAATGAAATAAAATATGTATATAGGAAGATTTCTCAAGGAAGGAGGAGAGGATGGTATTTGCATATTCAGAAAATCCTAATATAGAGAAAAAGGATGTATGATATGTATTATAGAGAGAATAAAATAGAAAGAAGATTCAATGATAGAGAAATTGATATCATGAATATAAGTGTCTCTAAGCTAGAGTAATGATTTCCAAGAAAAAAGGTAAAACTAAGATAGTGGGATAGATGTCAAAATGTAATTAATAGAAAGAGGTGAAGAGTTTAAGTCAAGAAATTATACCTATGAAACGATCAAGGATAAAGGAGGGTAGAGAAAACTAGTAGAAAAAGTGGGATTAGTAAATGATGTACAAAATGACATGCATAGGAAGAGTGTGAGATAAGGTAGAGGAACGTAAAATTTTCAAGTAACATGGGATAACTATAAAAAGTGAGGGATATTTTTGGGTGGAAGGAAATATGCAT
Organism: Sequoiadendron giganteum; assembly: GCA_007115665.2. Lineage (NCBI taxonomy): Eukaryota > Viridiplantae > Streptophyta > Pinopsida > Cupressales > Cupressaceae > Sequoiadendron > Sequoiadendron giganteum. Next base: position 99,308,153 of record CM021101.1, read on the forward strand.
AGTAATGGGGAACAAGGAAAATAAGGATTTGGGAAGGTAGGAACAAGTGTTGGGACATTTGAAGAGAGTGTGTTTAAGAGAGGAATGATATACTAAGGTGGTAGAGTGGGTGAATAATTCATTTAGTTCGAGAAAATGTTATTTCGATATTTTAATAGAGATTTAGGAAGGTAGGAAGAGAAATATATTTTTTAGGAAGGATACTTTAGCTGTATGAAGTAGAAAATCTTTTTTTATGAAGGGTTAGGGAGGTGCTAGAAAGAGTTGGCATAATCTAGTAAATGTTATATCCAAGGAAGAAGAGAATAGGTTAGCTAATAAGAAGATCAAAGGAGATTAGTTGTTTAAGGCGATTGCCCATTTTTTCTATGTCTTAGGTGATGAAGAAGATGTGTTGTAGAGAAATAAAGTCTTAGGAAGAGAGAAAGATATGTTGTGGAGAAGAATTTTTTTTTTTGGTGGAGTTAATAGATTAGGGAAAATGATTCTTAGGTTTATGTAGGTGTTAATATAGAGATGAAATTAGAAGAGAAAATTTTATGTCATTAGCTTTTATAGAAACCATAAGAAAAATAAAATGACTTTTTATAAATGCAAGACTAAAATTGAAAACCTAGGTTTATATTTTTTATGCTTAATTCATGTAATATTAGTTAAATGAAATATTAAAATGGGAGTGGACTAGGTGTTGAAAATTATTTGTCTATTCATGTTAGGTATTTTAATATAGAAAACCTAGGTTTGTATCTTTACAAGTATCAATTTAGATTTAAAATAAACCTAAAATATACTACAATGTAGATTGATATAATTACAAATAAAATAGATTTTTAAATAAAATAAATTAACATTAAATTGGGAAATGAAAATTTTGAAATGAAAGAGAGGGGAGAAAATTAATTTTCTCTAGTTTAGGTAATTGTAGACTCAAATACTAGAAGATGAATTGCTTATGAATAATATTTAAAATTTGAGCTTTTGGGATGTTTTCTAAGGAACTAACATTAGAAATGTACAACCTAGTAGGAAAGAGGTGTGTAGTAATGAGTACTGATATAGGACTAAGACATTAAATCAAGACAACAATATTGAACCTAGATGCTCCTTTCCTTCTAGAATTCCAATCTAGACACTTATTAATTGATTAAACTCCTTCCCTTTAGGAAAATGAAAAATAGGACATCTACACTCATAGGAGGCATTTTTTGGGTAAATAAGTGGAACAAATATTTAATAGCACTAATATACGTCACATATAATTCTTGGGTGCCAGGATATAGGAGAAAAATAGAAATATATAAATTCTTAATCTTCTTTATCATTATTTTTAATCTCTAAACCTTTTGTGAAATTTCCACAAGAACTCTAGATCTTTAACAATGTGAATGCCAATCTAAATTAGGGGATAAGAGGAAAGGGTGTGGTTATTTAGGACATTTCCTTAATTATTCTCCAAGGTGGTATATTCCAACCTTAACTCATCCTTATAGAAATTTGTTTATTCCTAACTCACTAAGGTGGTGTGTGGAATGGTGTTATATACAATAATCCCAAGCATGAAACCTTATGAGAAAACCATGCTAATATGGTGCATGAGATAGTGAAGGAAGACTTGGATGGTTTGTAGGGTAGTAGATTGATTTGAAAGAGACGGGAAAGATGTGTATTAATATTTATGAGCTATTAGGGATTATTGTGCAAATCTTTTGGATTTGATAGTTTAAGTTTTTGCCTTTCTTGACATTTTAGATCAAACTCCACTATCCATCATCAAGAGAGCCAGTCAAGAAAAGAGAAAGTGTATATAAAGGATGATGTGGCAATTAGGGATACTGGTGGAGGATGTTAAATGGACTAATAGATAGATTATTCAATGTACGTGCTCCAAATTATTGCAGCAAGGATGTTATGGGAAAAAACTTAGTAATTACAAACTTAGAAGTGTAGAGGGTTAGGATTTCTGAGGACTTGATAATGTTAGAAATTGAGGTTACAAATTTAAATAAAAATGTTTAATAAGCATTCCTAAAAATTTAAAAAATAGATTCAAAGTATAAGTCATGCAATTTATTTGTCTCTATGGTCTATCCTGTTGTTATATAAGATCATGTGCCACTAAATTTCATATTCTCGTTTTGATTTTTTATATAAGAATAAAAAATGCTAACAAATAATTTTATAATTTTATTATGAAAAAATTAAAAGCTTAAACTTTCAAACACTTAAATAAAAACTCGAAAATTACTTTCTAGAATATTTTGAACATATTAAAGACATACAACATAGAATATGTCTGCTATAATATTTATTTATAGATGTAAAAATTAAATGATATTATATTGTCAAATGAATAATTGCTTACTTTGAATGATGCAAAGTAAAATAAAAAATAAAATAATATCTGCAAAGGAAAAATATAAAAATTATTCATATGTTTACAAAAGAAAATTGTCACTTTGCAAATTTGGTCCCCTCTAGCGAGTTCCCGCACCATGGTCAAAGATGTGAAGGTTTTTTTGTCCTTTTTTAATCATAGAACTACATTCCGTATAGGACTACACTGCCCAATGCTTATTAAGCATAGTTGAAAATGTCAACTCGATTAATTTAAGCCGTGTTCCAGCATGACTTTATAACGCGTATCGTAGAAATGTAACTTGCACGTGTTGTAATCGCGTTGAATTGACTTCGTCCAAGTCAGGTGTATCTTTAAGTTTCTATTTTGATTATTTACTTTTAATATTTGTATTCACATTTTATGATAGCATTATGGTCAATGCATTCATTAAGACTTATAACGACTTTGATACCAAGCATTCAAAATTAGCCCGAAGCCTATAAATAGAGGCAGAAGCATACAATCAGACGACAATTACGATATTTATTTCAATATGGCAGGAGGAAGCGACGTAGATACTCGTTCCTTAGAACAAACTCCCACCTGGGCTGTGGCCATTGTTGTTCTGGGCTTTGTACTTATTTCTATACTAATCGAACGAGCCATACATTTCCTTTCCCAGGTATTTATCTATCTGCAATTATCTTTTATCTTCTTATATGCCCAGATGTTATATGCAATTGTAGAATCTTTTGAATTTTTTAGGTATATGTTTTTGGTTTAAATTGTGTATGTTTTTTATTCGATGTTCTAGATCACACTCAGTGATCCATCATCAAAAAGAGGAGATTTGATCATCAGATTCACACTCACTAATCCATCATCGAAAAGAGGAAATCAGATTATGAGAATCACACTCAGTGAATTCTCCTCTGATAATAGATCATTATGTGTGATCCAAAACATCGAAAAAAAACAATACCCAATTTAAACAAAAAAATGTACTACTTGGATTGATAAACTGTCCAAAAACTTATAACAACTATGTTCTTTTGTGTCTGTTTGGAATGCAGTGGCTCAAGAAACGCCGAAAGAAATCCCTGGGCAAAGCATTAGATAAGGTCAAAGAAGGTGAATAATTTGCTGATTTCATGATCAATCTGAGTCCCACTTACTTAGGGAAAGTCTTATATTGATTCTTCTGGTGTATATGCAGAATTGATGGTGGTGGGATTTATCTCGCTGCTGCTTACTGTTGGGCAGAAGCCAATTTCAGAGATTTGTATATCTAAGGGCTTAGGAGACTCTTTCCTTCCCTGTTCAAAGGTGGACGATTCAGCAAACATTGTTGTTGAGGGTATTAAAAAGTTTTCACTATCTGGGCACCATCGTAAGCTCCTATTCTTACTTTCAGAAACACCATTAAGGCGTATCTTGGCCACAGAGGAGACAGAGGAGACTGTGACTGGTCACTGTGCTATAAGGGTAAGTATTTATGCATAGTATTCATACAGAGTGGGACTATTTGTAATGGAAATAGATTTAATTGGTTGTCCTGTGTTAATTGATGCAGGGAAAGGTCCCTCTTATATCACAAGATGGACTCCATCAACTGCACATATTCATTTTCGCGTTGGCCGTTTTTCATGTCTTGTCTTGCATTGTAATTATGACGCTAGGATGGATAAAGGTATGAGTCAATAAGCCTCTTCCTGTTATTATCATATTCAAAAGAAAATTGTATAAGATGTAAAGGAGTCGGGATTAATTATAACCCTGTGCAGATGAAGAAATGGAAAGCATGGGAGTTAGAGACAAAAACAATGGATTATGAATTTTCAACTGGTTAGTCTCAGACTTTTCATATTCTTTATTTCTGTAGAGGCAAATTTCTCTGTTTTTATAGATTTGGAGAGCTAGAGTCATGTCCTACATGTTCTACAAAATTGTGAAACTTCAGTAAATTTGGAAAAAAAATTGTTGTAAATTGGGAAGATTCTATTTCATAAGAAAGAAAACTTTGAATCTACTAAAAAAATATATATATACTATATTGTACTAAAATATAAATTGATATATGTTTTTAAAAATAAAATATCTTTTTACATTAGCAACTTTGAATAGATAACTATAACAAGAAATTGACTTGGTAGGTGAGGTTGACTGAAAAAAAAAACTTAAGCCCTAAGTAAAAGGACAGTATAAAATGAAAATAATAGTAATATGAAGATGTAATATGAAATGTGAGATTATGAGAAGTAAAAAAAGTTCATATATCAGATAAACTTTTAAATCAAAGTTAATTTATTGATATTTGTAATTGATTGTGGGTTTATGCTTTGTATTTATTTAGAGGTATTTTATTCAGTTTTTTTTCTGATTAGTGTATGTGCTATTGTTAAATTTATAAGAAAATAAAATCTTAATTAAGTTTTTTTTCTTAATAGATTTTAAAATTTGTTTTGAATTTTGAGATTCTTTTTAAATTTGAAAAACAATTCTTATAATCATACATTTTTTTCATACACGTAAATTTATTAAAAAAAAGAAATTTAAAGTTAATAATCTATATTTAAAAAAATAGTCTATGATGTTAAAATTGAAGCTTGTTGCCATAGATTATTCTTATATTATTATTGGACTTAAGTAAGTAATTAGATGTATAATTATTATGTTGCAGATCCTTCAAGATTTAGATTTACTCGTGAAACTACCTTTGGAAGGAGGCATATGACTTTTTGGTCTACAACACCAATTCTTTCGTGGATTGTAAGTAGACTAGCAATTCAAAGTCATTTTTTAATTTCAAACTTAACCTCACTGCAATTTCTATGTACTAAAGTCTTAACTCCACTGCAATTTCTATGTACTAAAGTCTTAACTCTTGGATTTGTAGGTATGCTTTTTTAGACAATTCATTAGATCTGTGCCCAAAGTGGATTACTTAACATTACGCCATGGATTCATACTTGTAAGCTTTTTTAAACAATATCTTTAAAGTTTTAAATTGTATAGTTCATAAGAGACTTGTACTTATACATATGTTTAATTTTGCAGGCTCACTTTGCTCCACATAGTAGGTTTGATTTTCAAAAATATATAAAGAGATCTTTAGATGAAGACTTTCGTGCTGTTGTGTCTATCAGGTATGTTTCATGATTCTGATTTAAAAATTGTTACAACATATTTTGTATTGTTCATTTCGATAAATTAAAATGATTTCTTAAACAATTTATCTCATTGTGTACAGTCCACCTCTATGGATATTTGCCATCTTATCTCTACTTCTCAACAGGAAAGGTAAATCTAATAGGCATTCATTCTTTTCTTTCTTTCTTTTTTTTTATGTATTTCATCTCAATGCTTAAGGCGCTGATAAGCATGAAAACTAATTGTGCAGGGTGGTTCACATTTTTCTGGTTGTCATTCATTCCATTGATTGTAAGTAACACAATACTTTGCTTCAATTTATTGATTTTTAATAAAATAATTAAAACTGCATAGAACACACAAATAATTTTGCAACTAAACACATGATATTTTACAACGGTCGTAGAGTATCACATATTAACAGGAACATACCAACTGTTTAAACACACCTCCTTGTCACACATTTTATACAACTAAAAGATAGCAATTTACTTTAGAAAATATTGAATATTCCAATTTCCGAAATGTCCATGATAAAAATTATGATATATTTTAAAAACTATGCTATGTGGAAGTATCAAATCTTTGATTTGAATGGTAATTTAGAAAGGCTAAAATATTTGTTCTTTACAGATTCTTCTGATTGTGGGAACAAAGCTGCAAGTCATAATAACAAAAATGGCGTTAGATATCCAAGATAGAAATCCTGTTGTACAAGGAGCTCCAGTGGTGAAGCCCAATGATCAACTATTTTGGTTCGGTAGACCCAAGTTGATTCTCTATCTCATTCATTTTACACTATTTCAGGTTAGACAAGTTTCTTTTTAAAACACTCTTGTTTTATGTTTCCATGCATCACAAATTATAATCAAAGAATTTTCATTTTGCAGAGCGCTTTCCAACTTGCTTTCTTCTTTTGGGCATGGGTAAGGACGAAAAACCTACATCCAAATATCCTCATATGTCTACTTTTAGTTCATTTCAAACCTTGGCTTGATAGAACTTTCCCTGGCTTACCAAACGTACATTCATTTGTTATGATTGATGCAGTATGAATATGGCCTTAAATCTTGCTTCCATGAAAGGACGGCAGATATTGTAGTTAGATTAGCCTTGGGGTAAGTTTATTTGACGTTTTAAATTGCTTTCAAAAGGAAATATTGCTCTTGGGAAAATGGTTTCAAAGTGTCTTAAGATTAGAGAGAAGATTTTTAAGATTAATTGTTGGGATTATACGAAGTGACCCACTATCATCATGAATGATGGAACACGTAATATTTAAAAAATTCTATATTGTTTACAATTTTTTTGTTGTCACGTTGTACTTATTTCTAGACCCACAATATTATTAACACAAATTGCATTTGTTAATTGATCAGGGTTACAGTCCAAATACTGTGCAGCTATGTAACTCTCCCTCTCTACGCTCTTGTTACACAGGTATGCATAAAGATAGAAAGAAACACATTTGATTTCATCTCTCTTGAATACAACAGTAAAATGAAATATGAGATTTGTGATTGCAGCTGGGGACAAACATGAAAACAACCATATTTGATGAAAGAATAGCTACCTCTTTGAAGAAGTGGCACCAGAGAGCTAAGAAGAACCTTAGACAAAAAAGGCAGGAAGATATGTCAAGTGGACAAACTAGTCCATATGGAGGATCTTCTCCAGTTCATCTTCTTCGCAAGTACCTAAGTTCAGGAGACCTAGAAATGGCCCAAAATTTAGAACAGTTTGAATATGATGTTGATGCAGATGCACCCTCCCCTTCTCACCATTCTCGCCAAATTACTAATGAGAATCCGAAGGAAGAAATACAAGGAGACAAACCGGATGTACAAAGAAGTGGGTTTGAGTTCAGCTTTGATCATTTCCGGAACGAAAATATAAAAGGTATTACCTCTGCTTCTTACACGGAGAGTCGTTCAAGCAAGGAGGACCGCTAGCAGAAAAGGCCAACAAAAACATTAATGTTACACAGAGGAGAAAAAAATCTGCGAAGATGATTATTTGTGGTGATAGGAATTTGTAAGGTTTTTGTAAAATATGTCAAATTTACAGAGATTTCATTGTTTCGAAAGTTTGAATACTATTGGTATAGTTATATGCAACTCACAGGCTTGAGTTGCCAAATTTTGTAGTATTTATCTATCACATTCAGTTTGGCAATACATACAGTCATTTTTTAGACAACAAATTACAATTTTTTTATAAGAATATTATTCTCAGTTCATGTTTTTGATTGATGCAAGCGGGAATTTTGAAAAGGTCTAAATTTTTGTTAAAAAGAAAGATTAAGTATTAAGCATATCACGACATTATACAGGTATCATTATTTGAATTTTTCAATAATATTTATGTTTTCTAAAATAAAAAATTTAGATATTTGTCTAATGCATTTTGATGTTTTTATTCATTTAATTTTGTAAATATTTGAGGAATGTGTTAATGCTTGTACATGACAGTGATTGGTATAGTCTTGTGTGAAGGTGAGCTCAGGTACTTAGCTTCTTCAATATTTATTGATATATAATTGTATGCTAATTGATATATCTTACTTCTATATGCACACATTTCTATACATCTAGCTTATCTATTTGTTATCCATCATGAGCCATACATTAATCGTTAGATTTCCTTTTTCTATCATGGTCCATTCTACCTATCTATTCCCAAGCCAATTCTACAAACATAAGGTTATCCTTGTAAGTGAAAATTTAATCCGCTAAAATTCAAATTTAAAAATTCAAACTTGGTTGACTATCCCTCTTTGTCATTCATTCCTCAAACCAACCATGTACATGTTGTTAGTTTTGTAGTCACATGCTTATATAAAAAGACACCATTTTGATTCATTTGATGATCTTCTTGTGGAACAATGATCCACTTATAAAAATGAATAACAACACATTTGGATTTATTGGTTGAAATAAATAATAAACATAATCCATAAGAATTTCTTTATTCTCCTCAGCCATTGATCAAATTTGTTGATACAACATGCTTAGATGATTTAACACATCAAGTATGATCTCATTGAGTGTAAAATAGCAAAGCCTTTAGCACCTTTTCAATTTGATAGATTATATAGTCTAATTTTTTAAATTGCAAATGTGGTAGAATCCAAAGATCATCAAAGATTGAGTTCATTGTTATAGATTTTTTAAGGCGATGAACTAAATCAATATTGAAAACTTTGATCTAAAATAAAATAGAGAAAAATGCCACACCATGTTTTTTTCTTCTATAATAATTATTTATACACTCTTTATATTCAAACCTCAATTTGTTAAATGTAATTATATACAATTTTTAATCTTTATTATATTTATATTTCATGTCTTGTAACTGCAAATAATGGATGAAAATCATGAAGCCATTATGGCACGTAGTCTTTGGAAAGGCTAAAAAGAGTCGAATAGTAGAAAGAAGGTGAAAAGACATTTGGTGGGTGTGTTAAGTGAGTGAAGAAGATTGTATATTTGAAGGAGGAGGTATTAAGAAAATCTTTTATCTTTCTATATTGATAAAGTACAGATTATAAATAGATTGCAGTGTAAAATTATCGAAAAGCTTACAAAAACTGAGAAAGCCAGTGATAATAGCTGAAGCAAACTACAAGAAATGAGTAATTACATGACAATATAGCTGTAATCTACAACAAACTACAAAAAAAACTGATAATTACATGACAATAAAACATAGTGTAGCAGAGGATTACAACCTGATGAGTTGTCAGAAGCATAAACATGTAAAAATAGAGCTGTAATCTACAGAAAACTACATAAAACTGATCATTACATGACATGATGAGCTGTCACAAACATACAAGTATAACTGGAAAGAGCAAAATCAGTCTTGAAAGTAAGACCTTAGACCCTGAGCTATTATAACCTTCCTCTTATTGAACATTTGATTAACTTGAAATTTGATCTATGTATTTGAAAATCAATCTTTAATTCTACAGAAAAAAGAAATCAGACATTAAAAAATATCAGAGTAAAACCCTAGAACTGTAGCTCCTTAGAAAGGAAATTCCTTTATCTTTTATGCTTTGATGGATGTCCATTTTTTATTTGAAAGCTCCCATTTCACCACGGGCGGGAATGATAGCCGTGAAGGCTGTGGATTCACGTTTTGCACCCGCTTTTCCTGCAATTATTCTATTCACGAGACATCATTTAATGTGACATTCTGTCAAACAGTTAGCGTGTCTTGTGTGTGATTCTTTTTCTAATGCATGTCCGTCAGGGTAGTCGCAATACACATTTTCATCATTAAATTTTGTTGGACGTTTTTACCATGCAAGAAACTACTTTGCGCAAGCAGGGAGGATGTCGGCATAGGTTGATGAAGTAAGTTCTACGCTTTCTGGTCACATTTTGCTTAATGTTTCTGAAGCCTTTTAAACAAATCTATTTTGCGCATATCCTGCAACCATTACCTCGAGTGGCATGTGTATGCTTCCGCATTTTGCATGCTTGTCGCCCAATCCATTATATTACGCTAGAAAGATTGTGGAATCTGCAAGATAATCGTATTTAAGGCTTAGTGATATGGACCTTGTCATTTTATATTGTGAGTGGTCTAGATAGAGAACCATATGATAAGAATATCAAGACAAAAATATTTAAGTACCGTTAGAAATCTCTTTGGTTAAGTTCTAGGTCTTTGTTTAGCTTTTCTTTTCTTCCTAATTACTCGTGGACCTGTCTTGTTCAACTACTCAAGCTCTCATTTGAGATTTTAGTAAGTATCACATTTTGATAGCTAATATGACGATGGTGTTCTGTACAGTTTATGGCAGGTGCTATGGCAGAGCAAGTATAAACTTCAAAAAAGAGAACAGGTACTTACATCTTACTTTTGCCATGACTTGGTTTATCCTTCATAAAGAAGCTTATGATAATATGGAAATGCATATTTGGAGTTTACTCTTAGCGCAATCAATACTACTATTAACTGTTGTTTCCAATGTTGGCATATAGTTGTTAGTGATATCAAAAGGGAAAGGCAAAGGAGATCGATTGCATAGTGACAAAGGATGAGCGTGAGAGTAGTGGATCTGATGGTAGATTCGAAATGGGTTTCTCGAGATCTTTCCAGAAAGGTATTGTGCAGGTTGAAGAACTGAAGGATGCACCCAAAAATGTTTTATTTTTTATCTTAGATGTTAGGGTTTATCAGTTAAACCCTGAGGATACATGCAATCATGGTGTTTAGAATAGATTTCTATTTTTCTATTGACCTGGTATCAACAGTTGTCAGTTGCATTAGTTGCAACGTATGTCTTTATAGCCATAAGGGTGACCGGCCCTTCCGCCTAACACCTTAATGTCATACATCCCCTTACAGATCGGTGTGATAGTGCATAGTCGGTGAGAGAATGAGAGATGTCTCTTCAATGGCATGATGATCATTTCATTGGCGAGGCACCAACGTATCGGTAGGAGTTTGGAAGAAGTCTCCTCGATGGAGTGATAAGGAGTGTGGAAATGTTATCGGCAAGATTCTATGGCGTCGGTGAGACCTTTGTCAATGTCTCTTCGACAAGGCAACGTGAAGGCTGTGCTAGAGAGGGACCCAATCATAATGACGTGGGTGATAGAGATGATGAAGAAAATGCATGGTGTGACAAGATTGGATGAACTGTAATCCACATCCTCATTGTGGATTACAATGCAATGACTTGACAATGAGATGGAAAGGTGACGTCATCGATGGATTTAATCAGCGTGACTGATGGTCATCGGTGAAACTTGTTCGAATGTCTCTTCGACAACCCGATGACCTATCCATCAGTGAGACATCATCAGTTCAACATGACTTTGTTGCATGTCCCTTCAATGGAGTGATAAGATGAGAAGCTAGTGAGACCCGATTGTGATGAAGGTTGATAGGTGGCGAAGAGTGATTCCTTGATATGATAATTTGCATAGTTGTTACAAATTGGGTGGAAATGACATGGAAAATAGATGGCATGTGGGTCCAAGTATTCAAAGGAAGTTCATATCGGAGTGACATTGGTGTATCGACAAGACCTTGATGCATGTCTCTTCAACAAAGCGATATGATAGATCGATAATGAGGATTTGAATGACTTTTTATCTAATGGTCAAGATTTTAAGACATGATAGTGAACATGGATCACAAGATCAGGGCATGAAAGGAGAGGATCGATGGTCCAGATTCAAAGATGTAGATCTCAAACAACTAGGTCTGTATAAATAGTGTTTCAATCTGGGAACCTGGATAAGAACATAATCAAATCACTTAGTTGCCCCAGCCAACATTTATGAGAGGTGATCCGATCTAGAGGTCGGTGACACAAAGAGTCATGTCAATCAAGATCAAATCTGATTGAATGAATAGGAGAATACATTTAATGTGTTATGCCTTACATAACCATCCCATCTTAACTTCGGTCAAAATGGGTCCCCCTTGTTTCTTTTCCTTGGTGTTTTCATTTGGGACTTAGGAGTTATTCTTTTCTCTTAAGTCTTTGTTTTTTCCTTTTTCTTTAACGAAAGCAGAACCAAAACGAAACCTGATTTCAAAACTTGCAAAGTTCCGAGATCAAGATCGGTTTTGACCCTGCCCCCATTTCTTTTCTTTTGTTGTTTTCGTTTCTTTTTCTTTTGTTTGGGAAAATATCGGCCTTGGTCCCACTTCCTTTGTTGTTTGATGTTTTTTCATGTCATGTTGTTTTCTTTTGAAGGGATCGAATCTATATCAGATTTTGAACTTCGAACTTTGCAAACTGTCGAGTTTGGTTCCCATTCTGCCTCCGCCCCTGCCTTTGTGTTTTGTTCATTTTGTTTTGTTTTGGGCTCAGTCCTTTTGGTCATGATCCTGCTCAGTTGTCTTTCCTTTTGTTTGTCTTCATCTTTGGCGGAATAGGAACCAGAACTGAAACCAAACCGAGAACTTTGCAAAAGTTCCCTGACTTGTTCCAATCCCGACCCTGCCCCCGCTTTCTTGTTTCTTCTTCTCCACTTTACTTTTGTTACATGATAGTTGTGTGCTTGTTCCCACCTTGATTCCATGCTTGACCAACCGTATTAATGGCATTAATTGTAGGTCCTCCACAGGTGCGAAATCAAATTCATAACCTTAATTAAGGTTAATTTTCTCACTATTATTGTTGCTTAAACTGTAATAGCAAACTAGAGCCGAGATAGAGGAGGAGCATGATTTGGTTGAAAAGAAAGCATCTGCATGTGGATTGGGATCAAGTTTCATATTTTTGGGTAGTGTTCGAGGTAGTGGGTTTTCTCTCGCTTCGTTTCGCCTCTCATTTTTTTCATTTTTTATTTGTCGCCTGGTATTCTTCATGCAATCGCGAGAAATTTCTCGTGAGTCTTCACTTGTTTCTGCAATGTTGCCTTCAATTTCCCTTCTTGGTTTTCTTTCCCTTTTTGTTTCCTTTTGTTTCTTTTCTTGTTTGTTTTGTTCGTGGTGGTCATTTTCATGTTTAGTGGTCTCCGTACTGCTATGCCCTTATTTAGGGTTTTGTCTTTGATGGGGTTTTGAGGGCTTTTAAAGGTCTCAAAATATTTTGAAGGACTTGCTCCATTTCATTCGCGTATTGATTCAATGATTTCGATGTTAGGTTTGATGCCCTAAAATTCTTGAGTCGACCAATTTTTTAACCTAGGGTTTTTTGCATGCTATTTCAATTTAAAATCGTGCCCTAGCTAGTGGTCTTCCCTCGGTCATATGAAGGAATGATTCACCTTGTTATTTTTAGCCTCCTGGGCTCATCATATGACCTCATTTTAAAATACTATGAGTGTTTGATCAAGATGGTGCTATGCTTATTGATAGACGGGCGAAAGTGGATCCGAGGAATGGATTTGACCCATAAATGTTCTTCTAAAGGTTCAAATTCGATTTTGAGCTTGCTCTCAATGAGCTTTTGACTCTATTTCACACTCTTTATACTGACAGAACCAGAACCAGAATGGAGTTAGGATCTGGAGCTTAGTGATGTTCTGGGTCTAGTTTTTGTGCCGACCCCGGTCCCAGTCCTAACATCCATTCTGACCCTAGTCCCGGTCCCGACATTCAGTCTGATCCCGGTTCCAGTGATGATCTCCACCCTGATTCCATCATACTAAAGGCTTTCCGATACTGATTCCTTTCTTGGTTCCACCTCTGATAACTTTCAAATTTTACTAATTGCAAAAGGCTACCTAGAGAAGGACAGGGTAACGTAAAGGGTAAGTCCTCTAATACTATTTTTCATATTTTCTATTGATCTAATCCAGGGTTGTCCTGTAGGAATAAGCAATGTCAGGAGCATCCACATAAGTCTCCCAAAGGAAGGGTCACGCTGCAGAGAGTTCAAGGTAGGTGAAGCCAAAGAAGATAAAGGTGGAACAACTACCTTATACTCTGAGATGCAAACATCAAACTGCCACTCCCACAAATAGCAAGTTGGATTCAAGATGGCCAGATATCATAGATACCAACTTGGGAACCTTCAATTGCGAGGAGTTAACTCTAGAGACCTTTTCAGAAGAAGTGACTAGAAAGACAAAACAGAGAGTCCAATCAGGGCTAGCACATGTCACTCTTTTCCCTCTATCAGTTCAATGCCCAGAGCTCATTTTGGCTACAACAGGGGCTTATAATTCAATGTTAATGCAGTGCATGGACCAACAAGGGAATGCCATAATTGATCTATCCCCACAAATGATGAGGTTCATGTTTAATGCACCTACTCCAAGGAACCCCAGAGAGTTGACTGAAGTGGAGGCATTACAAATATTGAATTAGAACAAAGAAGTCAACAGATCCCACATAAACAAGAAGTGGTTAAGGACCAAGAAGAAGTCCTTAAGTAAGATGCCTGAACAACCTAAAAGAGGCGACTTCAAGAAGGAAGTGGATGATTTTAATTTAATGCTTTCAAGGGTATTTGGTAAGAAGGGCTCTGCATGCTTCAAAGAATGGATGTTCCCATACATGGAATCTATTTTTGATGGTAGGAAATAGTTTGATTGGTGCATGATCCTATCTAGTCCAATTTACACAATCAAATGTTGAATGTAAGGGAAACAATGATCTTCTTCATGACTTCTTATGTCATATATGCTACTACAATGATGGGTATCTTTCCCAGGTAGAATGTAGTAGGAGTTTTGTGAGAAGCTCCAAGACAACAAAAGGTTTGGAACCATTGTGATCAATTAAATTTACAAACATCAGAGTTACATCACATAAGTGTTAATGATGCATTCCTCTATTTCATCATCAACCCATTGATAGGAGATGTTGGATTTAGGTTAAGTAGAGATGCCGTGGCCTTCACAGCTCAATGGGGACATTGGTATATCCAATATCCTAATTTTTCATATTTCAGGTTGGCAGGATTTGATGGTCATCCCCATCTACTCCCAAGGTGTTGCAGTAATAGGATAGTCCTTATGGAGTTTTTATATCAAGCCTTAGGAGTCAATGCAAAAATTACCCTCAAACATAAGCCTAGATGTCACAAGTTCCCTATCAAGTTGGGGGAATATTGTTGTCTTCACAATATAGCTACAAAGGCAAGATGTGAAGAGTTGATCTATCTAAAGTAAACATCTCAAAAACACTTTGACCCAGGGAGTAAGATGAATGTTATAAATCCCATTCTTTTTGATAAACATTTTAATTTATTCGAGGATTTTTTGATTGACTTACAAGATGATTGTGATGTTAGAAGGAGGAGTTGTGAAAGACTGACTATCCCTTAAATGATTGAGTATGGGGTATTTAAAAGAATATATCCTTGAAAAACTATCGGATGATGGTGTAACTTTGGATCCACGATATGAAGTAGAGAGGATTGGTACCAAAGACATAGTCCCCATCAATTGGGATGAAGATGAATCCATTAACATTAAGCAGATTTCCAAGACAATAATGGATAGGAATATCTAATAGGTGGTTCTAATAATCAAGGAGCCATAGGCTCAAGTTTCAAAGAAAAGGAAGGTAGGGGCAACTAAAGGTTATTAGAGGACTAAGAGGAGAGCACCCCCTAAAGAGAAATTAGAATATCTTCCTTCTATCTCTGGAGGGGATACTATTCTAGAAATACCTGCTAAGGAAGTCCATGAATCACAAGGCATGGAGACCACAACAGTTGGAGAGGGCTCTCCTTCTCAACCTTCCTTTACTCAGGACCATAGCAAAGAAATACCTACAAGTAGTCTTCATGAGCAAGCATAAACTCTGAAAGGAAAATAGCATGAAGTTGAAATTCATTATATAGACACTGATTTAGAGGATGCACATTCTGATGATGAGGTTGGTAAAATTATGTTTGATAAAAATGTTAAAGAAGAACATGTGTTAACTCCTGAAGATCAATGGAAGTTGTTTGAAGATACAAAGAGAGAATTTGATGCTAAAGCCAAAGCAGATGCACTAGCCAAAGAAAAAGAATTAGAAGCTTTAGCAAAGGCTGAAGAAGTGGCAAGGCAACAAAAGGAGAAAGAGGATCTTCGGTAGAAACAAAGAGAGACAAAGCAGAAGGATAAGGAAGAGAGAGATAAGTGAACTTTTCTACAAAAGACCCATGATTTGGAAGAAGAGAAGGATCAACAAATAATAGAAAAAGAAGCTCTGAAGCTAAGTTTAAAGCAGTAGAGGAGGCTTGAAGGAAGAAAGAAGAAGAATAATTAGAGTTAAAAAAATATAAGAAGAGGAGTAGGCCAAGATTTATCAAGAGGCAGCCAAGGCATGGGCAAGGGTAGAAGAATTAGAGAAACAAAGAGATCAAGTGTTGGAGAAGAGGAGATTGGAAGAAGAACAACTGGCCAAAGTTGAACAAGAAAGGAAGGAAAAAGTTGAAGTTAACAATTTGGCCAAGGAAAATGTAGAGAAGGAGAAACAACAAGAAGTTGATTCTCAATCCAAGGCAACACTTTGGCAATCCCTCCCTCCCACTACATCTTCCACTTAGGTGATAACTCCCCCTGCTGCCCTGACATGGCTGAAACATAATCTAGAAAGGAAATAGGTAGTACAACCATAGCTCCTTACTTGGGATGATGTTAGAAAATAAATTGAAAAGGAGAGGCCAAAGAAAAGGGATAGAGATCTCCATTCCACTAGATTAATGGATGTTGGGCAGATTTTTGCTAAGTGTGCCATTCCAATGGTTGACAAGGATAAATAGGACATGTAATTGAGTGATTACCAATTAGGTACTGTAAATCTAGGATGGCCCACAAGCAACCAACAAATGGACCTAATTGATATTGTAGAATCATCCACCAAATCAAGAATGGTCAAAGATAAGAAAAAGAAAGATGAGCTTAAATCACAAGTGGATCAATTACATAAGTTTTTGAAAGACTTGTCTTCCCCTATCTCTTTGCAGTTTTATGCTCCTAAGACACTTAAATTTGTTGAGCAAGAAAGATGCTGATAGCTTGGTTGAAATGAGGAATAAGGTGGGAATGATGGATTGATAGACTAAACCAAGAAGTGGAGGATTTTCTTGTGGATAATTTCAAATCTCATGAAGGAGCATTAGAGTTTAAAAATGGCATGGTCACACATGCTAAAACTCTTGGGAAAGAAGAGCAAGAATATTCAGAGCATGCAAGGAAGTTGAAATACATCAATAAGTGGCCCAAGAAAACTTTGTTAGAACAATCCATCCTTGAGGAAGAAAATGAAAATTTTGTTGAAAGGGCTATCAACATCATCAAGTTTTGGTCTTCATTCATCTATGGGCACAAAAAATGAGGTACATTAGGATGGGAAGGATCTTAATGAGCAGGTTGAGGAATTAGGAGCAAGTATTACCATACTTGTTAATGAAGACATCCCTATGGAAGATGGCCTCTTGCTTGATAAACTCAAGGAAAAATGGAGTAGTAGATGTTAGAAACCAAGATCAGACATGCAAATCAAAAGGGTATGTGCAGGATCATGATGTGCCAAAAAGTGGCGATATGTAAGCCATATGATGGCCCATGTGGCTGATGACTTTTGTTTTACCCAAAATTGATGAAACGAAAAGGGTTTTTAGAGGATATTCTCAGATTTCCACCAATATAAATTATTCTTTACTTTGAATTTAATAAATAATTATTATTCATTTTCTATTAGAATTACGAATAAAGTCCTCATTGATAGGCTGATTGAAAAAAATCTATAACTTTCAAATGATATCACATTTTTTTAATCTGAAACATGCGTCACATTGTATTCTTCACATATTATAGGATTAAAAAAAATAAAATTGAATTTCATGAATTTTTGACCAAGTTAAGGTGGTTAGATAGACGAGCTTTTATATTTTTTTAAAGTTGTAATAAAAAATTCATAATTAATTATTTACTTGGAAAAAAATTATTAAAAAAATATGCATCACATCCGGACATTAATCCTCTACTTATATCTAAAATATTATAAAAAAATATTATCATTTTATTGTGGTTAGGGTGGTCAGACATACACCTACTTCTTATTTTTACCTTCAAATTTAAATACTACTCCATTGAAATTTCAAATTTTCACCAAATAGATTTAAATAAATAAAATAAAGGTCTAGTAGTTTATAAACTACATTCAATTTGCTACAGATTTTATTTTTACATTTTTTTAAAAATAATATAGATAACTTATTCAAATTTTTACATCAAGTTGTCTAACTCTGATTTTCTGTCTTTTTATTGCCACTTAAGTGCATGTTTTTTTCATGATAATCCTGCACATACCCAAAAGGCCTTCTACACAAGAGAAAAAAAATAAAAGCAAGACCTTTGCATGAAGATGTGCAAATTGATATCTTCATAATTAAGATATTAGAAGAGATGATTTGCTTTATAAAAGCAATGGTATGCAACCCTAATGTTGACCTAAAAAAATCTCAACTAAATAAAGCTTACTTATTAATTAAGTAAACTAATTATTACCTAAGCAAAACCTAAGTAAACTTAATAAAGTGTAATTAGATAATTAATTACACCAACATCCTCCCTTAAGTGCAACTTAGGGAGACTAAAAAAACATGCACCTAAAACTAAGATGAATGCAAGAAAGCATGAATGGGTCCTGACAACAATGCCTGATCAGGTACCCATGTACAAATGCAATGAAAGAGTAAGAGAAAGAGGAGAAAACCCAGTGGGACAACCCCCCCCCTCAATGAGATGACCTGCTACAAAGAAGCACTGGAAGAACACTATAGAGTAACATTGGAACTACAATCCGACAATCAAGGAAAGATACTTTTGTTTACAAGAAACCATATTAGAATCATAATAATGCAACAATAGACCCGATGTCATGGAACACTCAAAAACTCCAAATGGGAACAACTCTGGAATCTATGAAGCGACAGTCAATTATTGAACGATTTGATACTGAAATGAAATGCAATGATTCAAGTTGCACCCTCCCAACTGCCAAAATATCCAAGTAATCTCCAAAACACCCATTGGGCCAAATCTAGAATAATAATAAATTTGGGATAGATACAGAAAAATGTGCATCGACAGAAACATAGAGCTCCTCAATACCTTTCCAACACCGCAAAGATCGTGGCAAAACATTGAGCTCGAAAGCAATAAGTGAACATCTGAATTCAGACAGAAATAAATGCAGTAAAATAGAAAAATAATAAAAAAAATAAACTACACCACTAGAAAGTACTCAGAACTAGCTTTCTGACGATATCTCGTTTGCCCAATTTCGATACCGTATGCCCAAATTATGCCAAAAAGAAAAAAATTGCTCTTTTAGGGCAAACTGGGGTTAGGAGGGAGCAAAGAGAGCCATACGACCGATGATGTCATGCTGATGTTAGCACTTCATGGGAAAAAAATTGATAGCCTGGAAGTCCTTGCCGCAAAAATTTGGCCCACTACAAAAAAAAATTCGGCCCCTGATCACTCATGTGACTAGGGCGGGGGTTGGAGTTGTCCGGGGGTTGGGCGCGGAGCTCCCGGTCGCCCATAGGACCTACTACTAGTGCGGAGGAGCCCTCAGGGGCTGAGCAGGGTTGGTGGTGAGTTAGCTAGGTGTCGCCCGGTGGTGATAGACCAGTGGCTACCTGGTGCCCGCCAGGTGGTGCTAGCCATTTAAACTAGCAGCATAATTTCCTTTGCAAAATTTTTAATTTTTTTAATTTTTAATTTTTATTTTTGTGCCGTTTTCTCCTCGTGAAGCATGTTGGGAAGGCTGTGCCTCCCTAGCAATTTTTTTTTGCCTTTCAGAACAACTTCACCCAAATCGACGAAATGAAGGGCGATCTTAGGGTTTTGGGGCACTGCGAACATGATGGCGGTGTCTTTTTTGATCCAAGATGATCTGAAAATAGGCTACCCCCAAAGCTTCCAAAAAACATTGAACTTGAAACCCTCATAGATCTAGAAAATGATGACCAAAATCTGCAAAATAAAAGGCAATCTTGACTTTTTCCAGTGCTTTGAATCCAATGGTGAAGCCCAATCTGATCCAAGATGTTGCATAAATGAATTCAAGGCATGCTACCCTTGAGGAACCTCGAATGAACTCTGCAATGATTTTCTCTAGAATATGAGAAGGGGTTGCATGCCAAGGCTCTTATACCATGTTAGAAACCAAGATCAGACATGCATACCAAAAGGCCTTCCATAGAAGAGAAAAACAATAAAAAGAAAGAGTTTTGCATGAAGATGTGCAAATTGATATATTCAGAATTAAGATATTACAAGAGATGATTTTCTTTATAAAAGAAATGGTATGCAACCCTAATGTTGACCTAAAAACAACTGAGCTAAATAAAGCTTATTTATTAATTAAGCAAACTAATTATTACCTAAGCAAAACCTAAGTAAACTTAATAAAGTGTAATTAGATAATTAATTACACCAACAGTAGATTTGAAGAGATGATGAAAAAAGGGGATGATGGTGATGACCTCTTGATGGATAGGCTTATGGATGTTAAGGAAGAGACAAAGGTTTCCAGAAGAGAGCTCATTAAACTAGGAAATATGAAATAATTTTCCTCTGCCGAACTAAAGAGAATAAAATTTGAAGATAGCTAGGTAGATGGGCCAGATACAAATATGTTTCAACAAGTGATCACCAGTTATGATGAGTACATGCTGGAGTAGAAAATGCAAGATTAAGGTAGCTATACACTTGTCCCTAAGTTACCATATCAGCATCAAGAAGGCATTGTTTGCTAGACATGTCTATTTCCTATTTTGCAGGGAGGTGACATTAATCTAACTAAAGATCTCAGTAGGTCCACCTTCCTCCTTTTGAATGAAAATTGTTGACAAGAAGTCCTAAATCAACAACTGAAGATGAAAATGTACACTTATCCTACATTGCCCCAATCACCCGCATAATTTGTGGATCTAGATTTTGATGAGAGGAATTAGTGCTACACAAGTTTATTTATATAATTTCTCTCCAATTTGTAAAGGTCAACTCATTGAAGAAAGATTAGCCACCTAAAGGAGATTTAAGATAGTTTACAATTTTTTAAAAGCTTTTTACAGTTTATGCAAAGATACTTTGACACATTTTTCTTTATAAGTTTTTAATATAGTTATGTTATTTTCCAGAATTAGTTTAATGGTAATGTTGATGAATCATAGTCATTTGTATGCTAGTGAATGTTGTGCATAAGTGCTTCTTATTTGATGAGAATCAATAGAAGACTCTGAATTTAAGACTATTTCATTGAATTATCTATGAATGCAAGTTCTTTAGATTTGTTGATCAATGAATTTTGGTAATGAGTTGGTAATATGTTCTGGTTTGATTTCAAATTTGATGATGATGAATGGTAGTACGTCTTGAATTAGAACTATGAATGCATGCAATGGTACATAGTTTTCTATGGATTGTATCGTTCTATAGTTTTAGTTATTTGAAAGGAAAACTCATTACGAAATTTGTATGTCTAAATTGAAAGGAACTTACATTTATAACTTGCTATTCTAAGCTCCATTCTATATTTTTCTATTTAATTACAACCCCCCAAATGTTAGAATAAGTTGTACTATGCAGTTTGTATCCTTTACTAGCAAGCCCCTTGAACATTATGGTTGCATGGACTACTGAACAAAAACAACACAGTTGAGAACCAACTAGAGAGATGTTCGAAGATAGATGGTTTTAGATCATTTATCTTTTTTAGGAGAAATAGAGTAGAATATTTTGTTTAACATTGCTATGTTATTTTGACTATCAATAGAATTGGCACTAGAAGGAGGGCCTGAAGGAACAAATTGGAGCGAATTGGGTCATTTTCACCCGAAAGGTTCGAAAGAATTCTCATATTTTCTGCAAACCCAGACCCATTTATCAAATTCTGAACACCCACTAGGCCTAGAAATCGTAGGGATTTAACACCACCGCCCACTCCACCTAGATTTACACCAATATTAACACTGGCAAAACCACCTCCGCTGCCACCCATGGTGTTCTTTTCCAATAACCCTTCGCCATTGGGAATCATTCTTTGTGGTATCCATGAGATGCCTAAGAATCCTAATTTTTTTTGTCCTAGGTACTCCCATGGGGAGTCTAGAAGTGCTGAAGAGAACATACATGCATTCAAAGATGCTTGTATGCGGGCTTAGATAGCCCATCATGATGTTGCATGCAGATTGTTTCCATATTGCTTGGGGGATATGGCCTACAATTGGTACCTCAACTTACCCATTGGATCTATTTTGAGTTGGGAAAACCTAGAGGATGCCTTTATCAACCAATTCTGATTTTATGTAGATCCAACTATATCATCAATTTTCCATGATTAGGAAGGAACCGCATGAGCTGCTGCCCCTCTTCAACACTCATTTTCAAAGAATGTATTGACGATTACAAGATCCTTACTTGGTAGCCGAAAACATTGCTATCCAAGCCTATCTTAAGGCCATAGATCCCTTGATTGGCATGTTTTTACAAAGAAAATACCATGCAAATTAAATTTATTCTCTTTCCAAAGTTTACCACTTAGCCATTAAGCTACAACAATAGATTAGTTCACAAGCAAGAAGTTTAGGAGGGGTTTTTCCTCCTATAGGATATCCTCAAATGCCTAACCCCACCCTGCTGTTTAATACAATCTCGAGGATGCCACATTATTCATATGGGCCCTTGGTTGAGCTACAGTCCCCATCGCAACAAAATTTATTTAATGGTCAGGCCCCTGACTCTTCACAACAAGCTCAACGCTCGCATAATTTAACTGGAGGATCCAATACTCCAATTCCCTCACCTATTGTGAATTCAGCAAAAAGTGAATGCACCACCCAGTTGTACTTTGAGGTAGAGACTTTGAAGAAAACCCTATCACAGGTGAAAAAAAAATGGCCCAAGTTAAGTTGAACCCTTTGTAAGGAAAAAACCAAAACCAAGGTTACTAAAATCAGGGAGGGTTCTCAAATCAAAATAATTATTCGAATCAAAATTCCAACCAAAACTAGAGGAATTACCAAGGCCAAAACATCCCTAATCAGAACTACCAAAATAAGAATAGGGGATACAATCAAAGGTCAAATAATAGTAGATAGTGGAATATGGGACCAAATAATGGGGGGTATCTCATAACTATCAGGTCAATGAGGACAAGCCTCACACTACAAATATTGCATAACTGAACCTTATGATGAATTGGTGTAGGTTGCATGATACTGCTTCGCATTATGAAGTTAACTGCCTGAAGATTGAGAAGATCATCAAAATAACACAAGCTGATTCCTACCAACCACAAGGGAATCCTAACCAAAGTGGTGGGTCAATGGATACAGCCATGAATTTTGAAATTGTTGATGAATAGTACCAAATTCCCATGTAGGGAGAAAATGAACTAGAAGAGGATACTTACAACGCTCAGGCCTTCTAGACCAAGGGAGGGTATTTCCTAAGAAATCAGAATAAAGGCCCATTCACCACATCCACTCCTCCAAACACCATAGTTCCACCCAACCAAAATGCAGATAATAACTTGCCTCTACCCAAAGGCCCACCTGAATTCCAAAATAAAGGTAATTCATCTTTTGTTCCTAAATATCAGATAAAAAATGACATGGAATTTGATTTTTTTTTAGAGATGTAGAAGAAAAGGACCTTGTTTTCATTCTTTGACATATCAAAGTGGTGCCCTACCCAATGCGACATTGTGTTGAGAGCTTTGGAAGAAGAAGATCGATCGAAAGGAAAAAGAAAGGTGACTCCAACCAATGAAATGAACGAGACCCTATACAAAGGAAAGGTAGGAACTCCACCACTCCTGTTATGTTTAAGGATCTTCAGAAATAATCTACACAATTGCCTCTTCGATTTTGGAGCCTCAAGTAATGTCATGCCCTTTTCCATTTGTAAAAATTTAGGGTTAAGTCTAGTTCAAACTCATAAGAATGTAATACAACTAGACAAAATTGAGGTTAATGTAGTAGGGGAATTAAAAAATATTCATGTATAGGTTGGGTCAAACCCACAAATCCAAACTTACATGGATATCCATGTAGCTGATATCCCTGAGACATACGACATGCTTCTAAGCTGAGATCTAATGAAGAGTATTGGGAGTTACTTATCTTTAGACTTTTCACATATGTGGCTGCCATGGAATGGAGTAGTGACACAAATTAGGATTGAAAGTGAGCCTCGTCTCAAACACATGATCACTGAATACGACTGTCCTAACGAGGTAGCCTATTTTGAAACAGAGATAGGAGTATATAAGAGAAAGGAAATCATGACCTTTTCAATATTCAATCCTGATGCCCTACAACCTTTAGAACATAGGAACCCAACAAAAACTATTAGCCAACAGGTTTTGATTAGAAGGTTACAACATGATAGGTCGGTTCTAGGAGAAGAGGTTGATCTATGGAGTTTGTTACTCCCAAATTGGTGTAGTCCACTATGAAAGTCATTCTGAGTGGACATGTCAGCCTTGTGTGGATATTATTAATTACATTTATGAGTTAGAAGAGACTCATGAACCTCATCTAGTAACACCTCTGAACCAATTCCCATTCTAGGCTAGAGATGCAACTATCTTGAAAAGAACAAATATCACCCAAGAGGAAGACTCTTCCAAAGTTGAACAGGCTCAAGTTTTATGTTCTGATCTTAAAAAAAAAACTAAAAAATCTCAAGAATTATATGTTACACCTACCCCTAATAATCTTATGATGACTAAGGGAATGCTTAAAAAGATACTCGATTCTAAAACCGTCCAAGAGGAGGTGCAAGAACTAGTTTCTACACCAGTTTTAAATACAAATGGACTTGCTGATAAACATCATGAATAATAGTCTCCAAATCCAGATAGCATAAGCCATTCTGAGTTGCCACCTACTCCTTGTAAACAACCACCTAAAGCATCCAAAAAGAAGGAAATCCTAGCTTCAGATCAGCTATGGATCCTTAAATTTGATGGTTCTAAGTCCAAAACAAGGAGTGGAGTAGAAATTGAACTAACCAGTTACCGAAAGGGAAAACATACTTTTCATCTTATAGGTTATAGTTTGACTATACAAAAATTGTAGCAGAGTATGTATCACTCACTAGAGGTTTGATGTTCACACATCAAAAGAAGGTGACAACCATCAATGTTATGGGAGATTCGGAAGTGATTGTCAAATAGGTCCGTAGTCAATACACCTATCACACTAAGAGATTGGCTGCATATCAGAATTGGATATGGAATTTAATAGAATACTTTGATGCTTTTGGTATCAAGTTGATCCCTAGAGAGAGCAATCAGGTTGCAGATTCTCTAGCTATTGCTGCAAGCATGTTGGAACCTATGCAGGATTCCAAGCTCAAGAGATTCTCAGTAGATTTAGTCTTGATTCTAGCCATCCCTGATAACATCATAAATCTTTAGGTCTTTAATGTTGACCAACATATAATTGCCTTTCTGGCAAGCTTAGATGTCTTTGAGGGACAAATAATTGATGAATCAGATAGAGATGAAGGAGACTGAGACCCAAAAATATGTGATGTAGAAGGGATCATGAACCTTAAAAAAAAAATATTCCTAAGAGAATGGTAGCATTGGAGAGGATATTTGACTCAGATCCTCGTGCTTGTGAGAAAATTCCTACAACCACTGATGGGGGGAATATGAATCAGTTAACTTGGCAGATTCAAGCCCAAAAAAGAATATATTTATTGGCAAGGATTTCCTTCAACATATCCATGAAAAAATCATAAAAGCACTAAAGGCGGATATTGTAGAAATTTCTTGGGGCTACGAGGAATTGAAAACCTTCGGCACCTTAGTAATAACTCACAATATTCCCTTGAAGCATGACGTGAAGCCCTTTTGTCAAAAGCAACACCTAGTCATTGCCCTAATTGAACCATTAATTTAGAAAGAGATGCGGAAGCTTCTCTCAGCCAGAATAATATTTCCAATAAGGCATTCCACTTGGGTCACCAATTTAGTCCCCATACAAAAGAAGAGTAGGGAGATCAGGTTATGTGTTGACTTCTGGAACCTCAACAAATCATCAGAGAAGGATAACTACCCACTGCCTTCTCTTGATGAGGTACTACAGATTGTCAATAATTCTCAAATGATGTCATTCTTGGATGGTTACTAAGGATATAACCAATTCGTAGTTAATTACAAGGACAGGATGAAAACTGCCTTCACTACCAAGTGGGGGATATTTTCCTATCGAAGGATGCCATTTGGCCTCATCAGCACTGGAGCTACCTTTCAGCGTGCAATGGATGCAAAATTCAAAGACTTGGTTGGTAAGTGTATCTGTAGGATGGTGAAATCTTACACATTGATTGTGTAGATTCAGCCATTCTCATAGAATAACATAGTTCATTTACTCCAAACAAAATGCTAAAGCTAAACCAAACATGTAATAGAGCAAATGAAATACAACCTATTCTATGGTGGATTGGTGCCCTCCATGAAGATGTGAGAGAGCCCTTTCCCAATCCCTTTCTAAGCCAAATGAGATAGACAATGAGTTACTATGAGCTCAAGTTGCCTATAGTTTTGATACCTTCCAAGTGTGTTGTAGAAATGAGAGAAGATGGCTTGCATTTATAGGAAAAGTTGATAGAAGAGAGGCCAAAATTAGGCAATGTGGGACTAAATCCCATCCAATAGGATAGAGACACTTGTCATAATGGGATTGGTCAAAGCTTGTGCAAGTTTTGGCCAATGTGCCCATTCAAATTTGAAAAATGTTAATAAATGCATGTTGTTGAGAGTTTTGGGGGGAATAATCTTTGTCCAAAAAAGTCAAAGATGAGAGTTATTGAGGGAAAATAACTCTTTTTAATAAATCAATAAATTGATTTATTGATGCAAGTGGGTGGGTTAGTTAGGAGTTTAGATTTGACTCTAGTTGAGTCAAAAGCTAGAGAATGCTAATCATGATTAGAAGTTAATTAATTTAGATTAATTAACTTAGGGGATTTTAGGGATTTGATATTTGATTTTAAATCAGTTTGATTTATTAAATCAAATAAGAAGAACCTTAGGAACTTAATTAAATAATTTGATTTATTTAATGAACCTTAGGATTAAATCAATAAATTACTTTAATTGATTAGTAGAAGAAACGAATGCATGATGTTAGTTACAGTGGAATGCATAATGTTATTTTTGGATGTCTACAGTATCATCATATATATGGATGATTTAACTACATTTTCTAAAGATAGGGAAAATCATCCTGCGGATTTATCAAAAGTTCTTAAGAAATGTGTAAGTTATGGCATATCTCTAAATCCGAAGAAGTGTGTGTTTGGAGTTTCTAAAGGGAATTTTTTAGGTCATATAATATTAGAAAGGGGAATTTAAATGGACCCAGACATAGTAGAATCCCTTCTAAAATTGACTATACCAGGCAACAAAAAGGAGATGAGGTCCTTTTTTGGGAAGATAAACTTTGTGCAAAAATTCATAACTAGATTTGTAGAGATCGTTAAGCCTCTCAACGAAATGATGAAGAAAGAGGAAAATATTGAGTGGAGAAATGAGGCTAAATCTTCCTTCTCATAGATCAAACAATCTATATTAGAGGCACCGATCATAACTAGCCCAAATTATCTAAAGCCTTTTTACATTTACTCTTTCACATCCAATCACTCTTGTGCTACTATCCTGACACAAAGAAAAGGTGAATGAGATGAAAGACCCATTTCCTTTATGAGTTCCCCATTCAAGAATGCTAAAGTTAGTTATCTGCCTTTGGAAAAATAGGATTTTTCACTAGTACGAGTGGTCAAGAAATTCCATCACTATATTCTCCACAGTCAAATTATTATAATAGTTCTAGACCCTACTGTGAAGTCCCTTCTTATGCAAAGTGAATTGGGGGAGAGACTAGGAAAATAGATGGCCATCCTATAGGAATATGATCTTGAAATTCATCCAATGTAGCTAGTCCGAGGACAAGGCTTCTCCAAAGCAATGGTAGACATTGATGCTAAGATTACTTGTCAACAATATACGGTACAATCATTTACAAATGATCCTTGGTATTCAGATTTCATCTTTTTATTGTTGAATAACAAATGCCTAGATGGGATGAATGCCACTCAAAGGAGAGAAGTAAGGCTGAAGAGTTCCCATTACATGCTTAAAGGAGGAGCTCTGTATCGAAGAAAATTTGAAGGTGTTTATTTACGTTGCCTTGATTAGCAACAAGCAAAGCATGCCATTACAAAATTTCATGGAAGACACGATATAGGACATGGATCTACTGATTCCATGGCACACCAAATCTTGAGACTAGGCTATTATTGGCCCCACGTGTTTTGATATGAACATCAAAAGATGAGGACATGTCATACATGTCAGGATTTTGTATCTAGGGAACATAATCAGGTGATACCCCTACAACCGGTATATGAGGTAAAAAAATTTCCCAATGGGCATTGGATTTTGTAGGGGTAATTAATCCAAATTCATCTACAATTCATAAGTTCATTTTGATAGCAACTGATCGTTGCACATGCTAGACTGAAGCCAAGCCTTGTAAAAACAACACCACTGAGGTGGTCATCAAATTTCTCATCGAACTCATTGTTATTTTTAGCCTCCTCGGCTCATCATATTACCTCATTTAAAAATACTATGAGTGTTTGATTAAGATGGTCCTATGCTTAATGATAATGGGCAGAAACTGATCCATGGAATGGATTCGACCCATAAATGTTCTTCTAAAGGTTCAAATTCAATTTCGATCCCGCTCCTAATGAGCTTTTGACTTTGTTTCACACCCTTTATACTGACAGAATCGGAGCCGGAATGGAGGTAGTATTTGGAACTTAGTGATGTTTCAGGTCTGATTTTCGTTTTGACCTCAGTCCCGATCCCGACATCCATTCCGACCCCGATCTCGGTCCTGACATTCAGTCTAATCCTGGTCCTGGTTGTGATGATGATATTGACCCTGATCTCACCATACTAAAGAATTTTTGATATTGATTCCTTTCTTGGTTCCGCCTCTAATAACTTTAAAATTTTGCGTGATCCCAAAATAGTGGTTTACAATTTTTGGCCAAACTGGACACTGAAATTATTATTTTTAACTAAATCTTCACATTCGGGCATCTATAGCTGCTGAATTGTGAGGAATTTGAAGATGATGCAAACTAGAGTCTCATCACATTTTGTCTATAGATTCTAAAATTATTTTTTTCAAAATTTTTGGAATCAGATTGCACTTCTTTTTCCATCTCCCACGAAAATTGGTTTTTTTTAGAAAACAACATTTTTATAAAGTGACGCTCACCGTATACAACATAACTTTTTTTGTATGAAGGATAAAATTCTAAGTTTTTCAAATTTAGATTTGTAACTATGATATCTAGCACTTTAATTTAGTCTCATATTTTTGTATTGAATATTTTTTCCTTAATTAGGTTTCGAAGTCAAACCAATTGCAATTCAGACATAGGCAGACTGTATACAACATAACTTTTTTTGTATGTATCGAAATTAATATTTTTTTTTTTAATGGATCAAGGACGTAAATACCCAACACAAACATATTTTTAAAATAATTATTTTGATAACTTTCTATTTTTCCACATATGCAAAACAAAGACCTTCATTTTCGGTGAAAAACCTATGTTTAATAAAACTAAAAAAACAAATACATAATAAAACCAAAACATATTTAAATTATATTCATTGAATAGCTCATTCCAAGGACTAACATAATCATTTGAAATAAATTTTAAATGAATTCATTTGATTCCTCAAAAGGTAGATCAAAAGTGATTTTTTATCAGCATTTTGACAGTTGTAAAGGAGACTCATTTATAAGTATGGTTTAAAACTAGCGAGGTTCTATCCAAGGGGGTTAGATATAAGGTGGTTTGATCAAACCATATTCAATTGGAATCCTTAAAACAGAACTTTTTATGGCTTAAATCATTATATTTTCTAAAAATATGTGATTTCAGCAAAAATTAGTTCCTCTCAGAAATTGTAAACCACTATTGTGGCAGCACCCTTTTACTAAGTGCAAAAGGATACCTAGAGAAGGACATGGTAACATAAAGGGTAAGTCCTCTAATACCAATTTTCATATTTTATATTGATCTAGTCTAGGGTTGTCCTGCATGAATAATAAATTTCAAGAGCATCTGCAAAAGTCTCACAAATGGAGGGGGTGTTGCCACAATAGTGGTTTACACTTTCTGGGAGATCCCAATTTTTGCTGAAATCACATAGTTTAAGAAAATATAACGATTTAAGCCTTGAAAAGTTCCATTTAAAGGATTCCAATTGAAGAAGGGTTTGATCAAACCACCTTAGACTAGGAACCCTTGGATAGAACCCCGCTAGTTTTAAACCATACCTATAACAAAGTCTCCTTTACACCTATCAAAATGCTGATAGAAAACCACTTTTGATTTACCTTTTGGGGGATCAAATGAGTTCACTTAAAATTTATTTTTGGTAAGTATATAGTCTTTATTATAAGCTTCCAAAAAAGCATAATTTTAATTAAATTAAATTTGATTATTATATTTATTTTTTATTTCTTGTGAATGTAAGTTTTTCAATGAAAATCAAGCTCTTTGTTATACACGTGGGAAAATAGTAGATTATCAAAATAAAATTTTGAAAAATATGTTCAGGCTAGGTATTGATGTCCTTGATCCATTAAAAAATAAATTGGATTTTTATACATACATAAAAAGTTATGTTGTATATAGTCCACCTATGTCTGAATTGTAATTGGTTTAATTTCGAAACTTGATTAAGGAAAAAATATATAATAAAACACTATGAAACCAAATGAACTAGCTAGATATCGTAGTTAAAAATATAAATTCTAAAAATTAGAATTTAATCCTTCATACAAAAAAAGTTTTGTTGTATATGGTGATCATCAATCCTTAAAAATGATCTTTACTAATAAAAACTAGTTTTCAAAGGAGATGAAAAAAAAGTGCAATCTGATTCCAAAATTTTTCAAAAATATATATTTAGAATCTATAGACAAAAATTCACAAATAATTAGTTTGCATCATCTCCAAATTCCTCATGGTTTAGCCGCTATATTAGCCCAAAAGTGAAGATTTATTTAAAAAAAATCAGTTCAGTGTCGAGTTTGCCCAAAAAATGTGAACCAGTATTTTGGGATCACCCGAGGGTCAAGCTATAGAGAGTTCAAGGAAAGTGAACCCAAAGAAGATAAAGGTGGAAAAACTACCTTATACTCTGAGATACAAACATCACAATGCCACTCCCACAGCTAGCAAGCTAGATTTAGGATGGTCAGATATCACAAATGCCAACTTGGGATCCTTCAATTGTGAGGAGTTGACTCTAGTGACCTTTTCAAAAGAAGTGACTAGAGGATAGAAAGGATAGTCCAATCAGGGCTAGAACATGTCACTCTTTTCCCTCTATCAGTTCAATGCCCAAAGCTAATTTTGGCTACAACAGGGGCTTATAATTCAGTGTCAAGGCAATGGATAGACCAACAAGGGAATGTCATAATTGATCTATCCCCACAAATGATGAGATCCATGTTTAATGCACCTACTCCAAGGAACCCCAGAGAGTTGACTGAAGTGGAGGCATTACAAATATTGAATTAGAACAAAGAAGTCAACAGATCCCACATAAACAAGAAGTGGTTAAGGACCAAGAAGAAGTCCTTAAGTAAGATGCCTGAACAACCTAAAAGAGGCAACTTCAAGAAGGAAGTGGATGATTTTAATTTAATGCTTTCAAGGGTATTTGGGAAGAAGGGCTCTGCATGCTTCAAAGAATGGATGTTCCCGTACATGGAAGCTATTTTTGATGGCAGTCAACAGTTTGATTGGTGCATGATCCTATCTGACAATTTACACAATCAAATGCTAAATGTAAGGGAAACAAAGACCTTCTTCATGACATCTTATGGCATATATACTGCTGCAATGATGGGTATCTTTCTTGGGTTGAATCCAACAAGAGTGTTGTGAGAAGCTCTAGGACAACAAAAGGTTTGGAACCATTATGATCAATTAACTTTGCAAACATCAGAGTTACATCACATAAGGGTTAATGATGCATTCCTCTATGTCATCATCAACCGATTGATAGGGGATGCTAGATTCATGTTAAGTAGACATGCCATGGCATTCATAGCTCAATGGGGATATTGGTATATCCAATATCCTAATTTTTCATTCTTTTAGGTTGGCAGGATTTGATGGTCATCCCCATATACTCCCAAGGTGTTGCAGTGATAGGATAGTCCTTATGGAGTTTATATATTAAGCGTTAGGAGTCAATGCAAAAATTACCCTCAAACATAAGCCTAGATGTCACAAGTTCCTTATGAAGTTGGGGGAATATTGATGTCTTCACAATATATCTGCAAAGGCAATATGTGAAGAGTTGAGCTATCTAAAGTTGGGATTGTACACATCTCAAAAACACTTTGACCCATGAAATTTGATGAATGCTATAAAACCCATTCTTTATGATAAAAATTATAATTTATTGGAGTATTTTTGGATTGAATTAAAAGATGATTATTATATTAGAAGGAGGAGTTATGAAAGACTGACTATCCCTTAAATGATTGAGTATGGGGTAAAAGAAGATATCTTTGACACACTATTGGATGATGGTGTAACTTTGGATCCAGGATATGAAGCAGAGAGGATTGGTACCAAAGACCTGGCCCCCATCAATTGGGATGAAGATGAATCCATTGACATTAAGTAGTTTTATAGGACATTAATGGATAGGAGTATCCAATGCGTGGTTCTAAGAATTAAGGAGCCACAAGCTCAAGTTTCAAAGAAAAGGAAGGCATGGTAAACTAAAGGTTACCAGAGGACCCCCTAAAGATAAATTGGAATATGTTCCTCCTATCTCCAGAGGGGATACTATTCAAGAAATACTCACTCAAGAAGTCCATGAATCACAAGGCATGAATACCACAACATTTGGAGAGGGCTCATCTTCTCGACCTTCCTTTACTCAAGAGTGTAGTAAAGAAATATCTATAGGTAGTCTTCATGAGCAGACATAAACTCTGAAAGGAAAAGAGCATGAAGTTGAAATTCATGATATACACACTAATTTAGAAGATACACATTCTGATGATGAGGTTGGTAAAGCTATGTCTGATAAAAATGTTGAAGAAGAACATGTGTTAACTCCTGAAGATCAATGGAAGTTGTTTTAAGATGCAAAGAGAGAAGCTGGTCCTAAAGCTAAAGAAGTTGCACTAGCCAAACAATAAGAATTAGAAGCTTTAGCAAAGGCTGAAGAAGTGGCAAGGAAACAAAAGGAGAAAGAGGATCTTCTACAACAACAAAGAGAGACAGAGCAGAAGGCTAAGGAAGAGAGAGATAAGTTAACTTTGCTACAAAATATCCATGAGTTGGAAGAAGAGAAGGCTCAACAAATAAGAGAAAAAAAATCTCTTGAAGCCAAGTGTAAAGTAGTAGAGGAGGCTTGGAGGAAGAAAGAAGAAGAATAATTAGAGTTAAAAATAATAGAATAAGAGGAGTAGGCCAATATTGATGAAGAGGCAACCACGACATGGGAAAGGGTAGAATAATTTTAGAAACAAAGATATCAACTGTTGGAGAAGAGGAGATTGGAAGAAGAAAAATTGGCCAAAGTTGAACAAGAAAGGAAGGCAAAATATAAAGCTGACAAATTGGCCAAGGAAAAGGAAAAGAAGGAGAAACAACAAGAATTTTATTCTCAACCCAAGAAAACACTTTGGCAATCCCTCTCTCCCGCTACATATTCTTCCACTCAGGTGATAACTCTCCTGCTGCCTCGACATGGCTGAAACTTAATCTAGAAAGGAAACAGGTAGTACAAACACAACCCCTTAATTGGGATGATGTTAGAAAATAAATTGAAAAGGAGAGGCCAAAGAAAGGGGCTAGAGTTCTCCATTCCACTAGATTAATGGATGATGGGGAGATTCTTTTTTACTCTGCCATTCCAATGGTTGAAAAGGATAAACAAGACATGTAATTGAGTGATTACCAATTCAGTACTGTAAATCTAGGAAGGCCCACAAGAAACCAAAAAATGGACCTAATTTATATTGTAGCATCATCCACCAAATCAAGGATGGTCAAGGATAAGAAAAAGAAAGATGAGCTTAAATCATAGGTGGATCAATTACATAAGTTTTTGAAAGACTTGTCTTCTCCTATCTCTTTGCAGTTTGGTACTCCTGAGACACCTATTTTGTTGAGCAAGAAAGATTTTGATAACTTGGTTGAAATGAGGAATAAGGTGGGAATGATGGATAGATGGATTGATAGACTAAACCAAGAAGTGGAGGATTTGATTGTGGAGAGTTTCAAATCTCATGAAGCATCATTAGAGTTGATCAATGACATGGTCACACATGCTGAAACTCTTGGGAAACAAGAGAAATAATATTCAGAGCATGCAAGGAAGCTGAAAGACATCAATAAACTGCCCAAGAAAACTTTGTTAGAACAATCCATCCTCGATGAATACAATGAAAATTTTGTTGAAAGGACTATCAGCATCATCAAGTTTTGATCTTCATTCATCTATGTGCATAGAAATGAGGTACATTAGGCTAGGAAGGATCTTAATGAGTAGTTTGAGGAATTAGGAGCAAGTATTACCATACTTGTTTATGAAGACATCCTTATTGAAGATGGCCTCCTCCTTGATAAACTCAAGGAAAAATGGAGTAGTATATTTGAAGAGATGATGCAGAAAGGGATAATGGCAATGACCTCTTGATGGATAGGCTTATGGATGTTAAGGAAGAGAAAAAGGCTACTAGAAGAGAGCTCATTAAAGTAGGAGATATGAAAGAATTTTCCTCTGCCAAACTAAAGAGAATAAAATTTGAAGATAGCTGGGTAGATGGGCTGGATATAGATATGCTTCAACAAGTGATCACCAGTTATGATGAGTACATTTTGGAGTAGAATACACAAGATTAAGGCAACTATACACTTGTCCCTTGGGCAGATCAACATCAAGAAGGCACAATTTGATGGACACGTCTATTTCCTATTTTGTAGGGAGGTGACATAAATTTAACTAAAGATCTCAGTAGGTCCACCTTCCTCCTTTTGATCATAGGTTTTAATAGGAAGTCCTCAATCAACAATTGGGTATGTGCAAGATCATGATGGGCCGAAAAGTGGCA
Source organism: Sequoiadendron giganteum (assembly GCA_007115665.2). Taxonomy (NCBI): domain Eukaryota; kingdom Viridiplantae; phylum Streptophyta; class Pinopsida; order Cupressales; family Cupressaceae; genus Sequoiadendron; species Sequoiadendron giganteum. The sequence continues at coordinate 99,343,276 of CM021101.1, forward strand.
ATATCTAAGTGATATGATGGCCCATGTGACTGATGACTTTTTTTTACCCAAAATTGATGAAACGAAAAGGGTTTTTAAAGGAGATTCTCAGCTTTCCACCAATATAAATTATGCTTTACTTTGAATTTAATAAATTATTATTATTCATTTTCTATTTGAATTACGACTAAAGTCCTGATTGATAGGCTGATTGAAAGAAATTTTAGCTTTCAAACAGTATCACATTTTTTGAATCCAAAACATGCATCACATACTATAGGATTAAAAGAAAAATAATTGAATTTCATGAAGTTTTGACCAAGTTAAGGTGGTCAGACATAAAAGTTTTTATATTTTTTAAAAGTTGTAATAAAAAATTAATAATTAATTATTTACTTGGAAAAAAATTACAAAAAAATATGCATCACATCAGGACATGAGTCCCCTACTTATATCTAAAATCTTATAAGAAAATATTATCATTTTATTGTGGTTAGGGTGGTCAGATAGACACCTACTTATTTTTTCCCTGAAATTTAAGTAATACTGCATTGAAATTTCAAATTTTCACCAAATAGATTTAAAAAATTAAAAATAAACCAAGTAATTTAGAAACTAAATTCAATTTGCTACAGATTCTATTCTTACATATTTTTTAAATAAATAGATAACTTATTCAAATTTTTACATCAAGTTGCCTAACTCTGATTTTCTGAATTTTATTGCCACTTAAGGGCTTATTTTTTCCATGATGATCCTGCACATACCGAACTGAAGATTAAAAGGGACACTCATCCTACATTGCCCCAGTTGCCTCCATAATTTGTGGATCTAGATTTTTATGAGAGGAATTAGTGCTACACAAGTTTATATATAGAATTTCTCTCCACTTTGTAAAGGTCGGCTCATTGAAGCAAGATTAGCCACCTAAAGGAGAATTAAGATAGTTTACAACTTTTCTGAAGCTTTTTATAGTTTATGCAAAGATACTTGGACACATTTTTCTTTATAATTTTTTACTATAGTTATTTTATTTTCCAAAATTAGTTTAATGGTAATGTTGATGAATCATTTTCATTCATATGCTAGTGAATTTGGTGCATAAGTGTTTCTTATTTGATGAGAATCAATAGAAGACTCTGAATTTAAGAGTATTTCATTGAATTATCTATGAATGCAAGTCCTTTATATTTGTTGATCTATGAATTTTGGTAATTAGTTGGTAATATGTTATGGTTTTATTTCAAATTTGATGATGATGAATGGTAGTACATCTTGAATTAACACTATGAATGCATGCAATGGTACATATTGTTCTATGGATTGCATCATTCTATAGTTTTAATTATTTGAAAGGAAAAATCATTAAGAAATTTATGTCTGAATTAAAAGGAATTGACATTTATAACTTGCTATTCTAAGCTCTGTTCTATCTTTTTCTATTTATTTACAACCCCCCAAATGTTAGAATAAGTTGTCTAATGCAGTTTGTATCCTTTAGCAATAAGTCCCTTGAACATTATAGTTGTATTGACTACTGAACAAAAACAACATAGTTGAGAACCAACTACAAAGACCTTGGAAGATAGGTGGTTTTAGATCAGTTATATTTTCCAGGAGAAATAGAGTAGAAATATTTTGTTTAATGTTGCTGTGTTATTTTGACCATCAACATAATGATTAATCATATCTTAGGGTTTGAAATAGAGAATGAAGGAAAATTCTCTGTATTGTAATTAAATGTTATATTGCTTGATGTAAGGGATGGCTATATCTGAAAATCCTATCAGATGTCTTAATGATGAGCTGAACAGTGGTGTGTGGCTTGATGTAGAGGTGTAACATCGGAAAAATAGTCCTTAGCCTTTTTCGTGCTTGTTTAGCTCCTTGTTGCAGATTTTGGCTTAGTTTGGCCTTGATTTAGTGTTGTAATGTGGATAACAAAATCACATTAGGTATTGGGCCCATCTAAGCTAGTGTACTTTAATGATGCCTTGTAAAGGTGTTGTAAAGTGTTGTGATACACCTTAATACTTTTATAGGATTTCTAAGCATAATTAAATTTATTTTCATTATAATTTCTCTTAGCCTTGCCTTATTTTCTATTTTGTAAACTATTGTAACACACTTTTACATTCCTCTAGGATTTTCATCAATAATTGGTCTCTCTTATGCTTTAATTGGCCCCTTTTTGCATCTAAAAGCCTTATTTTGGTGTGTTTTTGAGGATAATCTTGACAAATGGCATATAAACCATCAAATCCTTGAAAAATTGCCTCAAATTCCAAAAGTGGGACTCATTCACCATTATGGGTGAATGAGTCCCCTTAGGTGGGACCCATTCATCCAAGGTGGTGAATGAGTCCCCCTTAACTCAAAAATAAAATTTAATTTAAATCTTTGGTGGGATTTTATTCTCCAAGATCCAATGCCAGCTTGTAGTGTTGTAATTTTAGGAATTCTTGCATAATTGGGTATAAATACAAGGTTTTTTCTCTCATTTTAACCTCCAAGCATTCAAGTACTCATCCTAATAACAAATTGAGTTCACAAGAGCATTTGAGCAAGAGAATTTAAGGCTTTCAAGGGAATATTATAAAGCTTTCAAGAGAATTCTTCAAGATCACATCCATTATGTTTGTCATTGTTCTTAAAATTGTGGTGTAGAGTTCATGATCCAAGAAAGCTTTTTATTCAAGATCCATCTCCTACAAGCAAGAATCAAGAACCACATCCATTGTGACCATCTCAAGCATAACTGAAACACTTTATTGCAAGGGTTTGGTGAGTTGCAACATCACCTTTTCTTCATTCATTAGTCTCCTTTCAATTTTCTTTCTATTTCAAGGTTTAATTACCAACAAGGGGTTTGACCAAGGAAAACCCCCATTCTGTAACCCCACAACCATTTTTCTCTCTCTTTACATGTGATTTGTAGGTCTAGGTTGCAGATTTATCAAAGAGAAATATTGGAAAATTTGTCATTAAGCTATCAAAGCAAATCGAAGTTGTGAAGATAGTGAACAAACCTTGGAGGAGCTTGGAGAGGACCTACAAGTTGAATTCAGCTATCTCGAACCCAAATTTGAATTGGGAACAATAGAGTAGACTGAAGGATACATAATACAACTTTAAATTTCCATAAATTTGGAAGTGGAATAGTTCACTACTATTGGCCAATGAGTCCCATTGCTACTGTCTTGTCAAAGATTTTTGCAAATCTAAGTACCCTTTTTTTCTGAAACCTGCTCTGACACAATTTTCCCGACACTGGATTGATTTGCCCAACTTGGTGAATGAGTCTCAATGGGCTTCAATAGTGAATTTTTGAGGGTTTCAGACCTTCACTATGCCTTCTCTAGTTTTCTAGGTGCACATCTTCAGTTTAATAGATTTTTTGTTGTTGTGTGCTTGCATTTCTAGGTTATTCTTTGAATCATTGCATCAAATTAGGGTTTTTGCATTTCATGCTTCATTTCATTGTCTTTCCAAGTCTAAAATTGGTGGTGAATCCCTCATTTACATCATTCCATCCCCTAGAACACACCCTTTGTCATATTTCAATCTCCTTTGCATTGGAATCTCAAGGGCTTTTTCTCAAATGTGAAGGTAGAAGATTGTTTCCCTAGGTCCTAAAACCCTAGTAGAACACACATAATTCATCTTTTCATTTTTGTGAACCTACATTTAGAACATCTTTAATTCTTATTTAGAGTGCATTTACATCCTAGATTTAGCTTGCATTAACATTGCATTAGGTTTTTCATTGGTTAATTTGCATTCTAGGGTTTCCATTTTTGCATTAGTGAAATGCTCATTTAGCTTGCATTATTGCACTTAACTTCACTAAAAATCAATAAATTTCTACATTTTCATCATAAAACACAAAATCATAGAATTCAATTCAAAAGTTCTAAAAATTTTCATTACATTTTCTATCATTTGTAGTTCACTTTTTGAGTTTTTTCTTGTAGTTGTTACCTTTGTATTTTAGCTTGTAGACTTTCTATTTTATTCGAATCATTGCATTTAGCTTACACTCATTCATCTTGTGCATAGATCAAAATTGCATTGTTGCATAGCTTAGAATCTAAAATTTGCATCATGGATATGTGCTTTGGAAACTTTGGATATCCTTAAAATCCTTAGTAGATGTGTCAAGTTGTTCCTTTGGAAATGATCCTAATGACCTTGAACTCAATCATGCTCACTCAACTCCTAATGAATGTCCTCCTCATGATGTTGACATTATTGGAGCAAATGATGACAACATGAATAGGTTATTAAATGATTGTCTTAATAATATTGAGGCTAACTCATCCTTTTATCCCTCCATGAATGAACCAAAACCTCCTACCATACCAGCGCTTGAGATGTTTGGTTATTTTCATCCTAAAACAAAAATTGAACCTAAGTTGCCTACAATAGGCGAATCCAGTTCCTCTAAACAAGAAAACACTCAACCCTTTTATAATAACAAGGTCACCAACACTTCCATCAATCTTCAGAAACATATGGGAAAGGTTTCACAATCTTGAGTAAACAAGGGTGTGATACAACTAGTGAACATGAAATTCATCACCTCTTAGAAAAAATACCAGTTGAGGAAAATACAAGGGGAATAGGATACCAAGATCCCCCTCATAATGAATATATTCCTAAAGAATATCTAAGACTTCATAGTGATAGTATGATTATCTTGGATCATCATCCTAATATGAATGTCCTTCCTAAAGAACACCCAATATTTCCTAACAGTGACAAGGATGAGAGGATCTCTTTCGATCCCCCTCCTCAACCTTCAACTTGAGTAGTTGGTGAATGTAGCAAACACAAAAGGCCTTACAAGTTAAAAAATCTGCAACCCCCTCATCCACCACATGAAATTGAATGGAAACTACAACTTCTTCTCAACAAAGGATTCATAACATTGCCTCCTATGAATAGATTAATCCTCTATCCTAAGGATTATAAGGTCCCACATTGTGCATATCACCAATTTCTCGGACATAGTACCAAAGAGTGTTGTACATTCCAATTAATATTAAAGAAATTTCATTTTGATGGAAGTGAATTCCATTGGGTGATCACCTAGCATTGTTTCCACCCTTATCATGTAACAGTTGTAGAAAATTCATTTCTCATAATTACATTATCCCTTTCCCATCACGTACCTCAGCTCATTATTTTCTTGCACTCAATGGGGGAAAGAAAATGTTAGACTTTTCCTAGTAATGCACTTGTTGTTGTCCCCTCAGTTTGTCATTCACCTCCCACTTATGCAGGTTGAGATTGGGAGGTGGATGACTTATAGGTTGACTCGCATCTTCCTTACTAGTCTTTTGCATTATTTATTTTTCATTTTTCTTTTGTGTGATTGCATGTGTGTAATGTGATCCCTTGTAACGTTATGTTTTCTCTCTTTGTGGCATTCCTCTATTTGTACCTACATTCTTCTCTATGCCATGAATCACTTTCAATTTTTCAACTTTATCTTTCTTTTTGTTGTTTTTTCCTTTTTGAGATGACACAAGGCATTGATACACTCATGTCTCCTTCATGTTAACCCAAAAGTATTTCTTTTATTTTTCATTTTTCATTCCATCCTTATCTTTACTTTTCTTGTGTTTTCCTTCTAGGGATGACACAAGGCATTGAGACATTCATGTCTCCTTCATGTTGACCCAAAATGCTTTCTTTTCTTTCTCCTTTTTCATTTCATCTTTAACTTTCTTTTTCTTTTGTTTTCCTTTCTAGGGATGACACAAGGCATCAAGACACCCTATGTATCTTCCATGTTGACCCAAGAGGTTTTTCCTTTGTTTTTGCTCTCTTTGTGTCATTCTTCAAGTTCTATGTGTATTTGGGGGATGATGATAGTTCTGAGATCCTTACAAAATATTGCAGCAAAGAACATACTGACCCCAAGTCCATAGATCCCTTATGTGTTTGGTGTTTTCATGTTGGGGGCAACCCTTCTCTGTTCTCTTTTTCTCTCTCCAATGATATAGCCTTACTCAAAAACATATGACTTGGAATAGGTATTTCCAAGTTGGCTCTTATGTCATTCTTCTTGTTACCATTTTTCATTTTCTACTTTAAAGAAATTGCTCACAACATGGTGTTTAGCAATTTCTTTAAAGTGGGGGCATACACAGGTATTATTTCTTTTGCAATTTTTTTCCTTTTCATGATTCTTAGTGCAGCCTTCCTGCTTCATATGATGCATTTTTTGGATTGTGGATGACATTAGTCATGATGTCTTTCATGAGTGTAATCTATCTTAGCATATTACATTCCTCTTAGTGGCTTCATGTGACACACTGCATCCCCTAAGTTGCAATTTTTTAATTCTTTCATTGGTCCTCTGTTGGAGACTTTGTCGCCAAAAAGTGTAGCCTTGCCTATGGAATTTGGACCCTTTTCAACCTCTTTTCACCCCTTTTCAAGCCTTATTTCAAAGTGTTGTCAGGTGTTGTAATGAATTTTCACACTTTTCTAGGCTTGCCATCACAAAATCAACCCTTTCTTATGGCATAATGACCCCTTAATGCATTTACATGCCTTCTTTAAGTGTGTTTCAAAAGACAATCTCGACAAACATTATTAATCACATCTTCAATCCTTGAAAATAATTCAAAAATGCCAAGGTGGACTAGGTCGCCACCTTGGGTGACCTAGTCTCATGTGGCATAAAAAATAAAATAAACTTAAATTTATTTTAGGATTTTGTCTCCAAAACTCTAAGGTAGGCTTGTATGGTGTTATTTTTGGGAAATTAGGCCAGAAAATATATAAATAAGGGTTTTTACCCTCATTTTTCACCTTCTAAGTCTCATTTTTCTCCTCAATCAATCATCTCAATCACCCCTCTCTCCTTCTTCTCAAGCAAGATAGGGTTTGAGTATTCTAAGTCAACAAGACATCTCTCAAGAAGCATCCAAGGGCTGAATCCTCCATTACTACAACTCAAGATCAATCTTCATGGAAAGGTAAATTCCATTGTTTCATGCTTGAATACTTTATTTCATCATTTTGGTTTGATTACTCAAAAGGGGTTTGACCAAGGATAACCCCCATGCCCTAACAATCAACAAGTTTTCTCTCTTAGTGTGATTTGCAAGTCTTGTAAGTAGATTTGGAAAAGAACCAAGGTCAGAAAGTCTTCAATAACTTGCCAAAGCTCTTCAAAGTTGGAGAAATCCTAGTTGAAACTTGGAAGACACTTGTATACCAAATTTTTCACTTTTGGGACCAGATACCTAGAGGAGCAGAAAATGTAGATCGGGAGCTTTAAATTCTACTCTCCGAGTTCCGGAAATTCAGAAGAGGACTAAGCCGTTGGAACAATGGTGACCTAGTCTCACATAGGCTATTTTTCAGGGATTTTGGTATATCTAGATACTCTTTTTATAGAAACGAGCTCCACTGTAGTTTTCAAGATCTATGACTAGGTCGCCTTGAATGGCGTAAGTGTCCCGATAGGCTTATACTTAAACATAAACAAAATTTCTAGCCTCCAATCAAGTCTGAAACTCATATTCAGTTGCACCCCTTCATTTCTATTCATTTTTGTAGCATTTTATTTATGTTTTTTAGGTCATTTGCATATTATAATGTGTTTTCCAACACTTTGCATTTCTTAGGATTAACAATAATAAATCATTTCTATTTTTAGTTTGCTACACTTAGATCACTTAGTTTAGACATCATAGTTACACACATTCAATCACACACATCACAACCCCTAATTATTTGAATGAACTCACCAAGAATACCTTAGTGCAAGAGAGAGCTCATTTCTCACTAGCTTCTAAGTGAAAAACCTTAGAGGCTCATTGGGGAATCCTCTTTCCCCTATTTAATTTTTTCGTGGTTCATTTTGGTGAACTTGATGTATGCATACTCTTCCTTTCTAGTTTTCAGTCCTTCATTGTCCTAGGATTAACTTGCATTGCATGTTGCATTAGTGAAGTTGCATTCTAGGGTTTTAAAATTTGCATTAGTGAAAAGTACATATAGGTTGCATTTTTGCATATTAAAACATTAGAAATTTTTGAAATTTTGCACTCTCATATTAGATATGCATTATACAACACAACAACCACTTGAATCCATCAAAATTTCTTGCAAAATCTCAAAAACATCACCAGGAGGACTAAGTCGCCACCTTGGGCGACCTAGTTCCTTTAGGCCCTTGAAACTTCCTTTTACAGAGCTGAAAACCCTATTTTTAAGCTTTTATTTTGTGCCGTTAATTATCTATATCAATTGGTTGTGTTTCTATTACATGGATTTCATTAAAACTAGCTTAAATTAGCTCATTTCTATTGGATGTTGTGGTTGTGTTGCTAATATGTGGTTGTCATTGATGTCAACACTATTAGTATTGGTGTCTTGAAGGTTGTATATGTCGAGGATATTGAGAAAATTACAATAAATATGCTGGAAGCTATGAAGTTCAGTAAGGTGTAAAGTTCAGTATTCTAGTATTCAGAAGTTGTACATTAAAGGGTTTATTGCTAAGCCTATCTAGTTTATCCTCCACAAGTTTTAGAGGTGCGCATCAAGATTGCAGCAAGTTGTGAGTTTTTGTTTTCCTATAGTTATTCTATTATTGCAGCTAGTGATTCTTGAAGAAGAGAGTGCAATTCTGGTAATTTGAGTTGTTGTGTATGCCCCTACAATGTTTGTTGATGTTTCTAGATCATCCTCTATTCTTGTTGGATGTCCACGTTGATCGGTGTGGTCATGATCAGATATTTTTCCTTTGTGTGTTCAAGTTTTTCATGTTCTTGGATGAAATTGTGGTTGTAGCGTGTTGCAGATCCTTGTGGATTCATTTTTGAATGGTTGGCATGTTCGAGGATGATTTTTTAGGTCTTCATTATGTTGTGAATGACTTCGTTGGTGTGCATTGAGATTTTTTCATGGATTGGGCCGACAATTTGTATTCATCTATTCTTTATTTTTGGTCAAAAAAGTTGTTGATGTAATTCCATGTAGCGGATATATAAGAGTGATTGTTTTCTTCATTTGAGAAGTATGAGTGTGGTGTATGTGAGGTATGCAAGTGCTATATACGAATAAATATCATATCATTTTATTACAGAGTAGAGTATGAAGAAGCTTGAGTGAAGTTTGAAGAAGCACGTTTATGTGCTTAACCGGAACTGTAATCAAGATTTTGGAGAATGGATTTAATCTGAAAGTTTCATGCAAGATAGTGTGTCTTCTTTGAGTAGTGAGCTATGCATGTGCATTCTCATTATTCATTTCTCTTATAATTTTAATAGGGTATAACTTGTGGATTAACCTCCACCGTGGATTTTCCCCTAACAGGGTTTCCATGCAAAAAACTTGGTGTTCTTTGTGTTTCTGATGTGGTGTTTGTTTATGCTAAATGTTCTTTCATTAGATCTGAGAATAAGTTGAGTAAATTTTAATAAGTTTAAATAATCTTTGACAACTGATTCACCCCCATCTCAGTTGTCTATCCTTATTTTTCCAAAAATTGGTATCATAGCAAGTTCCTCTAAAGAAGTTTAATAGGTTGAGGTGATCCGAGATGACATCATACAAGAAGGATAGTCCCAGATTCGATGGAACAAAATACTCTCTATGGAAGGATAGAATTGAGTTTCATTTGAAGTGCATTGGTGAACCCTTCTAGAAGATTACAAGGAACAAATATGTTAATCCTCAGAATGGTCCCTTTACTCCTGATGAGATCAAAGAAGCTGAAACTAATATTAGGGCTATAGAAGCATTGCTAAGTGCTCTGAAATATTTAGAGATGACAAATGTGATGGGTCTGAGACCAATGCATGAGATCTAGAAGAATTTGGAAACATTGTATGAAGGAGATGCACAAGTGAAATTTGCTAAGGTACAAAGTCTAAAAGGAAAGTGGGGAAACATGAAAATGAGCATAGATGAAAACATTATTTATTTAATGCAAAGAGTAAATAAACTAGTGATGGTTAGAGATCATGGATAAATTACTTAGATCATTGCCTACTTCTTACAAAATGAAAGCTCATACCATTGAAGAGCTCAGAAGAGTAACAAATGTGACAAGAGATATGTTGATTGGTAAGCTTGTTGCGTTTGAGTTGAGTGAATTTGGAGAATCTACCCCTAAGACAGAATATGCATTTAAAGCTACTATATCTGGAAGAAACCAATAGAGATATGATCTGGGAGAAAGTTCTAGAAAGAGTTCAAGCATGAAGATGAGATGAAATAGATTGAAGATGAAGAAAGAGAGTTAGAAGAGTTGGAAGCATTGACTGTGAAAAGAGAAGCCAGAGGACAAGGTAAGTATAAAGGAAAGTATCCTATTAAATGCTTCTCTTGCAATAAGATCGGTCATTTTGCATCAAGGTGTATTGAAAGAGTTCCTAAGTACAAATATGACAAGCCTAGATTTCAAAAGAAATGTTATAATGTTGAAGGTGTTACTGATGATGAATCTGATAAAGAAAATGAAAATGAAGATGGAACGGTATTCATTGCTATCAAGAAAAATGGTATGGTGTCCACTGAATCTACTAGTAATAAGAATGTTGAGAAATCTCTTGCAGCCATAATTGAAGAAAAGGATGAGTGGGTGATTGACAATGGATTCCCACATCATATGAGAAGTGACAAAAGAAAGTTTGTAATCTTGGAAAAATATGATGGTGGTGTTGTAAGATTTGGAGACAACAATGCTGGTGTGATTTGTGGCAGGGCACTATTTCTCTTGGCGGTCAATACAATATTGATGATGTTCTTTATGTACAAGGATTGAAGCATTATCTATTGAGTGTTGCAAAGATGATTAGAAAGGTATACAATCTTCAATTAAAATATGGAAAGTGCAGGATATTGGGAAGCTTTGGAAATTTAATTGCTTCAGGTACAAAGACAAGAGGTAACATTTTCCACCTGAGTGCTGCTAGTGAAAGTTGTTTAATTGCACAAGTTGATGTAAGCTGGTTATGGCATAGGAGGCTGTGTCATGTGAATTTTGATAAAATTATCGAAGTAAGCTCTAGTCAAGCAGTCAGAGATCTTCCTAAGCTAGTGAAGCCTACTAACACCATATGTAAGGAATGTGAAATAGGAAAGAAAACTAGAGTTTATTTTTGGAGCAAACAACATCATTCTAATGGAGTATTAGAGTTGGTGCATACTGATCTATGTGGTCCCTCCAAAATTAGAAGTATACAAGGAGAAAGGTACTTTATGTTGCTTATAGATGATTACTCTAGGATGATATGGGTTGCTTTCTTGAGAGAAAAATATGAAGCATTAGAAAAGTTTAGAAGTTTCAAAGCTATGGCCAAAAATGAGACAGGTTTGAAGATTAAATGGTTAGGTTAGACATATGTGATGAATTCACTTCCTAGGAGTTCAATTCTTTCTGTGAAGAGCATGGAATCAAAAGATAGTTATTTTCTCACCGGACTCTTCAACAGAATGAATTTGTAGAGAGAAATAATAGAACAATTCTAGATGCTGCTAGAACTATGATGATGGAAGGTAATGTACCTCATATCTATTGGAGAAAAGTTGTAAGAATTGTTGTATATATTATTAATTGGGTAAATGTTAATGGTAATTCTGGTAAGACTCCTTTTGAGTTGTGGTTTGGTTATAAGCCTACTATTAAATATTTCAAAAAAATTGGAAGTAGATGTTATATCAAAAGAGATGAAGATATAGGCAAGTTTGATGCTAGGAGTGATGAAGGAATCTTTCTGGGTTATTCTACTAAAAGCAAGGCCTACCGGTGCTATAATAAAAGATTGAGGAAAATGGTTGAAAGTGCAAATGTCAAAGTTGATGAGGATACTACTAGATCATCTAAATATTGTGGATATGATTCAGATGACCAACATGATAGTACTGATAAAGGGAAGAATTCTTAGATACATAATCAAGTTCAAATTTTTTCAATGAATCAAGTGGATCAAGAAGGAGAAGCTAGTGGAAGTGTAGAAGAAAGAACAAAAGAACCAGAAGTTTGAGAGAATCCCAAAGTTCTGAGGTATGTAAAGCTAAATAATTTTGAAGATCAAATTATAGGAGATAAGAACAAAGGTGTGTAGACTAGAAGAAGAATTATAGAAGAGTATTGTTTGATTTCCAAGATTGAGCCAAAAAATGTCAATGAAGGATGTAAAGATGAACATTGGATGGAAGAAATGAAGGAAGAACTAATGCAGACAGAGAAAAATGATACATAGATTCTTGTTCCCAGGCCTCAAGATAAAAATGTGATTGAAACCAAATGGGACTTTCAGAATAAGTTGAATGAACAAGGTGAAGTGGTCAAGAATAAAGCAAGAATGGTATGTAAAGGGTACTCATAGATGGAAGGTATTGATTTTGAAGAAACTTTTGCCCCTATTGCTAGAATTGAAGCTATAAGATTGTTTCTTGCTTATGATCAGGTACTTTTCTGAACTACAAAGTCTATCAAATGGATGTAAAGTTAGCATTTCTAAATGGTGAGCTAGAAGAAGAAGTATATGTTGAGCAAATAGATGGATTTCAAATAAATGATAAAGGAGATATGGTTTGTCGATTGAAGAAAGCACTATATGGACTCAATCAAGCCCCTAAAGCCTAGTATGCTAGACTAGATAAATACTTGTTCAAGCTTAGATTCAATAAAGGTACTGTTGACAGTAACCTGTATTTCAAGATGGATCATGATAAAGAGTTGATTTTTGAATTCTTTGTTGATGATATCATTTTTGAAGGTGATGAATAATTATGCATGAAGTTTGCTGATGAAATGAAAAGTGATTTTGAGATGTCAATGATTGGAGAGTTGAAATTATTTTTGGGATTGCAAATTACTCAGTTAGATAATGGAATCTTTATATCTCAATCCAAATATGTAAGAGAGTTACTGAAATTTTTTGGCATAGAAGACTCAAAGCCTATTGGTACACCCATGGTAACCAGATGCAAGTTAACATAAAATGACGATTCTCATAAATCAAATCAAACAAGATACAAGTCAATGATCAATGGATTGCTTTATTTGACTCAGACTAGAACTGACATCATGAATGTTATATGTATGGTTTCTAGATATCAAGTTGATCAGAAGGAATCTCATGTGACTAATTTAAAGAGAATTATTAGATACTTGAAAGGGACAACTAATTTTGGCCTATGGTATCCTAAAGATGATGATCTTACTTTGAGTGCCTTTACTAATGTAGACTGGATAGGAGATGTGGATGACAGGAAAAGTACTAGTGGTGGTTCCTTCTTCTTGGGGAATAGTCTGGTGTCTTGGCTAAGTAAAAAGCAAAATTCCATTTCCTTATCTAGTGTTGAGGCAGAATATATTGTTGCTACAAACAATTGTACTCAAGTAATATTGATGAAGCAGATGCTGAGAAATATTAGAATTGAGTATAATGAGTCTATTGCTATATTTTGTGATAATTCAAGTGCCATAAATATTTCTAAGAATCTGGTGCTGCATTCGAAGACAAAATATATATTTATCAAATATCACTTTTTGAGAGACAAAGTGAGTGATAAATAAGTCAAGCTGGAATATGTGCCTACTAAAGAACAAATTACAGACATCTTTACCAAGCCATTTCCTAAGGATAATTTTGAGTTTCTCAGAGGGAAGTTAGGGTTGATTTCCCTTCCTAATAAGAACTAAGATGCAAGTCTTTGCATCATCCCATGCATTTACAGTCATATCTTGTTTTAGATTGATGTCATGGTGGCTGCTACTCAGGGGGAGTAGTCAGATGATTCAGATATGTGGTTCAAAGCTTATGTACCTTTTCCATTGATGTCAAAGGGGGAGAAGAGAAAGGTGGAATTTTTTTGGGAGAAGTGTAATACTGGAAGTGCTAAAATAAAAAGGGAGAAGAGTGCAATATCTAAGGGGGAGATTTTTGGATGTTGTGGTTGTTGTGGTTGTGCTGATAATATGTGGTTGTCATTGATGTCAACACTATTAGCATTGGTGTCTTGAATGTTGTATATGTCGAGGATATTGAGAAAATTATAATAAATATGTTGGAAGCTGTCTATGAAGTTTAGTGAAGTGAAATTTTAGTATGCTAGTATTCAGAAGTTGCACATTAAAGGGTTTGTCACCAAGCCTATCTAGTTTATCCTATGAAGGTTTCATAGGTGTGCATCAATATTGGATCAAGTTGTGAGCTTTTGTGTTCCTACAATTAGTCTCTTACTGTAGCTGTTGATTCTAGAATAAGAGAGTGTAATTATGGTAATTTGAGTTCTTGAGTATACCCTTGCAATGTTTTTTGATGTTTCTAGATCGTGTTCTATCATTTCTGGATGTCCACATTGATTGGTGTGCTTGTGATTGGAGATTTTTCCTTTGTGTGTTTGGGTTTTTCATGTTCTTGGCTGACATGGTGGTTGTAGCATGTTGTAGATTCTCATGGATTAATTTTTGAATGGTTGGAACATTTGAGGATGTTGTGACTAACTTCGGTTGGTGTGCATTGATATTTGTTCATGGTTTGGGCTAACAGTTTGTATTCATCTATTATTTATTTTTGTTCGAAAAATTTGTTGATGTAATTCCATGTAGTGCTCAGATATATAAGAGTGAAGTTTTTCTTGATTTGAGAAGTATGAGTGTGGTGTATGTGAAGTGTGCAAGTGCTATGTGTGAATAAAGATCAGATCATTTGATTGCAGAGTAGAGTATGAAGAAGGTTGAGCGAAGTTTGAAGAAGTGTTTATGTGCCTAACAAGAATTGTAATCAAGCTTTTGAAGAAGCTACTTTCCTAGTTGAATCTCTTCAGATGGATTTAATCTAAAAGTTTCATGTAAGATAGTGTGTCTTCTTTTAGTAGTGAGCTCTAGGCAGTGTGATTGAATGCATGTGCATTCCCATTATTCATTTATCTTATAATTTTAATAGGGTATAACTTTTGGATTAACCTCCACCTTGGTTTTTCCCCTAACAGGGTTTCCATGCAAAAATCTTGGCATTCTTTGTGTTTCTAATGTGGTGTTTGTTTATGCTAAATTTTATTTCATCAAATCTGATAATAAGTTGAGTAAAGTTTAATAAGTTTAAATAATCTGTGACAACTGATTCACCCCCCCTCTTAGTTGTCTATCCTTATTTTTCCAACAATTTCATGGATTGCTTATTTTCAATTTTGCATATACTACATTTCTCTTCCAGATTGTTGCGTAGTATAATAAAAAAATTACCTTGTTTCCCATCTAAAAAATACATTTCCATATTTTACTTTAAATTATTGTATTGCACTTTTTCCCCTTCTCTTCATACCATGTTTTCTTTTAAAATATGTGGATTTGATTTAGTTTCAAATGGATTGCATAAATACAAAATTCATTTTTATGAGTTCAATGTAGATTATAGTAATGAATTCATTATAGAACATGTTAATAACCAAACCATTGACAAAATTCTTAACATTACATTACCACTTGATGAGGATGTTAGTGTTGACAATTACAACAATCATAATTGTGCTTCTCCCTATACCTCTCCTATTAGTGATGAAGGTATTTTGGCGATGAAAGATACAAGCTTTGAGGGTCTTGATTGCCCCTCTCCTCATCCCACTTTTCAAAACATTAAACAAAAAAAATTTCTTGGCATCACCTTACCTAGTCTCACTAACCATAACCATCAAACTTATCCTTCTTCTAATATTCCTCCTTGATGCAGAGAGGATAGGTTGGTGTTAGAAGATATGTCTATTAAAATTCATGAGACTATTGACCCTCCCTTCCCCAATGCTCCTACCCTTTGGGATAATCTATTTGAAAATCATAGTGGTCCTTCTATTGATGCCTCCCCTCCTTGTGATGAATCATATGATAAACCTCTTCCAAGTTCTCATACTAGGGTAGATAGTATGGAACAAGAGAATGAGACCTTTGGAAATCAAATAAAATCCTCCCCTCATCATCCCACTAGTGATAATCCCATCATTGATCATTCCCCTACTTGTGACAAAGTCATTTTAGAAGAACCAACTCTCGAATGTCAAGAACATGTGGATTGTAGTTCTCCTAATAACTTTCCTCCTAGAGAGAATATTGTGATGCAAAAAAAGTTAACATTAACAACAATAATATTATTCCCTTACAAGAAGATGCAAAGCCAATGTTAGACTCTCCTTCCCTAAGGGATGCTAATATTATTCAAATGCAACTTATCCTTTATTCTCCTTCAAACAAACCTAAACTTGAATTTACCCTCTACCCACCCAAGAATAATGTGTCGCAACAACCAAGTCATAATATTGTTTCTCATACATATTATACCAAAAATAATCTATGATCACAACAACAACCTCCACTCCCTTACCTTCATCCGCTCCTATATTATCTGCTACCCCTCGGTTAAATTCCTTTGTTAGGGAGTATGTCCTTGTGGACCAAATAGGGAATAATCCTTCTAAAATATCTTTATGGTACCTTATCAAGCCTCCCCTCACTATCACAACATGATGCAACATGCCTTACAAAAAATTCCTATCCCTTCTAATGCACAAAATAAATGACATTAAAGCTATGATTCAACACTTAAATGCTGACATTGTTTTCCACCAAAGTGAGCTCCATCCTTTGGTAGTGCAAAAACAAGTTGAAGCTTTCATGATCATATCTCAATACAAACACATAGGGATCAAGTGAACCCTTGTTGATAATGGCTCTATTAATGTGTGTAGTGTCAATCTCTTGGATAGGCTCCATATTGATAAATCAACCATTCAACTTACCTGTTTATGTATCATTCGATTTGATAGTGTAGGATAAAAGCCTCTTGGTGTGATCACTTTACCTCTCATAGTTGGAATGGGCACATTAGACACACCAATCCATGTTATGCCCAATGATGTTTCATATAACCTCATTTTAGGCAGGTTGTGGATTTATGCAATGAATGGAGTACCTTCCACTCTTCATCGAAAGATGAAAAACATCTACAAAAAAAAGGTGTACACACTCGATGCTGATCCTAAGCCATTTAGTTTCTTATAACTTGAGAACAATAAATCCAAACCCTTGACCACTTCAACACCCACCAAACAAGTGGAACCCATACAACAACCAAAGTCCTTAGCCAATGATTGGGGTTCCTTAGAATTCACACCTCCTTTACTAGGAGAATGAAGGATCACAAACCAAGACTCTAAAAAGGGAAACCCAGTCTTGTCAACACAAGACTCAGATGATCATTTGAAAGCATCCACCTCAACTACTTTAGAAAAAGAAGCCAACAATGAGCCCTCACCCGATCCAAAAGTGATGAGAAATATCTATGGAAAAGTTTATGAGCTCATGAAGCAACTTGGCTAAAGTGGAAAAGGATGTGGTGCTAACGAAAAAGGTATTCGTAACCCTATCGAGCCTAACAAACAAACAACACATCATGGTCTTGGATTTATTCCTTTCATCAAAATCATCAAACCTTCCTCCAACATCAACACTATCTCAAATCACCCTTCTAACCCAACCTTATAAAGTGCTCCTTTGCAAAAATTGAAACCAACAAAGGACTCTTTGCTTAATGCCAATGTCATCTCACAACCCACTACTGATTTGGATTTTACACACTGCTCTAAGAGAGTGTACAAAATATCACAATCCACATCGCCTTGTGTATGTATGACATCATATACTAAGCGATACCCTTCTTTGTTACACAAGAAAGGAACACATCCCCTTGATCAAGAGGGTATCTTGTTGAGCCTTCTCCAAGATCACTTGATATCCCTTCCACCTAGAACTCTAATGAAATGTTGCGACAAATATTCCTTTTGTGCCTACCACAAAGTTCATGGTCATCACACTAATGAGTGTAAGGTGTTGAGTAGCAAAATCCAACATCTTAAGGAGTTTTGTGTTATCCCTTGTGTTGGGGCACCTAATTCCTCTAATCAATACTGATTTTCACTCTACCTTGCATCTCACCAATCCTTTTAGCTAAATCTTGTCCTACATTAAGTGGGGGCAAGGGGTTAGTCAACCTTGTCCTTGTATGTCACTTGTCATTGTCTCTTTTGGCTAGTCATTAACCTTTCATGAACATATAAGAGAAAGCTTGGGATGTGGATGACATGTCTTAAATTGAATCGCATATGACATACTACCTTCTCATGACATAGCTTCTCGAAAACATATGACTTGGCATAGGGATTTTCGAACAAGCTCTCATGTATCATTCTTCTATTTTAAAGAAATTTCTCACAACAATGGTGTTAGAAACCACTTTAAAGTGGTGGAATACACTGACACTCACATTTCACTATGAATTTTCCTTTTCTTGTGACTCCCTCTCTTGGAAAAATTAGGTACAATGTTGCCCATGATGAGACATTGCACTTGTCCTCTCTTACAAAAAAGATGAGACCATTTGCACTTTTCCTCTCTTGCAATTATTACACATGTTGTTCCTTAAGATGAGACATTGCCCAAACAAAGAAAAATCCATTTTTACACTCCTTACACCATTGTTTCAAAAAGAATTCCCTTTTGTGGTGCCTTATTAAAGGAGGTATAACTTTGGTATGGTTTGAGCGGGAAGGCCAACCATCAGAATGACTTTCCCCATAGTGCCCTTTGTGTGGGTGTGAGTGCATGCCAACTATGTGTATGTTTCTCACCCCTTTGGGCCTTCTCACCTAGTGGAAAACCAAGAGTCTCGTCACCCCAAAGTGAGTACACATCTTCTTTTTGGACAAACAACCTAGATCTGATCCACAACTAGCTGGAAAAATGGTCGAAGCTTGATCCACCTTTTCACTTTCCTTCCTCTCTTCTCTCCTAGTTCTTGTCATTACATGATCATGTATCTCATTTTGTTGCAAATAATTCACCCTTGAATGTGACCTCTTGCACTGATGTCTCTTTGAATTAGAATCTTAAATCCTGGGGGCTTGACCACCTCCTTCTTCTTTGTAATTCTTCACCATCTCCATTGGGCTACTTTAGTGTGAGTTTGAAGCAAGTTCATCCTCTCACTAAACATGAACTTCCCCATAGCCACTCACATGTGTGTGAGTACATACTAGCCATGAGTTTATGATTCTCACCCAGTGGATAGAAATGAGTTTCGTCATCTCAGAGTGAGTATGCATTTTTCTTAGACAAATAGTTTAGATATGATCCACACCATGTTGGAAAAATGATCGAAGCTTGTTCCAACTTTCTCCTTTATCTCTTTCTTGTCTTTGGAATTGTATGATTGGCATTTTCCCTATTCTGTATATCATTTTCATTTGTGTTCATTTTTACTCATTTTGGTTTGTCATGAGATCTTGATCCTAGGGGCTTGATCATTCCTGTTCATTGTTGTCATCTCATATCACTAGCATGAGTACATTGGAATTATCCTTAGATGTGGTTTTTTCTAATTTAGTGTGAATTTGGAGAAATTTCATCCTCTCACTAAAGTGAGGGCTAAATGTAATATAAAAAATTGGGCCCTTAGAAATTTTCACACTTATTTAGCTCCTTCCAGATTTTGGCTCAGTTTGGCCTTGATTTAGTGTTGTAGTGTGGATAACACATTCACATTAGGTCTTGGTCCTGTGTGAACTAGTTTACTTTAATGATGACTTGTACAAGTGTTGTGATACACTTTCTTAGTTTTCTAGGATTTATAAGCATAATTAACTTTATTTTCATCATAATTTAGCCTTGCCTTATGTGGTGTGTTGTAAACTATTGTAACACACTTTCACATTTATCTAGGCTTGTTATCAATAATTAGGTTCTCTTATGCTTTAATTGGCCCCTTTTGCATCCACAAGCCTTATTTTCGTGTATTTTTTAGGGTAATCCTGACAAATGGCATTTAAAACATCAAATCTCTGAAAACTCGCCTCAAATTCCTAAGGTGGGACTCATTCAACATTCTAAGCAAATGAGTCCCCTTAGGTGGGACCCATTCGCCCAAGGTGGCGAATGAGTCCCCCTTAACTAAAAAATAAAATTTAATTTAAATCTTTGGCAGGATTTTATTCTCCAAGATCCAATGTCAACTTGTAGTATTGTAATTGTTGGAAACACAAGGGGAGACAACTGAAAGGGGGGGTGAATCAGTTGTCACAATATTTCAAACTTATTAAATTTATTAACCTCTATTCTTAGATCTAATAAATAATCATGAAAGAATAAATTAACAACACATCAAAAACACACATAACACCAAGATTTTTTATGTGGAAACCCTGTTAGGGGAAAAACCACGGTGGAGGTTAGTCCACAAGTTTATACCCTATTAAAAGTATAAGAGGAATAAATGGGGAATGCACATGCATTCAGGCTCATTACCTAGAGCTCACTGCTCAAATACAAAGGAAGACTCACTATCTTACAAAAAATTCAGATTAAATCCATCTAAAGATTTTAAACTAAGAAAGTAGCATCTGCTAATGCCTGATTATAATTCTGGTTAAGTACATGAACTCTTCTTCACTCTTCTTCACTCTTCTTCACACTTTTCTCTACCTTCAAATGATGTGAACCTTATTCAAACATAGAACTCACACACTTCACATCATGTATGTATCAAATGAGATAAACAATCACTCATATATATCTGCAACAAGGAATTACATCGCTACATATCGTCTTCAACAAAATAATAAAATGATTGCAAATTGTCGGCCCAAAAAAATAAAGATTATCAATGTGAATCCACCAAGGTTGGCCACAACATATTAGAGACCCAAAACAATATCCTCAAACACAAAACACCTTCAAATATTATTCCTCGAATATCTACAACACGCTTCAATCACCTTGTCATCCATGAACATGAAAAACATTAACATGCAAGAGAAAATCACCAATCACGAGCACAACGATCAATGCAAATATGCAACACAAATAGAAAATGATCTTGAAACATCAACGAACACCACAGGAACATTCACAACAACTCAGATGACTAGAATCACATTATCTTCTTCCCGAAATACCTGCTACAATAACAAAAAAACTGTCAAAACACATAAACTCATAACTTGCTCAAATATTCATGAGCACCTCTAAATATTTCGATGGATAAACTAGATAGGATTCATAAAAAACCTTCTAATCCAAAATGTCTCACCATCAGCATAGTAAACTTTCCATCATAATGATCCTCACTGCTTCATAGACAACCTACAACATATTTTATTTCAAATTTTCTCAATATTGTTGACATATACAATCTTAAAGACATTAATGCTAATAGTGTTGACATGAAGGAAAATCACATCTAGGAAAAACAACCACAACATCCAAAAATATCCCCCTTGGTCATTGATGGCAACACATCATGTGAAAAACACCATCAATGCAACTAACTCTAACACTTGCTCTCCTCAGATAATTCCCAATTTTTCACTTTGATCTTCAAACCCTTAATTATTCCAAAGTTTTTCACATGAATCTTCTCCCCCTTTGACATCAATGAAAAAAATACACAAGCTTTGAACCACATATCTGAATCATTTGACTACTCCCCCTAAGTAGCAACCACCACAACATCAATTTGAATCAGGATATGACCGTGAAATGCACATAATGATGCAATGTCTTGCATCTTAGTTCTGATTAGGATGGTTAATCACCCTTGACTTCCCTTTGAGATACTCAAAATTATCCTTAGGAAAAGGCTTCGTAAATATTTCTTCAATCTATTCCTTATTAGGAACATACTCCAGTCTCACTTCCTTATCACTCACTCTCAAAAAGTGATATTTGATAGATATATTCTTGGTCTTTGAATGCAACACCAAATTATTAGAAATGTTTATAGAACTTGAACTGTCACATAATATAGCAATAGGCTCACCATACACAACTCTGATATCTTTCAACATTTGCTTCATCCACAATACTTGAGTACAATTGTTACCAGCATCAATGTATTATGCCTCTATAGTAGACAAAGAAATGACATTTTTCTTTTTACTTAACAATGAAATCAACTTGTTTCCCAAGAAAAATGTGCCACCACTAGTACTTTTCCTATCATTCACATCTCCTACCCAATCAACATCAGTAAAGGCACTCAAAGTAAGATCATCATCTTTAGGATACCATAGGCCAAAATCAATTGTTCCCTTCAAGTATCTGAAAATTCTCTTCACAATAGTCACATGAGATTCCTTAGGACCGGCTTGAAATCTTGAAAAAATACATACAACATTCATGATATCAGGTCTATTTTGAGTCAAATAAAGCAATCCAAAAATCATTGATTTGTATCTAGTCTGATTTTCCTTCAGAGATTCATCATTTGTTGTCAACTTACATCTGGTCACCATGGGTGTACCGACTAGCTTTGAATCTTTCATACCAAACTTATTTAGCAATTCTTTCACATACTTTGACTGAGATATAAATATCCCTTTATCTAACTGAGTAATTTGTAATCCCAAAAATAATTTCATCTCTCCAATCATTTACATCTCAAACTCATTCTGCATCTCATTAGAAAACTTCATGCACATTTACCATCATCTCCTCTAAAAATGATATCATCAACAAAGACTTCCAAAATCAAATCTTTATCATGATCAATCTAAAAATATAGATTACTATCAGCAATACCTTTGCTAAATCCAAGCTTCAACAAGTACTTGTCCAATCTATCATACCAAGGTCTAGGGGCTTGCTTGAGTCCATACAATGCTTTCTTCAACTAACAAACCATATCTACTTGATCAGTCAATTGAAATCCATCAGGTTGCTCAACATATACCTCTTCTTCCAATTTGTCATTTAGAAATGCTAACTTGACATCCATCTGATAAACATTATAGTTTTTGTAATTAGCATAAGCAAGAAATAGTATCACAACTTCAATTCTATCAATAGGAGAAGTTTTTTCTTCAAGGTCAATTCCCTCCATCTGAGAATATCCTTTGTACACTTATATTGCTTTGTTTTTGATAACTTCACCTTTCTCATTCAATTTGTTCTTAAAGATCCATTTAGTTCCAATTACATTTTTTTCCTTAGGTCTAGGAACAAGAATCCACACATTATTCTTCTCAATTTCTTGTAGTTCTTCTTTCATTGCTTCAATCCAGTGTTCATCTTTGCACTCTTCATTGACATTACTTGGCTCAGTCTTTGAAATCAAACAATATTCTTTTGAAATTGTTCTCCTACTCTAGACACCTTTGTTCTTATCACCTATAATCAGATTTTTTGAATGATTTAATCTCACATACCTTGGAGTATTAGGATGCTCTTGAATTTCAGGCTCTTGTGATCTATCTTTGGTACTTTCACTAGTTTCTCCTTCCTCTTGATCTTCTTGATTCACCAGAATGATCTAAACTTGATTTGAAGTTTGAGCTTTGTTTGTAGTGTCATTCTGGTCATTAGAATCATATACACATGTTCTGGATGGTCTAGCAATGTCTTCATCAACCTTAACATTTTCACTTTCATCAATTTTCCTTAATCTCTTGTTGTAGCATTGGTAGGCATTACTCAGTATAATAACCAACAAAGATTCCTTCATCACATCTAGCATCAAAATTTCCTATATCTTCATCTCTTGTGATATAAAATTTACACCCAAATATTTTGAAATATCTAACTATAGACTTATGAACAAACCATAGCTCAAAAGGGGTCTTACCAGTATTAGCTTTGATTTGTACGTGATTCAGGATATAAACAGGAGTACTCACAACTTCTCTCCAATAGATATGAGAAAAATTTCCTTCCAGCATCATAGTTCTTGTAGAATCTTGAACTTTCTTGTTCTCTCTTTCCATAACTCCATTTTGTTGAGTGGTCTATGGTGTAGATAATTGTCTCTTTGTCCCATGCACTTCACAAAAAGAATTAAACTCATTGGAAGTGAATTCACCACTTATATATGATCTTAGACACTTAATCTTCAGAACTATCTCTATCTCAACCATATCCTTAAAGATCTTGAACTTCTCTAGAGCTTCATATTTCTCCCTTAAGAAAGTAACCCATATCATCCTACAGTAATCATCAATAAGAAACATGAAATACCTCTAACCTTGTAAAATTCTGATTCTAGCAAGACCACACATGTCAGTATGCTCAAGCTCCAACAATTTATTTGAACAATGTTGTTTGCTTTGAAATGAAATTCTAGTTTTCTTTCCTAACTGACATTCCTTGCATATGACATTAGTAGGCTTTACCAACTTAGGAAGATATCTCACTACCTGAGTATAACTTATCTTGATAAAATTTCAAAATTTTACATGACACATTTCTCTATGCCACAACCAGCTTTCATTAACTTGAGCAATCAGACAACTTTTACTAGCAGCATTCAGATGAAAGATGTTACCTTCTATTTTTATACCAAAAGCAATCACATTTCCAGAACTTCCCAATATTCTACACTTTCCATCCCTGAATTGAAGATTATATCCCTTGTCAACCATCTTTCCAACACTCAAAATATTATGCTTCAAACCTTCAACATATAGCACATCATCAGTATTATGTTTACCATCAAAAGAAATACATCCTCTACCACAATTTATACCACCATTGTTATCACTAAATCTTACAAGAACACCATCATAATTTTTGAGGCTCACAAATTTTATTTTATCACCTGTCATGTGATGTGAACATCCATTGTCAATTACCCATTCATCCTTCTCTTCAACTCAAGAAGCTAGGGATTTTTTCACATTTGTACAACTAGCAGATTGAATAGACACATGATTATTTTCCTTGATAGCTATAAATACAAACTCATCTTCACTTCCATTCCCTTTGTCAGATTCATCATCTATCACACCTTCATCAACAACATAATAACACTTCCTTTGAAATCTATGCTCATTATGTCTTGGCTTAGGAACTCTTTCTAGAAACCTTGATGCAAAATGACCTATCTTATTGCAAGAAAACATTTAATAGGAAACTTTCCTTTGTACTTACCTTCTCCTCTAGCTTCCCTTTTAATAATAAGTGCTTCAAGATCATTCAACTCTCTTTCTTCTTCTTCAATTTGTCTCATTTCTTCCTCATACTTGAATACCTTTCTAGAAGAACTTTCAGCTGGATCATATCTCTGCTTGTCTCTCCCAAAAGTAGTAGCTTTGAATGCAGATTCTATCTTAGGAAGGGCATCACCAAATTCACTCGACTCAAAAGCAGTAAGTTTACCAATCAACATATCTCCGATTACATTTGTCACAGTCTGGAGCTCATCAATAGCTATAGCTTTGAATTTGTATATAGTAGGCAAGGCTCTAAGCACTTTAGCAATAATATATGATTCTTCCAACTATCCACTAGCACATCTAATACCACACACAAGTTCATTCACTCTTTGCATGAAAGTAGTAATATTCTCATCATCACCCATTTTCAACATTTCATATTTCCCTTTCAGACTTTGTAGCTTAGCAATCTTCACATTAGCCTCACCTTCATACAAAGTCCAACTTTTTCCAGATCTCATAAGCAGTCTTCAGATCCATAACATTCATCATCTCAAAATTAGTCAAAGCACTCAACAATGATTCTTTAGCCCTGATATTGTATTCAACATCCCTAATCTCAGTAGTTGTAGTAGGAACATTTTGATTAATAACATACCTATTACTTGTAATGTTCTAGTAGGATTCACCAATGCATCTCAGATGACACTCCATTCGAGTCTTTCATATACAATAATTTGTTCCATCTAATCTCATACTATCTTGTTATATGTCATCATCCCAGATCACCTCAATTTGTTAAACTTTTTCTAAGGAACCTACTCTGATACCAATTTTTGGCAACACAAGGGTAGACAACTGAGAGGGGGGTGAATCAATTTTCACATAATTTCAAAATTATTAAACTTATTAACCTCTATTCTCATATCTGATCAATAACCATGAAAGCATAAATCAACAACATGTCAGAAACACACATAACACCAATACTTTTACATGGAAACCCTATTAGGGGAAAAAGCATGGTGGAGATCAGTCCACAAGTTTATACCCTGTTAAAAGTATAAGAGGAATAAATGGGGAATGCACATGCATTTAAGAACACTTCCTAGAGCTCACTACTCAAATAAAAAGGAAGACTCACTGTCTTATAGAAACATTCAGATTAAATCCATATGAATATTTTGATCTGAGAAAGTAGCATTTGCTAATGCCTGATTACAGTTCTGATTAAGCACATGAACACTTCTTCACTCTTCTTCATTCTTCTTCACACTCTCCTCTACCTTTGGATGATTTGAACCTTATTCACACAAAGCACTCACACACTTTGCATCATGCATGTCTCAAATGAGATAAACAATCGCTCATATATATCCACAACAAGGAATTACATCACTACATGTTAGCTTCAACAAAATATTAAAATGAATGCAAATTGTCGGCCCAAAACAATGAATATTATCAATGTGAATCCACCAAGGTTGACCACAACATAGTAGAGACCCAAAAAATATCCTTGAACACAAAAAACCTTCAAATATTATTCCTCAAATATCCACAATATGCTTCAATCACTTTGTTGACCATGAACATTGAAAATGTGAACACGTAAGAGAAAATACCAAATCAAGAACACAATGATCAATGTGGATGTGCTACATAGAGAGAGAAAAATCTAGAAAAACCCACAAACACCACATGAACATTTGCAACAACTCAGATTACCAGAATCATATTATCTTCTTCTAGAAATGGCAGCTACAATAACAAAATAACTGTCAAAACACAAAAACTCATAACTTGCTCAAATCTTCATGCACACCTCTAAAAATTTTGGTGGATAAACTAGATAGGATTGAAAACAAAGCCTTTAATCTGCAACATCTCACCATCAAAATACTGAACTTTCCATCATACTGATCTTCACTGCTTTGTAGACAACTTGCAACATATTTTATTTACAATTTTCTCAATATCCTCGACATATACAGTCTTAAAGACATTAATTCTAATAGTGTTGACATCAATGAAAACCAAATATCAGCAACACAACCTTTTCATCCAATAGTAATTTCAGGAATTCTTGCATAATTGGGTATAAATACAAGGTTCTTTATCTCATTTTTCCCCCCAAGCATTCAAGTACTCATCCTAATAGAAAATTAAGTTAACAAGAGGATTTGAGCAAGATAATTCAAGGATTTCAAGGGAAGATTATAAAGATTTCAAGAGAATTCTTCAAGATCAATCATCATGTCAAGGATCAAATCCATTATGTTTGTCATTGTGCTTACAATTGTGGTGTAGATTTCATGATCCAAGAAGCTTTTCATTAAAGATCCATCTCCTACAAGCAATTGTGGCCTTCTTAATCATAATTAAAACACTTTATTTCAAGGGTTTTGTGAGTTGCAACATCACCTTTTATTCGTTTATTAATCTCCTTTCCATTTTCTTTCTATTTCAATGTTTAATTACCAACAAGGGGTTTGACCAAGGCAAACCCCCATTCTCTAACCCCACAACCATTTCCCCCTCTCTTTGCATGTGATTTGAAGGTATAGGTTGCAAATTTATCAAAAATAAAGATTAGGAAAGTTTTCATCAAGTTGTCAAAGGAAGTAAAAGTTGTGAAGATAGTGAACAAACCTTGGAGGAGCTTGGACAAGACCTACAAGTTGAATCTAGCAATTTTGTACTTGGATTTGAATTGGGAGTAGCAGAGAAGATCCAGGGCTACAAAAAAAGAATGAATTTCCAAAAATCTAGAACTAGACCAATTCACCAGTATTGGTGAATGAGTCCCACTACTATTGTCTATCAGATATTTTTGTAGATCTGAGTACCCTTTTGTTCGAAACCTACTCTGGCACATTTTTCCTGATACTAGATTGATTCGACTAGCTTGGAAAATGAATCCCAGTGGGCTTCAATAGTGATTTTTCTAGAGTTTCAGACCTTCACTCTACCTTCTCCAGTTTCCCAGGTGCACATCTCAAGTTTGATAGATTTTTGTTGATGTTTGCTTGCATTTCTAGGTTATTCTTTGAAGAATTACACCAAATTAGGCTTTTTGAATCTCATCCTTCATTTCATTGTCTTTCCAAGTTTAAACTTGGTGGTGAACCCCTCATTTACATCATCCCATACCCTAGAACACACCCTTTGTCATATTTTAATCTCCTTTGCATTGGAATCTCAAGGGTTTGTTCTTGAATGCAAAGGTAGAAGTTTGTTGCCCTAGGACCTAAACACCTAGTAGATAACACAAAATTCTTATTTACAAGAGGAAAATTTTTGAGGAAGGTTGCAAGTGAAAAACCCTAATAGAGATTTCATGATGGAAGTGATAAAATGATAAAAATATAAAACTATTGTGAGGGAGAAGAAAAGGTGTTAAGACAAGGTGTCTACAAGGTGAAACGGATAACTATAATAGAAAGTTTAAAAAATTGAAAATACATGAAGCTAGTTACAATGAAGTAAGAGAGGACAATGAGAGAGAGCTTATGTATTGGATTGATGCATTGTAGGTTGTGCTGAACCATTTTATGCATAATTGATCACAATTTTTTTTAAGAGGTTGTAGCCTCTATTTGCACTAAGTTTTAGCTCAAACTAGGATGTTGTAGCTGTGAACCCCAATTTGATACCTGCATAAACAAAGCAAACAAACATGTTATTAGATCATATGCAAGGGAAAACAAGGATTCCCCATGAAATCCATTTGCAAAACTTAAAATAGGAAAAATGAAGAAATAAACAAGAAAGAAATGAAATCCTAATTAAGCATGAAAACTCATCATCCCATGGGGGAGTTGGTGCCAATTGATGTGTCAAAATCAGCCCTTTAGCAACTCCTTTGTAAGCTTTGTGATTTGATCCACTTTGTTGGTTGAATTCCTGCATAACCTAGCTAAGAACTTGATATAAATAGATAAGAATGGCTATGCTTGAAGATGGATTTGAGTATAATAAGTTTATTCAAATTGTGGATGATCGAATGAGAGGAAGAGTCTCTCATTTATAGATTTCCAAAATGGAAGAGAGAATGAAAATAAGCAATGTGGGATCATTCAACATCCAATGGCCAAGTGCCACTTGTCAAGATGTGAATGGTTGAGGAATGAGCACATTTTGGTGAATGTGCATGATAAATGCCATTGGATTCAAATTTGAAATTTGAATGTGACATTTGAGAGGGAAAGAGGAATGGATTTAATGTCACTTGGCTCAAGGCTAAGGACATGTAAGAGGCATTAAATGCTTTGTTGGATGGACTAAGCCCATTTGAATTTGAATTCAAATTTGAGGGAATATTCCTCTTTTACGCCATGTGAGGGAAAATAGATGAATTAATAAATGAATTAAATTGCTTTATTGGTGCAACTTGCAAAATCTAGAGGATTTTAGTGAGAGAGATTAATTTAATCAAGATTTTGATTAATTTAATGAAGGATTAGATGATGTGACAATTTTGACTTGAATTTATGAGTTAATTTAAATCAAGAATTGTGAAGAAAGATTAATTAAATAAATGATTTTGATTTATTTAACTAAGGGGCATAATGTTAGATTAAATTAAATAATGTTTAATTTATTCAATTTAATAAGAAGACTTTAGGGATTTAATCAAATAAAATGAATTATTTAACTAAAAGGATTTTTACAGAATTAATTAAATAAAATTGATTTATTTAATTAATAGGAGATGATGACTTAATTAGATAAAGTTGATTTATTTAATTAAGAGATGAAGAATGACGAATTTAATCAGATATAGATTATTCTATTAAATTACTAGCAAAGGAGATGATTCAGGATGAAATGGTGTTAGTAAATTACGATCCAGTGTGTCAGATTGAATTGTACATTTTCCATGTTTACATTTTTCCCCTCTTTGAAGCAATGTACTTGTTGCATTGATTCAAAGAATAAGCCACTGTGATCAAAGTTCAAAATTTTTTGATTTTTCAGATGCCCCACTATTTCCCCAGTGGAAGGATTATGCTGCTATACTACCCCCTCGAGAGATCGAGCAAAAATGTATGATTTTCCTATCGAGATCGTGATAAAATGCGAGAGGAGTGGTTCTATTGATTAGAGGACAAAAGGTAATTCTTTGATGTAGAAAATTTTGATGATGTATAGGCAGTCATCGATCATGGGTAGCCTCGTGTATATTTTGATAGAACACGCCGATTTTAGATAGAAATGTTAGTAAAGATAGAAGAATAAGAAGAATAAGATGGATGGAAGGAGGATCCACACAAGTTCACATTATTACCGATGATGATGATGTATTGCTTACTAGGAGTTGGGATTTTCTAAGGGCTAATTACTTTATGTTTGATAACACACATAATTACAATGCATCAAGGTATAAAGGACTAGGATGGCGTTGTACCCAGTGTGATGGACTTTGAATCAACAATTAGATAGTATTATTCTTGTTCACACTTAGCATGCATACTTTGTTCAGGATGTAGTTTAGACATTCTAAACATCTCAGGCCAAAACATAGAAAATGAAGCCTTCCTATGTGGTCAACAAGATACCTAAAACATCCTCCCTACAAACCAACAAAGTACATATGGCTAAGTTATTTTACAAGTGTATCCCACAAGCGCAGTAGATAAAAAAGATAATGATCTTTTCCCCATTCCTTTCTCTCTAAACCTTTTTTTTTTAGGCATCATCGAGAGGTTTTTAGAATGAGCACAAAATAAGATAAATCAAAAGACTAAGAAAAATAAAATAGACAAGCTAATGTTCTTCGTACCGCTAGCCATGGATAAAATACTATAAGGTACTTGATGCTTATGTCCATCACAGGAAAGCCTCATCCTAGGACATGTTGTGATCAGGGTTTTTGTGGGACTGATTGGGTGATAAGCTATTGATACTCCGAGTTCTCTGATGAGAGGATACTTAGGTTCTCCTAGACTTGATGTCTAGATGTCAGTTGAGAACAAATATCTTCCTCCTACTACTCCTCCTACTGATGTTGTAGAAAAGAGGGACTATGAGAGTAATGATAAAGCTTGGTTCACCATTATGAAAAGCTTGTTTGGTTCTATCCATAGAAAGGTTATGCATTGTGAAAATCCTTATGATGTCTAGGAAAAACTAAATAAGATCTATTAAGGAGACTCCAAGGTGAAGCTAGAAAATCTATGAATACTGAGAGCTAAATTCAGAAGCTTGCAGATGATTGATGAAGAAACAATTGCAGATTATCTTTTGAGAGTTGATGATATAGTAAATTATATTAGAGGATATGGTTTGGAAATGCAAGAGGATGTTGTGATGAAGGTTGTGAGGTCCATGACAACTAAATATGATTCTAAAATCTTTACCATTGAAGAAGGAAGATAAATTGATAAACTCACTCTAGAAGAGTTATATGGTATATTTATTGCTTATGATATGAGAATTTCAGGTGTTGGTCAAGTATTCTAGAAGGGAAGTTGCATTCAAGATTTTTGAGAAAGGAAAGGATGAAGTGGAGAAGAAATACAAAGCTATAGTCATTGTTTTAGACATTGAATAAAATAATGGAGAAGAAGAAAAATTCATAAGGAGACTAATGAGAGGATCGAGTAAATTTAAAGGTAAGCTTCCATTCAAATGCTTCAACTATGGTAGAGTAGGAAACTTTTCTTCTAAATTTCCATATGTTAAAATGGATAACTCTAAACAAGAAGGAGATATTAAAAAGAAGAAAGAGTTTTACACTAAAAGGAATAATTTTGGAAAGAAGAAAAAGAGTCTATGCATTCAAGAATAAAGTGATTCCTCTGATGATAGTGATAGTTTAGACAAGGATCAAGGTTGTTCCCTTGTAATGAGAGAAGATAAAACATAATTTCTATTTATGGCTAAAGAAACTAAGGATCAAAAAGATGCACAAATTGAGGATTAACATGAAGAAGAAGAGGATGTAATTTTTTTATGTTGAAGGAGAATTAATCAGTGCTCTTGAAGATCTTGATGAACTAAGAGATAAATATGTTGATCTTAAGAGAGAAAACAAGAAACTGAAAAAGAATGCTAAATAGGAGAGTGATAGACTAACTCAAGAAATTGAAGAATCCAATAAGGTGATAGTTTGTTTGAAAGTTCATGTAGAAGAGCTCAAAAGAGTTGAGGATGTTATGAAATCTAAACTACAATCTGAGATGGATAGGTGCATGAAAATTGAAGCAGAAATAGTTTCTTTAAGAAAAGCATTGGATAAGGCTAATACGAAGATCAATAAGAGCCTGAAATTAATAAATTGGTACTAATATTTTTAATGAATTGTTGAGTACACAAAATACAACCAATAAGGAGAAATAGGGTCTAGGACTTGAGAAAGGAAAGAACTCCTTTGTGGATGCCTTTGCAAAGATCTATGAAAGATTTAGAGCAGAAGAAAAATTAGACCTCAGTGGAGAAAAATCTGACAATGGAGAAGCCTCTAAATATGAGAAGAAGTCAAATGTAGTTGAGAAATATATTAATAAGAAGAAACCAATTGAAGATAAGAAAGTTAATAGAACATTTCCTGATCAACAAAAGAAGAAGTAGAATACTAAGAGAACAAAGAATGATGGTTTCATAAGAATACACTATTGAAGAAGATCAAGGCAAAGATGTCTTCATCCAGCAAAAGGAAACTCCATGACCAAGTACTTATCTTCCTTCAATGGGTATTGTTATACTTCTAACAATTTTGGTCATAGGGCTAGAGAGTGTAAAGTCATTTCAAGGAGAAATACAAATTTCATAAGCAAGAATCCATTTGCTCCTCTAGTTGATGTGAATGTAGTATTTTACAATTGTAACAATTTCAATCATATACCTAGAAATTGTAGAGAAAAAAATGTAAGACCAAATACTCAGTCTGAGAAGAAGAAAAATATATCTGCCATATATGAAAAGGAAACAAAGGTCATAGATAAAAAGGAAAAAAAAGTTTAAAATAAACCAACCAAATTTTGGAAGGAGAAAGAGTAGAGTTCTACTATGACTATGATTTCCCAAACAACATTACATGAAAGGAACACTATTTATGGGTAATTGATACTGGTTGTTCCAAGCACATGACTGGAGTTAAAATGAAATTTGAACATTAAAATTGAAATGAGAAAAGGAGGTTCAGTAAGCCTAGGTCATAATACTTCTATTAAGATTCGTGGTAAAGGATTATGAGCATAGATGAGAAGAACAAAACTAAATATGTGCTCTATGTTGAAATTCTAAAGCATACTATTCTTAGTGTTAGCTAGATGTGTGATAATGGATATAAATTTGTATTTGAATCTAGAGGCTAGAAGATAAGATTGAATGGTAAAATAATTGCTCAAGGGATAAGGACTAATAGCAATCTATATAATCTATGTTAATTAGAAGGCCAAACATGTCTAATTAACCAAAAAAATTAGAGTTGGTTGTGGCATAGGAGATTGGGACATGTGAATTTTGATAATCTAGTGAAGATAAGCTCAAAAGGATTAGCTAGAAATATGCCTAAGATTGCAAAGCCTAAGAACATCATCTACCAAGGATGTCAGCAAGGAAAGAAAAAAAGTTTAAATTTCCCACCAAGGACTATTCAACTACAAAAAATTTGGAGT
The DNA here is from genome assembly GCA_007115665.2 of Sequoiadendron giganteum. NCBI lineage: Eukaryota > Viridiplantae > Streptophyta > Pinopsida > Cupressales > Cupressaceae > Sequoiadendron > Sequoiadendron giganteum. The sequence goes on from CM021101.1 coordinate 99,376,833, forward strand.
TAATTCATACTGATCTATGTGGTCCAATGAGGACAAGCGTGTTTCAAGGAAAAAGATATTTCATGTTGCTGATAGATGATTATACCAGAATGGCATGGGTCACATTTTTGAAGGAGAAGACTAAAGCATTGGAAAAGTTTAAAATTTGTAAGAAGCTAGTAGAAATGAGGTAGGGAGAAGAATCAAATGTATCAGATCAAACAAAGGTGGTGAATTTATGGAATATTGTAAAGATCATGGAATCAAATGCTAGTATTCAGCCCCAAGAGCACCACAACAAAATGGCATGGTAGAGAGAAGAAACAAGATTATAAAGGAGATGGCTAGACCCATGTTGAATGAGGCAAAATTGATAGATACATTTTGGAAATAAGTAGTACAAACTGTTGTATACATTCAAAATAGAGCTCTTAGATTTAACAGTGGTATAACGCCATATGAATTGTGGTTCGATACCCCTACATTAGTCAAGCATTTCAAAGTATTTGGAAGTAGATACTATATTAAAAGAGAAGTTGAATATTTGAGAAGTCTTGAGTCAAGGTTTGATGAAGGGATATTTTAGGGGTATTCTAATAAGAGCAAAGAATATAAATGTTACAACAAGAGATTGCATAAAATTATAGAGAGTGTACATGTCAGGGTTGATGAAAGTCAAGCCAAGTCTAGTAGAAACAATCTAGAAAGAGAATCAGATGATGAGGACATAGGTGCAACAAAATAAGAAGAAGAACAAGAAGAAGAGAATGAGCAAGAGGTTGAATGTGCTCCTACAAAATATGTGCAAAAAGATCATCTTGTAGATCAGATAATTGGTGAAAAGAATGAAGATGTGCAGACTAGAAGAAGACTTGCAAAGAACAAGGAACAAGTGAAATTTTCCCTCTTATCCCAGATTGAATCAAAAAGTTTTGATGAAGCTAGTAATGATGAAAGTTGAATGGAAGCAATGGAAGAGGAACTCAATCAGATTGAAAAGAATAAAGCATGGGAATTGGTTCCTAGACCACCAAGAAATAATGTAATTGGCATGAAATGGGTATTCAATATAAGCTAAATGAAGATGGAGTTGTGGTCTGAGACAAAGCGAGGTTAGTGTGCAAAGGATATTCTCAAGTAGAAGACCTATTGATTTTGAAGAGAAATTTACTCCAGTTGCACTATTAGAAGCTATTAGGATGTTTCTTGCATTTTCTATGTATAAAGGTTTTAAAGTATATGAAATGGATGTCAAATCTGCATTTATTAATAAAAAACCTTGAAGAGGAAGTATATATTGAGCATCTATAAGGTTGTCAGTTGTCAAAGAATGATGCTTATGTCTAAAAATTGACAAAATAATTGTATGGTCTGAAGCAAGCACCAAGGGCTTGGTATTATCTACAACAACAAGGATTCAAGAAAGGTTGTGCTGATAGCAATTTGTATCTCAAATCTAGAGGGGAATATATGTGCATTGTTGTAGTATATGTAGATGATATTATATTTAGTGGTAGCAGTGATGTAATGTGAAAAATATTTTCTACAAACATGCAAGATGAGTTTGAAATGTCCATGTTAGGAGAACTCATATTTTTTATTGGTTTTCAAATTACACAAACTGATAAAGGTACATTTATCTCACAAACTAATTATGAAAAAGAAATGGTTTAAATATTTGGCATGGAGGATTGTAAACTAGTTAGTACTCCCATGATTATTGGCTACAAGTTGAGTAAATCATATGAGTCACCTGATGCAAATCAAAATTTGTATAGATCAATAATTGGAAGTTTGTTATATCTAACTGCATATAGGCCTAATATAATGCAAGTGGTTTGTATGGTAGCTAGATTTCAGGCAACACCAAAAGAATCACATATCAATTTAGTGAAAAGAAACTTTAGATACATCGAAAGCACTATTGACTATGGTTTATGGTACACAAAAAACAAAGATTTCACTCTAACAACATACATAGATGTAGATTGGGTAGGAACTATGGATGACAGAAAGAGTACTAGTGGAGGAGCTTTATTTTTAGGAAATAGACTAGTTTCTTGGATGAGTCAAAAGAAAGAGTTTGTCACCCTTTCTACTACAAAAGTAGAATATGTTGCAGTAGTTGCATGTTGCACTCCATTCCTTTGGATGAAGAAGAAATTAAAGGACATCAAGGTAGAGTACAATGAGCCTATTTCAATTCTTTGTGACAACTCAAGTGCCATTAATATCTCAAAGAATCTAGTGATGCACTCCAGAACAGAGCATATATCAATCAGGTATCACTTCTTTAGAGAAAAGGTTGTAGATAAGGAAGTCAACATGGAGTATGTTCCTACCAAGGAACAAGTGGCTAATATATTTACAAAGCCTCTTCCTACAAATTTTTTTCAATATTTGAGGAAAAAGTTAAGATTAGTTTCTCCCTTCACATATCACTAACCATTAGTGATAGGGAATTCATCTAGGGGGAGCTTCATTCATCAGTTCTTTAACCCTGGTTAAGAATAATGTGATCAAATCTTGTAAAATATTGTTTTACAATTTCTAACGATTTGATGGTTGCAAAGTTTGTCAAAATTGGAGCATTTCCTCAAGGGCAGTGTACCCTTTTCCATTGATGTCAAAGGGGAATAAATGTGATGCAAACTAGAATCTCGTTGTAAAGAGATGAGATGCATGTCATAGGGGGAGTTGTTGTGTTAGAATGTGAATAATCAATTTGGTGCAAAACTTCAGTGGTACCTGGATGAACAATTAGAGTTTTTCCATCAATGCCAAAGGGGGGGATTGTTGGCATATAGTTGTCATTGATGTCAAAAGGGAAAATTTAGCAAAGGAGATTAAGTGCATTGTGACTGTAAATAATAAAACAGTATCCTTTTTTATGCTCATTTGGGGCTTTCCTTGTGGTTTTTGACCTATTTTTTCCTAGATTTAATGTTGTAATGTGGTAAAGACATTCACATTAGGTCTTGAACCCTTGAAAATTAATAATTATTCTATGGTGACTTCCAAAAGTGTCATGAAGTGTTGTAACCCACTTTCACACTTTTCTAGGACCCTTCTATCATAATTCACTTAAATAACCTCTCTTTACCCCTTTCCAAGCCTTATTTTAAAGTGTTGTAAAGAGTTGTAACAAACTCTCACACTTTCCTAGGCTTGTCATCAATAAATCAACCCTTTATTATGAGAAAATGATGCCCTAATACACTTATAGATCTCACTTAAGTGTGTTTCAGAAGAAAATCGCGTTAAACAAAATTAATCAAATTTTAATTCTTGACATCCACTTAAAATTACCTTGGTGGACTAAGTCGCCACCTTGGGTGACTTAGTCCCATTTGGCATAAAAATTAAATTTAATCCAAAATTCTGGCAGGATATTGTCTTCTAAGCCCTAAGGTCGGCTTGTGATGTGTTATTTTCAGGAAATTAGGGCACAATCATGTATAAATAATGGTTTTTTCCCTCATTTTCACCCTAACTATTTTATTTATTCATTCTCCTTTCTTCTCAAGAAAGCTAGAGTTTTAGCATTCTAAGTCATCAAGCAAGTATTCAAGGGAAGATTCTTCAACCATTGTTGCAAAAACTCAACATCTATCATCTGGGAAAGGTTCTTACTCCATCATTTCATGCTTCATTTCATTATATATTCATATTGGTTTAATTACCTAAAAGTGGTTTGACTAAGGCAAACCCCCTTGCCCTAAAATCTATATTTCTTTCTCTTTATGTGATTTGTAGGTCTTGTTTGCAGATTTTTCAAAGAATAGGATTGGGAATGTTGTCAACAACTTATCAAATCTCTTCAAGGTGGTCAAAACACTAAAAGAGGCTTGGAGAACACCTATAGGCTAAGTTCTACAATTTCAGATCCGAGAAATTACCAGGAGCAGAAGTGCAGACTGAGAGCTATAGGTTCCTCTTTTGAATCTTCCAAAAAGTGAAAGTGGACAGTTCCCCTAGTTGTGGAAACTTAGTCCCACTATGAAATTTTTTTAGAGATGTCTATGGATCCAAATACCATTTTGGTTGAAACAAGCCCCAAAGTAGTTTTCCAGATTTTTTCCAAAACTAGACTAAGTCACCCAATTTGGCACAAGTGTCCTTCTAGGCTTAAAAATCAGATTTCTCAGAACTTGTGAGACATTTTCAGACTTCATTCTAGCCTCCATCAATTTCCAAGTGCACTCTTTCTATTTACCCCTATTATCTTGTTCTACATTGCATTCAATCTATCTCTTTGCATGCCCCAACGTGTTTTCAAACAAGTTGCATTTTATATGTCTTACATTAGTACATAGTCTCTTTCATCAATTTATAGCATTTAGATCATTGCACTTAGACAAATTTCAATCATATTTTCCTTAGTATTGAATGTTAGCATTGCCCATTTTTGTACCCCTCTCCTTCTAGGTGAAAAAACCCTAGAAGTGTTAGAGAACCCTAGGTGGTACCAAAATCTATGTTACAATGACAAAGGATGAGTGTGAGAGCAGTGGATCTGATGGTATATTTGAACTATGTTTCTCAAGAGCTTCCCAAAAATGTATTATTCAGGTTGAGGAAGGGAAGGATGCACCAAGAATTTTTGTATTTATGATCTTAGATGTTAGGTTTTATCAGTTAAACCATAAGGATACTTGCAGTCATGGTGTTTAGAATAAATTTCTATTTTTCTATTGACCTGGCATTAGTGGTTGTCAGTTTCATTAGTTGCAACGTATGTATTTACAATCGTAAGGATGATAGGCCCCTCCGCCTAGCACCTTAATGTCAAACATCCCCTTTCATATTGACGTGATAGTGCATAGTCGGCAAGAGAATGGGAGATGTCTCTTTGATGGCCCAATGATCATTTCATCAGTGAGACACCAATGTACTAGTAGGATTTTGGAAGGATTCTCCTCGATGGAGCAATAAGGAGTGTGGAAATGTTATTAGTGAGACTGTATGGTGTCGGTGAGGCCTTTGTCAATGTCTCTCTGACATGGCGACATGAAGGTTGTGCTTGAGTGGAACATAGTCATAATGGTGTGGGTGATAGAGATTATGAAATAGACAATTGGTGTGACAGTATTGGATGAACTGTAATCCACATCCTTGTTATGGATTAAAATGTAGTGGTCCTTAGAGATGAGGTGGATAGGTGATGTCATAAATGGCTTTCATCAATGTGACTGATGGTAATTGATGAGACTTGTTTGAATGTCTCCTCGACAACTCGATGACCTTTCCATCAGTGAGACATCAACAATTGGGAAAGAATTTGTTGCATGTCCCTTCGGTGGAGCAATACAATGAGAAGCTAGTGGGACTCAATTGTGGTGAAGGCTAACAAGTGGCAAAGAGTGATTGCTCGATATGATAATTCACATCGTTGTTGTTAATTAGGTGGCGATGATATGGAAAACATATGGCATGTGTGTCCAAGTATTCGAAGGTAGTTCATATTAGAGCGATATAGTATCAGTAGGACCTTGAAGCATGTCTCTTCGACAAACTGATATAATATATCGACGATGAAGATTTGAATGAATGCTTATCTAATGGTCAAGATTTTAAGACATGATAGTGAATGTGGATTATAGGATTAGGGTGTGAAAGGAGAGGATCGATGGTCCAGATTCAAAGATGTAGATCTAAAACAACTAGGTTTGTATAAACATGGTTTCAATTTGGTATCCAACATAGGAACACAATCAAATCACTCAGCTGCCCCAATGAACACTTATGAGAGGTGATATGATCTAGAGGTTGGTGGCACAAAGAGTCATGTTGATCAAGATCAAATCTAATCAAATGAATAGGAGAATACATTTAATGCTTAATCAAATATTAGGGTTTGAAATAGAGAATGAAGGAAAATTATTTGTATCATAACTAAATGCTATATGGCTTGATGTAGGGGATGGTGATATCTGAAAATTCTATCAAATGTCTTAATGATGAGATGAATAGTGGTGTGTGGCTCGATGTAGAGGAAAGTTGTTGAAGAAGGTTGCAAGTGAAAACACCTAACAAATATTTCATGATGGAAGAGCTAAAATGAAAAAAAAATAGAATTGTTGTGAGGGAGAAGAAAAGGTTTTAAGACAAGGTGTCTACAAGTTGAAGCAGATAACTGTAACATAAAGTTGGCTACAATGGAGTAAGAGAGAATAGTGAGAGAGAGCTTATATACTGAATTGATCCATTGTAGGTTGTGTAGAACCATTTTATGCATAATTTATTGTAAAACTTTATAAGAGGTCATAGACTCCATTTGCACTGAGTTGTAGCTCAGATTAGGGTGTTGTAGCACCCTTGAAGTTTCTATTTCTAAAACATGGAGTTGAAGCTTCCTCAGGGTCATAATTCTTAAAACTTGTAACTAAACTTTGATGCTTGTGAGGCTAGATTACGATAGTGGATCCTAGCAACATTTCTCACCATGGTTTTTCCCATCTTGGGTTTTCCACATATATCTAGTGTTGTGTTGATCTCTCTTGTGCTTGTGGTTATTATATCTATTAGTATTTCAATCTACATATTTGAGTTTAAGGTTGAATCTGCAAAATTTTTTAAAGACTAAAATTTTTAATATCTATTGATTCACCCCCCTCTCAATAGATCATTGTGTTCTAAAAATTGGTATAAGAGAACTAGGTTCCCGAGAATACCCTTAATAAGCTCAAGTAGATCTTGGATAAGCAAAAACAATTGCATGTTAGGAATCTTCAAGAAAGCCACCTAGATTTGATGGAACTAACTATGCTAAGTGGATCTCTTGGACTTGATGCTTGGATGTCAGTTAAGAACAAATATGTGCCTCCTACTACTCCTCCTACTAATGTTGTAAGGAAAGAAGGACTATGAGAATAATGAGAAAGCTTGGTTCGCTATTATGGAGAACTTCTCTGATTTTGTGTATAGCAAGGTTATGCATTGTGAAACTGCTTATGATGTCTAGGAAAAAGTAAATAATATCTATTAAGGAGACTCCCAGGTGAAGCTGGAAAAGCTACAAATATTGAGAGCTAAATTCGAAAGCTTGCAGATGAGTGATGAAAAAATTGCATATTATCTTTTGAGAGTTGATGATATAGTAAATGATATTAGAGGATATGGTGTGGAAATGAAAGAGGATGTTGTTGTGCTGAAGGTTCTAAGGTCCATGGCAAGTAAATATGATTCTAAAGTTTATGCCATTGAAGAAGGAAGATAAATTGATAAATTTACTCTAGATGAGTTATATGGTATATTTACTGCTTATGAGATGATAATGCTAGGTGTTGAGTCTTCTAGAAGGGAATTTGCATTCAATATTGATGAGAAAGGAAGGGATGGAGTTGAGAAGAAAGACAAAGATATTGGTATGCAGTTGTTGTTGCACAAAAAGGTTGACATGTTAATGCTCGATACATGTGCTAGAGTTAATGGATCCATGAGAGGTGATTAGTCCATCTCATGAATCTCATGGGGAGTGTTGAACATCTACCAAGAAACTCCCCCTCAGCATTACCTGACGGGATTCGAACCCGACACCTTTGGCTCTAATACCACTTGTTGGCCCATAATTATCGATGCACTAAAAGATCGACCTATTGATGCCCGATACAAATTCTAGAGTTAATGGATCCACATGAGGCGATTAGTCCATGTCATAAATTTCCCAGGGAGCACTGACCATCTACCAACAAAAGCTACAGTTACTGTTTTAGAAATTGAAGAAACTGATGAAGAAGAAAACTTCATAAGGAGACTAAGGAGAGGATCTAGTAAATATAAAGGTAAGTTTCCCTTCAAATGATTCAACTATGCTAGAGTAGGATATTTTTCTTATAAATTTACATATGATAAAATGGATAACTCTATACAAGGAGATCGTAAAAAGAAGAAAGATTTTTAATTTAAAAGGAACAATTTTGGAAAGAATAAGAAGAGTCTATGCATTCAAGAAGAAAGTGATGCTTTTGATGCTAGTGATAGTTTAGACAAGGATCAAGGTTTTTCCCTTGTAATGAGAGAAGATAAAAAAAAATTTCTATTTGTTGTGCATATATTGCATGCATGCCCCACCAAAGGTAGGGACCCCCTTTCTTTTGCTCCTGACGGGTCAGTTTTGCTCCCGATGGGTTGTTTTTCTCTCGCCTCATTTTGCGCACCCCTATTCCCAAGCCTAGGTTGGTCATATGCCTTAAAATGACTAAAGTTCCATTTGACCAAGTTTGCTTATCTGAATTTGCTAAGTCTTTTTTCTTTTGCGGGTCCCCCCTTTTTCACTTTTTCCTTGCTCCATCTAACTTGGTCCCTGCTCCCTTGCTTCAATTTTTCCTTTATTTTGTCTTTGTGGAAAAGTTTCCTAGGGATTTGGGATGTTTTCATGATGCCTAAGTGAACTACTAAGGTTTCATTAAGTTTTAGAAAGTTGCAAAAATTTCCTTACAGGCAGGCACCCCTCTAACACCATCTTGGGGAATTTCCTTTGTAGGCCACCATCCCTGCATTACTATCGATGGAAATTTTCTTGCAGGCCGTTTCACCTCCATCACCGTCAGCGGGAATTCCTTTGCGGGTCAATGTCCCTCCATCGCCATCTATAGGAGTTTTCTTGCGAGCCGCTGCCCCTTCACCATCATCCTTGGAGATTTCCTTGTAGGCCACTGCCCCTCTACTATCATCTATGAGAATTCCTTTGTGGGCCTTCATCCCTCAATTTTTGTCTATCGGAATTCCTTTACGAGTCATCGTCCCTTTGTTGTCATCTATGGGAATTTCCTTATAGACCACTATCCCTCTGTCACTGTCCACACAAATTCCTTTGCGGGTCACCATGTGTGGGTCGCCAGTGCTCATTGTCCTTTTAAGGGTGGCGGACCCTCTAGCTTCCCTATTCCAAATATTTTCATTTCCAAAAGGGGTGCAAACTTCAAGTTTTCATCATCTTGGGCCCATAAAATGAATGAATTCACATGCCTAAAGGGGTATGCATCAAGTTTTCCATGTGTTTAGACATTGTGGAAATTTCACTGGGGAAGTCTACTTGTGGAAGTTCGTCTATGGATGTCTGTTTGAGAAATGTCATTGTAAATGGGCGTCAAACTCTCTAGCTTCCATATCCCAAATTTCCGCATTTTTAAAAATGATTCAAATCTTAAGGAAATATGTCTTGGCACTCTTTCTACCCCTTTTCCCACATGCTAAATTTGAAAAATCTCAAATTTACTAAGTTTTAGGAAGTTACAGAAATTTCCTTTATGGGTCACCGTCCCTCCATCACCGTTCGTGAGAATTTCCCTGCAGGCCACAACCCCTCCGTTGTTGTCTACAGGAATTCCTTTGTGGGTCGTCGTCCCTCCATCGCATTCTGTAGGAGTTTCCTTGCAGGTCGTTGTCCCTCTATCACCATCTTGAGGAATTCCTTTGTAGGTCATTGTCTCTCCATCGCCATCCATGGGAATTTCCTTGTAGGCTACCATCCCTCTATCACCGTCCATGATAATTTCCTTGTGGGCCTCTGTGTGTGGGTTTCTATGTGAGGATTGTCATTTTTTGGGGTGGTTGACCCTTAACTTCCCCTCGCATTGCGGACTCCGCACTTGTTGTGCCCCTTCCAATGTCATTCAATGATGAAGCCTTCATGACCATCCCGAGTTGTGCATTCTATAGATATTATTGGTGATCCCAGACTTGAGGTCCAGGATGGTAAAACCACCAAGTCAAGAATATGTAGGTTTTCCCCTATAGAAGGTTTTTCATCATTAGCCATCCATTGTTTGCTGATCGTCCATTGGCTATCTACCATTTGTCGTTCGTTGGCCATCTGTCATCCACTATCCCTCCACCGCCATCCGTGGGAATTCCTTTGCGGGCTGCCATGTTCAGGTCACTATGTGCTCATTGTCATATTTTAAACGGCAGAAAACCCTCTAGATTCCCCCTTCTAGATTTTTGCATTTTTAAGGAGCAATACATCTGCTTTTCAGTTACACAAATCTAGAAGAATATTTAGTTGATCAGATGAAGAATGCTACAAATCCATCAAACAAAGGGAAAACTTTGATAGTTTTCAGCTGCAGCAACAGATGGTAACCACTATAGGACAAAAGTGCTACAATGCTTGGTACTAGAGGACAAAATAGGGATAAGACAAGACATATAATTTTTAAATTGTAAAATATTAGGGGTAGGTGAAACCATAATTTCTAGTGAATCTTGGCCACACAATGAGATTTAATCTTGGCCACTCATTTCACTTTTGGATAATAATAAATACAGGCTTTCTCCTCATTTGTAAATGGTTGGAGAATTAGTGTAAAGAGAATTTTACAGAAATAGAGATAAACATTGCATGAATTTGGGTGTTTCTTTTGAGTTTGTTCATTATGCATGCATGGTTCAACTTCCATGTTAGACTTGGTTGCTAGTTTCTTGAAAGGATTTGATAATGGTGTTTGCTGTTATGGTATTGAATGAGCTTTCACTCCATACTTTTGGCACTTTTCTATGACAAGCTACTATGCAAAGCTAGCATGGGCCTTTCTTTTAATGGCTGCAACTTAGTTCAATTGTATGTTCATGAAGTGCATGTACAATCTGAAAATCAGTAGACCTTAGAAGATTGCAGTGGTTTTGTGTAGCTGTAGGCTTCTCTTGATAAAGAAAAACCCAGTTTAGGAATTCTCTCTACTGTAGCTACCTCCATTGTTAGTGTTCATTCATAGATTAGATTTCAAACAACTCTCTTAACCCTTTCCCTTTTTCTATTTCTTTTAATCCCTTGTTAGAGTAGGATTCAAAGCATCAAAACAATGCCAAATCTTATGAACATGGTGAGTTTCAGCTTGTTGTTTTGAGTGGGCAGCCATTTTTCATTCACTTCTAGCACTTTGAAACTCCATTTGTAGACCCAACCTCCAATGCTTTGTAAACTATAAAGGCCACCCTATGATTACCAGCAAATCACATTAACCAATTGAACTATTCCAAGCATTGTCATGATCTGACACCCAAGAGACCTTGGGGTGATTTTCTACAACTTGCTTGTAGGAAATTACCTTTCAAGAGAGGTAGTGCACTTGTGTGCTACTTGTGTTGAGAAGGTGTAGAAACACCCATCAATAGAATTGGCACTAGAAAGAGGGCATGGTTGTTCTTAAGGCTATAAAGCTGAAAGTTGGAAGTTGAAAAGCACATTCAAGTACAATCTGAGAAAGAGAAGATCTCATTATATGTTGGAATTTAAAATCAGAAATTTGAAGGCAAAGCAACATCTAAATCAATATGGAGCAACAAATTCAAGTCAACATCATCCAGCTGCAAGTAGATTTAAATAGGAGATTGAGGAGGCCATTGTAGCACTTTGCATTGGCAAAAAAATATAGGATCCATGGCACTTGCATACACAATGAATTGGAATGTCTAACTTTTTTGGGAAGAATTGAAAGGGTATTACAAGGACAAATTTCCATTTGGGAAATATACCAACCCTTAGCTCCGCTAGACCCCGAAGAGGAATTGATTCAGATGGCAACCAAGGCCTTCAAGGAGCTGATCCAAGTGCACCTAAACAACAAGGATGGATTGAACATAGAAGAAATATAATGTCTGGGTGGTATAGATTCCATAATGCACCTCACTCAGAATTAACATGCCCCTCATGTGCAAACATCATTTCCCAAGCTAGGAGCTATTTAGACAAATTAGAACAACCAACTCCCAATGAGGAGAAGTCATCTACTAAGCTGGGAGAGATGTCAAAATTTAGAGGACAACATAATGAAGCTGAATTGAGAAATTATATAGAATTAAGTGCTAGGACAATGGATATTGAGGCTGAAAATCAAAAGGAAGAATTAATATTCCTTGGAATAGTGGGAAGCCTTCATGAAAGTTCAGTTAGAACGGAATTAAAAAACTCTTTCCCATAGGTGAAGAATAATCCTCCACTCAAGAAGAAGAGCAACTAATAGAAGGAAGGCTATGCATGGAAGGATATTCAAAACAATTTGCAACAGTACCTGGTGAGACAGCCAACGCAAATACTAAAGAATAAAAAGAAGAAGAGGTTGAAAGCCTTTGGATAGTAGAAAATGACGAGGAAAGCATAAGTGAAATAAGATTAGAAGATATTTCCTTCATGAATGATAGTGATCAAGAATCTGAAAGTGTGGATTTAGAGGAGTGGAAACAACCACATGTCGCGACTTTCTACCATCAAAATTCCTTCCCAACTAATGATGAAGACCCCTTGATTCAAAGATATGACAAATTGGTCTCAAGACTCATGAGGAACTAGTTAGAGTTGAGATGCTAGGTGAAATTGGAAGTGTTATTATTGCCAAATTGGTGGAGACTTCATGATCTATCACATTCAGAGTTCATGTGCAAGTTGTGTCAAGAATCCATTGAGTAAGTCAAAGAACAAGTGTAGCAACTAAGTACACTACCTTCCGCCATTGCTTCAAGGATTGAACTAGAAGTCCAAGAGTTGGATCCAAGTGACAACTTAGCTGAGGATAGCTCCCAAGAGGATGTTGAGACAAAAATAGGAGAAGAACATATTCCCAAACCTCCAAATGATGATGCAAAGAAAATGGGAAGGTTGTCCATTGATCATCAAGAACTTTTCCCTCTTGAAGGACATTCATGCACCATGGATGATAGGATTTATGGGGAATCCTTGGAGGAAAATCACATAGTAAATTTTGGTCCCCTTGATGAGCCAATGTCCCTTCCTAATTTCTTCCCACTTGGAATTTTTCCATAAAGATATAACGACACTGAGGAGGAGTACATTTTAGAAGATGGAAATGATGCATAAATATCACCTGAGCCCCCAGACGGTAAAACATTAGAGCTCTCAGACTGGGAGAGGGACTCCTTCTCAATCTATAGTGACACTGAAATAGAGGAAATAAGTGAGTATCCTGATGCACCACATGAACTGCAAGGAGAAGAGGACCAAGGCGAGGATGTCTTGGTAGCTACCCATGAAGATGACATGCCTTACCAATTACAAGCCGTGATTGGGAGTCTTTCCTCCTTGTCTGTTGCTGACCCTCTTATGCATTCTGAGAGTTGTAGTAGGAAAAATTCATGCATTTTATGCTTTTATGAAATGAAGTTAGCATAAGGGAACTACAATGGGATTACTCACTGCCCTTTGAGAACGACAATAAAGCAAAGTCCTAGACTATGCTTGATCAACTAGATGAAGTGTTTCTCCTTGAATAATAACTAATGGAGGTTGTGCATCCCACTAGAAGCTTCAAGGGGATGTTAGCTATCTTGTTCTCCCAAACTTATGCAGACCCAAGATTAGGTACAAGACTCCTTGCATCCAATTTTTTTTCTTCACAATGTGTACTGCCTGATCAGTTTGTTTGTGGTTTGCAAATTTGTACTGGAAGAGAGATGTTGCGCCACCCATTGCATCCACCCGAGACTACCAACACAATGACCAATGATGTAGTAATCATCCTCGACTTTCAAATGTAACTACCCTCATAAGATGATATCTAGGTTCTATCTTTCCTTGATCCTATGAATACTTATAGCTGCACGTATCATTTTTATTATGGGAATGAGGGGATACATACTTGTTTATGGATAAACCATGGTTTTGACAAACCACCTCAATTTATGATTTTTCCAAAATATGTGATTGAATTGGAAAGTCATAACATTGAAATTCATTTTTTTGAATATAAAGAGGAATCTACATGGCTTAAAATAGTGTCAATCTCCCTTTTGCTTGTGCATGCATTACAAATTTCAACGGGTGTTAATGTTGGTTTCCCTTGCCTAAAAGTTGTTCTTTGTAAATATCTTTGTGCATAGGTCAGTTCTGGGTAGTGTAGGTTTTGTGTGCATATCTCACTTTCATGTACATACTTCACTTTCCTGCTTCCTTTGGTTGGTTGGTTTGTTGTAGGTTAGTTTCCTTTAGATTAGTTTCCTTGTTGTTTGCTTTCACTTTCCTGCTTTGATTAGTGTAGGTGTTTTCTTTCTATTTTCTTCCCACTTGCTTTCTTATTTGCTTCCACTTTGTTGTTGCTTTGCTCGGGGTCCCTCTACTTTTAGCTCGGCACCTTTTCATGCACAACAACCATTTTATTTTCTAGGGCTGCTCTATGTATTTCTTTGACGAAATTCAATCAAGTTTTTAGAGTGGACGGTGAGGGTCTTCTATTAGTGTCAAGTGATCTGGATGTTTGGTTCAAAGAGGATAAGTTTTTGGTTTGTCTCATTCCTAATGTATTCTAAAATCTGATATATCTTACATGCTTTAAAATCTAGAGGTCGCTATAGGTCCTTTTGTGAAGTCTAGTTAAGTGAAAAATCTAAGATTTTTCTTCAGCTCCACTGCGATTCTGAGTCTTGAGTGTGAGCTTCGCTACTTACGGGTTGAACCAAAAGAATTGAAAAAAGAAATAAAAAAGAAATGAAAAAAAGAAAGAAAAATGATGAAAATCAAAAGAAATAAAATTCAACTTTTAGGAGGATATGAATAACTCTATCGAGGCTATGGACGCCTGACTGATAGTAGAGAAATGTTCAGGCAAATCACAACAAGAAAATCATTGGGGATATGGATGCTTGACTGGCTACAAGGCAATGTACCAGATGCTTTTGGAGTTAGAATAAACTATGTAGCTTAACTTGATGGAGCTTCAATTCCTATAGTAACTTAAGGATGGGAATTAGCACATTTGCATAGACTTGGATTTTTAGCATACTAAGGGTTGGGTTGGCTAGTGGTTTTGATCCTTTGGTCGAGTATTTGATTTGTTTGCCCTAGTGTGAAGGTCAGAATCAAAGATTCTAGGTTCATGATTCCAGTTTGTCATCAAAATGCTTTGGAGAATTTCCCTAATGAGTCACCATTTGTTGTGCATATTTTGCACACACGCCTCGTCGAAGGTAGGGACCCCATTTCTTTTGCTTCTAATAGGTCATTTTTTCTCTTCATGGCCTTCTTTTCTCTCGCCTTGTTTTGCACACCCTATTCCCAAGCCTAGGTTGGTAATATGCCTTAAAACAACTAAACCTCCCTTTGACCAAGTTTTCCTATATGAATTTGCTAAGCCTTTTTTTTTTGTGTCTAAGCCCCCTTTTTTCAATTTTTCCTTGCTCCCATTAAGTTGGTCCTTGCTCCCTTGCTTCACTTTTTCCTTCATTTTACTTTGGGTTTCCTCTAGATTTGGGATGTTTTCATGATGCCTAAGTGAACTTCCAAGGTTTCATTAAGTTTTGGGAAGTTGTTGAAATTTCCTTGCGGGTCGCTGCCCCTCTGCCACCGTCCCTCCACCGTCATCTGTGAGAATTCCTTTGTGAGCTGCCATCCCTCCATCGCCGTCCATAGGAACTTCCTTGTAAGATGTCGCCCCTCCCACGCCATCCGCAATAATTCCTTTGCGGGCCGCCATCCCTGCATTGCCGTCAGTGGGAATTTCCTTATGGGCCGCCACCCCTCTGCTGCCATCTGCAGTAATTTCCTTGTGGGCTGCCACCCATCTATCACCGTCCACGGGAATTCCTTTGTGAGCCACCGTCCCTCCGTCATTGTCCATGGGAATTGATTTGCAGGCCATCATCCCTCTGTTGCTATCCAAAGGAATTTCCTTGTGGACTGTTGTCCCTCCTTCACTATCAACAGGAATTCCTTTGTGGCTTCCTGTGTGCTCATTACCATTTTAAGGGCGGCAGACTATCTGACTTCCCTCTTCCAAATCTTAGCATTTCCAAAAGGGCTGCAAACTTCAATTTTTGCCATCTTGGGCCCATAAAATGAATGAATTCACATGCCTAAAGTGGCATGCATAAATTTTTACATGTGTTTAGATATTGTGGAAATTTCACTGTGGAAGTCCACTCACAAAAGTCCATCTACGAATGTCCATTTGAGCAATGTCGTTATAAAGGGTGGAAGACCCTTTGGCTTTCACATCCTAAATTTATGCATTATTCAAAATGAGTCAAATCTTAAGGAACTATGTCTTGGCACTCTTTCTATCCATTTTCCAACGTGTTAAAATTGAAAAATCTTAAACTTACTAAGTTTCGGAAAGTTGTGAAAATTTCTTTTGTAGGTTGTCGTCCCTCTATTGCCATCTAGAGGAATTTCCTTATAGGTCACCACCCTCTACCACCATCCACGGGAATTCATTTGTAGGCTTTCATCCCTTCATCGCCATTCACAGGAATTTCCTTGCGGGCTGCAATCCCTCCATCGTCATCCGTAGGAATTCCTTTTCGAACAGTCGTCCCTTCGTCTTCGTCCGTGGGAATTTCCTTGTAGGTCGCCGTCCCTCCGTTGTCGTCCACAGGAATTTCTTTGTGGGCTATCATGTGCAGGTTTCCATGTGAGGATTGTCATTTTTGGGGGTTCAACCCTTAACTTCCCCTCACATTGTGGACCACACCCATCGCACCCCTTTCAATGGCATTCAATGATGAAGCCTTCATGACCATCCCGAGTTGTGCATTTTGTAGATGTTATCGGTGATCCCAAACTTGAGGTCCAAGATGGTAAAACCACCAAGTCAAGCATCTATAGGTCTACCCTTGTGAAAGGTTGTCTATCGTATGCCGTCCACTGTCCATCTACTTTCTACTGGGCATCCGCTGGCTATCTACCATTTGTCATCCGCTGGCTATCTGCCATTTGTCGTCCGCTGTCCCTCCGCCATCATCCATGGGAATTCCTTTGCGAGCCACCGTGTTCGGATCCCCATGTGGTCATTGCCATTTTTTAAAGGGCAAAGAACCCTCTAACTTCCCCCTTCCATATTTCCGCATTTTTTGAAAAAGGCCAAATCATTGAGGAATAGGTCTAGGCACCCTTCTAATGCATCTTTCATGTGCTAAATTTGGAAAAAACTCAAAATTGTTAAGAGTTGTGGTTTTGCAAAACTTTTCATGTGGGAAGTCACCTTCCAAATGTTGTGGTGGCCAATGTCATCTTTATGACGCAATCTTGTCTGGCTTCCTACCTCCCAACCTTTGCATTGCTTCGACCCTCAAAAGTGAAATCTCCCGAAATCCAATTTCTTGAAAAGGAAAGTTTCTCAAAAATGTCAAAAATGAAACTGTCTTGAAATGAGAATTTTCCAAAAATGGAAAATTTCCCAAAACTGAAATCTTTCCTGAAATAGATTTTTTTCGAAATTTTTTTTTCTTTGAAATGCAAATGTTCCCAAAATTGATTTTTCTTCCTAAAAAAGGAAAATTTCTAAAAATGGAAAGTTTCCAAAAATGAAAAGTTTCCAAAAATGCAATTTTTTTTTTTGAAATATGAAATTCTTGATGAACTATAAATTGATACATTTTAATTTTCTAAATGAGGGAAATTGATCATTTTTGGACATCTAAATCATAATATCTTACATATGGCCCAAGTACTTTTAAGGATGCATGGGGGAATAATGGATCAATTCAATAAAATAACCAACATACAAAGACATGTCAGGAGGGGAGATCTTAATTCAAATTGTCAAGATGGAGAGGGGTTCACATGTGGATGCACTCCAGGAGGATGCTACCTGAATATCTAATTTCCCAAGCCTGCTTAAGAATCTATTTTGGGCCACACAACAACTGAAGAAGTGCTTTCAAATAGGGAATGGAGGGAACTATTTTTTTCACCAAAATGATTATGATTGTTAGGAGCTGTCCACTGGGATATGTGAACCCTAGTTTTGTACCTGCACAAATACAACAAACAAACACATTATTAGATCAATATGCAAGATAGAAAAAGTATTCCCCACAAATTCCATTTACAAAGCTTAAACTAGGAAAATGAAGAACAAAATATGAAAGACAAGTAAAATCCTAATTAATCATGCAAACTCTTAATCCCATGGGGGAATTGGTGCCAATTGGTATGTCAAAATTGGCCCTTTCCCAACTCCTTTGTTGCAAATGTTGATGAATGGATAATGGTTGAAGCTCCTTGATGCAAATTTGGTATAATCTAGCTATGAAATCATGAAAATGATGGATAATTGTTGTGAAGTGGGAAAAATTAGCTCTCAATGTGGAAAGAGTAACTTTGCATGAGATTGTGGATGATGGATAAGGAGAGAAGCCTCCCATTTATAGATTTCAATTTGGAAGAAAGAGCAAGATTTGAGAAATGTGGTACTAACCTTCAACCAATAGTCAAATGCCACTTGTAACAATGTGAATGGTTGATGATTGTGCAAATTTTGATAAAAGTGCCTGTAAATGCATAAATTTGAATTATGAAAATGTTGAAATGACAACGTGGAAAGAGAGTCAAATGGAGTTATGACAACTTGGCTCAATGCAAAAGGACTTGTTGGATGAAATAAATGGCTTGTTGGAAGGACCAAGTCCACTTGGATTCAAATTCAAATTTGAGGGAATGTTCCCTTTTTATGCGATGTTGAGAGAAAATAGAGATTTAATAAATGAATTAAATCTATTTTCATGTGCAATTTGCATTCTCTAGAGGATTTTAGTGATTGAGATTAAATTAATCAAGATTTGATCAATTTAATGAGAGATTAGATGATTTGACAATTTTGACTCAAATTTATGAGTTGATTTAAATCAAGAATTGAGAAGAAAATGATTAATTAAATAAATGATTTGATTTATTTAACTAAAGGGGATAATGTTAGATTAAATTAAATAAGGTTTAATTTATTCAATTTAATAAGAAGACTTTAGGGATTAATTAAATAAAATTGATTAATTTAATCAATAGGGAAGAATGACTTAATCAAATAAATAATGATTTATCAATTAAGGGATGAAAAATGATGTTAAGCTAAGAGTGTGATTCAGGAAGAAATGATGTTAGTAATCAAGACCAAGTGTGTTGGATCAAATTATACATTTTTCATGTCTACCGGATCAGGAGTAGTACATCCGCTTTTCAATTACAAAAATTTGCAAGAAGATTATGTTGATCGGATGAAGAATGCCACAAATCCATCAAACAAAGGGCAACCTTTGATAGTTTTTAGTTGTAGCAAAGGATGGCAGCCACTACAAGACAAAATTGCTATAGTGCCAGGCACTAGAGGACAAAATAGGGATAAGACAAGAAATGTAATTTTTAAATTGTAAAATATTGAGGATAGGTGAAACACTAATTTTTTCTTGAATATTAGCCACACAATAAGATTAAATCTTGGCCACTCATTTCACTTTTGGAAAACTATAAATATGGGCTTGCTCCTCATTTGTAAATGGTTGGAGAACTGGTGTAAAGGGAATTTTACAACAATAGAGAGAAACATTACATGAATTTGGGTGTTTCTTTTAATTTTGTTCATTATGCCTGGATGGTTCAACTTTTATGTTAGACTTAGCTATTAGTTTCTTGAATGGCTTTGATAATGGCATTTTTTGTTATGGTATTTGATGAACTTTTAGTCCATACTTTTGGCACTTGTTGATGAAAATTTGTTGTGGAAAGTTAGCGTGGGATTTTTTATTTCATGATTGCAACTTAGTTCAATTGTATGTTCATGAAGTGCATTTACAATCTGAAAATCAACAGACCTTAGAAGATTGCACTGGTTTTGTGTAGTTGTAGGCTTCTCTTGGTCAAGCAAAACCTAGTTTAGGAAGCTTGACTACTATAGAAGCCTTCATTGTTACTATTCATTCAGAGCTTAGATTTCGAATAGCTCTCTTAACCCTTTCCCTTTTGATATTAATTTTAGTCCCTTAGTAGAGTAGGATTCAAAGCATCAAAAAAATGCCAAATCTGATGAACATGGTGAGTTTTAGCTCATTTTTTTGATTGGGTAGCCACTATTCATTCACTTCTAGCACTTTGAAACTTCATTTGCAGACCCAACTTCCCATGCTTTGTAAACCATAAAGGCCACCCTGTGATTACATCAACAATTGAACTATTCCAAGCTTTGTCATGTCCCGACACTCGAGAGACCTTGGGGTGATTTTCTGCAACTTGCTTGTAGGAAATTACCTTTCAAGAGAGGTAGTGCACTTGTGTGCTACCTATATTGAGAAGGTGAAAAACCACCCATCAACACTATTTATGGCTAAAGAAACTAAGGATAAAAAATATGCACAAATTGAGGATTCACATTAAGATGAAGAGGAATCAATTGTTGATCGTAATTAAATTTGTATGACTCGATGCAGGGGATGGTGATATCTGAAAATCCTATTAGATTTATTAATTATGAGCCAAACAATGGTGTGTGGCTCAATGCATAGGAAACTTGCTGAAGAAGGTTGCAAGTGGAAAACCCTAACAAAGATTTCATGATGGAAGAGCTAAAATGAAAAAAATATGGAACTATTGTGAGGGAGAAGAAAAGGTGTTAAGATGAGATTTCTACAAGTTGAAGTAGATAATTGTAACAAAAAATTTAAAAATCTAAAAATACATGAAGCTTGTTATAGTGGAGTAAGAGAGAGCAATGAGAGAGAGCTTATGTACTGGATTAATGCAATGTAGGTTGTGGAGAACCATTTTATGCATAATTGATATTAGAAATTTCTGAGGTCATAGCCTCAATTTGTACTGAGTTGTAGCTTAGATCCAGGTGTTGTAGCACCCCTGAAGTTGTTGCTTCTAAAACAGGGAGGTGAAGCGTCCTTGGGGTTGTAACCCTTAAAACTTGTAACTAAACTTTGTTGCTTGTGAGGCTAGATTAGGATAGTAGATCCTAGCAACATTTCTCAACATGGTTTTTCCGATTTTGGGCTTTCCACATATATCTGGTGTTGCGTTGATCTCTCCTATGCTTGTGGTTATTATATCTATTAGTATTTCGATCTACACATTTGAGTTTAATGTTGAATTTGTAAAAGTTTTGAAGGACTATTTTTTTTAATATCTACTAAATCACCCCCCTCTCTGTAAATCATCATGTTCTAACATACAACTACAACTGTTGTTAACTAATTTCTTCTATATAAGATAACTAATATATCTTTTTGTCTTCATTTACCTCTTGGGGTTTTTCTCTGAGTTTCCTCCTGATTTACCTCCTGAGATTCTTCTTCTACGGAGGCTATATATTATAATTCTATGGATGGATTAAATAATGAAGAAAAATGTTTGACGCAAACTTGTTCTGTGTTCTTGGTTAATGTTCTTTATGATATGTGGGAATCCTCATTGTATTAGAGAAGTCAAAGATATTTTCAAAGCTAAGCAAATGCATTGATTGTTATTGTATTATGTGAGATTCCATTGTTGTGTGCAATCATTTGAAGATGGTTAGGCATGTTTAAACTTTTTCTTAAGATTTTTTTTGGATTCATCCTACACAAAGCAAGAAGATATCAACCACACCTAGGGTGACATGCATTAATCTCTTTGCTACAAATTTTTTTTGCACAAAGGTTGGAGGCATCAATTTCTACAATTTTCCATTGATTACCTATATCTTTTTACTACAAACATTAATCTTTGATGTTTGCATTGCTCAAGTGCATATTGATTTATGCTATTTAATCTGATTAGAGGTGATTTATTTTGTTTTTTTCCTATGATTTGTTGTGGAGGCAACGTTTCAGATTTGGAGGTCCATGTGAGTTATTAGGAAGCTGTCATTTCTCAGAAAATCACCCACAAGAAAGAAGACACCCGTAGACAAGCAATTTGTTGCATCATTGAATACCTTGCTGTGGATTTTTCTATGATTTAAGCTTGCACGTGGTCCTCCATTGGCACCTTTTATCCGCCAATTCATTTACCAGTTTGCAAGGAATTTGGAGGGTGATTGAGATTTGTGATATCCTGTAGCATTTGAGGGAAGTTGTCTCCATCTTTATGTAGTCCATGATTTGTTGTATTAGTGCATGCCAATTAGTTTTTAGGTCATCCTTGCTATTTTAAGAAGGTAGAAGCCTTTGAGAAGCTGATTTTACATGGAAGAGGGACGATCTATTTGGTGGAGACCACAAAGTCTCTTGTCAAGTTACCTTAAATCCCCTCCTCACTATTTTCAGCCCTTCCTCTATTGTTGAAACCCTCAACAGTCATGATTTCATGAATTTCTTGAGCGATTGACCATTACAGGACGTGTATTTTCTTATGTTTGGGCCAAGAAACCTCTGTTGTTAGGCACAATTTGTGGGTGGAGGCTGAGAGACCTCTGTTTTATGTCATCAATTTTCCCATTGTAATTTTCATGTTGTGTGTTGCCTCCCACACATTCATTGCAATATTATTTGTGGATCATAATTCCTAAGCTTGGTGTATAGTGTTCATTGACCTACATATCTTCAAAAAGGTGTTTCAAGATATGCATTCAAAATAAGGATGCATCGAGTCTCACCTGATTTGGCCGTGAAGACAACAATAAGGCCAAGTTTTGCATCTCTAAAGGTGTTGAAGATCAAAGTCATTAGAAAGAATGGAATTTCCAACCTCTTCAATTCTCACAACATATAACTATTATGAATGCAAGCCAAAGATTTTGTTTCAACTTAGAAATAGAGGCTTGTATTAGACAGTCATGGCAACAGAGATTGAACCAAATCCCATGGTTGAAAAAACCAAATATTTCAATCTAATGGATGAGGCCTGTAGTCTCCTATGCTTATCGATGTCTCTAGAATTTTTGTTTCATTTTGATGCATTCAAAACTCCAAAAAAGGTTCGAGCTATGTTGGAGACTCTTTTTTGGAAACAAGATGACATGCAAGGTCACATCCTTGAAAATGAGCTCAACTCATTAGATCCGAGAAAATTTGAAAATATTGAAGACTTCTTCACAAATTTCAAGGCCTGATTACTCCATCTAAAAGGTTGTAGAATTGATAAATCCTAGCAAGAAAGAAAATTGGTTCTTTCTATTTTGTCAAAACTTGGTGCAGAATATGTTGTATTTGTCTCCACTTTTGACATAGTCAAGCTTATAATAGGAGCAACTTGGAAGATGCCCACATTCAATTATTTTATTGAGTCCCTAATACATGAGCATGATAAGCTCATAAAGATGGGTGGATTAATGAATTCCAAAGTTCATGCACTTTCTATGCATACAAATGAGAAGAATACTCTAAAACCCAATAAAAAAATCAAAGGTGAAGGGAAGTAGGAACCAGATCCAAGAAAGGGAGACAAATTCAAACCTCCAAATGAATCTTCCAACTCAAAGGAAAGGATAGAGAAAAAGGGGAAATCAAAGCACACAACTATTGCAACCATGGTTACCATCTAGAATTATCATGCATGAAGAAGATGATTGACCTCATGGAACATACACTTCAACAAAATAACCTTGGTAACTTTATTCTAGAAAGTGCCAAGAAGAAGTATGAAGAGAAGGCACCATAAAAAAAAGGTAATTTTGATGTCGCAGAATTGCACCTAGGGTAAATTCCACATTTTTGCGTCTTTCCTAGCATTTATGACACCTTAGAAACATTTTTGGAAAAATCCCATGAGTCGTAATTTCACAATTCTCACTCCAAGAGGGCACATGGTGAAATAATAGAAGCTTGACATAATGTTTACCAAAAATCTAGGCTTTGGATGCTTGTGTAGCATGCAGACGTCTGCGCTATGCACTAGCGTCCTGGTGATTTTTTGACTTTGAAATGGAAAATCTAGAACCCTGACCCTTGCGACACGTCTCCTGGTGGTTAGGTTTTGAATGTAAAAACCTTGTGTCATCCTTGCATGCATAAAAAACCCCTTTTGGCTCCTATTTTGGGGTTGGAAGTCACCAGTTGAAGCACTATCACTACTTACTCTAGTCTTGGGTGAGCTCCATCCTTGAATAGAAAAATTTTCTATAGGAAAAGCCATGCTAGATTGAGGTCCCTCCTGTAGCTACAAGCTCTCAAGCAAGCACATAGTAGTACGCCTATGTGCTCTGGAAGAGGGTCTTGACCCATGGGTAATGCTCTCTCTCCCTATCACTCTTTCTTACTAGCTCATTTACTACTTTGTGGTTTGGTCTCTACTCTGAAGCAGATTTTTCTTTCGCCACATGCTTTTTTTATTTCCTTTACACTCTTTTCCAAACCTAGTTGTTTGTGGAGGTGGAAACACCAAAATATGGGTCTGACTGAGGCCGACCCCTATACAACCCCAATCTTTTCCCCTTGATCTTTTATGTGTAGGTTACGAAGTAAAGCTTGGAGTAAAGATTTGAACACATGGTAGAAGGTAATCTTGTTCGAAGCTCCTTTGTATTTTCCCTTAGAATCTAGATTTTTGTTGATTATTTGGCCTCATACGGTTTTGACCTGAGCTTCAAAGTGAGATTCATTTTCACCCGCTTGAGTTCCTGAGTTCTTCATGGCTTACGATGCCAACACATATTTTAGATGATAGTACACTATGTTGGCATCCTAAAACTACGCTGACGTATTTTGGCCAAGAGCTCTCCGACCAGTGCTCGAAATCTTGAAGTCTTGCTCTCTCAGGATCTAAGAATACTTTCTTGTTTTCTTTTACAATTTTATTGATTCTCTCAAGTTGAGGTGTATAAGGGTAGTTCATTCGCTAGTAATCTCTTAAGAAGAAAGAAACCTGTGAGAAACAAATCCCTCTTATTTCACATTTTGGTGAACCTCATGTGAACCGTTGAATCCATTTTCATCATGTCACATATTTATAATAGTTCCTTCTCTAAACAAGATTTTGATATGTTGGAAGATTCTCTAGATGATTTCCTAGAAGCAATCTCCCCTATCTGTAAATCTTCTAAACAAACTCTTTCCTTGCCAGTTGAAGAGTCGGTAAATGTCATTGTGGTCTTTATGGCTCCTACAAGCCCTAAGAAACCCATCATTTACGTGACCCCAGCTAAGCCATTCCCTAGAGAGGACCATTCCATCTATGGGATTTCATGCCATGATGATTCATTAGACTTATATTCAAGGTTTGTGAAATCTACTAACCCTACTTCTTATAATGTTGTCAGGTATACATATAATACAAGGAGAAATAAACAAAACTTGGAACAACAAGCTTCTACTCCTACATCACAACTAGTTCAAACTCCTACTTCTTTACCACCATCTTAACCTGTCCTTCCTTCAGCTCATAAACCCATGATCAAAGCACCGGGTGATTATGAACTTGTTGAGCAACTTCGTGTTACTCCAACAAAGATCTCATTTTGGGACTTGCTTCAGACTGCTCTGGTTTATCAAGAGATGTTGTTGGAAGCTTTAAAAAGGATCCTCTTGCCTACCTATACTAGGCCTATGGATGTTGATTTGTTTATGGAACATATTCAAATAGATTCACTGAATATTACATTCCACTTGCAAGAACTCTCACCTCCAAATGTGGAGAAACAAGCAAAATTGTTGATGATTATAATTAACATTAACAATATCAGTATTAGGCATACTATTGTTGACACTAGTTCAACTCTCAATGTCTATGGTATAGACCTATTACCTAAAATCAAGTTGATTCATCTTCTTTATAAACATCTTCCTTTTATATTCGTGGGTTTGATAACGCTGGCCACCAATCTCTGGGTATAGTGATATTGCCCTTGCAACTAGGCTCCATTACCTTACCACCATTAGTTTATGTGATGCCTAGACCATTACCATATAATATTATTTTAAGAAGACCTTGGATCCATGCTATGCGCATGGTAAATTCTACTCTATATCATTTTTTGAAATTTCTTGCTAACAATCGGGTGGTTATGGTTAAAGAAGACCCAAAGGTGGTGCACCTTTGCCTGATGGCTTCTATTGGTTGTAATTCAACTGCATCTACTCTTAAGAATTGTATTCCCTCCCTAACAACTAATGCTATGGAAATTTCCTCATCAATACCCTCTATGGAAGTCGTTCCCTGAGCAAGTATCGACCAAGACAAATCGCCTACAACAAAAGATTCTAAGTCTCCCCCATCTTCTCCTTCATCATCCAAATCGATTGATATTTTAGGTGATGATTGGGGTTCCTTGAACTTCTTCGAGTTCTTCATAGTGGAGTATAATTTGGACCCCTATGTTATTGAATTCTGAGGTTTTGCTAACATGAGGGTAGGTGACTCCCCCGTTGAGGAAGAGAAGTGTAATCTTGTCCAGGAGACCGCTCCTCCCCCTACTCGAGAGAGTGACCCTGCTCCTACAAAGGAGGTTAAAGTTTGAAAGCCAAGTAAAGGAAGTGGTAACACTCTCGTAGAAATGTTCGACATCCATTGGTGCAATGAGGCAATCTACATAGAGCCACCCCCTCCTAAAGTTCTAGAAACTCACTATGGTTTTGGGTATGAACTCACTTCTCGATATGGCTATGGGAAGAAATGCCTAGGATGTATTGAGCAAGGAATCTAGGTCCCTATCCAATTTAAGAAATGACAACACTATCTGGGTCTAGGATGCTCTACTGAACAGTCTAAACAAAAACCTTGGTGGAGTGTTAATATGATTTCAGTCGAGCTATTAAGTTTAGTCCATCCTGAGTTGATAGAAGAAAGGGGACATGCCGAGAATTTTCCTTCAGATTTTTTCTCTTCAGATGAAGCATTAGAGGAATTTCTTGGTGCCTACTCTTTATTGCCTCCTTAAAATCACAAAAAATGATTCTTGTATCTCTTGCATAAACAAGCATACTTTGGAGAATCTACCTTAAGCATTGATGGGGAAGACCCCCTATCTAGCATCAATGATGATGTTTCGATATCTCATCCTGAGGAGTATAGTCCTCTCCTTAAAGGAGATAATCTTGAAGTCCTTATGGATCCTAAGTCTTTACAAAAATTAATCAAGATTGGGAAGTTTTTCTCTTCCAAAGAAGCAAACGAACACTTCAACCTCCTGTATACTCACCCTGATATATTTCCTTGTACATATGAGGATATTCCCACAATCGATGAATCCATATTGGTCCATAATATCATCCTATGTCCCGATGCCAAGCCAATTAAGCAAAAAAAATGAAAGGTCAATCCTAGGGTAGCTTTGATGGTCAAGAGTGAGATAGAAAAGTTGTTGAAAGCAGGCTTTATCCATCCAATTGACTACTCTCTTTGGATTTCAAACATAGTTGGGTGAACCCACATAAGTGGTGAACACTTTTGTGGAGGAAGGGAAAAGTCGATTTTCCCCTCTACACAAAGTGAAGGGGTTCGGCCGAACCCAAGTGTTCGCCCGAACCTTTATGTGGGTTCGGCCAAACCCCATTGACTTATGTGCTTTAATAATAAAATAAAGGGGTTCAACCGAATTAGGGTTTTTCCGAACCCCCTTAACACAGATTAAAACAAAAAAGCCCTCATCCTTGTCATTTTCACTAAGCAGAGAACAGTGGCTGGCAAACAGGGTGTGCGCGACGAACCGACGAAGAAAGAAAAAGTGTGCAAACACTTCACCTTAGAGCGAACCCTCCAACACATCATCTTAGGTTTTCCATAGCTCATTTCGGTGCAAAATTTGTGGCTTCAATTGCATTTGTTTGAAATTTTTTAAAACATTTTCAACAAATTCATTATCTAGAATTTAGAAGAATATAAATAGTTGAGTATACAATATATTTTTGTATTCAGTTCATTTTTGTATTCAATCCTTTTTTTTATATACAATTCCAATGGATAAAGAAGGAAAAGACACTTAAACAAGGAAGGTATACAATCCATTTTTGTATTCAAGCATAAACAAGATCTTCTCACAACCTTCAACAAGAAATAATGAATTGAATTATTGGTTTGGTAAGATTAACTTTATAAAGAAATTTGAAATAGGTTTTGTAGAGATAATGAGGCCACTAAATACCAAGATGATGAAATATGCAAAAATATAGTGGAAAATGTAAGCTAAGGTAGTTTAATAAATCAAAAAATCATTTTTTGAATCGCCTATATTGGTTACAAGCCCAAACTATTCTAAACTATTCTACATATACTCATTTTCATTTGACCACATTGTACAACCATTCTTATTCAAATGAGAAACCTAGGAAATGAAAGGCATGTAGCCTTCATGAGTGTATCATTCAAAGATGCAAAGATAAATTATCCAAATTTGAAGCAAGATTATGCTTTAGTGTGAGTATTGATTAATTTTTAATTAAAATTTCAATAATAAGTAGTTGTAGTAATCTTTGACATGTTGTAGTAAAGGACTTCCTTAGTAGAATAAATCAAGAGAAAAAAAATGAGAAAAATGGACCACTATATTATAATAATTTGACATATAAAACATGCCTATGAAGTTGGCCAAAGACTAGAAATTAATTAAACTAATAACACAAGTTGATCTAGGTTGATCACACCAATATTATGTAGATGATGTGATAACAAAGGATGATTCATATGCTAATAAAACTAATTATTTTATGAGTAATTAATTCCTTATATATATTTAAATACTAGTTAAAATACATCTTTGCACCCTAAAATGAAAAAGCTACATGTGATTATAGGAGGCTTATTACAAATAAATCATGAAGGAATCTAGACTTAAGGTGATTGAATAAGGAAGAGGTAGAATGGCTATTGAATTTTTATTATAATTTCCTCTATTAAATTATTTTCAAATATCTACTTGGTGATGTCCCCTACAAGTTCAAGATGCTTCAATTTCTAAATATTAAAAAAATATCCTATGTGTGAAGTTGTGTTGGTCATTTTCATGAATTTCTATCAATTACCATATTGTTATTTTGATGGATTTGCATACCAATATTTCATCTCTACCATCTCCATTTTTCTTTTTCCATTGGTCTATTGGGCTTCATCCTCAAAGTATAATCTTTCAACTAATCTTGATAATCCACTTTCAACCTTTGCTAAATTTATCTAAGTATGGATTCTATTGGACTTCAATTTTATCGTGTTTTTCATGCTAGTAATCCAATCCTAAGTGTTTCTTAGTGACCTAGAATATTTTCTATTTCTAGAGTGTTTGGCTTGACCCTCCATTCAAACCATTCTTGTCTCCATATTATTTGACCCCTCTTAGCTCTATTGTATTCAAGTTTTATATTTTATAGGATTTTAGACTTGGTTATATCCTACCATACCACTCCCTTTTAAACTTAAAAATCCCACTCCATTTTAATCCAAATGTCTATTAGTATTTTTGCACCAATTTTTTCATCTCTCAACCATCATGTCATTTCAATCATTCCCCAACAACTTCACAATCGTATTATTTGTATTTACTCCTTGTAGTATTGGGAATTTAGTCTTTCCAATCCTTAAGTACCATCCCTTTCTAACCCCTATTATCTTCATCCTCTACTAGTAAAAAAAAATCTTGTGTTTTAGAGTTCTAGAATTGATTCCATGCGTCTAAATTTTTATCCATCTTTTATTTCACAATGTCAAAATCATCATAATGGCATCTTTATATGATGCTAACATCATCAATTTTTAGAGTAACTACCTATTGAGACATACCTACTAACATCATTTTTTCTTTCTCCAAAAAATAAAAATATATAAAGCTAGAGGATTCGACCTTATTTTTCCCCAGTATATTATTTCATACTCCCACAAACCCCAACACCTAGTTGCATACTTTTCCTATCTTTTAGAGTCAAACATTTGGCCTTTTATATTTTTAAAAAAAAATTAAGGTCATATAGATACATTAATCTCAACATCTCGATGATTTGTCCTTTATTAAGGTCATATAAGAAACCTTTTATTATAATTGTGTATTATGGACCTCCATTTTTATTTAAGTTTTTTTATGGATTCATGGAATCTTTGAGTTTGTGTTTTTTGTTCTTTATATTAATTATTTATTAGTTTGCATCTAAGACGTGCTATAAAATTATGTTACACTATGTAGTTCATGCTAGGATGAGAAAAATTTCTAAAATAATGTGGGGAATTTAAATTGATTGTGGATTATCAGTTAGGGTGTATCATTGGGCTAAAAGGGAATTTGAGAGTGTAAGCTCTAAATGATAAATCCAAGTGCATTAGACTGATTTTAATGTTAGTATTTTATTCAATTCATTAAGGTTTCATGTATTCATGATAAATTTGATTGTTGAGGGTTGGACATTCTATTCATTTAGAAAGAAAATAAAAATATATATGTTAGTGTCATATTATAGTGAAGTAGGTTTTATTCCATCATCCATAAATTTAGTAATACAAAGCTATTAAATCCCTAGAGAGTGTTATTCAATACATAGTATTTGTATAGGATTTTATATGATACTATATAAATATTAGGTAAATTATTATTGTGATAAACACAATATATATATATAGGGATGAGTAGCTTGCTTATATCTAGAGTCACATCATTTGAACTAACTACCAAATTAGAGACCTCTTATATACTAAATTAGTTGTGTTCCTATATTTAAGATCTATAGGAAATAAACTTCCAAACTTAGTAAGGCTCAAAGAAGAGGAGGAGGCTTTATCCAAGTCATTCTATCTACTCTAATTTTTCTCCCCCTTAGTCTAAATATATTGGCTACTTCCCCATTGCCTACATTATTCCTAGACTGGGACATTATGGTAGATTTCCTTAATAGATGGTTGCAAGAAAAATACCCAACACCACATCCTCTACAAAAAATAATTCAATTAAAATTTTAAGATATCCATGTCTTCAAAACATCAAGTTATCTTTACTTTGTACATTACATTAGGCAAGTTATTTCAATTATTCTCTATTTATTCCTCATAAAGAGAAAAATTTAGATAATGAAATCTATAATGACATCATATTCTATGAGTCAAATTTTGAGCATACTTACTATTGTGGGATTGATGTACTTGCCTCTCTTGATTGATATTCTAGTGTACTCACCACTATTTTCATGATTCCCAATATATTTTGGTTTTGTAAAGAGATAAAAATAGTGTTCAAACTAAGAACATTCTTTTAGTGGACCTCACATGATGATAGGATCTAAGGAACTTCTCATCACACAAAATCTCCATCTTGGATCCAATTCTAGACTCTCATACACTACACCCCCAAGATTAAGAAAATGACTCATACATCATTATATAGAGTAAACACATTTCAAAATATATAAAGTTGCCATTTCTATAGGAGCATATGTGAAATTATCCAGATTAGTAGTCTTAATGAATTTATTCTAGTCATTTTTTGTTCTTATATAATCAAAATCATTGAAAGAGAGAAAAATAGAACCATAACATAGAGATAATCAATAAATTTTGCTACAACTATCAAAAAAAGAAGAAAGAGAACTAGATATCTTCAATAGCTCAATAAATGAATTAATACTTAAGTTATGAGGATCACAAGATTGCCAACTAGGGTCCTATTCTTGTGGATCATGCTATAGTACAACTTAACAATAAAATTCCTCTATCATTTCCAAATCTCTCTATCCCTTCACCTCCTATCATGCCACTAAATCTTATGTACAATATATTGAACTTCAAAACATCACACTATGCACTTTGTAGATTATATTAGTTACTATTCTACTAAGTATTTATTTATTCCTCATCAAGAGAAAACTTCGTACAATGAACCACATAATGACATTATTCACACAATTCCTCCACATGAAGAAGGTATCCCACCTTTTAAAAAAATCCAAATACATGGTATAACCTTCTCTGCATGTATTCTACTAAAAAAATATGAATACACAAGCATTATTGAGTTAATCAGTATAATTATTTAACCAAATATTGATTTTTTGAACCTTTATAATACCAATTTTTTCTTGTAATAACTCAAAAAATTATTGAAAACAATATTGTACATGCTATGACGAATGATATTGATCATCACTAACATGTAAAAATTGTGCTCCCTAACTATCTTCTTATTTTATTTTTTACTATTAGGGGCACGCCTATATGTGATGTGAACAATAATAGTTTATCTGAATAGAATTGTAATATTAATATTATTCAACTTCTTTTTGTGGCTGCAACGTGTAATTTTATATAAAATTGACTATAGATCTATAATAGTTCCAACTAGGAAAAATCCTTGCACACCTTGACTTGTTCATCTAACCATCAAGAATAGTGGCTATGTATTGCATACTTATAAAAAATATTCTTTAAATCAGAAATAAAATTAGCAACTTGCTTCTCTTGTCACCAACTCACATCTAGAATCTTCACCTCCACTCTTCAAATTGTATTTTATAGTTATCTCATATCTCTTTTTCTCAAACATTTTTTTTCCTAGATCATTTTTCTTCCATCATGGGTACATGATATAAACTTTGATAACCCACCGCATTGTAAATGCTTCTCATTTAAACACATTTTTACACAAAAATACAATCATTGTATCTAACACATTAAAATAAATCTAATAGGTCCTTACATAAATTTGGTATTTTAATTGTACCACACTCTTGTAAAATTTGGTTAGTATACAAAGTATAATTAATATTACATGTAATAGTTCATGGTAGATAAAAACTACATGTCGTATTTACAATATGTATTAGAAATTTTAAGAGGCATGTACTTGATAAAAAGGCTTACAATCTATTCAAATTCCCTTTGTGATATTTTTAAATGAATATATTTTTCAATAAATTTTACACAATTTTGTTTGGCTACATTCCAATTAATATTTAATATGTGGTGTGTGGTCTTGATCACCAATTTTTTATTTTAAAACATCCTTTACATTGAGTGATACTCTAGAGTTAAAGTGCCAAAACAATTCAATTTCATCATTTGTGTTAATAATTAGCTTTTTATGACTCATGGAATCGTACCATTAAAATCTCAAGTACCATTTTCAATAGGACTATCTAGTCTTGATCTTCTTGCTAGTGTTTTTCACAATATTTTACAATTTATGCTTAAGTGAAGATGAGTTTTCCTCATTAATCAAACCTTTCTTAATTTATTTCTTACTATTGAGGTTTTTATTAATCTACAAGTAGCTCTTTTATCTTTATACTTACTAGTAATCCTAATAGAATTAAGAGAATTAAAAAATATTTTAATAATAATTTTATTTTAATTAGAAATTTTGATTGCCTAAATATTTATTTTATTTTGTAAAGGTCTTTTTTTTTTACAACTTTAGTAATTTTACAAAAGTATTCATTGAAAAATTTTGAAGCTCAAAATTGAATGGTTCATGGTTCATTTAAGACTTTATCTTATGTTCTCATCAATTTTAAGTAACCATTTTTGGGTTCCAGAATTAATACAATTTTATCAAGCTCATTAGAAAATTTTGAATATGGGATATCATTCTTATTCGGAAAGATCCTCTCTCTTCTTAAGTAACTTGGAGATACAATGACTTTCATTTTTTTATGTGCACATGTTGTCAATTTTATTAATATTATCAACAATTGGATCATGGAGTATAATTTTAATATCATGGGGTTCATTTCTACATTATTCAAAAATATTTCTAAATTTGAATTCTTATTTTTCTATGATGTTACTCTTTTCAATAGATGTTTCATAACATTTTGCAACATTTTCACTTTCATGTTCAACATTTTTATTTTTAATGTTAAGTAATAATGTTTTCCCTTTATTACTAGAGTTGTAGGAAATAAATCTTAGATGCAACCTTTATCAATGTTTTTTAAATTGTCTTTAATGACACATTTTGTTCTAGAGTGCACACGCACACTTGTAAATTTAAATTTTATAATTGTTTTAGATTTTGTTTTTTGTGGAATCTAGTAATGTGAATGTTTCGATTATTAAAAACTATGATAGATGTTGAACATGTTTTGTGTTAATGGTATGGAAATTATATTATCTATGAGTAGATGAATTATTAGAACTGTTTTAGATTTCTATTCCTTATATCTAGATATATTATTTAAACTAAGTTCTCATTGCTCCTTTAGGTACACATGCATACATAACATGGATAATGCAAATTTTTCACCTCCAGAATCTTTGTTTGCAAATACCACTAATGAGATTAATGAATTGAAAGACTCATTAGCACAAAATGCAAACCCAGGGATATATTCTGAACCATGCATGTCAATATTGTACATAGTCTTGAAAAACTAAGAGATGAACTTGAAAGGACAAGTGCATTTTCTCGAGATAGAGTAGCTGCTATTCTTTCCCGCATGCGGGAAGAAGTACATGGTGAGGTTCCCCTTAAACAAGTACAGGATAGTGTGACCAAAGAAATGATAAAAACCAATTGTTTTCCATTTTATCAAAGTGCACGTAAGGTTAGGGGATACTAGGTCACTAGATGTGTTGATTGTGATATGGCCTCATTGATCTACCCACGATTTCTCATAGCACATGGTCAATACCCAAACAATGACCAGATTCCATTATATTTTGTTCAGCAGTTGTATGTTGAGGTCCATTTGGGCCTCAACGTCAACTACTTGGACATTCCACCATATGCTGGTCAGGGGCATGGCAGGATTGCTGATAGACCCACTTATCATCGACCAGATAGACCGACCCTAGTGTTTAGGGTATTGGTTGGTGAGAGGTCTCCTACTCTCACCCCAGCTCTAGCCCCCATACTAGATGAGGTTGTCGTTGCTTCCCAAAAGGAAGCAATTGATACTGTAGGTGACATTGCAGCTGCCACCACTAGGATATCTGCTGGTCGTGTAGGTCATTATTTGATTTCTAGACGTCCCTGTCCCACACCATATTCAACAAAGTGGACCACCATGGATCCTTTCACATCAATAGGCATCTCTACTCCCATAGAACTTGAGGCACTTACAGGAGATATGGCATGTAGGACTCTTCATTGTTTGGCATATGCCTTCATTGCATTAGACTATGGGATCGGTATAGAGAATGTTAGAGATCAGTTGGCATGTGGAGGTCATTCACTTCTAGGATCCCATCACTCTCAACCCAGCACTAGTGCATGTTAGGATCCACCATCTGATCATTAGATAGCTGCACAGACTATGGGTTTTACTGAGATGTTGGTTGGTGCTAGTTCATTATCATCGATGCCATCTCACCTACATAGTCCTCTCCACTCATGATTGCTAGCACATGAGATAGATGAAAGGGATGCAAATATTGATTCATCGCTTGATCGTATATTTGATATCATGGAGGCGGCCGTTGTAGAGGACTCAGGTCATCCGATATTAGATGATGTGCATGTATGTGTGCATGTGCATGTTTCAATTCCTTTTTAATTATTTTTAAATTTTGGTTTTAATTTAACTAGATATTCATGTACTGATATATATGAATTTATATATTTGTAGGTGGACATACCTAATGTCACTCCTAGCCTTCTTCTAGATTGTACACATAGATGTGACTCTATGGATGAATCTGATGCAGTGGACATGTGAGTTTTAAATTTTTATATATACATGTGTATATGTACATGAATATGTACATGCATAGATCTAGATACATATTTAATATAAATTATATGTATTTAACACATTTTGTACACGATTTTATTTGTAGGGCTCAGCACATCCATCAAGGCAGGACCATTCTCATTCAGATGGTTGTTCGACTAGGAGTCGACATTCATATTAGGCCTTGCATATTAGATGTATTTGCTTATATGATGATCTTTCTATTATTTTACATTTGATTATCTCTAGTTTACATTTACTATATATGATGATTTTTAGTATTCGACATTTCCTTATATGATGATCTTATATGATGATCATTAGTATTCCACATTCGATGATCTCTAACTTACATTTGCTTTTATGATATACATACATTTGGAACTTTGCTTATACCATGTTACATGTTTATACATTGATCAATATTGATATGTTTATATGATATATGTATACATTTTCTTATATTCAATACACATACATTTGCTTATTTGATGATCTCTTACAAGTTACATTTCCTTATATGATATATACATTTGATCTCTCTAGAGTAGAATTTTAGGAAATGAATGCAACTTTATAATTAAGTTCATTCACATGTTGATCACAATAAATATTTTGCACACACATGCCTTGGATATATATGATCTTGAATTTTTTCTTTCTATGTATATAAAAATAGAACCATATACTCGTATAAGCATTTAAATATGTACAATAATGATTATAAAATGCATCATTTAAGCACAATAATAGGAATTAATTCACTAAATTCTAATAAAGTATTAATGGATGATAATGAATAATAATGGATCTTAATTATGGTATATGATAAAATAATAATAGTGGCTCGAAAAAATCATTTTAGTGTCTTACAAGATGATGTTCAAAATAACATTGTTTAAAAAAAAAGAACTTAAGAAGAACGGATTAAAAGAGATGAAAAAAATAATGATATGCCTCAATTAGGTGGAGGAATAAGAAAATATTAGGTGGTTGATGATGATTAGACTGAAGAGATTATTTGTGTAAAAAATACACAAGTTAGCTCTCAAAATAAGAATTATGAGGAAAATTTCATATGACATATAGAAGATGATGGAAGAAAAGAAGAGGAGGAATGTAGAAAATGATTTAAGAAAAGTAAAATTAGGTGAAAAATGTGATTGATTGTTTTTGAATACTTAGTTATGTTGACATGTGAAGATCAACTTTATCTTAATATACATGTAGATTTTATGCACCAAATTATGTAGGGTTGAGGTTAAAATGTATCCAATGCATGTAATAACTTATAATAAAATAATAAACAAGAGGAATCCCTAGTATTCAATAAGACATTTTATTTTCTTAGTGGGTCTAAGATGGGACAACCAATAGACACTAAGAGAAGATAGAAGATATGCATCAAGATCTATTGTAAAGAGAGATGTAACCACATATTCTCAATGCAAAAATTGGAATATTTCAACTTAGATATGTATGTAACCAAGTAACCCTAAAATCATGAAATAAATGTTGTATGTACAACTATACATGAATACATCTATGGATGGTACAAAATCCTACTGCCAAAAGATTTCAAACCAATGAAGGTACAAATATAACTTCAGAAAAAAAGGTGTTAATCCTAAAGAAAAATATGACTTAATGCTTCCTTGATACAACCATAAGTTAACCAATCAAATCATTGTATTCCTCAATTTAATTTAAGCATAAATGTATATGACATATTCTTAACATATGCACTCTCTAATACTTATGGGGCAACCATATATTCAACCAACTTAAATATGTGCACAATGAGGAGAATTGTGCACATTTTCACTATTCACCAATCAACATGAAGCATAAACATTCTACAAGACACTTTTGGGATTTTTTATTTGGTACAACATTCTACAAGACACAAATTTTAATATGTTAGGTTTCTTTTTCCACAACAAAAAAGAAGATTGAGACAACATTCATTTTATATATATAGAAGACATGGACTAAGGCATCAATGATTTTTCTTGGATGTATACGAGAAGAAACATCTTGAGATGTAGTCATGTAACATCTCCTTGTGTGCCAATTGTACTTTTTGTTGAGATGCTAGATTTGGGGGATCATGAAACTAACACTAAATTTTCTTCTACTCCCATCATCACTCTTCCAATGATTTTTTTTATGACAAGGTTTGCACATTATTTACATAACAAGTACTTGAATTCCATGGAACAAATATATAATTGGAAATATCTACTCAATTTAAGGTTCTCAATGTATTTCATCCCCTAATTTGTGTCCAACCAAATTTAAAACAATTGTCATCAACATATATTATAAGTAACTAAAACAATCCAGAGTTCAAACAAGTTACTATAAGTTCTCATCTTGAACATGTATGTACATGTATAAGTGAACTTGAAAATCATGGATATAATCTAACTCAAACATTTTGGTTCAACCTACTCTTGAATAACATGTAAATTTTTTTGATGGTCATCACTATCTAGTCTCCATTTTTTTCATCCACGTGCATGTGGAACTGCATGAAGATGTAGGGTGGTAGCAATTATAAGGTGACTATATTGATATACCTTGTTATCAACTTGATAGTCCACAAAATGAATCCCATGTTGAACAACTTTGACTTGTTTTAGATCTATCCCTTGCACAACAATAGAACCTGCACGATAAACATGAAACTAAGGTAATACATGTGCATGTGTACAACATTTGCATGCTCAAGGTTTGTACAATATATATTGAATGTTTTTAAGGTAATGTACACATGTACATAATGTATATATATAATTTGAAATTCAAACTCACCTATGGGAAATAACATTCCATCATTTATTTCAGGCCATGTTAGCTTATTCCTCTCTTTTGTGCAATGCAGTTAATAATAGCTAACACCTTCTATGTTTCTAGGCTCTGCTATAACTGCAAAAACATCTCCTGTACACCAAATTTACAAAATAAAATTCTAAAAAAAATAGAACTATCTCTACACAAGTTAAATATCATTAAATTTATATAATATTTAAATTATTGAAAACTTACACATGTACCTTTTCTAACCAATCCTGAAATATGGTCATAATCAATTGAAATCAAAGGAATGTCTTGAAATGTTTCATCCTCATTTTCACCATATGTGTCTAAAACAAATAGTGGCACCATATCCCATTTACTAACATATTCAAGTTCTTCATTGTTGCATGCATGAGAGTTTCCCGCAATGCACTCAATGCAGAAACAAGAGTAATCTCTCGTGTATAATGTACATCCAGGGTGACTATCTGAACTCATAACACAATGCAAAGATCTTATTTTTTCTACCCTCTTGCATCCATGCATCGATCTTCTATCCACACCTAGATAAATGTAATTGCAAAAAACTTATATGAACTTGAACATGTGTGTATATATATATATATGTGTGTAAATTTTAAATTTAAATAAATTTATTTTTTTTAAATGTAATTTATACATACTTGATATCTCCCAAAACACTCTATGTGGAATGTTTCTGTTTGTTCTTGAAAATGTGCTGACCTCATTTGATGCAAAGTGTTTCTTGAAAAATTCAACAAAATCATGTGCATCATCTATATGATCTTCTGAATAACTCATTTGATGCTTTCTTAAAGCACGTTTGATGCAAGCTCTTGCGCCATCATGTTCACCCTTTCCATGCCCACTCTCAAAGAAACTCCAAACATGTGGTAAGTTGTAAATTTTATGATATCTAGAAAGTGCATAAAATGGCCATGATGATTTGAATTGTGCAGCACATCCATCTAACCATACAAATTTTTTTTCAAATTTTACACCCCTGCTTCTTAAATTCTCAAAAAAACATTTTGTAAAACAATGTTGTACAAAAGGTGTGTCATACTCTTTATCATCACTA
Source organism: Sequoiadendron giganteum (assembly GCA_007115665.2). Taxonomy (NCBI): domain Eukaryota; kingdom Viridiplantae; phylum Streptophyta; class Pinopsida; order Cupressales; family Cupressaceae; genus Sequoiadendron; species Sequoiadendron giganteum. The sequence continues at coordinate 99,415,933 of CM021101.1, forward strand.
ATATAAAAGTGATATTCTTTCTTGATGGCTCATTGTTCATCTGTACTCTCAACACCATCTAATTCCAATTGTGCATGTCAATAACACACATGAACCATAATAGTGAAGTATTTTGAAAAGTAATATTTTGATTGAATCTCTTTTGATGTACAAAAGAGTAATTTTCTGCAAAGTCAACTACTAATAGAACTGTTCCAAGTGGGAAAGTATCTCTTAATATTTGAAATTGATGTGCTTGCCACTTAAGATAAAAGCAATGTTGTATGTATGGTTATATCAATTTTTCAAAATCTTCCATAAATTTCCCAATAGCTATCTCCTCTTCTACATAGTTTAACCTTGTGGATTCTTTCCCAAATTTTTTTTGAAACTTTACATACTTGCAACTTTTGCAATTTACTGTCTTTGTTAGTGTAGACATGGAAAAAGTAAAAATTCATTTTGACACACCTTATCCCGATTTACTAACAATATTTCCTCCTAAATCACATTCTCAACATTTCATTACATTCTATCCCTTAACTTGATAAATCATTATTTATTGGATTAAGTCTTCTCCTTTCAACGATTAAATTAATCAATTTAATTTAATTAACCTTACATATCTATTTAATTAAGTAGATCATTTTATTTAATTAAATTCTCTAAAGTCCTCCTATTAAATTAAATAAATTAAACCTTATTTGATTTAATCTAACATATTCCTCCTTGATTAAATAAATCAAATCATTTATTTAATAAATCATTTCCTCTCAATTTTGCACTTAAATCAATTCATAAATCTAAGTCTAAATTGTCACATCACCTAATTCTTCATTAAATTAATCAAAATCATGATTAAGTTAATCTCTTTCATTAAAATCTTCTAGAGAATGCAAGTTGCACAATAAATCAATTTATTTGATTTACTAAATTCTCTATTTTTCCTCACAAGCCATCAAAAGGGAATATTTCCCTCATTTAAATTCAAAAAGGTCAAGTGGACTTAGTCCTTCCAATAAGGAATTTAAAGCCTCTTACATGTCCTTGACCTTGAGCCAAGTGACATTAAATTCATTCCTTTTCCCTCTTCAACATGTCATTTCTCAAATTTGAAATGCCACCTAATTGCATTTATTGGCACTTTGGCTAGAACTTACACATTCCTCATCCAATCACATTTGGACAAGTGGCACAATGCCATTGGACTATCTTTTGTCCCACATTGCTTATTTCCACTATCTCTTCCAAGATTTGAATCTATAAATTGGAGACTCTACTCCTCAATCTTCATCCACAATTCACATGCAAAGTTACTCTCTTCAATTGAGAACTAATTTTGCTGACTTCATCCAATCATCCATCATTTTTCATAGATTATAGCAAGACTATGCTCAAATCTCTTTGGAGATTGGACCATTGATTCACAAAACTCACATTGCAACATAGGAATTGGGAAAGGACCAATTGCAACATATCATTGGCACCAATTCCCCCATAAGATCATCATTCTATTTGCTAGATTAGGATTTATTTTCATGTTATTTAAGTTTGTTCTTCATTTCCTAATATTAGCTTAAAAAGGTGGATTTCATGAGGAATCCTTCACTCTTTGCATGCATTTTGATTTAACACTAACAATGTTTGTCATCTTTGTGCATTTATAGTTTAGGGGTTCACATTTTGGCGCTAGAAGGAGGGATAGCTCACATTTATCATGTTTTTTTTTGCAAAATTCCACAGTTTTTTCATATTTTTTGCTCATGTATAGGAAACTGCACCACAACTCTTTCAGGCAGTCCTGTATTGCACCGCAGACTCATATGCAGCACTGTATTGGACCACACCCCCAGAGACTTGCAGCACCATATAGCACCGCAACTGCTTCCCGCGTTTAAAATTTGAAATTTTGCCAACTTTCGCCACGTCCAAACTCCACCGCATGTCAAACTCCACCCCACTCACAGTCCCCGTTTCTGTAGAGCACTGCATACAGTCGACCACACGACACTGTATAGCACCACACCCATTAAACAACACTGCACTTGCTAAACTACACCGCGGGAAACAGTCTTCTTTTAAAATTTGAATAAATTTTTAATTTTTTGCATTAACTTGGTTTGCTGTAGTTTTTGCTCTCTATTTTTCTATCATTTTGCAGGTTGGAGAGGAGGAAAAACAAAGAAATAAGTCCATCATGATATCATGTTCACAAAACCAAAAGTGTTCCTAAACACTAAAAGTGTTCTTTAACACTTCTTGAGAGAGTTTGTTAAAAATATTTGGCCTTAGGAAAACTAATTTTACTTTGGGCTTTAAAAAGAACAATCGAATTTCACATTAACCATGTTTATTTTGTACAAAGTGTTTTTAAACACTTAAGTGTTCTTTAAACACTCTTTAAGAAATTTTTTTAAAATCTTTGATCTTAGGACACTAAATTTTCTTTGGGCTCTAAAAAGAACAATCAAACTTTGTTTTTTCTAAAGTTGCCAAGGGGCTAAAAAAGAACTTTAGGCATATACACTACATTTGGTTTAAAAGGTAACAATTGAACAAGGCAAACTCACACTTCATTTTGGTGCTTAAAAAAAAGTCATTATTGCTTTGAGGTTTAAAATGAACCATTGTTTTTCATGTTTTGCAATCTTTTTTACAAATTAATATTATCTAAAATGTGTATACGCTTCTCTCATGCTTCGTTGTGATCTTGAGAATCAAAAATATTTTGGTAATATTAACTTGTTAAAAAGATTGCTTCCATATTTCAATTTGGGCACTTAAAATTGAACAAAATATGTGAGTGTGAGCATGACATATTGTGGAGGTTTTCCCCTTTGTTTTTCAACAAAGGTTGTGTAAATGACGGGATATGTTAGCTCGTTTTTGTTTGTCTTAGAGGGCCTACCTTGTGGGAAAAATTAATCACCCAAGGGAATGACCCAACCGGGAACACGCTAAAGCCAAGCGACTTCCAACTGGTATATAAGTGTGGATATTGGAACAAAGGCCAATATCATGAGGATTATTCCGACGAGATGGATAGCAATGGACTCTCGCCGATATTGGATAATCCCTCATGAACGGAATGCCCGAATTAGAACCCCTTGTTTAGAAAAAGGCCAAAACCTTGTCTATCTTGTTGGTGCAAAAGTTCATGTCCTTTGAAGCCGCCCCACGTTATACATGCGGTCTTGTTGTGGAAATGGAAAGTATGCCATGGGAGATTCATGGGTACTAATGCTTGGCTAACCCAAATAAGTGAGTGCCATGGAGGGGAGCCAGTGTGGTCAAGCATTTAGCCATTTGCACAAGATATGTGCAACTGGATTTATCCAAGTGGGAACCCAACGAGATATTGCCTCATCAACCTAGGAGTGTAAAAGTGCTTGAAAGAAATACATTGCTTGATCTTGGAAACATTTGAAAAACAAAACATCCACAAAGCCCTCAAGATTTCAAACCCCTTTGAAGAGACAAATACCTTTTAGAAGATTTGAACACTCTTGCTTTCCCTAGGGATTTGATCCTTAGAGGTTTCTAAGTGTTTAGATTCTATCATCATTTGTCTTCAATAAGGTTAAACATAGGGAACTCTTGCCCCATTTTCCTCGATTTCCACATAATGGACCTTGTGGGATGAGAAAGAAAGTGGGACACTAGACATATAGTTTGAAACCTAAGCAAGCAAGTGTCTTGGTTAAAAAGAATTTCATTAAACCAAGATAAAGAAGACAAATCGAACTTCATGTGTGTTGTTTCCAATGATTTCCTGCAAGATCAAAATCCCAAAGCCAAAGTTCAAGAAAGTTATTCTAAAAATCCATGAGCAACACCTTGAGATGCTCCTTGAAGTAAGGGAAAGACTTGTATACAACTTTTACAAAAAGGCCTCAAGAAACAATCCTGCATTATATTCCTTTTATTGTCAACAAAATCCCAAAATTTTTGAAAGGTTTTCTTTTCTCCCATAAGAAGTATAGCATGTTCTTCAATACCGAGGTTCTGTAAAGAGAGTCATGTCTAGGATAAGGTTCAAGATCAAAGTCTCCATTCTCATTCATTCCTCCATCAAACCAAGTCTCATTTCATCATCAAACCTTTTTGTGAAGTCTAGAAACAATCATCATGCTAAACATAGAGGGCTAAAAACAACATCACCCTATCTTGGCTTGACACACCTAGCCAAAATTGTCTCACCTTTGGACAAACTTTCTTTGGGATAACACAACTTCCCAAAGTTTATTAGTTCACATTTACATTGGCTTAACACACCTAGCCAATCCACCCATTTATGCAAGTTCCCCTAGGATAACACAACTTCCTAGGGAATACAACTTCACAAAAATCCTATTTGACTTAACAGATCTATTCAAATTATCACAAACCAATTCAAAATCCCTTACAATTTTTAGCATATACCTTCAAGAGTTCTTAAAAAAAAAAATTTCACTCACTCATCCCATCCATTTAACCCATCACCATTACCACCATCTTTGATATTTTAGCTTCCCTAGTTCTTCTCTTTTGGGCCTAAAAAGTTAGGATCAAACAAATCCCTATTTTTTATGGTCCAAACAAGATCTCAATATAAGAGGAACATGGAGAATATCATCGAAATACCAACTTCTATGGAGATGAGTCAGTTAGACTCCGAAGTAAACCTAGCAGGATCGAGCAATCCCCTAAGTAACTCTCCCTTATCATCACAAAATCCTCAAGAGGAGAGTCATCAAGAGTACATCACAAATGAAAACATGGGGATGATGTAAACTGAAATCATGGAGGTGGTTGAAAATCCAGAGAACCACAAGACTGTCAGCGCTATGTTCAAATACCTAAATACGCTAGCAAAAGGAAGGGTCCAATTCCCTCCCGATCTTGATGCAAGCACTAATATAGATATGTCTATTCCAAGTGCATCCCCAATGTCAAATTTTAATCAAGAAATACCTTGCACCACAACGACCATCACACCATCCTTTCCGAATGTGAACAAAGGGAGTGCCATGTTCCAAGAATTACAAAGGAATCACCTTGTGGCTAAAAAAGAAGCAATCATCACCACCATGCTAGTTACATCTGTTCCAGAAAATCCATCCCACCCATACATCCCACTCACCTTCCACAACCTCGTGGGCTCATCTTCATTCCATGCAACACCAACTTGCGAAACAAATGTAGAAACTTCTCTACCGCTTGAAGAAGGAAACTTGTTTGAGACAACTGACGTTGTAAATCCTTTTTTTCAAGGTAACCTTCCACCTCTTCCCCCATTTCCATTTACCACCACTTCACCTCTTGGATTGGGTTTTCCTCCTCTCAACATCAATGGGTTCTTAGAGCCTAGCAATCTAAGCATCACGCCCAATTCCCTCTTCTCGCCCACATCATCACAACAACAAGTGGCAACCATTCAAGCCACCACCATAATTGGTCCTCAAATATCCCAAAGCATGCCATCTCAAGGACCAATCATCTCAACCACCCCTCTAGAAACCAAAATCCCAATCACCACCACAATTCCTCCACCCATCACGATGGTTGGCATGATTCCTATTCCACCACCAATTCCACCAAAGTCCAATATGACAAACTCATTCATCACACTAATCGAAACCCTTCAAAAGGACAACCAATAGAGAGTACTTCAGCAAAAGCAGCAAGCCCAAGCCCAAGCTCAAGCTCAAGCCCAAGCTCAAGCTCAAGCTCAAGCACAAGCTCGAGCTCAAGCTCAAGCCCAAGCTCAAGCTCAAGCACAAGCTCAAGCTCAAGCCCAAGCTCAAGCCAAATCCCAAGCGTAAGCTCTAGCACAAGCCCAAGCCCAAACGCAAGCGCAAGCTCAAGCACAAGCATAGTACCAAGTGCAATTGCAAGTGATTCATCTGCAAGCCTACCAACAAGCCCTGGAAGACTTTCAAGTGCAGCAACAAGCTAAACAACAATCCTTGTTGGCACAACAGCAACTCGACTAGCAACAAGCATTGTTGGTGCAACAATAGCTAGACCAACAGCAAGCATTACTAGCTCAACAACAAATTGACCAACAATAGGCTTCATGGGAACAACAACAGATGGACCAACAACAAGCATTGTTGGAACAATAGTAACAAGATCAACAACAAGTGTTGTTGAAGCAAATGTAGGTTTACTATCAAGCTTTGAACGCACAACCAAGCTCGCAGCAAATGCCGACTAGTACTCTCCCCACCCATCAAACACCTCCAACACCTCACCACTCATTCATCCCACCTCCCAATCCAAGCAAGGATGTCACAACACAGATCAAATTGCTCTCGTAGCAAGTGTTGGACTTACAAGTGGGAAAAACCACAAGGACACCAGGGAATTTATGCCCTGACCCTTTCGATAGGAGTCTCACCATGGTACCCTTCCCAAAGGGATTTGAGATCCCCAAATTCGACAAGTACAATGGAACGGGCAACTCTGAAAACCACGTCAGGGAATTTCAGGTGCACTACATGGAGGTCGCATATGATGACACATACCTAATGCAACTCTTCCCCCAAAGCCTGATTGGTCCAACTATGGAATGGTTTTCTCACTTACCCACGGGCATTAAAACATTCGAGGAAATTGTGGAGGCTTTCCTTAAGAATTACGCTTTCAATATGGGTGCGGATGTTAGTTTGGAAGAACTATTTGCACTCAAACAAGGGAAAGGAGAGTTGTTTGCATCCTTCTTACAAAGATGGTGATCCAAGGCCAATCAGAGCAAGTGGACCATGCCAGAGGAACAACAAGTTTGCACCATCATAGCCAATCTAGATCAAAACCTGGCATTCTACCTAAAAATGCAGTGCATCACATCTTATGATCAAGTGATTCCAAAGGTGCTCAACATCGAAAGAGCCCTTACTATGTGAGGAGGCACACCAACATTCACTCCACCTCAGGATAACCGCCCGTCTAACAACTACAATGATAAACCTCAAACTTGGTCAAGGAATAAAAATGTCATGAACGATGGCGTGGTCGATGCTAAAGTGGTCATCAGTGCCCCTAAGCAAAATACTCAAAACTATCATCAACCACAAAATCAAAATGACAATAATGTGTAGACTAATGCGATAGTAGCACAGCCACAACCACCTTCCACCGATCAAGTCAACAATTTGGGTAATCAAGGAGGACCACCTCCCCGAAACAAGTTCCCCCCCAAGAGGAAATTCACAACTCTTGGAGAATCGATTGAGTCCATAATGAAGAAGCTGGTCAAAGAGAATCTAATCAAAATATCTAACTCTGAATAGTACACAGAACCCATGACCAAGCTACCATGGTACAATGAGAACCTCCTTTGTGACTTTCACAAAGTCAAAGGACACACCACTGCTAATTGCATGAGACTCAAAAATATCATCCAAGACCTCATTGAGGATAAAATTATCAACATCGAGCAGCCGACCGGAAACCAAGACCTAAAAATATATAGCAATCCGATGCCGAATCATAACTAAGGGAACAATTAGGGAAATAACCAAGGAAATAGTAAAGGCAAGAAAAAGTATGCTAGTTCTAATCTAGTGTATGAGGAGATAGTCGGATGCGTCGATGAAATGGTCACTATCATAAATATCAAGGGAGCCAACAATGATTGTGGAGTCACCACACGAGGCGAAAAGGTTACCATTGTTGGGTCACCTGCTAAGACCCCCATTTCCAATACAAAGGCCATCCCCTATGATTACAATGTCCTAGACTAGCTGAAAAGAACACCCACCGAAATCTCCATCATAGAACTACTGAAAATATCCACTGCTCATAGGAAGATCATTGATGAAGCACTAGCTGCATCTACCATTGCTGCCACCCTTGACATAGAGCAATTTTAGGCTATGGTGGGTAACATCGTTACCCCAAATCTCATCACATTTTCGGATCAAGACTTCCCTCCACAACCATCTCATAATCGTGCACTCCACCTCCAAGTCCTAATCGACAAAAAGAAAGTCAAAAGAGTCCTAGTATATGGAGGTGCAGGCCTTAATATATGTTCTCTAAAACTTATAAAGAAATTGGGATTCACTGAGGATTCCATCAATAAGAACAAAAGCATCACCATAAGGGCATATGACGACCAAGAAAGAGTGTCTCAAGGCACTATCAAGATCCCCATTCAAGTGGGGCCGGCGACTATGGAAACCACCTGTCAGTTCCTTGACCTCGACTTACCATACAACATCCTCTTGGGATGCCCATGGATACATGGAATGAGGGCAGTGGCCTCGACTTACCACCAATGCATCAAGTTCTCACATCAAAATGAGGAGGTCACCATATATGGGGATCCAAAACCTTTCGCCTACTGCAAAAACTTGGAAGCAAAGTTTTATAAGATCCCTCAAGTACCCAAAAATGATGAAGGACCATCTACTTCATACATAGACCCAACAAATCTCGCCTCCACTTCTATGACAAAGACACCCACCATCCTAGATATATCTGAAATCAAAAGCATGATCGAAGACAATGGATGCGGTGAATATAGAATGAAGAGAAATACATTTGTTGTAGGAGAGTTACCACAATCTCCTAGGTCGCATAGGCAACCCTAGCCAGTTCGAATACCTGTCTGAAGCATTAGAGCAGAACCCTCTAGAGTCGACCATTGGGGGGATCTCAGTAGGGAAAATGTGGATGAAGAGGGCATCACGAACACACTTTACCAAGATGAAAGACCCACTCCCACCTTACCCATGGAGGAAACTAACAAAGGGTTACAAATGATGTTTGGTATGGGCTATAAAAGGAATGAGAGCTTAGGAAGAAATAGTGATGGACAGTTAGAGCCCATCATTGTAGAAAGAAGAATGCAGAATATTGGCCTTGGGTATACTCCTCCGAGTATAACCGTACGTGGCAGAAATACTCCCAAAAGAGCAGTCCAGTCCTCTCCTTAGGTAACAACAACCACTCGTAGACCACCCGTTTGCTTAGGTATCCCACTCAATAATTACACCTTTGACATCACAGATGTTTCTAGTAGTGATGATGATGATACTATAGCAGGTCTCCATAGGCTTTTCGAAGATTCCACCTTGTTAATGATAAGTGCCTCCATAGCTGAGTCAAATCAACCAACCCACCGAATCACCTTAGTGCACCCCTAACTCATCGATCACGACCAATGGGGACCACCGATTCTAGGCTCATTCGAAAATGATGAGGCTCTCTCAGAATTCATGGGATGAAGGGATACAATTCTATGTGGAGACCACAAGGCTGGATTCAACATCACACTGGACACACAAGCATACTATGGGGAGATGATTGAATCCTTCAGTCGCAAAAGAAAAATATCGAGAATAAGCTCAGAGTTGTTGAGTGAAAACCACACTGTGACACTCTCTAACCATAGAACAATAAAAATAAAGAATGAATCCAATGGTGAAAGCCTCCTTGAGGCACCAGAGGATGAAGGATTCAATCTCCCCCCTATTGCTCTACATTAGGAGAAATCAATAGTATTGGCAGAACAGTGTAACCCGGTCAACTTAGGAACATAATCAAAACCACAAATTACCTTCTACGCAGAGTCCCTCTTGGTAGAAGAGCAGGAACTATTGGCAACATTCCTAAAAGAAAGAAAGGTGAATTTTGCATGGACCTATGCTGACATGCTAGGTTTGGATCCTGAAGTAGTGGTTCATCATTTGGCTGTTTATCCCAGAGCAAAACCAGTCAGACAAAAGCTAGGGAAGATGCACCCACAAATATCCTTGCTCGTTAAAATTGAGCTACAAAAACTTCTGGATGTTGGCTTCATATTCCCAATCAACTATCCAAAATGGGTATCAAATCTTGTGCCTGTCTCAAAACCGAAAGGAGGCATCCACATCTACACATATTTCAGAGATCTCAACAAGGCATGTTCTAAGGATGATTTTCCACTACCCAACATTGACATGATAGTGGACATGATAACTAGACATGATATATTGTCCCTGATGGACAGTTTCTTGGGATATAATTAGATAATGATAGCAAAGGAAGACGAACATAAAACAACCTTTATGTGTCCTTGGGGCACTTACTACTGGAATGTGATGTCGTTTGGGTTGAAGAATGCAGGAGCTACCTACCAAAGAGCCACGACATTGATCTTCCATGACATGATCCATAAGATAGTCAAAGATTATGTGGATGACATATTGGCTAAATCAAAGAAGAGGCAGGATCACATAGCTACTCTAAGTGCAATCTTTGATAGACTAGAACAATACAAGGTCAGACTCAACCCTAGGAAGTGTGTCTTTGGGGTATAGTCAGGAAAGCTACTGGGATACATAATTTCGATGAGAGGGATAGAGGTAGACCTTGCAAAGGTAAAAGAAATCCTTGAAATGGAAGCACCCAAAACATTAAAGCAACTAAGAGGATTGCAAGGTAGGCTCTAGTCTACCCGAAGATTCATAGCATAGCTAGCAGATAAACAGATCGCCTATTCACACCTACTCCACAAGGGAGTTGCTTTCAGGTGGGATGACAAGTGTGAGCAAGCATTCAGTAAAATCAAAGAATACCTACTTACACCACCTATGTTGATGCCAAAAGTTGTTGGGAAGCCACTAATCCTATACATATCAGCAACAACAACCACCCTTGGTGCCCTCTTAGCCCAACATGATGAAAAGGGAACCAAGCGGGCCATCTACTATATCAGCAGAACGATGGTGGGGCACGAACTTAATTACACATCAATAGAAAAGGCTTGCTTAGCACTGGTATTTGCAGCTCAAAAATTTAGACACTACATCCTAGCTCACCAAATCAAGTTGATCGCCAAGATAGATCCTCTAAAATACCTATTGTCAAAAGCAATGCTTACAGGTAGAATGGCTAAGTGGGTAATGATATTGTCCAAACATGATATCGAGTATGTAGAAAGAAAATCCATAAAGGGACAAGTTATTGCAGACCAGCTAGTAGAAGCTCCCCTCTACACAGATAACCCACTCATATCAGAATTCCCAAATGAGTCCCTTTTCAACCTTGGTGCAGCCGACCATTGGAAATTGTACTTCGATGGCTCCCACACACAACATGGATCAGGAGCTGGTGTGTTCTTTATCACCCCACGAGGAGATTGCATACTGAGATCTTACAAGTTGGCATTCCCATGCACTAACAATATTTTGGAATACGAGGCTTTAACCATAGGTCTCAAGATTGTAGCATAGTGGTGAATCATGGCATTAAAGGTCTATGGGGACTCGCAGCTTATCATCAACCAAGTCAATGGTGAATACCAAACGAAGGATGATAAGCTCGCACCATACAAAAAGGTGGTAGAAAGCCTCAAAGAATCATTCATTGACATCACTTTTGAGTAGATACCAAGGGAAAATAGCAAAGCAGTCGATGCAATGGCAACCTTTGGGTCCTTACTAGATATTCCTCACAACGTCTCGAAGCACGAATTCTTGGTAGAGCAGCTTCTCATACCCACCTTCAAGGTACCAAAGTCAGAATATGCGTGTGAACTCGTTAGTCCCGGTGATCTTTGGTATCATGACATATACACCTACCTGAGGTTAGGAATCCTCCCCACTGATATCACCCCAAACCTAAAATGAACCTTTGTCAAAAGGTCTTCACGATTAGTCATCCTAGGAGAGACCCTCTTCCGTAGAAGTATCGATGGAACTTTGCTACGTTGTTTAAAACCTGAGGAGGCCTTGACTGCTCTAACTGAGGTACATAATGGCATGTACGATTCACACTCGAGTGGTATGACCTTGGCTAAGAAGTTGCTGAGAAGCAAGTACTACTGGCTAACAATGGAAAGAAAGGCACACAACTTTGTCAGAAGATGCCCGTAATGCCAACAACATGGAGACCTTATTCATGCACTAGCTCAAGAACTGCATCCTATTGTTACACCTTGGCCCTTTTCACAGTGGGGGCTTGATCTCATTGGTAAAATCTCACCCACCTCATCCAATGGCCACAAGTTCATCATTACCGCCACTGAATATTTTACAAAGTGGGTCGAAGCAATTCCCATGACCTACATCACAGGAAAACAAATATCCAAGTTCATCCTCAATTACCTCATTTGCCGATACAGTGTTCCCCAATCAATTATCTCTAACAATGGGACACCCTTCAAAAATCAAGATGTTCGTAATTTATGTGAAAAATTCAAGATCTAGCACCGTTTTTCCACTCCATATTATCCACAAGGCAATGGCCAAGCAGAAGCTACAAACAAAACCATCCTAAAAATCCTCAAGAAAATAGTCAATGACTCTGGTCATGACTGGCATCTATAGTTAAATCCTGCCTTATGGGCCTACTGCACCAGTATCCGCATGCCAGCGGGTGCCACTCCATTCTCCCTGGTCTACGGATCAGAAGCCACCCTCCCCATCGAGATCGAGCTCCTGTCACTAAGGATATCACTGCAAAACCTCATCACGGATGAGGATTACAGGGTTACAAGACTGAATGAGTTGGAATTACTAGATGAACGATGCATGAATGCTTTGAATCATCTATAGGTCTACTAGAATCGCCTGAAACAGAATTACAACAAGAAGATCAGGCAACACACTTTCCAAGTTCGAGACCTTGTGCTGAAAGAGAACCAAAAAAATGTGCCAAACCCGAAGACAAAGGGAAAGTTTGAGCCCAACTAGCTAGGACCCTTTTTCATCACTGCAAGTTACAAATCGGGGGTATATCAATTGTCGACACTGGAAGGCGAGCCCTTATAGGAGCCCATGAATAACTCGCACCTCAAAAAATTTTATGCCTGAATCTAGCAAGTTATAGAATAAAAAATACAAAAACAATCAAAAAAAGTCCTGAAAAAATGGTCACCTCGATGAAAACCTGGCAAACAGGAATCTTGGTGACAAAAATAAATAAAAAAAAAAAAAATCAAAAAATGCAAAAAACCAAAAAAATCAAAAAAAGGATTGAAAATAGCAAAAAGAAAAAATTCGTCCTCTAGTGAAAACCACTTCGGTGGCGCTTTGGAGAAGTACCTTGGTGAAAACTTGGCAAACAGGCACCAAGTGTAAATAAAGCACCCCCCCCCATCTACTAGGATCTGTACGACTCGCTCATTCCATTGCATCTCAATAAATCATCCATCCACCCATCCGCATCCATACCATGGCCTAAGTTGATGTCTATATCATATTCCACCAGGGAACTACTTGGCATATTCCTAAGGTCAATTTGTCCCACCTTTATCGAAGTATTCTATCACACCACACTGAGGGCATGTTCCTATGTCGGCATCGGATCAGATTCATGTATATTCTCGAGATCTTCATTCAAAAATAAAAAAAATCCAAAAACATCCAAATCATTCAAAAATCCAAAAACATGTCTAAATATTAGAAAATCTTCAAAAAATTCATCATTGAGTCAAGTTAGTCTTTGACCTTGTCGAACTACATTGTCTTTGAGCTTGAATGTAGGCAAGGTTGATCTTTGATCATCCCCCGAGACAGTTAGGGTCAGTCCTTTAGGCGTTTGTCGCATTGGCAATCCGCTTGCCCATCCATCATCATCAAGTTTGTCGTCAATCGAACAACGTGGTCTCTACGTGTATAATGTAGGCAAGGCTAATCTATGGATCAGCTCCTGAGACCCCTAGGATAGGTCTTTAAGTTAGTTCATTTCTTTTAAATTTTGAAAATCCAAAAACATTGAAAAATGTGAAAATACCAAAAGCAGCCTCAAAATATTGGAAAACCCAAAATGGTGCATCCATTTCATATCGCTTTTACCCATGATTGTTCATAATAAAGTCAATTGTTGCCTTCACCCTTTGGTGAGTTAGTCAGAAGCAAGTCTAGCAGGTTCCAAAGTGAACACCCAGTCGTCAAAAATCTTGGAAGTCTAAGTCAGTAAGCAAGCAAGTTGGTCAACTCGGAATATCAATAGATTATCACCTAATCAGTCCCACCAAAACCCTGATCACTACATGTCCTAGGATGAAGCTTTCCTGCGATGGACATAAGCATCAGGTAACCCTCATATTAGTTAGTCTTGGCTAGCGGTACAGAGAACATTAGCTTGTTTGTTTACTTTATCTCGGTCTTTTAGACTTATTTTATGTTGCAATCATTCCAAGGACCTCTCAATGATGCCTAAACAAAATAGGTTTAGAGAGAAAGGAATGGGGCAGTGATCATTATCTTTTTATATTCTATGCTTGTGGGATACGCTTGTAAAATAAGTTAGTTGTGCATGTTTTGTTCAGTTTGTAGGGAGGATATTTTAGGTATCTTATTGACCACATAGGAAAGCTTGCTTTTATGTGTTTTGGTTTGAGATGTTTAGAATATCTGAACTACATCCCGAATGAAGTATGTATGCTAAGTGTGAACAAGAATACTCCTATCTGATTGTCAAGTCAAAGTCCATCACACTAGGAACCATGCCATCCTGATTCTTAATACCTTGATGCATCATACCTAGGCGTGTTATCAAAACATAACGCATTTGACCCTTTGAAAATCCCAATTCCTAGCAATACAAATCACCATCACCATCATAACTAACTCATTAAATCTATATTCTTCTTTTGTCTCCCTTCCACACTAACATGATATCATAACAGTAATCAAAAGCATCGCCCATGCATACACCCTGCATCCACATAATCATTAGCATCAAAAACATAGGGCATCATATCATTATCTTAAGATGCGAAGAATAAAATAAAGTTGTTATTCTGAAAAATATTAAGCACAACATTACATAATTACATCATCATTATGCATACATCATCATTTGCATCCATTTCCATTTGCATACACCATCATACATTACATCGATAAAGCATGAAAAATATACAAAAAGAAATGCATCCATTACATACATCACATAAAGCATAAAAAATGGAAACATCTCATAGCATCATACATTTGCATAAACATACATCTGTGTACATACATATGCACCATACATATCATAAAAGGATGAATCATCTTATATATATCATCAAAAAATCACAGTTATGATACAAAATCGGATCAGGTGTCCATCGGATACATAATACAATAAGGCCAAAATACTATAGCTTGTATATCAAAAAATGAAGCAAGTTGTCTTGTGATCAAAAGGGGGGTGGGCCCTACTGGCTGCTGCCCTCCCCATCCTGTCTCTCACCATGTGCCTCTACTGGTCGCCTCCCTGTCTGCTGGGAAAATTCTGACACTCTACGGTCTGACGGCACTACCTGTCGGTAATGGTGCCGATAGTACTTGGCCTCTCTGATGGCCTCTCTGTAATCTCAAATATCGATCGATCAAGCCTGGGATGAGGATGCTGCACTCTCTAACTACCTCTACTGGCCCATCTCAGATCATGCTTGATCTCTCTCTACAATTGACGCCTGTACCTACCCCTATTGTTGCTGAATTAGTGCATCTCTGTGATTGGGCTGCCCTGCTGGCTGCCCTGCTAGCTGTCCTACCGACTGCTTTGTTTGCTGCTGCTGAGGATCTACCCTTGGCTGACCATCCTATCCCCCTACTCGGATAGGTGACTATTGTGCCTCATCCCTGGGAGGTGTCTGATGAGGAGGTACCTCACCTCGCCCTCTACCCCACCCTCTAGCAGCTATCTAACCCCTGTGTTTGCGTCAAGGGACAACCGTACCTAGAACTGTCAATCAGAGTGGAGGCCTGAACCTTTCCCTATAGACTAGAATGACCCTTGCATTTTTCGACCCCTGATCATATGGCCACGGTCGAGCCACTAACTTCCTAAACAAGGACACCGCCTTGGCTACCAGGATGGGCTATCCCCATGCTGTCTCCCTAGTAGTACATGCAAAAATGGCCACATACTGGTCATCGGGCCTGTCTTGTACCTCCCTAAACTGACGAACAACCCTGTCCAGAAGATATCTCTCAATCATAGTGTGCTCTTGGCCCTACGTCAATCTATCCTATCGGGCAGAGAAGAGCTACTGATCATCATCTCGCCATGGACCAACACCCATCCATGGTCTCCAGATGAACTCTCTCATATAATCAAGAACTCACCGCTAATGTAGAATACCACCTAGGCTAGTGAAAGAAAAGTGCACCAATGCCCCATCATACTACCAAACAAGGGGATCATTTGTCTCCAAAATAACTGGTGTGATGTTCGGGTGAAGCACTGAGATCCTCTCCCATGCCCAGACATGTAGTAAGGTACCTCCAGCCCCGATCGACCTACTATCCAAATAAACAAACTCATGAAGATCCCTATAGAGGGACACAAGCAATACAAGTCTCTAGGCAAAGTACTCCCTACGGTGAACCATCTGATCCCATGCTAGTCCCCATCCTAGACTAAAGTATCAGCCCCCCCAATCAGGTACTACAAGCCCTGAGATGATAGTAGCAATAATCAGTTGGTACATATGCACGCGGTCATGATATAACTCTAAATCAATTTGACCATCGCAGAACTCAATCACATCTAGCTCCATAACCCCATAACAAGCCTCTCTGCCAGCATCCGGATCATAGACGACTCAGGTCTCATGAATAGGCAATCGGAGGATGTGCCATATGTCCTCGAGAGTGATAGTGGCCTCGCCAGTAGGAAGATGGAAGGAGGAGGTCTCACTATGCCATCGCTCTGCCAGAGCTGTAAGCATGCCTAGGTGAGCTCGAACAAGAGGGACATATGCAACATACCAAAGAACGATGGCACCAAGGTGCTCCTGAACTAGCTCGGGCATAGCCCCTAATTTGCTAAGCATAGGCCATCAGTGCTCCTGTAAGTAGAGTACACTAGGCTCCTCCTACATAGGGAAGGCCATCGCATCAAAAAAGATAAAGTTTCAAAGTTAAAATCTACCCTAAACAACAAATGTAGGAGGATTTGCGGGTGCGGCGCTGTTTGGAAAGTTCCAAACTGCACCACCGTGGTGGAGTTTACCATTTTGGCAGTCGCAAAGTGACCCACGCGGTGCAGTTTTCATATGTGGGTCTATTAGGTGCAAACCCTAATTTCCTAACTATGTCGCGTGGTGGAGTATGGACATGCGGTGGACTTTTGGGTAACCAAAGGCTAAATTGCAAAGTGGCCCATGCGGTGCACTTCACATATGCGATGCAATATAGGACCGTGCGGTTGCGATAAAGCACTTTTCGCAGTGCGATATGGCATCGCACATCTTGTGCAAGACCTTAACCCTATTTAATGCACATAAAATGATAAAATTAAAAGTTGGATAGGGGTACATACCATGGGTCCTACACTGACTAGCCGCTGATATGTCCGAACCCTCTCTGATACGTGCCTGGGAAGCTATCGTTGGGCCATTTCAACCAAGACTCAGAGCTAAAATATGAAATTTTCTAAAGGCTAAGATTGCAAAATGAATTGAAAATGACCCCTTGAGGTCTATTTAAGCCTAAAAATTAGGGTTTCTTTGACCTAATTTGACCTTCCAACTAGAGTTTTGGTCTCCCAAACCTGTTTTCATCCAACTAAGAGTCGTTTTGTGTCCTTTCTGGCATTTTAATGCATTTTTATGGTATTCTAGGGCATTTCTGGCCTGTTGGGCACCTTGTCATATTTTTTCACGAGATCATCCAAAAAATCAAAATTTTCATCCGATCTCTCGAGGGGGCAATATCCAGCAATATCCTTCTACTAGGCCAGTAGTGCAGCATCTAAAAATCAGGAAATTTCAAACTTTTATCATAGTAGTTTATTCTTTGAATCAATGCACCGAGTACATTGCTTCAAAGAGGGGAAAAAAGTAAACATGAAAAAAGTAGAATTTCATTTTGACACACTTGATCCCGATTTACTAACAACATTTCCTCCTAAATCACATTCTCAGCATTTCATTACATTCTATCCCTTAACTTGATAAATCATTATTTATTGGATTAAGTCTTCTCCTTTCAACGATTAAATTAATCAATTTAATTTAATTAACCTTACATATCTATTTAATTAAGTAAATCATTTTATTTAATTAAATTCTCTACATTTCTCCCATTAAATTAAATAAATTAAACCTTATTTGATTTAATCTAACATATTCCTCCTTGATTAAATAAATCAAATCATTTATTTAATAAATCATTTCCTCTCAATTTTGGACTTAAATCAATTCATAAATCTAAGTCTAAATTGTCACATCACCTAATTCTTCATTAAATTAATCAAAACCATGATTAAGTTAATCTCTTTCATTAAAATCTTCTAGAGAATGCAAGTTGCACAATAAATCAATTTATTTGATTTACTAAATTCTCTATTTTCCCTCACAAGGCATCAAAAGGGAATATTTCCCTTATTTAAATTCAAAAAGGTCAAGTGGACTTGGTCCTTCCAACAAGGCATTTAAAGCCTCTTACATGTCCTTTACCTTGAGCCAAGTGACATTAACTTCATTCCTTTTCCTCTTCAACATGTCATTTCTCAAATTTGAAATGCCACCTAATTGCATTTATTGGCACTTTGGCCAAAACTTGCACATTCCTCATCCAATCACATTTGGACAAGTGGCACAATGCCATTGGACTATCTTTTTTCCCACATTGCTTATTTCCACTATCTCTTCCAAGATTTGAATCTATAAATTGGAGACTCTACTCCTCAATCTTCATCCACAATTCACATGCAAAGTTACTCTCTTCAATTGAGAACTAATTTTACTCACTTCATCCAATTATCCATCATTTTTCGTAGATTATAACAAGACTATGCTCAAATATCTTTGGAGATTTGACCATTGATTCACTCAACTCACATTGCAACATAGGAATTGGGAAAGGGCCAATTGCAACATATCATTGGCACCAATTCCCCCATAAGATCATCATTCTATTTGCTAGATTAGGATTTATTTTCATGTTATTTAAGTTTGTTCTTCATTTCCTAATATTATTTTAAATAGGTGGATTTTATGGGGAATACTTCACTCTTTGCATGCATTTTGATCTAACACTAACAATGTTTGTCATCTTTGTGCATTTGCAGGTTTAGGGGTTGATAGTTAGGTCAACATTTTCATTTTTTGAAGGAAAGTTAGAAAAATTTCCACATGTTTCACAAAGTCCTTTTATGCATTTTATTTGAAGTCCGTTTTCATGATCACATAATAGATCCTTTATGAACAAACTTACTTGTTTAGGAGGTGTCTTTTGAAAACCATATCTTTCTTCTCTCATCTTTCGAAACACTTGATAGTAGAGATCTAATTCAATGTGATAGTGACAACAAAAAGTTTTAAAAAACTTGTTTATCTTCACATAGTATGGCTTTAACCTTTCAAACATTGTTTGTCCAATCTTTATATGAGGATACATATTAAAAAAGTTCATATACATCTCAGGCTATGTTATGTCTAGCCAATGTTTAATATGTTCTTCATAAATACCAGGTCCAATCCTATGCCTCATAACATCTCTAGTATTTGATGACGGACGGTTCTGATCATTCCAAAAACTTGAGATCAAGTTCCTAACAACATATTCAATCCTGTCAGAATGAGGAGCTCTACACATAATTGTCCAATTTCCTTCAGAACTATCATCTAAAAGCTTTCTCTTTTTCTCATATTTTATTAGTGTGGTTCTACTATAACCAAATTCAGTGGAAAGTGTTGACATTTTTCTTTTTCTGGATATTTCTTTATTTAAAACAGTTGTCAAAATCGCCTTTCTTGCAATGGTTCTATCCACTGATCGAGATCCTTTCCCAATGGAATCTAAAACTTTTTTTACATTTTCAACAATATCTTTTTACAGTCTCATGTTTTTCCTCTTATTCGATGCAGAATGTACACCCAACAATTGTAATGACTCTTTTAGCTGATCATGAAGAAGTAAACATGATAACAATTGGGTTTTTTCAAGTGTTTCAAGATGATTGAAATGATAATGGATTATTCTATTACCAGATTTAGTCATTGACCTCTTGTATTTTTAGGTTGGTCGACATAAAATTTTAGTTTCTCCATATCCATTTCAAGTAAATGATCTAAATTTCTATAAGAAATTTGTTTCCCCACTGTTTCAGCTACTTTTATATGCTTATCCATTGGTGTAGAAGGAAGTGATCTCGACCCCTCTCCAACATGCACTGTTTGAACTCGAGCCTCCTTCCTATCTTGAAGGTCAATGTGTTCTTCAACTGATTCATTTGGTCCAATATCTAGATTGGGCTCGACTTCTGCTTGAGAACTTCCTGCTTGTTGAGCCATTTGTACATGTCACAAAATATTGTGCAAAGAAAGTGAGAGATGGTGATATATAAGTGGAGTTGAACATATGAAATCAAATGAAATCAAAGATTCTTGAACTTAAGAATTCCATGGAAAAAATGCATTTGAAAAGGATATGATTCTAAGATGGGATATATGAAAATGGTATGATATATGATGTGATAAGCTAAGAATGCAAGAGGTCAAATGCAACTCTAGGTCCAAATTTGGTTATGATGCAAGGCTTGACTTGTGTTATGATGGATAAACACAAGGGAACAATGATCAAGAGAGGGTATGCAGGAGATGATGGACTCCAAAAGGATTTCCCTAGACATGCAAGGAAAATGGTATTTTCCCTAACTTGAAAGTCCATGATAAACCTTAAGTGATGTGGGTGATAGATTAAAAATGGATTGGTTTTGAGACCTATGAAGAGTAGTGGAACTCCTGCAAGAGCTAAGGGTTCTATTTGATCAATGATGACTATGAAAATGACTAAATTCATGGAATGTATGCAACTTGGAAAGTTTAGGAATGATATGATCTTGATATATATGCAAGGGGTTGTACATGCATCTTGACCTAGGTGAAATGATATGTATGTATACATGAACTATGTGATATGATCTATGTATGCAAGAGTAGGAATATGTAAGGACTAGGATGCAATGAAAAGGATATGATTCTAAGATGGGATATATGAAAATGGTATGATATATGATGTGATAAGCTAAGAATGCAAGAAGTCAAATGCAACTCTAGGTTCAAATTTGGTTACGATGCAAGGCTTGACTTGTGTTATGATGGATAAACACAACGGAACAATGATCAAGAGGGGGCATGTAGGAGATGATGGACTCCAAAAGGATTTCCCTAGACACGCAAGGATAATGGTATTTTCCATAACTTGAAAGTCCATGATAAACCTTAAGTGATGTGGGCGATAGATAAAAAATGGATTGGTTTTGATACCTATGAAGAGTAGTGGAACTCGTGCAAGAGCTAAGGGTTCTATTTGATCAATGATGACTATGCAAAGGACTAAATTCATGGAATGTATGCAACTTGGAACTTAGGCACGATATGATCTTGATATATATGCAAGGGGTTGTACATGCAAGACCTAGGTGAAATGATACATTCTATGTATGCAAGAGTAGGAATAATTAAGGAATAGGATGCAATGAAAAGGATATGATTCTAAGATGACATATATGAAAATGTTATGATATGATTTGATAAGTTAAGAATGCAAGAGGTCAAATGCAACTCTAGGTCCAAATTTGGCTATGACATAAGGATATGACGTGGATGGAGGACTAGGATATGACATGGATGGAGGATTACGATATGACATGATTGGAGGACTAGGATATGACATGAATTAAGGACTAGGATATGATGTCGATGGTTGGTTTCCCTTGTCAAGGTTAGGGTGGGTATGACTAATGGAAGGTTTTTGTGACTTAGTGTCATGGGTGGTGTTAGGGGACTCTTGATAGTTTGATTGTATTGATTCAGATTTGGAGGATGATGTTCATTTGTTCATGTTGTCTGAAAATAGTTGGCAAACATGTGGTGTTGTAAAGAATGAAAATCAACCACATAGAAGACATTTACAAAAAATAAATCCTAACGCTGCAAGGACAGTATTCTTATGGATCCCATGAACTGCATATCCTTAGCGAATGAATTTCAGAAGCTTAGCCCCAATGGCTCTCCCTTACATTGCACTCACTTCTTAGGGTAACCAAGCTTCTAATCTCCATGAAACTCCCATGGCAGATTGATCATTTCTACTAAGAACTGCATAGGTGCGGGTGCCTTGGCAATGACCTTTGTTGCACCAAATAATAGAAGGTTTGTCATTTTCTAAAACAAAGGATTTATTGCAGGCTCCCGTTCAGAAGGCCACGTGAGAGGCATTATCATCCTAGTCTGCAAAGGTTAGGCTCTACAGGTTTCGACACACCACAAGGGTACTGGGGAGTCAATTGCTTGTCTGCAAGAAGTTCTGTAATGCTAAGCTTTCCTTAACATTTGAATTTATATACCGGTTGGGCGTCGCTTGGCTTTAGCGTATTCTTGGTTTGAGTCACTTTGGGGTGAGTAATTTTTCCCACCAAATCAGGCCCAAGATCTAAGGCTTAACAAAAGCGAACCAAAATATTCATAGTTCAATTGATCTTTGTTTAAAAACAAAGAAAGAGCACATGAATATTTCAGATCACACTCACATGGTGTTCTTTTTAAACCAAAATCAAAATGTGAAGAAACAAAGAATGCACAAGGTTCATTTTATCCATTTGTAGTGTTTTTCAAGAAAAGGGGTTAATTTTAACCGTTTGTAGTGTTTTCTATCTAAGAGTTAATTTTAAACCCAATGAAAAATAAAGTGCGTTGTCTTTTTTAACCCATATGCATTTGCATGTCTATTCTTTTTTAGCCAATGCGTGTAAAATGCAAGTTGTAAAGATAAAAAACAATTAAAATAACATTTAGCTAATTCCAGCTGGACACATGCTAAAACAAACAGATTAGTAGCACAAACAAAAAAAAAACTCTAATCTAGAAATAAAGAAAATAGGAAAAAAAAAATGAAAAAAAAGATAGAAAATCGGGACAAAAATCTTAGATAGTGTGGTAAGTGTATGAGCCTCTTTATACCTAAGTAGATAGTCAAGATCTAGTAAATTTAAATATTATCCCATTACGAGAGATCATTAGGATTTGTGTCTCAACCTTCAATCCCTATCTATTAATATTGAACAAAATCTAATTTTCAAATTATAAAACAACAAATATATATAAATTTCAACACTCATAATTTAATTTTTGGCTTGGAACATGTTAGAATAGACATTAATTCTAAGAACATGATAATTACAAAAAAATGCATCTCTTTCACATCTTAATATTTTTAAATGGGAAAAATCATATAGAACTCATTTTTATGGATGGAAAATATATTAATAAACTTGGGAGTAGATGTTAAAATTATTCTTAAAATAAATTGGGAGGAGCTTGGGAAACCAAATTTACACATTACTCCCTATGATATAGTACTAGATGAGGGAGAAGATCCAAAATTTTAATTAGCACATGGTATCTAATATAAAGGTCAACCTATTGGGTTTAAAGGAAAAATAAATTTTGCAGTGTTTGAGATTCAAAATGACTATTTGGTACTTTTAAATTTTTGTTTAATCTCAAACTGGTTCATGTAGAATGTAATGAAATCTTTGACTCCCAAAAAGAAGAATTAACATTTTATACATCATGGAGGGCTAGATAGTGCATATATCTTTGAATATGAATATAGATTAAGATTATGATAAGAATCTATAGCAAAAGAAAGAGATGTAGAAGAAGATGACATATTTAGATGGCTATATTCATTGAGGAAGCTACCTAGGAAAATATCATAATCACAAATTTTCATATTTCTTCTTGTAGATTAATATCTCTCTTGGAAATGCTTGTTGATCCATCTTCTCAAATTTTCTTTTTTTATATATCTAAGGGATGCACTTATTGCTATAGATTATATATAGTTTTTTATGTTGCACTCATCTTAGTTCTAGATGCACATAGGATAAGAGCACAACTATATTAATCTAATGTATTTTTATTTGATTATTTGTGGAGGTAAAAATATCAAATTAGGGATTTGACAATATTGGTAAGATAACCAAAATTCACCACTTTCCCTTTGTGGAACTAGCTACATGTATTCTTGGAAATCTCTTCATATGAAGGTTTTGTGTCTTTTCCTATCTATCATAATTATATTATCTTAGAGTTCAGTTTAAATAACATTATGACCATTTTATATCATTTAATTTATTTTACAAAATCTATGTTTTATTCTACTATTTAGTTTCTTGTTATTGGTTGTGTATTTTATTCTTATTTTATAGACTTTCAATTTTTTGTATAAACCGGTATTGTTTATGTACTTGAAAAAAATCTTTGTAGTCATATAGAGGTCTTAATGTAGTCATGCTACCATCTAGGAAACATGATTTAATTTTTATTATCTTCTATTGATTCATATTCTAGATTCCTATCACATGATTCAAGATATCTATTTCTCATCTTTCATTCTAGGTTTTTCTTTGTTTATAATTAAATCCCATTTTTAATATTTTGTTTAATAAAAATATAGTACTTTTTTTTATAGGAAAAATAAGCTTGCATAGTTTATATAGGTGAAACCAATTTAGATAAGACCATTTACACTTGTTGATTTATCTATTTTGGATAGTGTTTTTGTGTTATTAATCTTATCTAGGAATAAAGTTAGTTAAAACTTTCAACTTTTTATTTAGGTAATCAAATTCAATACATTTTTATTTTTACTATCAATATGTTTATTTCTTTATGAATTATTTCATTTTTATGAAGAATATTCTAATTCTAATGTTAGATTATGTGTTAGAAAATTTAGAAAATATTATTTTAGATACATATTTCTACATTATATGTTCCTTGCATATAAACTTATTTAGTTAATGCATGTTTTATGTGCATATTCATTGTACTTGTTAAATCTATCATAATCCCAAAATAATTATTGTTAACTAATACGATTCTATTTATTATAATATTTATAATTTTTACCAATTTTTGTGTGTTTTTGGGGTGTTTGAGCTATCCCCGCCTTCTCAACTAATTATCACTATTTAGGTTTTTTAGATGAGTTTAGAAATTCTCTTTTGTTGAATTATCTTGTGTCATCTTCTTTTATCCAATTTGGTTATACATAATGATTTCCCTACTATTGATTTTCATGTATTGATACAAAGGGAGATACCAAGATAGAGGAGGAAATACTGGTGAAAGATGGTGTTTCTACCATATCTATATAATTGATGATGCACAATTGGACGAAATAAATATAATAATTTAAAGAAGGACATAAATATAGATAGATGCAAAATTGGGTGCCACAAAAAAATACAAATAAAGAGAATATATTGTAGATCAAAACTAGTAAAATATTTAGTATAAGGATTCATAAAATCTAGTGATAACTTGCAGATTTTAGTTTTATAGAACTCATTGATTATGTGCATTTGAGTTTTCATTTCCAAAAAAATGAAATGAGGAACCTTCAATTTTCTTATATATCAATTATTTGATGCAATTTTCCTTGTTGCTAGATAAAACATATGATAAACCCGCTAAATTGTAAATAAATAAATTTACCCATATTTGACGAGAAAAAGAAGAAATAAACACGTACCTTGTTTCCTTTTATGATAATTTGTCAAATTTTGTTTGTGTCTACTTTCTTCTTTATCTTTTGAAAATTTTCATTGAGCTTTGTTTTTTCTTTTTGCTTTCTGTCCCATTTTCTTCTTCAAAATACAAATGATTGATTTAAACCAACAACAATGTTTTCTCCAAAATGCAAAAAATCTGTAACAAAAACTTGAAAAAACTTAAAAAAACTTATAATAGTAAAAAAAAATGCAACAATAACAAACATTATCAAAATATTCATCATTTTTTAACCTGTAAAATGTCTTTCTCAGTTGATAGGCTTGGAAGCACGAGGGTCACCACCGTTTAGACAGGACCTCGGAAAAATCCAAACAAACCTGGAAAAGATGTTTGACTTTCGGATGTATAGTGAGGGGGTTCGGCCGAACCAATTTTGTGTGGTTATAATGAACCCCATTAAAATAATTTCCTTAATTATTTTAAAGAGGTTCGGCCAAACACCCCTTTTCCCCAATCTTCCAAAAAATTCAATTTTTTTTGTAAAAAATTGTCTTTCAAAGCTCAATTTGAAAATGAAAATGTAGAAGACTTCAGAAACCCAACTATAAAATGGTAGTCCTTAGAATGAGCTATCCAACGAATTAAATTTTAATATGTTTTGGTTTTATTATGTATTTTAGTTTTTAGTTTTATTAAGCATAGGTGTTTCACCGAAAATGAAGCTCTTTGGTTTGCACATGTGGAAAAATAGCAGATTATCAAAATAAAAATTTGAAAAATACGCTGAGGCTAGGTATTGATGTCCTTGATCCATTAAAAAAAGAAAAAAATGAATTTCAATACATACATAAAAAGTTATGTTGTATATAGTCTGCCTATGTCTGAATTGCAATTAGTTTGACTTTGAAACTTGATTAAGGAAAAAATATTCAATAAAAATCTATGAGACCAAATGCAAGTGCTAGATATTGTAGTTAAAAATCTAAATTCAAAAAAAATAGAATTTTATCCTTTATATAAAAAAATTATGTTGTATACGGTGAGCGTCACTTTTTAAAAATGTTGTTTTCTGAAAAATACAAGTTTTCATGGCAGATGGAAAAAAAAGTGCAATCTGATTCCAAAAATTTTGAAAAAAATATTTTTAGTATATACAAACAAAATGTGATGAGACTCTAGTTTTCATCATCTTCAAATTCCTCATGGTTTAGTCGCTATAGGTGCCCAAATATGAAGATTTAGTTAAAAATAATAATTGCAGTGTTCAGTTTGGCCAAAAATTGTAAACCACTATTGTGGGATCACCCAGTTGTTGTTAGCAAACCTGATGCCCGAACTTGTATATGCATTGAATTTCGAGACCTTAATAAGGCTTCTCTTAAAGATAATTTTTCGTTGCCTAATATAGATATGATTTTGGACTCAACTGTAGGCCATGCATTGTTATCATTTATGGATGGCTTCTTAGGTTATAATCAAATCTGTATTAACCCGGGCAATCAATACAAGATAGCCTTCACTAACCCTTGGGGTACCTTCTATTATGTGGTCATTCCTTTTGGTTTGAAGAACATAGGAGCAACCTACCAACGAGTGATGACCCTGATATTTCATGATTTCATTCATAAAATCTTAGAGGAATATGTTGATGACATCTTGGAGAAATCTATAAATCATCAAGACCATGTGAAAAACCTTCATCTTATCTTCTAGAGACTTCAACTCTACAAGATGAGACTCAATCCCCATAAGTGTGTCTTTGGCATGGATGCTAGAAAGTTTCTTGGGTTTATAGTCTCTTACCATGGAATCAAGGTTGACACAAATAAGATTGATGCTATTGTTAGCATGCCTGCACCGAGGAACATTACTGAGTTATAAAGTTTACAATGGAAGATTCAAGCAATTCGTAGATTCATATATCTCACTTGGCTGATCAGACCCTCCCTTTCACTCACTTATTGAAAATGGATGATCACTTAATATAGGATAAAGAGTGTCAGAAAGCCTTTGAATCAATCAAAGCTTATTTGACCCATCCTCATGTATTGATATCGGCTATGCAAGATAGACCGTTCCTACTTTACCTTGCTACATCACCATATGCTTTGGCTACTCTGCTAGCTCAGTATGATGACTCAAGAAGAGAGAGAGAGGTCTACTACATTAGTTGCATCCTTGTCAATTACGAAACTCAGTATTCAGCCATGGAGAAGAAATGCCTTGCTCTTTTATTTGCTACACAAAAGTTGAGGCACTACCTCCTCCATGTTGAAATGCATATCATAGTGAAAATAGATCTCTTAAGAAACTTGTTCTCTAGCACTAACCTTGCTGGGAGAGTAGTAAAATGGGTTATGTTTCTGTTTGAGTTTGATTTAAAAAAATTCATTCAGAAATCGATAAAGGGTCAAGTGGTTGTCAATCAATTATTAGACACTCCCTCATCTCATTCCTTCCCTGGGCTGGATTTGTTTCCTGATGAGAATATTTTCATGATTAACTATGATCCTGAATGGAAGATGTACTTTGATGGATCGAGGTGTCAAACTCATTCTGGAGCAGGTGTGGTCTTGATATCCCCCGAAGACAAACTGGCCCCTCTATCATTTTGATTAGATTATCCCTATACCAATAATATCATTGAGTACAAAGCACTCATTTCTAGCTTATGTGTCATGATTGCGTTAAAGATTAAACATCTTATATACTAGGTGACTCTAAACTTATTGTGAATCAGATTATAGGAAATTATCAAGCTAAACAAAGTAGATTGTCTTGGTATCGAAACCTTGCTTAATCAGTTTTCCTCTTTTACAATAAACAATGTCCGTAGGAGAGAAAATGGAAATTTTTATGCCATGGAAAGCGCTACTTCCTTGGTATCTTTAGAAGAAGATATGAAAGAAAATCACTTTTTCGTTCAATTCATGCAAACCCTGGCAGTTTCTAATCAGCTCAAACTCGAGTCTCTGGCTTGTTTTCACACAGACTTGGGAGAGTGGTTCTCTGATATCTATAGTTACTTAAAGATTGGAAACTTTCCCGGTGATGTGACAATAAATGATGGCACTCATATACGTAAGATTTCAGCACATTATGCCATCTTATCTAACATTATTTATCAAACAACTTATAACGCATTGCTACTAAGATGCCTCACTAAAATGGAAATACCTCTTGCCCTTAAAGAAGCCCACTCGGGCTCTAGGGGTGGAAATTTCGGTGGTAAATCCCTGCTGAGAAAACTGATACACATGGGGTACTATTGGCAAACAATAGAACAAGATTCCTTTTGTTTTGTCAAGAAGTGCCTTCTATTTCAACAACATAGTCATCTTATCCATGCTCTTGCTCAAGAGTTACAAAATCAAAATTCTCCTTGGCCATTTTCTAAATGGGGGTTGGATATCATAGGGAAAATATCACCTCCTTCTTCCAAGGATCATACTTTTATCATTATTGCTATGAATTATTCCACAAAATGGGTCAAGGCCATTCCAATCTAATCCACAAATGTTAAGGCTATCTATATTTTCCTTATGAATAATATCATTTCTCATTTTGGATTTCCCACTACACTTTTTTCTGATAATGGCACACCATTCAAGAATAAGGAAGTAAAGAAATTCTTGGAGAAATTTCATATTCAACACATATTTTCTAGATCGTATTACCCACAATCTGATGGTCAAGTAGAAGCTTCTAATAAAATTATTGAACTCATCCTTCATAAAATAGTTAATAAACACGGTAAGGATTGGCATATTCAATTAAAATTTGATTTGTGGGCTTATCGCATGAGTGTTTGTATGGTTATTAGAAAAACGCCTTATAACCTCATGTATGGCACTAAAGCTATCATGCCATTGGAGTTGGACATTTTGTCCTTATGGGTTTCCCTTAGGGGGTTAATTGACGATAAAACCTACCAAGCTAACCGCTTGCATCAGCTAGAGATGCTCGATGAGTTCCATCTACAAGCCCTCAATCATCTTAAAGCTTATCAATGGTCATTATCGAGACAAGATAATCAAGGTGTGCTTCCTAGGAACTTTAAGCTAAGAGACCTAGTTCTATGTGAAAATCAGTGAAATGTAAATGTGCAACCTGATTAGAAAGGGAAGTTTAGTCCTAACTAGTTAGGTCCTTGCATCATTATTTTTGTGTATGGTTTGGGTGCATATGGATTATCATCTATGGATGGAACACCTTTAAAATAACCAATTAATGTGATGCATCTTCATCAATATTATGCATAGTATTGTAATGTGTCACATGTGTGGTGTTCTCCCTAAAAGGCAATAATACTACATATATTGACATTGCTCATTCTCACATGATGAAATTTTTTGTGTTTATGACATGACCATATGTGTGTGTGAAATAAAAAAACATACATACTTGTGCCTCGCTATGCTATCTATCCATGCATCAGATTACATCTTTTAGAAAAAGTAATTAGATCATCATTGTATTTAATTAACATGTAACCAAAGATGTTTAGTAAATCATTATTAACATCTAGTGATAACATCCATATAATAAAATAACATCCATAGCATGAAGATACATGAAAATGGAGAACATACACATAAAAAGAGCCATGATACTGACACCGATATATATATGTCCAATGTATGAATCAAAATTCATGTACATGTATCAGGCCATTGCTTTGAAAAATGAGTGCCTACTGAATATATGTCTCTACAAAGGATCTACAAGAGTATATGTATGTATGTATCTGGCTACAAAAATGATATACAAAAGAGGGACTCCTATCCCCATGGTACATGGCTCCCCAAGCCCTTTGGTTCCGATGACCGCTTTGGTACTCTAGGAGGAGGTTACATAGTAGTCTATGAATGGGATTGGTGTGAATGTGAAACAGACATGGCCACCAAAATCCCTCTCAACTCCCTCTGTAACGAACATATGTCCATATTTTCCTACACTAGCTCTTGTTGCAGCTGTTGGACATCTGTTGGGATCATAGTTGCCGACTCCGCATCGAGCTCATCAATGTGGCTCTAAAGAGAGTCACTTGCCACCTCAACGACATCAACCCTCCTCATTGTCATGTATCACTCAATGAGCCTTGTCCCCACATGGTCGTTAGCTCTGTAGTAAGCTATGCGACCTTCGTGCCTCACTCCTCGTGTAGGGTCCTTAAATGCACTACCGGCTCGAATGTGGGGGCATGCCTCCCTACTAATGCTGGCTGGTAGTCCTCAAGGACTATCAACTAGATCAGCATGATAGGGGCCACCTTTGAAATATATTGAGCTATAAGCCGATTCCATCCCTTTGCATCCTCTACAACCACAAAAAGAGAAACAAGAATCAATATCACATGGCATATATAAATTATCATAAGCAAAAAGATCAGAAGTATAAACATCTAAATAATGTACTATGTATACTTGGATCCCCTAGCTGCCATTGGGGTGTGGATTTATGTTAGGTCTTACGCCGCCGATATTGGTGGCTGAACCTGGTGGTGCTAAAGCTAATGTGGCTGGGGCAGCGGAAATAGATGGTGTTGATGAAAAGGGGGTAGTTGTGGGAGTATTTGATCTCCTCCACTACCTTGGCCATGCAGGCCCTACCTCCTCCTCATGTGCCTCCTCCTCCTCCATGCCACCATGTTGGTGGCCTCTCCTCCTATCCTATAGGGGTGGGTGGGGCAAGTCCTCTTGTGGGCCTAGGTCCCCTCTCGGGGTTCCTTCACCAAAAACTAGAGCAAGATGATGCCTCTCCAACCACCACGCAAAATATGCTACCACCCCAACATTATCGACCATCACCATGGCCAACAGATCATGGTCAGGCTCATCATCATCTAAAGGGATGATGTTTGTGATGGTGGGGTGAGAGTGATCTCCCACTCTTACTACACTACGGTGTGGCCTAGTGTATGTG
This sequence comes from Sequoiadendron giganteum, assembly GCA_007115665.2. Taxonomy (NCBI): domain Eukaryota; kingdom Viridiplantae; phylum Streptophyta; class Pinopsida; order Cupressales; family Cupressaceae; genus Sequoiadendron; species Sequoiadendron giganteum. The sequence goes on from CM021101.1 coordinate 99,447,281, forward strand.
GGAACATTTGGCAGTATAGTTTGAACACGGCCATGCTGCCACATGACCCAACTCGAGTAATAAGGAACAATCATAAAATCATGGTGACCAACCAAAAGATGGTCTCGCTATAGGTTCCCCAGGAACCTGTCATCATCGACCCATCAAAAGTATCGATAGGGCCTCTACGTAACCTCTCCAACAACAATGTCAAGCTGTGGTCACCAAAACTATAAATCTCTGAAGTGCCACCAACCAGTCATATCATACCAGTGGGTGATCGGAACCTGATATGGTCATTGTTGGGGAAAATCGACTAGTCGAGTGCACATGGTGTGGGAAAAGGCACACACCTGCAAAAGTGTGCATGCTATGAGGTTGTGATACTCATAGTGCATGTACCACCCGAGCTCCTGGTAAAGGTGTTCCAGCATGGTATACCCCCAGGAAAAAATAGTCTATTGCTCTAGCATCTCTCTGATAGTATGGACGAGGCCCTCATGAAGGTACGAGCCTTGCCCATCTATGGTGATGCAAAAGGCAACTATAATGACCATCACATGGTGTAGCAATAGCATCATGGTCCACACCTAGTCGTACCAGTGCATATCGATGTGACCTATGTCATCACCACCATCTATCCTCCTTGTGCAGTAGAGGATGCTCTCGCTCCACTCCCGTGCCAATCGGGTGTCATATATGGCCACTTGCCACTCACGAATAGGTAGCCCAAGGATCTGATAGACATCCTTCAAGGTAATGGTCATCTCTCGATAAGGTAACTGGAAAGATGAAATAGTGGCACTTGACCGCTCCATCAGAGCAGTGAGCATCCTCTCGTGGTATCACATCTCTAGCATGGTGAACATGTGCCAGAGAACGAACCGCTCTAGATGTTTGATCTCATCCTAAGAAAGGTGGTCCCTCTGCTCACGAATAAGTCAAAATTATCTCCCTCCAAAATGCCTCTGGATCTTCGGGAAATATTTCAAAAATTGAATATTTCTAAGTCAAAAACATCATCAAAACAAGAAAAAATGTTAAAGACGAGTGCGGGCAATGTTGACGCCTATGTATCACATATGCATCCTAAACTACCATGGTCATTCGAAGGATGGAAACACATCCTCAAGATGATAGCATGAACTCAGGACTATAGCACATGTCACAAATGACAATGCGAATCAAGGATGCAGGTGAGAAATTTGGATGCTTACACACCTCTCCAAATAAAAATATGCACAAAAATGACCAAATCACACAAAAAATGAGGCTTAGAGACCTACCTGGTCCACCGCGTGGCACTCAACAATGTCCCCAAGTAGTTGTGCCAATCTCAGTACCTCATACTCTCTCTTGCATGGAATTTTGCTAACTTTTCTCTCACAAAAGTCAATAGTTTGCTCATAGTGAATAGTGAAAATGACCTTTCTAGGGGCCCACCTAGGTATATATAGGCCTATCAGGGCCCATTTTTCTTAGAGCTTGTGGCCCCCCATTTTCTCCTAACTTTACCCCACCATGCTAGGCAAAAACTCAGGAGAGGGCATATACTCACCTCTTGACTATATTTTCCTTTGAATAAATGACTTTTCTTGATCATTCTTCTCTCTGTGGTAGTTTGTTATGATTTTTCGAAGATGACTCAATTTTTATTAGTTTTTTAGGATACAATTTTGAATGATTTTTGTGATCATTTTATTTTTGTTTATTGAGCACACAATTCTCTAAAAGTCAAAATTCAAGTGAAATTTTTCTTCTCTACATTAGTGAGACTATTTTTTTCAAAAATTGAGCCCACTAAAGTGCGGGAAAAATGTAATGTCACATAATTGCACTTAGGGGATATTCCACATTTTTGCATCTTGCCTAGCATTTATGACACCTTAGAAACATTAATGAAAAAATCCCATCAGTCAGAATTTCATGATTTTGACTCCATGAGGGCACATGGCAAAACAATGGAAGCTTGCAAAAATGTTTCCCAAAAATCTAGGCTCTAAATGCTTGCGTGGCATGTGAACATCTGCGTGGCGTGCTAGCATCCTAGCATTTTTTAAATTTTGAAACAGTGAATCTAGAACCCCGACCCTTGTGACACATTTCTTGGTGCTTAGGTTCTGAATGTAATGGCCCTATTCCATCCTTTCATGCATGTAAAACCCCTTTTGGAACCCATTTTGGGGTTGGAAGTCATCAGTTGAAGCTCTATCACTACGTGCTCTAGTTTTGGGTGAGCTCCATCCTTGAATAGCAGGATCTTGTACAGGTGAATCCATGCTAGACTGAGGTCCCTCCAGTAGCTACTAGCTCTCAATAAATCACATAGCGATGAGCCTATGTGCTCCAAAAGAGGGTCTTGACCAATGGGTAACACTCTCTTTCCCTATCAATCTTTCTTACTAGCTCATTTACTACTTTGTGGTGCAGGATCTATTCCAAAGCATTTTTTTCTTTCACCATGCACTTTGTTTGTTTCCTTTACATTCTTTTCCAAACCTAGCTGTCTATGGAGGTGGGAATACCAAGATAGGGGTCTAACTGAGGTAGACCTCTATATAGCCCCAACCTTTTCCCCTTGATCTTTTGTGTGCAGGTTACGAAGTGAAGATTGGAGTAAAGATTCAAATGCACAATATATGGTAATCTTGTTTCAAGCTCCTTTGTATTTTCCATTAGAATCTAATTTTCTATTGATTATTTGGCCTCATACGCTTTCGACCCAAGATTATAAGTGAGATTCAATTTCACCCACTTGAGCTCTTGAGTTCTTCATGGCTTAGGATTCCAACGCATCTTTTAGATGATAGTGCACCACGTTCGCATCATGAAACTGTGCTGATGTCTTTTGGCCAAGAGCTCTCCAACTAGTGGTAGAAATCTTGAAGTCTTGCTCTCTTGGGATCTGAGAATAATTTCCCATTTTCCTTTACATTTTTTATCAATTCACTCAAGTTGAGGTGTATAAGGGTAGTTTGTTCCCTAGTGAGCTCTTGAGAAGAAAGAGACCCATGAGCAGTGAATCCCTCTTATATCACAGTAATACAAATGCATTAATTTCTATTCATTCTTCTCTACATGTGTGGATCATATAGACTGTAGAGCTTCACACCACATGGTAGCCAAACAAAAATTTCTCTCATCTTTGGAATCATATGATGGTCCTCTTATTCTCATGGGAGATGAATCTCCAATAGAGGAAACTGGAAAAGGGAGGGTAAAGCTTGGACTTGAAAGTTGTGAGAATGTATTGCACATTCCAAAGATTTTAGTCAATCTTCTCTCTATTTATCAAATGACATATTCTGGCACCAGAAAGATAATTTAATTCACCCCAGATTCGGTGAGCATATTTGACATGCAAGACAACTCAAAAATTTCTATTGGTAAGGCAAACCATCACTCTCGTCTGTACACTTTTTTTGGCATTTTTGCTAAATCAGATAATACTTTACTACTAATGGATGCAAATGATGAAATTAGAATTTGGCATGAAATATTTGGTCATTTAAACTCTAGATACATGCAAAAATAATATCTCCCAAAAAATAACGTGTGATATATCTCGACCCAGTTTGCCTCCTCTTCTTCTAACCCCTGATAGGGCACTTTGGGTACATTGGTTATGTCCATTTTTCCAGGTTTTTTCTCTTTGGTCATTTTTTGAATCTTCATTACAACGGCTAGTAACCTATCAAATAAAGAATGGTAAAAGGCTTTCCTACCATAGAATTTACTGATGGATTTTGTGAAGGTTCTACTCTTGGAAAGCATCCACAAGAAAGTCTCAGAAAGGGATTGCATGGAGAGCATCCTCTCCTTTAGAGCTTATTCATAGTGATCTTATGGGGCGATTTTGAGAACCTTCCATGATCCAAGCCAAATATGTGTTAACATTCATTGATTATTACACATGATACACATGGGTGTATTTTCTCAAATTCAATTATGGAGTGTTTGAGTATCTCAAGCTTTGCAAAGCTCATACAGAGAAGGAGTCTGGGAAAATGATCAAGATCCTCCACATGGATAATGGGGGGGAGTATGTCAAAAATGATGTCCAAAATATTTGTGATGAAGAAGGAATACAGTTGCATAACATAGTTCCTTACACTCCACAACAGAATGTGGTAGCTAAGAGGAAGAATCGATCTTTGAAAGAGATGGCTAGTTGTACGTTGTATGCAAGGTCTAAATAGGAAAAACACATTTTCAAGCATGGAGTGGCATGCAACTAGAAGTCACATATTGCCACATTTTTGGATCATGTGCATGGGCTTGTATTCCTACAGACAAGAGGAAGGATTTTGAGCCTCAAAGTAGAGAATGTATCTTCATTGGATATCCAAATGGCGTAAATGGATACAGACTACTAGATCTTTCAACATAAATACTCTTCATTGAGAGAAGTGTCTACTTTGAAGAATGTTACCCATGTGCATCTTAGGATAAACATGCCACCACCTCGGTGTCTCCTCTTACATATTTCAAAGATGATACATGCAATAATTTAGATTTTATTTTAGATATTTATGAATCTGATGCAGAGGAAAATGAGAATGCATATGCCAATCCAAATCCAAATCCTTATTGGGCTTCCAATGATGATTCAATATCCCCTATGAGAAATCAAAGAACAAGGATCTTAAGTGAGATATATTATGCCCCTCATGCACTCTGAGCTACTGAACCCATCATACCATTGCATTCCTATGTGGTCCTATCATCTAACCCTCTGAATTATGGAGAAGCTGGAGGGAATCCTCTTTGGGAAGTTTCCATGGAGGAGTACAACTCACTCATAGAAAACCAAACTTGGGACCTAGTTCCACTTCCTTTCGATTGCCAACTTTTTTTATGTAAGTGGGTGTATAGGACAAAGAAAGCATTAGATGGAAATGTGAGTAGATACAAATAAAATTTATTATCCAAAGGATTTCAGGATGTTCATGGCATTGATTATGATGAGACTTTTGCTCCTATGGAAAAATGGGCTCCATTTGGATGGCTCTTGCCATTGCAACAACAAGAAGGTGGGAGGTTCAACACATGGATGTGAAGAATCAATTTCTTCACAGTGATCTTAAGGAGGAAATCTACATGGAGAAATTTCAACGGTATGTAAAAAATTCATCTTTAGTATGTAGACTCAAGAAGTCACTCTATGGCCTCAAGTAGGCACCTAGAGCTTGGTATGCTAAAATGGACTCTTATAGACTTTCTCAAAATTTCATGCAATGAAAATCTGATCCAGATGTTTATATGATGAAAACATCTGAATCTTGTTGATCATAGTGCTCTATGTAGATGATCTACTCATTACAGGTAGTTCAACCACATACATTGTTGAAATTAAATCTTCTTTGTATGATATATTTTCCATGATAGACATGGGTCTCCTACACTTTTTCCTTGGACTTGAAATCAGCGAGAATGAATTAGGAATTAAAGTTGCTCAATCCAAGTATGTGAGATAGCTTCTAGTTCAGTTTTGCATGACTAACTACAAGCCAACACCAACAAATTTCTTATCAAGGGTAAAGCGTGAGGATGGAAAAGATACACCATCGGTTGATTGCACACAATATTGTCAGCTTGTGGGGAGTCTTCTTTATCTCACTCACTCTCGTCAAGATCTCTCATATGTCATGGGGGTTGTTTCTAGATACATGAAGGAGCCACATGAGCTACATTGGAAGGCCTACCAAGCGTATACTTCAATATGTCCAGGGAACCATTTTCTATGGGATTCATTATTCAACAGGTTGTATTTTGGATCTGATTGGCTACACTAATTTTGATTGGGCTGATGATAACATTGAATGAAAGTCCACTTCACAATATGTTCTTAGTTTTGGATAGGGCCCCATTTTTTGGTCAAGCAAGAAGAAATATTCCATTTCTTTATCCTCAACAGAGGTTGATTATAGAGTTGCAGTCAACATTACCATTCGATTCATTTAGCTGCAAAACTTCCTAACTGAACTCGGTATCCTCTTTCATCATCCGACTATCATATGGTGTGACAATAAGAGTACATTGAAGCTTTCCAGAGATCCCATACAATGACAATGGACTTAACACATCGAGATCCACATGTACTTTACCCATAAATTGATACATGATGGAGTCATCGACTTGCAATACTATGCCACTACATAATAGACTGCCCACATCTTCATGAAGACTTTCAATGAGCACAAATTCCAATCTCTATGAGAACTTGTTGGGGTGCTAGATATTGTAACATAGCAGTTGTCATGCTGATTTAGTTCTTTTGAGGGGGGGGTTTCCTTCCCATAGGGTTTTCACTCTTTTCTCTTTCTCTCTTTAGGTTTTTGTCTCCTTAGTTAGACTTAAGGGGGGTGTTAGTGCAATCGATACTGCCGGTAACTGTTGTTTCCAACTACAAATTGTATTAATTGATTGCTTCTATATAAGCTAACTAATAGATCTTTTTCTCCTCATTTACCTCTTGGGATTCTTCTCTGATTTTCCTCCTAATTTACCTCCTGAGATTCTTCTTCTACATAGGCTATATACTATAAATCTATGCATTGATCAAATAATGAAGAAAATTGTTTGCTACAAACTCATTTTGTGTGCTTGGTTAATGTTCTTTATGATTTGTAGAAATCCTCATTAACAATTATTACAAGAGTATTACAAAATACTTAACATATAGAATGACTTTGCATTACAAAATGTAAGCTTGAATACTTGTACTAATTTAATTCAGATTATATGAGAAATTATTATATGTAGAAGTAGAAATAGTTGATATTAAGTGTAATGACAATTTATAATATAGGATTTAGTGTAATGAATAATAAAATAAGTACATAGTGCATACAAACTAGTGGTCGTCTCTTTCTTGTAAGAATTTTTTTATTGCTTATTTATAGATGGAAATTTTATTTTCAAACTAGGTAAGGGTCTTATATCGCTAATGAATGTAAGAAACCACTCACCACCTATGACCACCAAAAAAGTAACCCTTTTACTTTTTCTAGTTTGTCCAGGCACTCCTTGTGAACCTGGATTAATGTTGTCTTGATTTAGTGTTGTAATGTGGAAAACACATTCACATTAGGTCTTGGGCCCTTGTGAACTAGTGAATTTTAATGGTGCCTTGTAAAAGTGTTGAGAAGTGTTGTATCACACTTTCACACTTTTCTATGGTTTTATCAAGTGGCTAAGAATAGTTTTAATCATAATTAAACTTAATCTTTCCATATTTGGAGTTCTGTAAAGTGTTGTAACACACTTTCACATTCCTCTAGGATTTTCATTAATAATTGGGATTTCTTATGCTTTAATTGGCCCTATTTTTCATCCAAAAGCCTCATTTATTGCATCTTTTCAAGGATAATCTCGAAACCAATCAATAACCAATCATAATTCAGGTGTTCCTAGCTTAAGTGGCCTAGATTTAGTGTCTAGGAATCATTCACCACCTTGGGTGAATGAGTCTCACCTAGGTCTTTTTGGCCCTGATTAAGGTTTCACATATTTCTAGACACTTTTCATTTTTGGTTCCATACATTATGTGTGAAGGGAACCATTCACCACCTTGGGTGAATGAGTCCCATGTGACCAAAAATCAAATTTAATTCAAATTTTCTATGTGATTTTATTCTCCTAGATCAGATGTCTGCTTGTAGTGTTGTAATTTTGGGAATTCTTGCATAATTGACTATAAATACAAGGTTCTTTCACTCATTTTCACCTAATACTTTAGTGAGAGTATCCTTATAGAAAATTCAAGGCATTCAAGGGAAGATTATGAAGCATCCTAGAGAATTCTTCAAGTGCCAATGATCATATCAAAGATTGTTTGCATCATGTTGTTTTAGAGCTAACAATTGTGGTGTAGAGTTTGTGATTCAAGAAAGTGATTCATTCAAAGATCTATCAACGTCAAGCAAGATTCCAAGTCTACATCCATTGGATCCATTACTTACATGTTTGTAGCACCTTATTACTAGGGTTTGGTGAGTTGAAACATTGTTATTTGTTCATTCATCATTCTCCCTTCGTATTTTCTTTCATTTCAAGGTTTAATTACCAACAAGGGGTTTGACCAATGAAAACCCCTATTCTCTAACCCCACAACATTTTCCCTCTTCTTATGTCTGATTTGTAGGTCTAGGTTGTAGATTTTCGAAGAAGCCAAGTTGGAGGAAAGCTGTCAAGTCTCTAAAGTTTCCAAAATTGTCATCAAGCCTTAAAGAAGCTTGGAGAAGACCTAGAGGTGGTATTTTATAGATTTAGATCTAGAAACTAGTCAAAAAGAGCCGAGTAGGCTGAGAGATACAAAATCTAGTTTAGAACTTCCAAAAAAGTAGAAATGGATTGATTCACAACTATTGGCTAATGAGTCCCAATGTACAAGCCTAATCAATATTTTTACAGATCTGCATACCCTTTTGGCTCAAACTTGTTTCTACACATTTTCTTGGAAATTAGTCTGATTTGCCTAGCTTGGCAAATGAGTCCCAATGAACATAAACAACAATTTTTTTTAGTGGTTTGGACCTTCATTCTACATTATTCATTATTCCAAGTGCATGCTTCTAGTTTCATAGCTTTTTACTGCATTTTGTTCATCTTTCTAGGTCATTTTTTATATCACACTGTGGTTTGCAACTCATTGTCTTTTCCAAGTTTATAGTTGGTGGTGAACCCCTCATTAGATATCATTCAGCCTCTAGGACAAACCTATTGCAAGATATCAATCTCCTTTTCATTGAGATCCATAGGGTTACCCTTGAGTGGAATCTCCTTGGTGACTGGGTGCGAATACATGTCATTCCGCCAATTTAACCTTCTTTTTAAGAGGTTCCACCAACCAACTAGAATTATGGTATATCAAGGTGTATTTAAGAAAATAAAACCAAATGATTAAAGTGTCAAATACTATCATGTAGGCACATAAATCATATCTAAGCCTCTTATCATAGCAGTCCTTAGATGAGTAGAAAGGTTTGAGTATAAAGTATTAGATCTAATAGATTGTAGGATGGTATAAGGATTGTATATGTTAGGTCTCAATTTGCAAAGATGGTTTCTTGAACCTTTGTATGTTCTAATGATGTCATATTGTTCCTCCAGCTAGGAATTGTGTAGCTCTCTTCATCTTAATAAATAATAAAAGACATTTCTATTTCTCATCTTCATATTGTAAATAATCAATAAGAATATTTAATATAACTATCAAATTAGAGAGAAACTTATTGAAATATTATTGGAAGATAATTATTTGATAGTTATTAGTATTGGATTCTACTCGTTAGCAATTTATGCAATAGTGATTGAATAGATAATTTCTACTATTGTATAGTTATCCTTTTCGAAATAAAATAATCTTTTACTTTTTATAATAATTACTATCATTTTTGTATCATTAGATGTCAAAATTATTTGAAACATTGTAAAGGTTAAAGATATTAGCTACTAATGGAATCCTTAAGTCTACTACTTTCTATCATAGATAAATTCTATAATTAGGTCCTCTTCCCTTTTTATGTCAAATATGAATTGTCTTGATAAGAGATAAATCAAGTTGAAGATTTATATTATCTAAGATATTTTTTGAAATTATGATAAATAGAGACATCTCTTGGATTTATATTGTCACATGGGTTTATGATTTAAGAAAAAAATATCTTTGTTTTAGTGAATAAATAGATAAGTTTTCTTAGATCCTTTAATTCACTATTTAATTCATATTCTGAAGCAATTGAGTAAACCTTCTAACTCAATAGAAAATATGAAACCTATGAGTGATCTAATCATGTTTTAAAGTTGTAAGTTGAGAATCAATGATAGAATATGGCCATGTACTAGAGGGACTAATCACTTTAACTAGTAATTGAACCTCCTAGTATTGTTCTTTTGTGTTTATATAAATTTTAGGATTAGGAATCCATCACTCTTCTTGCGAAATACTATTTGTAATGTAGAAAAATGTATTCCTTTACATTTTCACACTTTGTTTGGGCCTCTCATTTTTCTTCTCTATATATATTTATACATTCTTTATATTCACATATAAATTAACTAAATATAGTTGTATATTATTTATAATAGTTATTATATTCGATGTCTTGTAATTGCAAACAATGGGTGAGAATCATGATTCCATTATGGCACGTAGCTCTTGGAAAAGATAAAAAGAGTCGAATAGTAAAGAGAAGGTGAAAAGACATTTGATGGGTGCACTGAGTGAGTGAAGAAGATTGTATATTTGAAGGAGGTATTAATAGATTCATTTATCTTTTATGTTTTGATGGATGTCCATTTTTTATTGGAAAGCTCCCATTTCACCATAGGTGGGGATGATAGTTGTGAAGACTATGGATTCATGTTTTGCACCTACTTTTCCTACAATTATTCTATTCACCAAAAATCATTTAATGTGCCACTTTGTCAAATAGTTAGCATGTCTTGTGTGTGTTTCTTTTTTTAATGCATGTCTGTAAGGGTAGCCAAAATAGGAGCTAGCTAACTCCTAGACAAAATTCACCTATGTACATAAAAAAACGCATGAAAAATATACATAACAACATACATTGAAAAATACATAACATGATGAGACATTGATGGTGGACCCACCAACATAGAAGGGGAAATAAATAGAGAACTGACGGGGCCGTTAATTATCTCTGTTTTCATTTTGTCGCTTCTCCTATTTTAAAAATGGACGGCAAAACAGTCCTGTTAGAGTATATTTGTCGACCACTAGGGAGAATGTGGAGGTCATACGTCATATGACTGATTGTATAGAATGCACAGATTTTTTTGAATTCTTCGACATCAGATGTTTCCCTCCATCATCATCTACAACTCTCCTATAATAAGCAATGGATTATTGACGTCATTAGTGCTAATGGGAGTTTAGATCAAGCATATTAGGGCCATATCATTTTAGGGTCTCTTTTACTAGTTTTCAAGACAACCAATTTAGCACCAGATCACAGTGAAGGGGAATCGATGAAGATTTAATCTCCTATTATCAGTTCCATTAAAGAATCAGTTCCTTAATACCTCATATCTATTATTATCTTCAAGACTCGGGTCATGCAATTCATTTTTAGGTCAATTTTCACGTATAAACTCATTCATCATAGGTGAGATGCATGTAAAACCAGTTGCTTGTTCTCATAGTTCAGTTTAGTTTAACCATGCAAACGATGCAAGGTAGCGCGACTTCTATGAAGCAATTAGCTCATACATAAAGTCGACCCTCTTTGAAATAATAGAAGAATATGCTGGTAAAAACAACATTGGATTTTTAGAAGTTAGTTCCCAATATCTTTTCTCTTATAGAAAGGCTTCTGCATTATGAGTCTCATCAGGTCTTAAGTTAATTTCTTATCAGAATATTCAATGGGTATTTGTTGTCCAAGTTGGTTCCAGATCTTCACGTGCTTGCATACTCTATTTGATATAAAAAAATTCTACGTACATTCATCTTTCTACAATTACTCCTCTTATTGTTAAACAATCATGGTCTTTAGTTTTCGATCAATAAGATATATGATGTATATCATTTAGAATTACAGCTTCTATTGTTTGACAAGGATGAATGGTATAATTTCTACTTTTGAAGCTGACATAATGTGAATGAAAATCATGGACTAGTAGATTGCAATAGTGGTAATAAAGCAAAGAAAGTTATGGTAGATGTAGGTAGCATCCCCATTTTGATCAGTGCATTGGTTGCTCCAAAAGAATTTGTGCAAGTGAAGTTTTCTCAATCCCAAGAGAATTCTATGGGTGCACCAAATTTTTCAAGTCCTTCCATTGACTTCAATTTCTTCTAGCTCAAAGTTTCCTTTCTTTTTTTCTTCAAGTAGGCTATGCTTGACTACATTGATAACCAATTCACATTCCATTATTTATTTTTCTAGCTCTTTATCATATTTCTCTACCTCTTCTTTTGATATCAAATCATTTTTGGCTTGAAATTTTAGATAAGAATTTCATGTCTCCACCCAATTGATTCTCTTTTTCTGCACTTAGATCTAATTTATCCTTTTCCTTATCAATGGTTTTCAATTTTATTTGTTCCATGGAATTCTTAAGTTCAAGAATATTTGACTTCATTTGTTCAACTCCACTTATAGAATCATCTCTCACTTTCTTTCCTTGCACAAATTCATATGCAATACAAAACCTCTTGACTTTATCCACTTCTACATTACCATTTTCCCATTGTATATACTGCACATGCACCTTCCTCAACTTCTCAAGAATAGGAAGAATCTCTTCAATCAGTACATTATCAACCTCATTCACTTTGGTGCATGGGGATACTAGAAAAAGAGTGCTTGCAATAATCTAAGGTACTTTAGAAGTTGAAGGATGATATAAGGCACCTCAAGGCTCAATTAGGAAATGTTCAATTTACCTATAATGATCTTGTAAAGAATTAACTGATATATCAAAAGTGAAAGGTGTTGTTGCATGACCTAAAAAAATTTAAACTACATTAATGGTAAATTTTGAAGGTTCCTTTCATTACACTCATGTTGTGTAAATTACAAAAGGTCTTAATTACATTAATATTGTTTTCTAAAATTGGAGGTTGAAAAAAATTGGGTGTTATGGAATTTGCAACACACATATTGTTTAAAACCCTTTACACATAACAACCCAATTGGTTAGCCACCCTCAGGTCGATTTTATTAGTTTTATCTATCCCTTTCCTAGAACTCCTCCTCAATATCTCCTCCCTTGAGCTTAGAACAAGCACAATGCAAAATAAGAAAAAAATTCCATTACAATATTATAGGTTGGAAAACATTAGGTGTTATGAAACTTGCAACCCACATATAGTTGTAAAACCCTCTTCACTTAACAATCTAGTTGGTTGGTCACCCCTTAGGTCAATTTGGTTAGATTTATGTATCCCCCACCTGAAGCTCCTCCTCTAGATCTCCACCCTTGAGGTTAGAATAAGAAGAATGCAATCACTCACAACCCACTATGTTTTCCAACCTACGATTATTTTGTGCATTTATTTTTGCATCATACATGAGGAAATTGAAATGTAATTTTTACTCTTAGTAACAGTTGTGGTAAATTTTGAAATTTAATTTCATTAAATTCATACTCTCTAAATAAGAGAATGTTTTCATTACAACAATTGTAGGTTGGAAAACACTAGGTGTTATGAAACCTGCAACCCACACGATGTTGTAAAACCCTCTATAGGTAACAACCCAATTGGTTAGTCACCCCTTAGGTCAATTTGGCTAGTTTTATGTATCCCCCACATGAAAATCATCCCCCTACGCTCAACCACTTATATTTGAATGTAGAAAATGAAATATCTCAAAACCTAATGTGTTTTCCAACCTGCAATTATTTTCAGCATTTTTTATCAATCATATCAAGAAATTGAAATACATTTTTTACTATAACTAAGATTTGTTGTAAATTTTAAAGGTTCCTTACATTATGCTACCCCAATTGTTGTGGGAGGGGTAAATAAGTGCTAGATCAATTACCACTTTACACAACCCTCGCATGTACAAGAACCTTTTTCATTTCGTGTAGCTCAATGTCAACAACCCACATTTTCTCATTATGCAAGGGAACATCACTAAAGGTTTTAACATCAATGGATATAATTGTATTCTAAGAAATATTTATAGGATGAGAGACAAGAATAGGTGATTTTGATGGGATATGATGACCCAAAGGATACATTTAGGATCCAATTTACTTTAGTTCAGGTTCATGTCCCATTCCAACCCTATGGAAGGTTTTTATTGATTTAATTTTGACACAATTTTCAAGAGACAAGATTACAACCATGCTTAGATGGTGAAGGTAGTGATCAATGAGTAGAGTGAGATTGTTATATTTATTTAGGGGGTTGATACTATAGCACTAGTTTATTGAGAAATTATATCCCTCCCACCCTACCATTCCCTATCTCCCCCTTCCCTCTCTCTCCCTAGAGTATTTTTATTTTTGTCCTTAATCATAGTGTAAGTATTCTCTTTATACAAATGTATGAATTTATTGATTTGGATATTTTAAAGATACTTCTCCTTTGTACTATTTCTTTATCAATACCTTCACTATTTAACAAAACTCTTTTCATGGTCAATGACTCACCTCTCTCTAATTTATTTATTGGTATTTTTCATCTGCTTCAATCTTCATAAGCATTGTCTCTGTCTCCCTCCTCCCTCTTTCTCTCCCTCCCTCCATACCTCCCACCCCACATCTCCCTCACTCTACCTAACCCTCTTTCTCTACCACTCCCTCTCTCCTCTCTCTCTCTCTCACACACACACAACCTCTCTCTAACTCTCCCACCCTACATAGATCTCTCTCTCTACCTACCTCTATATTATGTTCACCTTAATTCTCTCTAATTTTATTACCTCTTCTATCTTCTTTTATACATCCAACCAATCCACACATTCCTCATCATCTCAAACATTTATTCTATCCTTTTATAAATATTAACTACATGTTGAACTCTACTCGATCTTCATGGAGGCATCTTATCTATATATTTCAATGCAAAATACCTCAAGTTCAATGATCTATTTATAAATTCCCATGTAAATTACCTAAAATTTTATGGTATATTTAAAGTATTCCTTTTAAAACTATCTTAGGTTCAACAATCTATTTATAAGCATAATTCTCTTAACACCTACCTAGTTAAAAATACTAGAAAATATAACTTAAAATATAATTCCAATGGATATCCTTTGGGATTTAAAACCACTACTTTGATACCATGTGATAAAATTGTGACTAGAGGATCTAGTTTTAGGGGTTATCCAACCATACAACCAAATACACAAATGCTCACAATAGATTTCGATGACATAATAAATTAACAAAAATATGAATTATTATTGCATTTAATATCTTGTCTCAAGGGCTTACAATGTATGAAACCTCAACCTTTAATGAATCATAGTTGATATGTGATATAATAATCTTCATAATGTGCTACTAAACTTCACTAATATTAACAAAAAAATATTTTTTGGAGTTATTAAGAAATTGCCTTTGAGTCATGACCAATGATATTTATATAGAGAGTGCAAGAAATTATTTTGAATTATAATGTAATGTGCAACAAGCATTAGTATGTAGAAAATGAAATGAATGGATTCTTAATATGAAACCATCAATTCAAGAACTTTAACATTGTTAAAGATAGAAAAAATACATAAAGACACTAAGATATTATATCAACTATTGGATGAAGTATCATAATAACCAATGGCTAAATTTGAGGAATAAATTGGAATTAATGTAGAGTCAAATTATGATGATCTATATTCATTTTAATTCTTTTGATATGATACTAGTGGATGCATGGATTCCATCAACAACAAGCTAACATACAAACTTTCTTGCCCCTACCTACCATATTGACTATACAATTAAATCATAGGGAGAGGATCATTACACCAAATAGATATTTCATTGCTATGAGATATGGTTAGTTTTGATATTAGTTAATAAACACACACTCATTTGTTGTTTGGGACACCAAGCCACTCTCACACATAATCTTACACAATAATCCTATTGGCTCTCAAAATCATATGCCCTCTCCTCTAGCACCATTGCTCAAAGTGATATAAAGGTAGTAATATATATCAAATATATTTACTCACACATCAACAAGGATAGGAATAATTTTTTCCATTGCATAGGATTAGGGTGAATCCATTTCTTATTTAGACTCTAATGAATTTATGAGGGTAATCGTTGAGACCTTAATACATGAGAAAAAATAGAATAATAATTTCACTATGATACCTTAATGATAATCAAGAATAATAATAATTTCTAAAGAGAGTGTATGAGGCTAGCTATTGAAATCATTTGTTTCCTCTTAATTAGAAGAATATTCATTTGATCAATAGTAATTTAAGGAAAGTATGTGTATATTTTCTAAAGAGTGTACCAATTAGTTTGATTTGTATATTGTCCAATCTTGATTTCCTAAACAAGTTTATGGGAATTATGGTCAATATTAGGGGTAATGGTGTCAATTATGTCCCTTGATTTTATTTTTGAATATTTTAGGTTTAATTTTTTAAGGATGTTGGATAGTTGTGAAATATGATAAAGGAGAGAAATATGACTTAAGGAGTTCCATGTTGAATATCAAGTATAAATTCAGGTATTGATGGAGGTCAATAATAAAGAAATTTTTACTAGCTGGTGGAGATGGTTTACATAAGGATCATATCGCAAAGGCTTAATATTTTGATGTGGTCCATTATATTGAGGTTCTTTTTAATATAAAACCAAATTTGTTGCCAACATAACATATGTGAGGTTTGTGGTGAATTTTGTCACTCTCTATATTTATATTATTAGAATGTAATAATTTATTGAACTTATTGGTACATACACTTTATGCTCTAAAACATTTTATGTGCCTTGTCAAAAAAAAATTCATGAGCATCTAACTCCGTTGTGGATGGTCATGCATGGTAGGATGTGTCAATAAATGTCTTATATGGGAACCCAAGACATGTTTAGAAAGAACTATGCAATGTAGAACTATGAATAACTACAATAAAGTGATGTTGTAAGTAGGGGATGTTATAATCCTAAATGTGTGGTTGCACAACATAGTATACATGAAATAGATTCACAAACGCAAATATTTGACCTCCTCCATTTATTTTCTTATCTAGAAATAAAAGCCTCTAGACTAATTCCTTTATGTATCTAATATGGTCTACAATGTCTACCAAAAGTAAAAGATTCATGGATCGTAGTCATAAATTATGGATGTTGGTAAGCCAAAATGGACCCAAACATGAGTGAAGAAAAGACACAAGTATTTATCATGGTGAGAATTTTATGAATGTGATATGATTCTCTTTTTTTTGCTTAGATCAATTTTTTTCCTTTTCCTTATCATTTATTTCCAATTTTATTTGTTCCATGGAATTCTTAAGTTCAAGAATCTTTGAATTCATTTTTTCAACTTCACTTATACAATCATCTCTAACTTTCTTTGCTTGCACAAATTAATGTGCAATATAAAGCCTTCTATCTACTTATCTCTCCCCTTCCCTCTCTACTTTCCCTATCTCTCCCCTTCCCCTTCTTTCTCCCTCACATACACAACCTCTCTCCACTATCTCTCTCTACCTACCCCTCCATTTCTCCCTAGCTCTTTGTCTACCTTCATCACCTACCATACCTCTATTTATTTCCCTCCTTGCCTCTTTCTCTTCCTCCCTCTATCCTTCCCACCCTACCACTCCCTATCTTCATCCTTCCCTTTTCCCCTCCCTCTCTCTATCCCTCCCACCCTACCACTTCCTATCTCCCTCCTTCCCCCTCTCTCTCCCTCCCTCACTATGTGTAATGCACAAATGGAAAAATGAATGCATTATCCTTATCATACCAACCCAAAAACATTATCCTTATCCCTCCTCCATCCTATAAATCCTTCCCAACTTTCCCCCTCTATATAGTTATCTCTCCCCTTCACTCTCTACTTTTGCTACCTCCCCTCACTCTCTCTAATAAAAGATAGGGAGTGGTACAAGATGGGAGGGATGGAAAGACCAATATACAAAAATCAAGTACTACACAAGGTTTGTTTCGTGGATGCAATCCTCTTGAAAAACCTTTTCCTAGCCTTTGTTTGGTCGATATAATCCTATTCTCCAAATATACTGAAAACACTTTGGTATGCTTCTTTTAATGTGTTTTTAAGTACATTCCTTTTTCATTTCATACATTCTAGTACCTATTGACTACAGTTTTTCATTTCCATTTTCTAATTGCACCTACTGCACATGCTCCTTTCTCAACTTCTCAAGAGAAAGAATAATCTCTTAAGTCAATAATTTATTTTTTATCATTCTTCTAAACCATTTCTAGCAATCCCCCTCCATCATACCAATCAAAAATAATTATTTGTATTCCTCATCTATCCTATAAATCCATTTTGGGTGCCTATTTCCCATAATATACTATCACATCTCTCCCTTCTACTAAGTCCATTTTGGGTCATTATATCCCTCCCACCATACCACTTCCTATCTCTCTCCTTCCCTCTTTCTCTCCCTCCCTTTATCCCTCCCACCCTACCACTTCTTATCTCCCTCCTTCCCCCTCTCTCCCTCTCACACACACACAACCTCTCTCTACCTACCCCTCCTTCCCTCCCTCACTCTCTCTCTCTCTATACCTATCCCTCCCACCCTACAAATCCCTATCTCCCTCCTTCCCTCTATCCCTCCAACCCTATCACTCTCTATACCTATCCCTATCTCTCTCCTTCCCTCTTTCTCTCCCTCCTTATCTCCCTCCCGCCCTACCACTTCCTATCTCCCCCCTTCCCTCTCTCTCTCCCTCCCTAGATTATGATCTAGTAATAACTAGTTTCAAATCTAGATGTTGGTAAAATAGTTAATTCAACTCAAATATTTTATCAAATCATCCATCCCTAGAATATGTTTCTTTTTGTCCTTCATCATAGTGTAATTATTCTCTTTATACAAATGTATGAATTTATTCTCATATTAATTTTTTTTTTTTAAATTCTCACTTCCTATCTCCCTCCTTCCCCCTCTCTCTCCCTCACAAACACACACAAAATTCCATAAAATTGTAGTATATGTAATGGTAAAATGGAAATACAAAAGTCGATAAAGTCAAGAGGTTTTGTAATAAATATGAAATTGTGCAAGAAATTAAAGTGAGAGATGATTCTATAAGTGGAGTTGAACAAATGAACTCAAATATTCTTGAACAAAAATAATATTCAAATTAGATTAATTACTAGCCTACCTCTCTCTACCTACCTCCTTCAACCTTACCTCTCTCTACCTACCTCTACATATCTCCCTTTATCCCTCCCATCCTACCGGGCTAGATCTATCCCTTCCCCCATCTCTTTATACTTCTGTTTATCTCTCCTCTCTCACCATCCATCCTAAAATTCTTCTCTCACCATATCTCCTTACCATTTCCTATCTCCCTCCTTCCCCCTCTCTCCACTATCTCTCTCTACCTACCCCTCCCTCTCTCCCTAAATTTCTATACCTTCCTCATCTTCCCTACCTATCTTTATCTCCCTCCTTGCCTCTTTCTATTCATCCCTCTATCATTGCCACCATACCACTCCATATATTCATCCTTCCCTCTTTCTCTCCCTCTCTCTATCCCTCCCACTCTAGCACTGCCTATCTTCCTCCTTCCCTCTCTCTCTCTCCCTCCCTCACTATGTGTAATGTGCAAATGGAAATGAGTAAGTGGATAAATTATTCTTATATCATACCAGACCGAAAACATTATCCTTATCCTTCCTCCATCCTATAAATTCATCTCAACTTTCCCTCTCTATCTAGTTATCTCTCCCCTTCCCTCTCTAATTTCCCTATCTCCCCTCACTCTCTCTACCTACTTCTCCCTCTATTCCTTCAACCTTACCTCTCCCTACCTAGCTCTCCATGTCACCCTAATTCCCTATCTCTCCCTTTATCCCTCCCCTCATCCCTTTATACTTCTCTCTATCTCTAAATCAACCAAGTTAGAAGTCTTATTTTTTGTACCCTTTCCATATCATCTTTCATGTATTTACTTTAAGATTCATTCTCATTTTAAGAGAACTATTCTCCTATAGAATTTGATTAATCATTACTACAAGGTAGATGAAAATTAAATTATAATTATAAACGAGTATACCTTTTTGGTAACTCCTAGCATACCTTTTTCCAATGTTGTCCATATTTGCATTATAAATTATTAATTGAATAAATTGAATAATGAATTGATGAAACTATAAATGATTAATGTTATCCATATTTACACTATAATTGATTAATGAACTAACCAATTGGGTTGTTACATATAGAGGGTTTTACAATAGTATGTGGGTTGTAGGTTATGTTTTCCAACTTGTAATTGTTTTAGTGCAAACCTTTTATTTTTTCGAGAGTATGGATGAATGAAAGGAACTTTCAAAATTTACCACAAATTTTACTTAGAGTAAAAATTGTGTTTCAATTTCCTCATATGATTGAAAAAGAAACACATAAAATACTTGGAGGTTGGAAAACATAGTGGGTTGTGAGTGATTTCATTATGCTTATTCTAAGGTCAAGGGTGGAGAGATTGGAGAGAATTTTCTGGTGGGGGATACATAAAACTAATCAAATTGACTTGAGGGGTGACTAACCAATTGGGTTTTTATGTGTAGAGGTTTTTACAACATTATGTCTGTTGCAAGTTTCATAACACCTAGTGTTTCCCAACCTGCAATCAGCCTTCAACTTTTGAACTACCTTAGATTCTTGCAAATACTCTTTTTCTAATGTATCCATACACCCTTTTTCATAATCAGAGACACCTTCCATTTTTTTCTTTATTTTCTCAACTTCATGTCTTTTATATTGCATCTCTCTCTCAACAAAATTAGACTCCTTTTCTTTTGAAGATAAAATTTTCTTCTTATCTTTTACTTCCCTTTCTAACTGGTTAATTTTAGTCTTCTTATGAATCCTACTACATTATTCATCTCATAAAACCACACATCTAATAACATTGAGATTTCTAGACTTTAATTTAAACAAGACAAAATACACATTGAACATCAATCAATCTATAAAAAAAACTCATAGGTACAACTCTTGAACAATAAATAGTTAACAACGCTTATGAAGTTTCAAGCAGATGATAAATCCCAATAAATAAGTTAGAGAGAGGTGAGTCATTGTTCATGAAAATAGTTTTGTTAAACAGTGATGGTATCAATAAATAACTAGTACAAAGGAGAAGTCTCTTTAGAAATATATAAAAGACTAAATATATGTTTTATATATTCAACATGAAAAATTTTAGTAAAGATATTTTAGTGCCAAAAGAGATGATTGATAAGTTAAAATTTAAAAGGTTAAATATCCAAATCCATATTAAAATTTCACAATTGTTGAAATAACATAAGGTACTAGTAAGTGGGAAATATTTGTTAAAATTTAAGATAGGTACATATCATGAGGAAGTATTGCATCCCACCCTACCAATCCCTATCTCCCTCTTATATTTGTAGAATCTTGTTGTGAGGAATGATGTAATTGAAAGATCAAGGGATCACAATATATGAGAGATATCAAGAAAGAGGAGATAACCAAGTGTCAAGGGGAGGTTTATCGGAAAGGGTGGCTAATGATATGGATTGGACAAACAAAGGGGCGATCTTTGTAGGATTTCCAAAAGAGAAAATATTTAAATTTTTGACTGCTCCAAGGGAGGTGGGAGATTTATAATTAGGACTAATTGGAAAGAGGAAAATTTCCTCATGTGAAATTACATGTCCATATGGATTTTTTGTAAGCTTATATGACTTTCTTGTATATATGATATACTTTTTTATTGACATATAATGTTGTATGCCTATATGGCTTAGAATATCCAAGTCCATATATAATTTAACAATTGTAGAAATAACATAAGGTACTAGTCTACTATTGATACCAAAGATGGATAGGAGATCAAGTCATACAAGTCTACTATTGAGTAGTGAAATCTATGATATAAATAGTGGCCTTGTTGAGACTTATATAATCTATCAAGATTATTATATAACCTTAGAGATGACTACCTAGAGTAATTTTAGAATCATCTCTCACTTTCTTTGCTTGCACAAATTCATATGCATTACAAAACCTCTTTACTTTATCCACTTTTGTATTTCAATTTTCCCATTCCACATACTACATACACTCCTTCCTCAACTTCTCAAGAGAAGCAAGAATCTCTTTAGTCAATACATTATCTATCTGATTCACTTTGGTTTGCTCCTTATCAAGTTTTTTAAGTTCAAGAATATTTGAGTTCATTTGTTCATTTCTACTTATAGCATCATCTATCACTTTCTTTGCTTGCACAAATTCATATGTAATAGAAAACTATTGATTTAATCCACTTTTGCATTGTAATTTTCCCATTGAATATACTACATAGGCTCCTTACTCAACTTCTCAAGAGCAGCAACAATCTCTTCAATCAATATATTATCTATGTCATTCACTTTGGTTGCTTCTTATCAACGGTTTTTAGATAAGATTCCTCTTTCATTTCATACATTCAAGTACCTGCTGCTCCGGTTCTACATTGCACAAACTCCACATGCACCTTCCACAACTTCTCAAGAGCAAGAATAATCTCTTTAGTCAATACATTATCTATCTCAATCACTTTGGTCTGCTTCTTTTCAAGTGTTTTTAGAGAAGATTCCTTTGTCATTTCATACATTCCAGTACTTGTTGCCTCTCATTCTACATTTCCATTTTCCCATTGCACATAGTGTACATGCTCCTTCCTCAACTTATCAAGAGCAAGAATAATCTCTTCAGTCAATACATTATCTATCTCATTCACTTATCTCTGCTTCTTATCAAGTATTTTTAGAGTAGATTTCTTTTTCGTTTAATATATTCTAGTAATTTTTGCTCCAGTTTTACATTTTCATTTTCCCATTGCACATATTCATATGCACCTTCCTTAATTTCTCAAGAGTGGGAATAATCTCCTCAGTCAATACATTATCTATCTCATGCACCTTCCATTGAAATATATTTTCACTTTTATGATTCAATTGATTTTATTTTGTATCAAAGAAAGATACGAAGATCCCTACCACTCCATCCAAACACATGTGATAAACTTACAACTTAGATATAATTAGATATTTTAGTTTTGATAAATTAACAAAAATATGTTACAACCAATAAGGTGTAATTGCAATTTTAATCCTATAAAAAATATTAAGAACATGATATAACGATGATGAAAAACCATATAGTAACAATTATAATATACATGGGTTGTATTCACTAAGAATACCTCTCTCTACCTACCCCTCTCTCTCCCTCTCTCTCCCCTCCTCTCTCTCACACACACTAGATCTCTCTCTCTCTCTCTTTTTACCTCTCCAACCCTACCTTTGTATCTAGATTTACCTACACCTCTCATTATTCAATGCACCTCTATCATACCAGCCCAAACACATTATCCCTATCCCTCCTCCATCCTATAAATCCATTTTGGTACCTATTTCCCACAATCCACCATCAAATGTCCCATCCTACTAAGTCCATTTTGGGTCCTTCTATCCCTCCTTCCCTATTCCTCACCCTCCCTCTATCCCTCCAACCCTACAACTTCATATCTCCCTCCTTCCCCCTCTCTCTCCCTCACACACGCACATCCTCTATCCACCTACCAATCCTTCCCTCCCTCCCTAACTCTCTTTATAACTATCCCTCCCACCCTACTAGTCCATATCTCCCTACTTCCCTCCCACCCTACCACTCTCTATACCTATCCAATTGAGTTGTTACGTGTAGACGGTTTTATAATAGTATGTGGGTTGTAGGTTTCATAACACCCAATTTTTCCAAATATGTGAAATCCTCTTTGGGTCCTTCAATCCCTCCCACCCTACCAATTCATATCTCCTTCATTACCTCTTTATCTCCCTCCCTCTATCCCTCCCACCCTACCACTTCTTATCTCCATGCTTCCCCCTCTATCCCTCACACACACACAAACTCTCTCCACCTACCACTCCTTCCCTCCCTCCCACCCTACCACTCCTTATCTCCCTCCTTCCCTCTATACCTCCCACCCTACCACTCTCTATGTCTATCCCTATCTCTCTTCTTCCATCTTTCTCTCCCTCATATCCCTCCCACCCTACCACTTCCTATCTCCGTCCTTCCCTCTCTCTCTCTCTCCCTCCCTCCCTCCCTCCCCCCCTCTATTATGATCTATTCATAACTACTTTCAAATCTAGATATTGGTAAAATAGTTTATGACACTTAAATAGTTTATCAAATCATCCATCCCTAGAGTATGTTTATTTTTTTCCCTCATCATAGTGTAAGTATTCTCTTTATACAAATGTATGAATTTATTCTCATACTACCATGACCAAGATTCCCAAAAATAAATTACATAATCCTTTAAAGTGATTCAATAATTCCTCATGATATGTACCTATCTTAAATTTTAACAAATATTTCTCACTTACACTATCCCCTGTCAATTATTTCTTTATGAAAAATGCTCATATTATTGTAGTGTTGGAAAACACACTGTCACTTTTCAAATATTTACTTATGAAAAGTATTTGATTCATACACACCAATAATGTAATGAAGTCCACCTTAAAATTTTAGAACTATTTGATACAATAAAAATGGAATTTCACTTTCTTCATTTTATTGGAACAAAAAAATGCTCACATTATTTGCAGTGTTGGAAAACACATTGTCCCTTATCAATTATTTTCTTATGAAAATGCTCACATTATTTCTAGCATTGGAAAATACACTATCCCCTGTCAATTATTTCCTTATGAAAAATGCTCACATTATTGCAGTTTTGGAGAACATACTGTCCCTCAAGTCAGATATTATAGTGTTGGAAAACACACTGTCCCTTGCAAATTATTTCCTTATGAAAAATGCTCTTGGAGTGGTGATCATGGAGTGGGGAATAAATGTATGGAAAAAGTGCTAAGAAGGATGAAATATAGATAAGTCGATAAAAAATACATGGAAATATGTGTAACAAGGTATAATGAAGATGGACAAGAATTATGCCATGAACTAAAGACAATATTATGTCACTTATCAATATATTGTTGCATTAACACATTCTCAAAAAATTGGGTATAAATGGGAAATGGTATGGAAATAGAAAATAATAATATCTTAGACTTCGTAGGAGGGGGAGATGTGATGGTGGATTATGGGACATAGGGACCCAAATTGGATTTATAGCATCAAGAGCGGAAATAATATTTTCAGTCAATAAATTATCTATCTCATTCACTTTGGTCTACTTATGTTCATGTGTTTTAGAGAAGGTTCATTTTTTATTTCATGTATTCTAATACTTGATGCCTCTAGTTCTTCATTTCTATTGGCCCATTGCACATAGTGCACATGCTCCTTCCTCAACTTCTCAAGAGTAGGAATAATCTCTTAAGTCAATAAATTATATATTATCATTCTTTTAAAACATTTTTCACCATCACCCTTTATCATACCAACCCAAAAACATTATCCTTATCTATCTCTCTCCCTCATTCCCACACAACCTCTCTCCACCTACCCCTCTCTCCCTCCATCACTACTTCCCCCTCCTCTCTCTCTCTATCCACTTATAGAATCATCTATTTCAAATTGTATTTGTTCCAAATAATTCTTAAGTTCATGAATCTTTCACTTCATTTGTTCAAATCTACTTATACCATTATCTCTCATGTGTGGTAGGATGGGAAGGATGGGTATAGAGAGAGTTAAGGAGGGAGGGAAGGATGGGTAGTTGGAGAGAGGTTTTTTTCATGTGTGTGATGGAGAGAGAGGGGGAAGGAGGGAGATAGGAAGTGGTAGGGTGGGAGAAATAGAGGGAGGGAGAGAAAGAGGGAAGGTGAGAGAAAGGAATTGGTAGGGTGGGAGGGATATAAGGACCCAAAATGGACTTAGTAGGAAGGGAGATGTGGTGATGGATTGTGGGCAATAGGCACCCATAATGGATTTATAGGATAATTCTTTTGGGTTGGTATGATGGAGAATGATGGCGAGAAATGGTTTAGAAGAATGATAATAGATAATTTATTGACTGAAGAGATTATTCTTTCTCTTAAGATGTTTAGGAAGGAGCATGTGCACTATGTGCAATGGGAAAATGTAAATACAAAAATGGAGGCAGTAGGTACTAGAATGTATGAAATGAAAAAAAAAGTTTCTTTAAAAACACGTGAAAGCAAGTAGACCAAAGTGATTTGTCTATATTTGGAGAGGATGATTGCATCCACCATTGTGGTGATATGTTAATCAACACTAATGAAGTGTTGATTAGAGAAATAAAGGTTTAGTTTGAGTATAGTTGTAGACATCCAAAAATAACATTATGCATTCCACTGTAACTAACATCATGCATTCGTTTCTTCTACTAATCAATTAAAGCAATTTATTGATTTAATCCTAAGGTTCATCAAGCTTAATTAAATAAATCAAATTATTTAATTAAGTTCCTAAGGTTCTTCTTATTTGATTTAATAAATCAAACTGATTTAAAATCAAATATCAAATCCCTAAAATCCCCTAAGTTAATTAATCTAAATTAATTAACTTCTAATCATGATTAGCATTCTCTAGCTTTTGACTCAACTAGAGTCAAATCTAAACTCCTAACTAACCCACCCACTTGCATCAATAAATCAATTTATTGATTTATTAAAAAGAGTTATTTTCCCTCAATAACTCTCATCTTTGACTTTTTTGAACAAAGATTATTCCCCCCAAAACCCTCAACAACATGCATTTATTGACATTTTTCAAATTTGAATGGGCACATTGGCCAAAACTTGCACAAGCTTTGACCAATCCCATCATGCCAAGTGGCTCTATTCTATTGGAGGGGATTTAGTCCCACATTGGCTAAACTTGGCCTCTCTTCTCTCAACTTCTTCTATAAAAGCAATGCATCTTCTCTCATTTTACAACACACTTTGAAGGTATCTAAACTATAGGCAACTTGAGCTCATAGCAACTCATTGTCTATCTCATTTGGCTTAGAAAGGGATTGGGAAAGGGCTCTCTCACATCTTCATGGAGGGCACCAATCTATCATAGAATAGGTTTTATTCATTTTCTCTAATGCATGCTTGTCTTAGTTTTTATTATCATGGTTTGGAGATTATGTTTTATATCATTCTATGAGGATGGTTGAACTTATACAAACAATGTGTAAGAATTCACCATCCTACAAATTGCGCTAGAAGGAGGGCTATGAATTTCTCATCTTCATTATTATTATCATTTAACTTGCAGGATTTAAATGATATGCATTGGGTTCAAGTTTAACATTCAAATCTGTTGGTATCATTGTTATTACCATTTAACTTGAAGACATTAGAAGATATGACTGAGAGAGGGAAATGCGGGTTATATTTTTTCTTTCTGATGTATAGGATAGTAAATTTTTATTTAGCTTGCCACAGTTAAGAAACTATATTTTTGTCGCTACCACTTGAGATTGCAGTTGTGATATTTGATATACAAGTGCACACATAATCCCATAATTTGCACTGAATATGGTCCACATGTATTGGTGTTTGATTTTATTTAAACATCTTTTTCCATTTTCTGATTTAGTGTATAAGAGATGCGTGCCATATACATTTTGAATACATTTCTCCTACTCTTATTTGCTGACAGGAAACTTGAAGGCATACGCAGGAATAAATTATGTACTGTCTTTTATCTGTATATTCTGTCATTCTATCACATGTTTCTCATGTTAGTAGATTGATTTTTTTTTTGTAATACTCTTTACCAACTGTGGGCTATAAGCATCATCCATATTATCCTCGTTCTTTCAGCTTGAAATAGGACATGCGCCATAGTTTTTAAAAGGCACCCCCCCCAATGCTTTTATCATTCTAGGGTATTTAACTTCTTTCACTGGCTATTTGTGCTATTTGTGTGTATGAAATGTTGTTTCATTCTGTCCTCACAGTCAAATGTTGTTCTCATTAACCACTATGTATGGGGATAACAAATGTTGTTTTAGGGATAACAAAGGGGAAATCAAATCTGCGCACTGCCCAATGTTTCCACCTAATGAAGATAGTCTGAATGTATGCTAGAATACTTCACTGTAAGTAATGGACCGTAATCTGCCTATGTTGAAGTGATTGTATGCTTTAAACTACTCCACTAGCGTTTCATTTATTTAGTATATTCACAGTAGTGAGTCCAGTGGCTGGGGGCGTCAGTGGAAGAAGATTATGATAAAATAATGTTTGCATTTATGCTAGAAATTTGAGTGATACATTTCGCCATCTGGTTGTAGTTACTCACTGGTCTTTCATCTACCAATTACAGTAGCATAAAAGTTTTTGAGGGCCATTTATTAGGAAGTTAAGATAGCGTGGACTTAAAGCAAAGTGATGGGATGTTTTACAGACAAGCTCGATGCAGTAGGCCACCCAGTGAACCTAAATCTCCCTCATCCGAATGCAACATAATGAAGTCGGTGGACCAAGATGCCTCTTCAAATTTATTTTATCCAGTTAACCAACTTACCACACTGCTATAGAACGCCATTTATTATGCGTACATCCATTTCTCACTTAAATCATTTTGCAGATTCACACGGAATATCCTTTTTCTTTGATCATTTGGAAAGCGCTCTTAGTCTTCATCACCATGCCTTAAGATCAAAATTAGATCTTTATTAGAAGTCTTGGTCTTTAATAAAGTTTCTCAACTTGGTGATCTTTATTTTCGGTATGAAGAGGGGAGGGGCAGGTATTGTCTGGTTTTAAGACATTATTGCACTATTTAGAATAAATTGATGTCAATTTTAAAAAAATCTTGAATGGTATCTTGTATTTTTAATTCACATAAAAGGAAATTTGTGATTATTGCTAACATAGTTTGAATTAGAATAGATTACAAAGGAAACATGTGCTATGGGATATGAAATGGCTATTTATGATCTTGTTAAAAAGGAAATTTTTTGGCTTGTAGGTTAACATTGGGGCTGGACATCAAATTCAAACTTAGAAAAGAAGGCCATATTCCCAATTGACACCATCTTTTCTTAGGACTATTTTAGTCCTTAAATGATAAACAAATTTAGGGTGTTCAATTCATTTCTTTATGATTACAAGCTTTATGGGGGGTGATTGAAAAAGAGAATGCCTTTTAAAGTATGGAATTTTTTTTTTTATTAGTGATAATACTCTTAGATTTTGAGGTCACAATCCTATATCACTAAGCTTAGGGGTTGTCATATGATGGAAAAAGGAAACAATGGAAAAGTCATTTGCATTAACTACTATTTGAGCTTAGCTTATGTTTTATGTTACTCATTGTACATAACTTTGTGTTATAGGTTGAAATCAAAGTGGACATTTGAAGACAAGTATTTAAATTGAATGAAGGTTGACATTGGAGGTTGACATCAAGATTGAAGTTGAAGGTTGAAACAAAAGTGAAGGCGAAAAGAGTGGAATTGAAGATTCTTGAAAACAAAACTTGGAAAATAGCATTTTTTAATGCTTGATTTGACAATCTTAGAGCTTCCATTTACTACCCTTTTTTTTTCTGTTTTTAGCTAACTCACCTTTCAATTTGGGCTTAAAATCAATCAATGGCTTGATCTTTTCAAAGTTGGTTAAAATTGAACCTTAGACACTTACTAGATTTCAATTTGGGATTAAAATTGAACAAGGCAACTTCACATTTCAATTGGTGCTTTTAAAACGAACTCATAATTGCTTTGAGGAATTTAAAATTGAACATGTGTACTTTGTGTTTTGTAAACTTTTTTGCAAAGTAGTGTCATTTAAAAAGGCGTATGCGCTTCTCTCGCGCTTCACGGCGATCTTGAGAATCAAAAGTCTTTTTGGTGACCCTAAGTTGCATAAAAGATTGCCTCCACACTTCAATTTGGGCATTTTAAAATTGAACAAAACATGCGAGTGTGAGCACGATATATTGCGGAGGTTCTCCCCTTTGTTTTTCAATGAAGGTTGTGTGAACGACGGGATATGTTAGCTCGCTATTGTTTAACTTAGAGGGCCTACCTTGTGGGAAAAAGTAATCACCCAAGGGAACGACCCAACCGGGAACACGCTAAAGCCAAGCGACTTCCACCCGGGATATAAGTGTGGATATTGGAACAAAGGCCAATATCACGAGGATTATTCCGATGAGATGGACAGCAATGGACTCTCGCCGACGTTGGATAATCCCCCACGAACGGAATGCCCGAATTAGAACCCTTGTTTAGAAATTGGCCAAAACCTTATCTATCTTGTTGGTGCAAGAGGTCATGTCCTCTGAAGCCGCCCCACATAACATGCGGTCTTGTTGTGGAAATGGAAAGTATGCCATGGGAGATTCATGGGTACTAATGCTTGGCTGACCCGAATAAGTGAGTGCCGTGGAGGGGAGCCAGTGTGGTCAAGCATTTAGCCATTCGCACAAGATATGCGCAGCTGGATTTATCCAAGTGGGAACCCAACAAGGTATTGTCTCATCAACCTAGGAGTGTGAAAGTGCTTGGAAAAAACACATTGCTTGATCTTGAAAACATTTGGAAAACAAACATACACAAAAACCTTGAAATTTCAAACACCTTGTGGGGAACAAATACCTATTGACGAACTTGCCCACTCTTGCTTTCCCTAGGAATCACATTCCTAGAGGTTTCTAAGTGTGCAAATTCTATCATCATTTGTTTCCAATAAGGATAAACATAAGGAACTTTTGCCCTATTTTCCTCGATTTCCACACAAAGGACATTGTGGGATGAGAAAGAGAATGGGGCATTAGACATATAGTTTGAAAACCTAAGCAAGCAAGTGTCTTGGATAAAAAGAACCTCATTTAACCAAGATAAAGAGACAAATTGGATTACACATGTGTTGTCTAACATGATTTCCCGCAAGATCAAAATCCCAAAACCAAAGTTCAAGAAGCTTAGTCTAAAAGCTCGTGAGGAGCGTCTTGAGAGACTTTTCGAATTCAGGGAAAGATTGGTTTATAACTTTTACAGAAAAGCCTCAAGGAACAATCCAGCATTATATGCATTTTATTGTCAACAAAATCCTGAATTGTTTCAAAGGTTTGCATTTCTCCCATAGGAAGTCAAGCGTGTTCTTCAACACCGAGGTTTTGTAGAAAGAGAGTCACATCTAGGTTAAGGTTCAAGATCAAAGTTGTCATTCCCATTCATTCATCCATCAAATCAAAGTCTCATTTCATCATCAAACCTTTTTGAGAACTCTAGAATCAAACATCACACTAAACTTAGAGGGCTAAATCAACATCATCATATCTTGGCTTAACACACTTAGCCAACATAGTCTCAAATCATTGAACAAATTTTCTTTGAGATAACACAACTTCTTAAAGTCTATTAGTTCTCCAAAACATTGGCATAACACACTTTGTCAATTCATCCATTTTTGTGCAAGTTCCCTTAGGATAACACAACTTCCTAGGGAAAACAACTTCACAACCAATCTTGTTTGACTTAACGCATCTAGTCAAATTATCACATTCAAATCAAATCAAAAGCCCTTTCAAAGTTTAGCACATATATTCAAAAAGTTTTCCAAAGGTTTCATTCACTCATCTCATCCATTTTAACCCATCATCATCATCACCATCTTTGATCTTTTAGCTACCCTAGTTCTTCTCTTTTTGGACTTAAAGGATTAGGATCGAACAAATCCCTATTTTTATGGTCCAAACAAGATCTCAACACAAGAAGGACATGGAGAATATTAGAGACATGTCAACTTCTATGGACATGAGTCATCTAAATATCGAAGTGAACCTAGCAGGATCAAGCAATCCCCCAAGCAACTCTCCCTTATCATCACAAAATCTTCAAGAGGAGAGTCATCAAGAGGATGACATAAATGAAGACATAGGGATGACACCAGAGGAAATCATGGAAATGATTCAAAATCCTAAGAACCATAAAATTGTTAGTGCTATATTCAAATGCATAAATTCAATAGAAAGAGGAGGGGACATGCCCCCTCCCAACCTTAACACAAGCACTAGTGCAGTTGCATCCCCGTTGTCAAACATCAATCAAGAAGTACCTTGCATCACCTCAATCATCACACCAACCTCCCCGATTGTGAACAAGGGGAGTGCCATGTTCCAAGAATTGCAAGAACACCGCCTTGTGGCTAATGAAGAAGCAATCATCACCCCTACATTTATTCCGGAAAACTCATTTCACCCTTACATCCCACTCACATTTCATAATCCCGCTGGTTCATCCTCATTTCACGCCACACCAGCTTATCAATTGAACATACCAACTCCCCCACCGCTTGAGGAAGTTGGTTTGCTTGGAACGACAGAAGCTATCAACCCTTTCTCTTTCCAAAGTGGTGCGTCATCCCTTCCCCCACTTTCTTTCACATCTGCATCGCCTCCTGGAATAGGTCTTCCACCTTTAACCATCAAAAATTTTGCTAATCCAAGCAATCTGACCACCACTTTGAACCCGCTTCTTTTGCCCATATCCTCACAACAAATCGCAACCATTCCTGTCACCATGGTTAATGCATCTATTGGAACTCAAGTCTCCCAAAGCATGCCTCATCAAGAACCAATTGTCTCAACCACCCCGCCCACAACCCAAATCACAGTCACAACCACAATCCCTCCACCCGCCATGATAGTTGGCATGATTCCTGCTCCACCACCAATCCCACCACCAAAACATAACACGACCAATTCATTCTCCATCATGTTGCAAAATGCACAATAAGCTACCCACCAAAAGGCACTCCAAAAACAACAAGCCGCACAAGCGCAAGCGCAAGCTCAAGCCCAAGCACAAGCCGCACAAGCGCAAGCACAAGCTCAAGCTCAAGCACAAGCCACACAAGCACAAGCACAAGTTCAAGCTCAAGCACAAACCGCACAAGCTCAAGCTCAAGCACAAGCCGCACAAGTGCGAGCACAAGCACAAGCTCAAGCTCAAGCACAAGCCGCACAAGAACAAGCACAAGCGCAAGCGCAAGCTCAAGCCCAAGCTCAAGCTCAAGCCCAACAAAAGACACAAGCTCAATACCAAGTGCAATTGCAAGCAATCCACCTGCAAGCCTACCACCAAGCCCTGCAAGACTTTCAGGCACAACACCAAGCTAAACAACAAGCTTTATTGGCACAACAGCAGCTCGACCAACAACAAGCATTGGTGGAAAAACAGCAGCTAGACCAACAACAAGCGTTACTAGCTCAACAACAACTTGACCAACAGCAGGCTTCATGGGAACAATAGCAGATGGACCAACAACAAGCGCTATTGGAATAGCAACAGCAAGATCAACAACAAGCGTTGTTGGCACAAATGCAAGCTTACCAACAAGCCCTAAACACACAACCAAGCTCGTAGCAAACGCCAACCAGTACACTTCCCACCCATCAAACACCTCCAACACCTCACCACTCATTCATCCCACCCCTCGACCCAAGAAAGGATGTCGCAACACAGATCAAATTGCTTTCGCAGTAGGTGTTGGACTTGCAAGCAGGAAAAACCACAAGGACACTAGGCAACTTGTGCCCTTATCCGTTCGATAGAAGTCTCACCATGGTACCGTTTCCAAAGGGATTCAAGATCCCCAAATTTGATAAGTACAATCGAATGGGCAACCCTGAAAACCACGTCAGGGAATTTTAGGTGCACTGCATGGAAGTCGCATATGATTACACATATCTAATGCGGCTCTTCCCCCGAAGCCTGACTAGTCCAGCTATGGAATGGTTTTCTCGCCTACCCACGGGCAGTAAAACATTCGAGGAAATTGTGGAGGCTTTCCTTAAAAATTACGCTTTTAATATGGGTGCAGATGTCAGTTTAGAAGAACTATCTGCACTCAAACAAAGAAGAGGAGAGTTGTTTGCATCCTTCTTGCAAAGATGGCAATCCAAGGCCAATCAGTGCAAGTGGGCCATGCCAGAGGAACAACAAGTTTGCACCATCATAGCCAACTTAGATGAAAACCTGGCGTTCTACCTAAAAATGCAGTGCATCACATCTTATGATCAACTAATTCCAAAGGCGCTTAACATCGAAAGAGCCCTTACTGTGCGAGGAGGCGCACCTACATTCACTCCACCGCAGGATAACCGCCCGTCCAATAACTACAATGATAAACCTCGAACATGGTCGAGGAACAAAAATATCATGAACGACGGCATGGTTGATGCTAAGGTAGTC
This sequence comes from Sequoiadendron giganteum, assembly GCA_007115665.2. Classification (NCBI taxonomy): domain Eukaryota; kingdom Viridiplantae; phylum Streptophyta; class Pinopsida; order Cupressales; family Cupressaceae; genus Sequoiadendron; species Sequoiadendron giganteum. The sequence continues at coordinate 99,481,070 of CM021101.1, forward strand.
ATCAGTGCTCCTAAACAAAATACCCAAAATCATCATCATCCGCAAACTCATAACCACAACAATATGCAGGCTAATGCGGTAGTAGCATAGTCACAACCACCTTCCACTAGCCAAGTCAACAATGTGGGTAATCAAGGAGGACCACCTCCCCGCAACAAGTTTCCCCACAAGAGGAAGTTCACAGCCCTTGGCGAATCGATTGAGTCTGTCATGAAGAAATTGGTCAAAGAAAACCTAATCAAAATTTCTAACTCCGAACAATACACAGAGCCCATGACCAAACCACCGTGGTACAATGAGAATCTCCTGTGTGACTTCCACAAAGTTAAAGAAAACACCACTGCCAACTGCATGAGACTCAAGAATATCATCCAAGACCTCATCAAGGATAAGGTCATCAACATCGAGTAGCCGGCCGGAAACCAAGACCTAAAAATCTACACGAATCCGATGCCGAATCATAATCAGGGAAATAACCAAGGGAATAATAAGGGTAAACAAAAGTATGCTAGTGCCAATCTAGTATACGAGGAGATAGTCGGATGTGTCGACGAGTTGGTCACTGTCATAAATATCAAGGGAACCAACAATGACTGTGGAGTCACCACACGAGGCGGAAAAGTTACCATTGCCGGGGCACCTGCTAAGACCCCCATTACCAACACAAAGGCTGTCCCCTATGATTACAATGTAATTGACCAACTGAAGAGAACACCCGCACAAATATCCATCATCGAATTACTAAAAATCTCCGCCGCTCATCGACAGATCCTGGATGAAGCACTAGCTGCCTCTACCGTCGCTGCTACCCTTGACACAGAGCAATTTCAGGCTATGGTAGGTAACATCGTTACCCCGAATCTCATCACATTTTCGGACCAAGATTTCCCCCGCAGCCATCTCATAACCGGGCACTTCACCTCCAAATCCTAGTTCATAAAAAGAAAGTCAAGCGAGTCCTAGTAGATGGTGGTGCAGGTCTTAATATTTGTTCTCTGAAACTTATAAAGAAATTGGGATTCGCCGAGGATTCCATCAATAAAAACAAAAGTATCACCATAAGAGCATATGATGACCAAGAAAGAGTGTCTCAGGGCACTATCAAGATCCCCATCCAAGTGGGGCCAGCAACCATGGAAACAACTTGTCAAGTTCTTGACCTTGATTTGCCATACAACATCCTCCTGGGACGCCCATGGATACACGGAATGAAGGCAATGGCCTCAACCTATCATCAGTGCATTAAGTTCTCATATCAAAACGAGGAGGTTACCATATATGGGGATCCCAAACCCTTCGCCTATTGCAAAAACTTGGAAGCCAAGTTTTACAAGATCCCTCAAGTACCTAAAAATGATGAAGGACCATCCACTTCATACATAGACCCATCTAATCTCGCCTCCACTTCTGCGACAGAGACACCCGCCATCCCTGACATATCCGAGATCAAGAACATGATACAGGACAATGGATGTGGTGATTATAGAATGAAGATAAATGCTTTTGTTGTAGGATAGTTACCACAATCTCCTAGATCACATGGGCAACCACAATTGACTCAAACACCTATCCGCACTAGAACAGAACCCTTTGGATTCCATAGTTGGGGGGATCTTAGTCAGGAAAATGTGGACGAGTAGGACATCACAAACACTCTATACCAAGATGAAAGACCCACTCCCACCCTACCCATGGAGGAAACAAACAGAGGGTTACAAATGATGTTTGGCATGGGCTATAATAGGAATGAAAGCCTAGGAAGAAATAGTGATGGACAGTTGGAGCCCATCATTGTAGAAAGAAGAATGCAGAACCTTGGCCTCGGCTGTACCCCTCCAAGTATAACTGTGAGTGGCAAAAGTGTTCCTAATAGGGCAGTCAGGTCCTCTCCTCGGGTCTCGACAACTAACCTTAGATTACCCGTGTCCATAGGCCTACCTCTCGATAACTTCACATTTGACATAACTGATGTTTGTAGTAGCAATGACGACGATGACACCATAGGTGGCTTACCTAGGCTCTTTGAAGATTCCACCTTATTGATGATTAGTGTCTCACCCGCTGAGCCAATCCAACAAACCCACCAAATCCACTTAGTATACCCCCAACTCATCGATTACGACCAACGGGGACCATCGATTCTAGACTCATTCAAAAATGATGAGGCTCTCTCCGAATTCATGGGACTAAGGGATACTGTTCCATGTGGAGATCACAAGGCAAGATTTGATATCACTCTAGACACACAAGCATACTATGGGGAGACGATTGAGTCTTTCAGTCGCAAAAGAAAAAGAATAAGCTCAGAGTTATTGAGTGAAAACCACACTATGGCACTCTCTAACCATAAAATAGTAAAAATAAAGGACGCATCCAATGGTGAAAACCTCTCTGAGGCGCCAGAGGATGAAGGATTCAATCTCCCCCCTACTGCTCTACACCAAGAGAAGTCAACATTATTGGCAGAACAGTGCAACCTGATCAACTTAGGAACAGAATCAGAACCACAAATTACCTTCTATGCAGAATCCCTCCTAGAAGAAGAACAAAAACTACTGGCAACTTTCCTAAAGGAGAGAAAGGTAAATTTTTTGTGGACCTATGCAGACATGCTAGGCCTGGATCCTGAAGTAGTAGTGCATCATTTGGCCGTTCACCCCAGAGAAAAACCAGTCAGACAGAAGCTAAGGAAGATGCACCCACAAATAGCCTTGCTTGTAAAGATTGAGCTACAGAAACTTCTGGATGTTGGCTTCATACACCCGATTGACTATCCAGAATGGGTATCTAACCTCGTACTAGTCTCAAAACCGAAAGGGGGCATCTGCATCTGCACTGATTTCAGAGACCTATAAAGAAAAATGTCCCAAGGATGACTTTCCACTACCCAACATTGACATGATAGTGGATATGACGGCTGGACATGACATGCTTTCCCTAATGGATGGTTTCTCGGGGTACAATCAAATATTGATCGCAAAAGAAGACCAACACAAGACAACATTCACATGTCCGTGGGGCACCTACTGCTGGAATGTAATGCCATTTGGGTTGAAGAATGCAGGAGCTACCTACCAAAGAGCCATGACATTAATCTTCCACGACATGATCCACAAAATAGTCGAAGATTATGTAGATGACATACTTGCTAAATCAAAGAAGAGACAAGACCATATAGCAACTCTAAGTGCCATCTTTGATAGGATCGAACAATATAAGGTTAGACTCAACCCGAAGAAGTGTGTCTTTGGGGTGCAATCAGGGAAGCTTCTACGATACATAGTTTCAATGAGAGGGATAGAGGTAGACCCTGCAAAGGTAAAGGCAATCCTTGAAATGAAAGCACCAAGAATGTTGAAACAACTAAGAGGATTGCAAGGAAGACTCCAGTCCATCCGAAGATTCATAGCACAATTGGCAGATAAATAGATTGCCTATTCACACCTACTTCACAAGGGAGTAGCTTTCAGATGGGATGACAAATGTGAGCAAGCATTCAACAAAATAAAAGAATATCTACTTACACCACCTGTATTGATGCCACCAATTGTGGGGAAATCACTAATCCTATATATCTCTGCAACAACAGCCGCCCTGGGGGCCCTTTTAGCCCAACATGATGAAAAGGGAACCGAGCGGGCTATCTACTACATCAGCAGAACAATGGTGGGACATGAGCTCAATTACATGTCAATAGAGAAAGCTTGCCTAGCATTGGTATTTGCAGCTCAGAAATTCAGACACTACATGCTAGCACACCAAATCAAGTTGATTGCCAAAATAGACCCTCTAAAGTACCTATTGACAAAAGCACCACTTACAGGTAGAATGGCTAAGTGGGTAATGATATTATCTGAACATGATATCGAGTATGTAGAACAAAAAGCCATAAAAGGACAAGTCATTGCGGATCAGCTGGCAGAAGCTCCCCTCTACACAGATAATCCACTCATATCAGAATTCCTAGATGAGTCCCTTTTTAACCTTGATGCAACAGACCACTGGAAGCTACACTTTGATGGCTCTCACACACAACATGGGTCAGGAGCTGGTGTATTTTTCATCTCACCGCAAGGAGACTGCATACCTAGATCATACAAGTTGGCATTCCCTTGTATGAACAATATAGCAGAATATGAGGCTTTGACCATAGGACTCAAGATTGCAGCACAATGGCGAATCATGGCACTAAAATTCTATGGCGACTCGCAACTTATCATCAACCAAGTCAACGGCGAATACCAAACCAAGGATGATAAGCTCACACCATACAAGAAGGTGGTAGAAAGCCTCAAGGAATCTTTCATCGATATTACCTTTGAGCAGATACCAAGGACAAACAACAGAGCGGCTGATGCAATGGCGACAATTGGATCCTTACTCGACATTCCTCGTAACGTCTCGAAACATGAATTCCTCGTACAGCAGCTTCTCGTACCCACATTCGAGGTACCAGAGTCAGAATACGCATGTGAACTCATTGGTCCTAGTGATCTTTGGTATCATGATATATACACCTACCTAAAGTTAGGAATCCTCCCCACTGACATCATCCCGAACCTAAAACGCACTTTCATCAAAAGAACTTCACGATTCGTCATCCTAGGAGAGACCCTCTTCCGTAGGAGTACCGATGGAACCCTATTACGTTGTTTAAAACCCGAGGAAGCCCTGACTGCCCTAACTGAGGTACACAATGGCACGTGTGTGTCACACTCAAGTGGTATGACCTTGGCTAAAAAGTTGCTAAGAATAGGGTACTACTGGCCGATGATGGAAAAAGAGGCACACAATTTTCTCATAAAATGCTTGCAATGCCAACAGCATGGAGATCTTATTCATGCACCAGCTCAAGAACTGCATCCTATTGTTACACCTTGGCCCTTTTCACAATGGGGGCTTGATCTCATTGGTAAAATATCACCCACCTCATCCAATGGCCATAAATTCATTATCACCACCACCGAATATTTCACTAAGTGGGTCGAAGCAATTCCCATGACCTACATCACTGGAAAGCAGATATCCAAGTTTATCCTGAATTACCTCATTTGTCGGTACAGTGTCCCCCAATCCATTATCTCTGATAATGGGACACCCTTCAAGAATCAGGATGTTCGTGACTTGTGTGAAAAATTCAAAATCAAGCATCGCTTTTCCACTCCATATTATCCACAAGGCAATGGCCAAGCAGAAGCTACAAATAAAACCATTTTGAAAATCCTCAAGAAAATAATCAATGACTCTGGTCGTGACTGGCATCTGCAGTTAAATCCCGCCTTATGGGCCTACCGCACCAGCATCCACACGCTAACAGGTGCCACCCCATTCTCTCTGGTCTACGGATCAGAGGCCATACTCCCCATTGAGATCAAGCTCCCATCACTAAGGATATCACTGCAAAACCTTATCACAGATGAGGAATACAGGGTCACAAGACTCAATGAGCTGGAATTACTAGGTGAAAGGTGCATGGATGCCCTTAATCATCTACAAGTGTACCAGAATCACCTAAAAAGGAGCTACAACAAGAACATCAGACAACGCACTTTCCAAGTTGGTGACCTCGTGCTGAAAGAAAACCAAAAGAACGTGCCAAATCCAGATACAAAGGGAAAATTTGAGCCCAACTGGCTGGGACCTTTCATCATCACTACAAGTTACACATCATGGGCATATCAACTAACAACACCAGAAGGCGAGCCTCTGCAGGAGCCTCTGAATAGCTCTCATCTCAAAAAGTTTTATGCCTAAACATTGCAAGGTATAGAACCAGAAAATACAAAAACAATCAGAAAAAGTCCTGAAAAAATGGTTACCTTGATGAAAACCTAGAAAATAGGCATCTTGGTGACAACAAAAAAAATCAAAAGATCAAAAAATCCAAAAAATTCAGAAAAAGATTGAAAAATAATAAAGAGAAAAAATCGTCCTCTAGTGAAAACCACTTCGGTGGCGCTTTGGGCAAATACCTTGGTGAAAACCTAGCAAACAGGCATCAAGTGTAAATAAAGTACCTTCCCCATCTATCGGGATCTGCACAACTCATCCACTCCATCACATTCCACTTATCCACTCGCATCCATACCATAGCCTGCGTTGGTATCTGTACTATATTCCACCATCGGAACTACTTGGCATTTCAAAGGTCAGTCTGTCCCGCCTTTATCTAAGTAGTCTATCGCACCACACTAGGGGCACGTTCTCGCAACATCGGATCGGATTCGTGTATATTCTCGTGATCTTTTTCAAAATTCATCAAAAAATTCCAAAAACATTCAGAAAACTCATTCAAAATTCCAAAAACATTCAGAAAAATCATCAAAAATCAAAAAACATGTCGAAATATCAGAAAATCTTCAAAAATTTCATCATTAAGTCTTGTCAGTTTTTTCTACCTTGTCGAACTACATTGTCTCTGAGCTTGAACGTAGGCAAGGGTGATCTTTGATCATCCCTTGAGACGGTTGGGTCAGTCCTTTAGGCATCCGTCGCATTGGCAATCCGTTTGCCCATCTAGTCTGCATCTTAAGTCAGTCCTTTAGGCAATAAAATGGCAATCCATTTGTCCATATTATCATCAAGTCAGTCCACCACCAGTCGAACTACGTGGTCTCTGCGTATATAACATAGGCAAGGCTAATCTATGGATCAGCTCCCGAGACCCCTAGGATAGGTCTTTAAGTTAGTCTGTTTGTTGTAAAATCTTGAAAATACCAAAAACATTTATAAAATTCCAAAAATACCAAAAACAGCCTCAAAACATTTGAAAAAAAAACCAAAATGGTGCATCCATTTCATCTCACTTTCAATCGTGATTGTCATCACTCATAATAAATCATCGTCGCTTTCACCCTTTGGTGAGTTAGTCAGAAGCAAGTTTAGTAGGTTCTAAAGTGAACGCCTAATCGTCAAAGTCTCAAAGGTCTAAGTCAGTAAGTTAGCAAGTTGGTCAACTCGGAGTATCAATAGCTTATCACGCAATCAGTCTCACCAAAACCCTGATCACTACATGTCCTAGGATGAAGCTTTCCTGCGATGGAAATAAGCATCAGGTACCCCACAGTAGTTTAGTCTTGGCTAGCGATACGAAGAACATCAGCTTGTTTGTTTACTTTATTTTAGTCTTTTAGACTTATCTTATTTTTTGCTCATTCCAAGGACCTCTCGATGATGCCTAAACAAAACTGGTTTAGAGAGAAAGGAATGGGGCAACGATCAATATCTTTTTATCTGCTGTGCTTGTTGGATATTCTTGTAAAATAAATTCGTCACGCATACTTTGTTTTGTTTGTAGGAAGGATGTTTTAGGTATCTTGTTGACCACATAAGAAGGCTTGCCTTTTTATGTTTTGGCCCGAGATGTCTAGAATATCTGAACTGCATTCTGAATAAGGTTATGTCTGTCAAGTGTGAACAAGAGTACTCCTATCTGATTGTCGAGTCAAAGTCCATCACACTAGGCGCAACGCCATCCTGGTTCTTAATACCTTGATGCATCGCACCTACATGTGTTATCAAACATAAAGAAAGGTACGCTCTCTCCCATCCCTGGATAAGCAACACATCATCATCATTCATCGTCATATCCAATAAAGTCTTGATGACTAGGAGACTTGTTGGACTTCTTCATCTTCTTGAATTTAAGGGTTCATCCCTCTCATTCTTCTATCTTCTGTCACGCTAACAATGCATCCATCTTGCATCCATATTCTCATTTCGCATAATCATGTCATACCATCATATCAGGACAACATCATCCATCTCATCCATCTCACATGCATTGCATAATCATTTAAAGTTGTTTACGATAATATAAATTTGTTATCCTAAGCATCTTCCAAACATCTCATTTTCATCATCATTATCATATAGTCTAACCATCCATACATCCATTTTGAACCTCTTTGTCGCGAGATCCACCTCAAATTGTATCTTTTCGCTTGATCTCTCGAGGGGGCAATGTACTAATGTACTTATTTTCCACTGGGGCATCCGAAAAAACCAAAGAATTTTTTAATTTCGATGCCGACAACATCATTCTTTGAACCAATGCAACGAGTACATTGCTTCAAAGAGGGGCAAAATGTAGACATCCAAAAATAACATTATGCATTCCACTGTAACTAACATCATGCATTCGTTTCTTCTACTAATCAATTAAAGCAATTTATTGATTTAATCCTAAGGTTCATCAAGCTTAATTAAATAAATCAAATTATTTAATTAAGTTCCTAAGGTTCTTCTTATTTGATTTAATAAATCAAACTGATTTAAAATCAAATATCAAATCCCTAAAATCCCCTAAGTTAATTAATCTAAATTAATTAACTTCTAATCATGATTAGCATTCTCTAGCTTTTGACTCAACTAGAGTCAAATCTAAACTCCTAACTAACCCACCCACTTGCATCAATAAATCAATTTATTGATTTATTAAAAAGAGTTATTTTCCCTCAATAACTCTCATCTTTGACTTTTTTGAACAAAGATTATTCCCCCCAAAACCCTCAACAACATGCATTTATTGAAATTTTTCAAATTTGAATGGGCACATTGGCCAAAACTTGCACAAGCTTTGACCAATCCCATCATGCCAAGTGTCTCTATTCTATTGGAGGGGATTTAGTCCCACATTGGCTAAACTTGGCCTCTCTTCTCTCAACTTCTTCTATAAAAGCAATGCATCTTCTCTCATTTTACAACACACTTTGAAGGTATCTAAACTATAGGCAACTTGAGCTCATAGCAACTCATTGTCTATCTCATTTGGCTTTGAAAGGGATTGGGAAAGGGCTCTCTCACATCTTCATGGAGGGCACCAATCCATCATAGAATAGGTTTTATTCATTTTCTCTAATGCATGCTTGTCTTAGTTTTTATTATCATGGTTTGGAGATTATGTTTTATATCATTCTATGAGGATGGTTTAACTTATACAAACAATGTGTAAGAATTCACCATCCTACAATAGTTTATGAGCCTAAAATATGCTCATTATCTAAGTGTCATGATGTATTTTTGAATACCTTTACTCTTTCTAATGGTTGTTTTAAACTTTGTGGTTATAAACTTTTTATGTTAATGGGTAGTATTCTGTGACAATGCATTCCTATAATCCTGCAGCTTAATATCTCCATATGACTATATTTGTAGCCCAGTTTAACCTCCCAATTGACTGATATGATACATGTAGTTTCTAGATAAATGAGATGAATTTAATGTATGTGATTAATGATAAGTATCGTGCTGTTATGCTTTCTTTTGCCTTTTATGCTATATGTCCCGTAGGTTGTTGAAGATAGTATGAACAAGTCAATGTGCAACAAACCTCGGTTCTAAGGTGAAGATCATTTCAGCACAGCACCAAGCATGTTGTTCCTACGAAGACACTTTGCCCGAGTCATCAGGAGGAGATCTAAATGATCATCAATATAGGAGGAGTGGAGTGCTAGATTCTTTCCGAATCAGTTGGATGGATACACTTTCATTTATGGAAATCTATTCCTCAAAATTAGGAAGCATCTACATCCATATCTTTCTCTGATAATTAGTTACTTATTTAGTTGTTTCTCTTTAAATAAATGTTCCTCCTGCGTGAGTGAACGAGATGATAGAGAAGAGATTAGACTAGAGAGTAGAGATAGAACAAAGTGTAGTGAGTTTACTGTTATAATGAAAAATAGAGCTTTGTATTAAGTTTTCTTACAAGCAGAACAATCATGTATGTGATTTCGAGTTCAACTCTTGTTTAAGTTAGTTGATGCTTGCTAACGGGGCCCACTTAGTAATTATCTGTAGTTATTTGTTTGCTTTTTGTTGTTTATCTGTTAGAATTTCATTCCAATAAGTTTTGATGCAAACTTAGTCTTAAACTATTCTTGCAGCATAAGGCCAGCTCATGGTTTGTTTTCCTAGTAATGGTTATTGTGATTCCTTCTTTAGTTAAGTGATGCTTAAGTTAGTAAGACTTTTTTTCATGTTCCTGCATCAGAGTTAGAATTCCTTTCAAGCATTTGTTTCTAATAGGTTGTGGCTAAAATCGGTTCTTAGTGCACATACAATGCCGCTCCATTTCAAGTATACGTTCCCTGGTTTGACAAGTAAATGAATGACCATGAGAAGATATTAGTCACCTATTGGAATGTCCAATTCCTAGGTTAGGATTTGTCGTGACTTTTATATCCTTTAATGGGCGACAACCATTTTTGACACCGTTGTCGAGGATGGTGTCAAGCTAAGAACCTTTCATAGTCATTGTTAGCAGTAGCTTAGTGTATTTATTCAAGAATTTTCAGTTGAGTCTGCTACATGTATAGAATAAGAGACGCTCTAGGGAGATTCTTACCAAACCCTTCCTTCACTGATAATGATTTTGAACCAACTTACAATCTATTTGAGGAAGAAGGAAACCAAGATATCAATCCATTTGCTGAAGACCCATTCGCTGAATTTCCCTTTGACCTTGCTGATGAAGAACCCCAAGAAAATCCATTTGCTTTGATACTTCATCAAGCAGATATGGCACAAAATCCACCTAATCGACCTCCTGCTTTTGAATTCCCTATTATTGCCTAGCAAGATACTGATAACCTCAAAAATATTCCTTCTTCATTACTTCCCAAGTTATATGGACTAGTTACTGAGGACCTAGACACTTTCTTGTTTGAGTTCGACATCCTCTATTGAAGTTATGATTATACCACAGATGCTCATAAGCTCAAGTTGTTTCCTGCTACTTTGAAGGAGGGTGCTTTAAGATGGTTCAAGAATTTGGGGAGGAATGCTGTTGATAGTTGGGCACTCATGCAAACTAAGTTTCTTGAGAAATATAAGGAATATTGCAAGAGTGGTAATAAGGGTGATGATATATTCCAAATTCAGCAGAAGGAGGATGAAAGCTTGGAAGACTATGTCTCAAGGTTTTTGTTTTCCTTGAAGAAGAATTCAGACCATACTCTTAATGAAGAATCTTAGAAATTACTTTTTCTGAGGGGAATCAATGATTCCTATATTGATGCTCTGGATCTAATGGGAGGAGGAGATATAACCCAAGTGCCTTGGGATGATATTAAGGGCATATGCTACAATTACTCTCAAGCAAGTGTTAAGAAGGGAAGAGGTCATCGGGCCACAATGGGAAAATCTTCTAATAATGGAGTTTCACAGATGGAGATTTCAAATTTGCTATCTGATTTCAAGCATGATATCATAAATAATATGGCTACACAATTGGATACTATGCAAGCTTGAAAGAAACATGAGGAAGCTGAAGTAATCTTTGCCGAGTTCTATCCACATTGTCGACAAAAGAAGCGTGACTGCAAATGTAAGATGGTGGCTAATATGGAGGCTAAGCAATTACCTATTGACTTTAAGGTAGTAGAAGGTGATGATGACCGAGTATTATATGTTGCACAAAGGTGTCCATAGGCTCAAAGACAAGGTATGCCTCAAGACCCTTTAACTTTTGGTAATCCTTTCTCTAACTATAGTAACCAATGGCAACCTACATATGGCCCATCACCATCATGGAATACCTCTTAGCCACAATGGCCTAGCTATCCAAATTCATAATGGAAATCTCCTCAAGGAGGTTGGAAGCACCCAGAAGGACAATGGGCTCCACCCCAAGGTAACTGGCAGCAGAATCCTCAGTGGAGAAGCTCTCAACAATGGCAGAACCAATCCCCTAAATTCCTGTAGCTACAACAGCCGCGACCTCTGGCTCTTATGCCACCTCCTGCTACATCTCCTGCAAATAATAGCCCTCCAAAACCAACGCCTATGCCTGCTCAACCATTACCAAATCCTAATAATAAGCAACAACAACAACAGCCTATGTATTTTGTAGAAGCTAATCAGTATCCAGCCTATGCCCTGAATATTAATGATATCCATCTCAAGTCTAGAACCACCCTACTTGGTCCATAGCCATTGGTAATTACTGAATACAAGATCCTCCTTTTGTTGAAAAACTAGCTGGTCCTGTAGAACAAATACCTATATCAGAAAATTCCTCTAAGGAGCCTGTCCTACAGTATCTAGTAAAACCACCTTTTCCTCAAAGATTGCAAGACACTACACCCAAGTCCATGGAAGAGCCTACCTTTGATATTTTGGATCAGCTAAAGAATGTACATATCCAAATTCCCCTTTTTCAAGCCATAAAATATGTCCCAATTTATGGAAAAGCCATTAAGGAGGCATGTTTGAAGAAACCTGGAAGAAAGAAAAAGGATCCCCAAACTATCCACGTTCTTGGAAAATTGGCAGATATTATGTTAGCGAAGGTAGTCATGCCAAAATATGCTGACCCTGGAAGTCCTGTAGTACAAGTCAATATTAATGGTTAGATGGTAAAGAATGTTTTGATTGACCTAGGTGCAACCATTAATGTAATGACCAAGCATACTATGGAGTATTTGAATATCCTAACCATTAGGTCTACACCCACCATCCTGTAGCTTGCTGACAGTTCCACTATAACACCTGATGGCTTGGTGGAAGATATAATTGTCAATCTTGAATCATGGGAATACCCCGTTGATCTTACCATATTGTCCACTAAGGAAACTTTGGGGGGATATCCTATCATCCTAGGTAGACCATGGTTAGCCACAACAGATGCCTTTATAGGATGTCGTTCAGGACACATGACAATCTCTGATATTCATTCAACAAAGAAATTGGCTTTATACCCGCCTGCTCAGCCTCATCCAGACTTTTCTAAACCAATTTGGCTAGACTGAGGAGAAGAAATGGAAGATGTCAACTCATTGGCCCAATTAATGATGCTGCAAACTAATCCATTTTCCCAACTTCAGAGTGAAGATGACTTGCTTTTCCAAATTTTGAAGACACATTCTGATATGAGTAACCCATCAGAACCCAATAATTGTCCTCAACAATCTTTCCTACAGTAGCTGAGTCTAGAGAGCCTGCCATTTAAAACCCCTACAGTTTATCAACATTTCCTTCCACAAGAAATACAAACACCACCTTTGCCAGTTGATTCCATGAATGATCTCACCAAACAAATTGAGTTGTCTCTAGGCCATTATCTGAATATCAACAATCAGCTACCTAAAGCTCAACAAACTTCCCTGGTCACAATGCTGCAAGATCAACATAATGCTTTTGCATGGGACTATGGGGATATGAAGGGAATATATCCTCAACTTTGTACTCATAGGATCTACATTAAGGAAGATTGTTTACCTGTTAGGTAGCCTCAAAGAAGGATAAACCCAGCACTCAGGGAAATAGTTAAAAATGAGCTCCAAAAATTGCTTGATGCCGGTTTCATCTACCCTATTTCAGACAGTCAATGGGTATCTCCATTGGTGATTGTTCCTAAAAAAAGTGGGAAGTGGCGTGTTTGTGTAGATTACAGGGAGATGAATATTGAAACTAAAAAGGATCACTTTCCACTGCCATTTATTGATCAAGTATTAGACTCATTATCTGGTAAAAAGTATTTCTCATTTTTAGATGGATATAGTCGGTATAATGAAATTAAAATTGCACCTGGGGATCAAGATAAAACAACCTTTACTTTTCCATGGGGGAATTTTGCTTACTCTATCCTACCTTTTGGCCTGTGTAACGCCCCTGCAACATTTCAAAGGGCGGTGATTAGTATTTTTGCTGACATTTCTCATGATTCTATGGAGATCTACATGGATGACTTCACCACTTATGGAGTAACTTATGAAGAAGCATTATCAAATTTGGAAAAAGTTTTGAAAAGATGTAAGGAGCATAATTTGTCTTTGAATAGTGAGAAGTGTTTTATGATGATGCAGGAGGGAATTGTTTTAGGCCATCATATCTCTCCAGCTAGAATTCAGGTTGACCCTGCAAAAATAGAAGTTATTCTGACCTTGCCACCACCTATGAAACAAAAGGATGTTAGAAGCTTCTTAGGACATGCTAGATATTATAGAAGGTTCATCAAAGATTTCAGCAAAATAGCCAGTCCATTGTATGCCTTATTGACTAAGGATTCAAAATTTCATTGGACTGAGGCCTGTGACAAATCTTTCCTACAACTTAAGGACTAACTTACTAAAGCACATATTCTTCAAGGACCGAAGTGGAGTATGCCCTTTCATATACACACTGATGCTTTTGATTATGCCATAGGGGCAGTGTTAGGATAGAAGGAGAATTCCATAGAGCATGCCATTTATTTCATCAGCAAAAATCTTCAAGGACCAAAATTGAACTATACTGTCACAGAAAAAGAATTACTAGTAGTTGTGTATGCTCTGAGCAAGTTTCGGCATTATGTCACTGGTTACCAAATATTTGTTCATACAGACCATGCAGCAATAAGGTACCTTATGAATAAGCCTGCCATATCTGGTAGATTAGCAAGGTGGCTACTATTGTTGTAGGAATTTGATATCACAGTTATCGACAAGCCAGGCAAGGCAAATGTGTTGGCTGATTTCTTATCAAGACTTCAAACAACTACACCTTCCACATCTGAAATAATTGATGATAGCTTTCCTGATGAACATCTATTTTCTATTGTTGCTAGAACTCCATGGTATGCAAATATTGCAAATTACTTAGCAACTAGCAAAATACCAGCTCACTTCTCACCAAAGGACAGGAGGTTGTTGATTGAGAAAAGTTTTAACTATTCATGGATTGTAGACTGTTTGTTTTATACAGGGCTTGACCAAGTCATGCGAAGGTGTGTCAGAGAAGATGAGACAAATGACATTATGCATTGTTGTCATGATGAGCCATGTGGTGGGCACTTTACATCTAAAAGAACATCAATGAAAGTGCTTAATACAAGATATTATTGGCCCACATTACACAAGGAAATGTGATAGATGTCAAAGAATGGGGAGACCAACGAAGTCTGATGAAATTCCTCTGCATCCTCAAGTGGTGGTTACTCCCTTTGACAAATGGGGTATGGATTTTGTTGGGCCTATTGACCCTCCATCTAATGAGAGGTCATACATTTTAGTTTGCACTGATTATATGACAAAATGGGTGGAAGTAAAGGCAATGACACATGCATGAGACAACAAGGTTGTTGAGTTCCTTTATGAACAAATCTTCACCAGATTTGGAGTACCAAGAGAAATTATTACAAATCAGGGAGCTCAATTCACTTCAAACTTGATCACTGCATTAATGAATGATTATAAGATCAGGCACAAGAAATCAAGCCCTTATCACCCTCAAGCCAATGGTTAGGCAGAGGTAACAAACAGAGAGCTGGAGGTCATCCTTATAAAAATAGTCCAATTACATAAGAAAGACTAGAGCAGTCATCTTCTAGAAGCAGTCTGGGCTTATAGAACAACATGGAAAATAACTACAGGGTTTACCCCTTTTGAGTTACTTTATGAAAAAACTACCATGTTGCCAATTGAATTTGAACATAAGACTTTGAGGACTGATCTTCAATTGCATATTGACCTTTCTGAAGCTCAAAAGGAACACCTCCTCCAGTTGAATGCATTAGATGAGATGCGGAAGGCTTCCCTGCAGTATACGTAAACAATACAACAACAAAGAAAAAAATGGCATGACCACAATATTTGCACAAAGCATTTCTTTGTTGGTGATTGGGCCCTACTTTACTACTCCAGGTATAAAGAGAATCAAGGTAAGCTCACAACAAGGTGGCTTGGTCCGTATGAAATTGAAAATGTATTTGATAATGGTTCAATACAGTTCGCAACAATTGATCCTGTCCGCTTCAAACTGTTGGTTAATGGGCACCATCTTCGGTTGTACCATAAGCTGGCTTCAAAAGCAGAATTCATGTAGCAGTTTGTTTCCCCTATGGTCAGTAATCTTCATGCAGCAAATTGCTTTCGTCTTCTTCCTGCAACATCTCTTGAAATTATGTTAAACGTCCATAGTAAAGGTTTTCTTTTCACAAAAACCACTTTCTCCATCACCATCCATCACCATCCATCATTTCACCTTTCTTGTCTACATCACCCATCCATGCCACCCATTTTACCATACCACCACCATTCATGATCTGTTTTCCAAGCAATCATTTCTAGTTGTGCTATGATATCTTCCAACATCCGCGAGCATTTAATACAAGGTACGCGATATTCTTTTCATTTGTCACATCATTCAATTGTTTTATTTATTCATTTATTACAAGTGTCTATCAGTCATTACTGCTCATTATTCGCCTATCCTTTCACACATCTGAGGACACATGTCAAATCTTAAGTAGGGGGCGGGGATTGTTTGTTTCAAACCTTGTTCTTTTGCCAGCACCATGTTTGATAAAAACAATTTTTAATTGTACTTTCCAAGAATGATTGTGAGTAATGCATGCTTTTTCCTTATCAACAAGTAAACTACTTAATTAGGTAGTGTCTAAAAATCATTGCATGCAATTGTCTTTTATATCATTTCTGGCGAAAAGAAAGGCAAACAAACCGAAAAGGAAAGAAACAGAACAGGAAAAAGGTGTTTTTCAAATTCTCAGAAGAGGTTAAGTTTCAGGGTTTTCTTGAAGAATCATTTATTGAAGACGGGTGGTCAGCTAGTAAGACATGAGCCGGCGGCTCATGAAGTTTTGACACAGGACCCTCAAATGGTTCAGGCATTTAGTAATTGTGGGTGGTTGAACTACTTTCTAAGGATAAAAATATTTGATCTCAGGAGGCAAGTATATGATGAGTTTAAAGGTCAACCATATTCATTTTGGAAGCTCTCCTCTACCAGGATTAAAGCAAGATGGGATAGGTTAATGGTTGGTCTAAAGAAGTCTGAACCCCATAGCCCCCTAAATTTTATAGCAGCCATCAGAAGGGCAGAAAGATATATCCAGCTGGGTCTTCAAGAGAGGTTTGAATTGTGGTTTCCATTGACATTTCATCCCCCTATTTTACTATGTCCATTGTACCCTTATTAGGCCACAAATATTGATGAAACTAATGAAGCTCGCAAGTATGAAAGGTTGTCGAAAAATAGAGGCTTTTACTACAAGTTTGGGACTGTAATGCAAGGCCATACTACTGCTACCAATTTTAGGGAAACAACCAGGAAGGTTAATGCTGGAGGACCAGCATTAGCATAAGTAGGGGGCAAATGATGAGCCTAAAATATGCTCATTATTTAAGTGTCATGATGTATTTTTGAATACCTTTACTCTTTCTAATGGTTGTTTTAAACTCTGTGGTTATAAACTTTTTATGTTAATGGGTAGTATTCTGTGACAATGCATTCCTATAATCCTGCAGCTTAATATCTCCATATGACTATATTCATGGCCCTGTTAAACCTCCCAGTTGACTGATATGATATGTGTAGTTTCTGGATAAATGAGATCAATTTAATGTGTGTGATTAATGATAAGTATCATGTTGTTATGCTTTCTTTCGCCTTTTATGCTATATGTCCCACAGGTTGTTGAAGATAGTATGAACAAGTCAATGCGCAGTGAACCTCAGTTTTGAAGTGAAGATCATTTCATCACGACACCAAGCATGTTGTTCCTACGAAGACGCTTTGCCCGAGTCATCAGGAGCAGATTTAAATGATCATCAATCTAGGAGGAGTGGAGCACTAGATTCTTTCTGAATCAATTGGATAGATACAGTTTCATTTATGGAAATTTGTTCCTCAGAATTAGGAAGCATCTACATCTATATCTTTCTCTAATAGTTAGTTAGTTAGTTAGCTATTTCTCTTTAAATAAATGTTCCTCCTGCGTGAGTGAACGAGATGATAGAGAAGAGATTAGACTAGAGAGTAGAGATAGAACAGAGTGTAGTGAGTTTACTGTTATAATGAAAAATAGAGCTTTGTATTAAGTTTTCTTACAAGTAGAACAGTCATGTATGTGATTTCGAGTTCATGAATAAAAATCCAACGACGTTTTGAGTTCAGATCTTGTTTAAGTTAGTTGATGCTTGCTAAGGGGGCCCACTTAGTAAGTATATGTAGTTATCTATTTGCTTTTTGTTGTTTATCTATTAGAATTTCATTCCAGTAAGTTTTGATGCAAACTCAATCTTAAACTGTTCCTGCAGCATAAGGAATCCATCCCTATGTCTGTTCCTGTAGCATAAGGCCAGCTCATGGTTTGTTTTCCCAGTAATGGTTATTGTGATTCCTGCTTTAGTTAAGTGATGCTTAAGTTAGTAAGACTTTGTTTCATGTTCCTGCATCAGAGTTAGAATTCCTTTCAAGCATTTATTTCAAATAGGTTGTGGCTAAAATCAGCTCTTAGTGCACATACAGTGCCGCTGCATTTCAAGTATACATTCCCTGGTTTGACAAGTAAATGAATGACCATGAGAAGATATTAGTCACCTGTTGGAATGTTCCATTCCCAGGTTAGGATTTTCCGTGACTTTTATATCCTTTTATGGGTGACAACCAATAGTTTTGATAAGAAATGTATAGGAGCTATAAGATCTACATCCTTGGTATATAAATACATAAAAATATGGATAGTAAGAATCTATGGTTAAACTAGAGGAATTTTCTTGAGAATATTCTATAGTGTTTCAACATGCAAAATGATAATCCTATAATGGGAGGGGTAGGTGGAGAGAGGTTGTTTGTGTGATGGGGAGAAAGGGAACTTGAGGTAGGGAGAGAGAGGGAGAAGTAAGGTGGGACATTAGGTATAAAGAGAGTGAGAGAGAGGGAAGTAGGGAGGGGGGAGGGAAGGTGGAGAGAGGTTGTGTGGGAAGGAGAGAGAGAGGGTAGGAGGGAGATAGGGAGAGGTAGTTAGAGAGAGGTAAGTTGAACAAAATAGGGAGAGGTAGGTAGAGAGAGGGATATAGGTAGGGTGGGAGAGGTAGAGAGAGGGGGGAGGGATAGGTAGAGAGAGAGGGGTAGGTAGAGTGAGGGATATTTGGGGTGGGAGGGAGGGAGGCAGAGAGGGAGAGGGAAGGAGGGAGTTAATTATTCAAATTCCTTATAAAAGCTATGAATTATTAAAGAAGAAAGTGATAGAACAACTAGAGTTTTTTTAAATAGTGATGTTATTGATAAAGAACTAGTACAAAGGAGAAGTCTCTTTAGAAATATATACAAGACTAAATATATGTTATAAATTCAAAAAATGGTAGTAAATATGTTTTAGCACCAAAAGAGATGGTTGATAAGTTAAAATTGAAAAGGTTATAATATCCAAGTCCATATAAAATTTCACAATTGTAGAAATAAGGTGGGACATGTTGGTATAGAGAGATTGAGATACAAAAGTAGGGAGGGAGGAAGGTTGTGTGGGAAGGAGGGAGAGAGAGAGGGAAGGAGTTTGATGGGGAGAGGTAAGGTAAACATAATAGAGGTAGGTAGAGAGAGGGATATATATAGGGTGGGAGAGGTAGAGAGAGGTGGTGTGTGTGTGAGAGAGAGAGGTAGTGTGTTTGGTGGATGTAATCCTCCACTCAAAAATACTCCATGTCCTATTGCACATCTAAAATAATATCATATGAAGGATGTTTCACTACATCTACCATATCATACTCCATCTATCTAATATTCATCTATTATTTTATTTCATTATGAACTACCAATTCCTCTTTATTCAATTTCTTTATTATAAGGTCTTTCAACACCATCTTTACGTCTCTCTTCATCTTAGTCCATCATCATCATTGCATTAATCCATTAGCTTAAACCTTAAACCCTAAACCTAACATCTATCATTATTGCATTAATCTCTTAGGTTATTCTTCATATCTTTTACTTGAAGCTTTAGATCAATTGCTCCCTCATCCACACTTAGGAAAACAGCATCCTTTTCTTTGATAGTGTTGCCAATGTCGAATACTTTTATGTAGCTTTGCAACTACTTTTTTCTCATCTTTGAGAGTGTCTTTATGATTACAAAATGCAAATTTTTCTTTTAATGACTTCTTTAAAAGACTTTTCTGCCTTTTCAGATAAGAATTTCATGTCTCCACCCAATTGATACTATTTTTTGCACTAAGATCTATTTTTTCCTTTTCCTTATCATCTATTTCTAATTCTATTTGTTCAATGGAATTCTTAAGTTCAAGAATCTTTGACTTAATTTATTCAACTGGACACTTATAGCATCATCTCTAAGTTTGTTTGCTTGCACAAATTAATATGCAATAAAAAACCTCTTGACTTTATCCACTTTTACATTGCCATTCGCCCCTTGCACATATTGCATACACACCTTCCTCAACTTCTCAAGAGCAGAAAGAATATTTTCAGCCAATAAATTATCTATCTCATTCACTTTGGTCTACTTCTTTTCATGTGTTTTAGAGAATATTTCTTTTTCATTTCATGTATTCTAATACTTGATGCCTCTAGTTCTTCATTTCTATTGGCCCATTGCACATAGTGCACATGCTCATTCCTCAACTTCTCAAGAGTAGGAATAATCTCTTAAGTCAATACATTATTTATTATCATTCTTCCAGAACATTTTCACCATCACCATTTATCATACTAACCCAAAAACATTATCCTTATCCCTCCTCCATCCTATAAATCCATTTTTGATGCCTATTTCCCACAATCAACCATCACATCTCCCCATCACAATAATTCCAATTTGGGTCCTTCTATCTCTCCCACCCTACCACTTCCTATCTCCCTCCTTCCCCCTCTCTCTATCTACCCGTCCTTCCCTCCCTCCCACCCTACCACTCCCTATCTCCCTCCTTTCCCTCTATCCCTTCCACCCTACCACTCTCTTTAATTAATACATGATCTATTTTATTCACTTTGGTCTTCTTCTTTTCAAGTGATTTTAGAGTAGATTTTTTTTTCATTTCATATATTATAGTACTTGCTATGAAGGATACCCTATGAAATCCATACTAATTATATGAATCAATTTCTTATATTAAGCAACATACACTTTGGTCTTCTTCTGCATAATGAGAAAATGTTGGTTGTTGACATTGAGCAATTTCTTATATGAAGAAACATGTACAATGTGAATTATATATTATGGACACCCTATGAATTAAAAAGCCTAAATAATATGATATATGCATGGGTTGTATTCAATAAGAATCCCTCTCTCTACCTACCCCTCTCTCGAACACACTAGATAGATAGTGTATTGATTGAAGAGATTATTCCCTCTCTTAAGAAGTTGAGGAAGGTGTGTGTGCAGTATGTGCAATGGGTAAATGGAAATGAAAAAGTGGATAAACTCAAGAGTTTTTGTATTGCATATGAATTTGTGCAAGCAAAGAAATTTAGAGATGGTCACGCTATAAGTGAAGTTGAACAAATGAACTCAAATATTCTTAAAATTAAGAATTCAATGGAACAAATACAATTGGAAATAAATGATAAGGAAAAAGAAAAATTGGATCTAAGTGCAGAAAATGAGAATCAACTGGGTGGAGACATGAAATTCTTATCTGAAAAGGTGCACAAGTCTTGTAAATAACTTGTTAAGATATTATTCTTTCTCTTGATAAGTTGTGGAAGGATCATGTGCACTATGTTCAATGGGCATGTTCTCTTGAGATAGAGAGATGTAGGGTAGGTGATGTAGGTATAGAGAGAGTTATGTATTGATGGAGGGGTATGTGGGGAGGGGTTGTGCATGTGAGGGAGAGATAGGGGAATTGGGGGAGATATGAAGTGGTAAGGTAGGAGGAATGGAGGTACATATATAGAGATGGTGGGATGGGTATGCATAGAGAGAGTGAGAGGGAAGAAGGGAGGGAGGGAGGTAGAGATAATGGGAGGGGTAGGTGGAGAGAGGTTGTGTGTGTGAGGGAGAGAGAAAGGGAACTTTAGGTAGGGAGAGAGAGGAAGAAGTAAGGTGGTACATGTAGGTATAAAGAGAGTGAGAGAGAGGGAAGCAGTGAGGGGGGGAGAGGAAGGTGGAGAGAGGTTGTGTGGGAAGGAGAGAGAGAGAGGGGGGAAGGAGGGAGATAGGGAGAGGTAGTTAGAGAGAGGTGAGGTGAACAAAATAGGGAGAGGTAGATAGAGAAAGGGATATAGGTAGGGTGGGAGAGGTAGAGAGAGGTGGTATGTGTGAGAGAGAAAAATCATATCTAAGTTCTAAAAAAGAGAGTCAGTTAGGTGGATACATGAAACAATTATCTAAAAAGGTAGGCAAGTCTTGTAAAGAACTTGTTTAAGGAAACATCTACATTCTCTAATCGTAAAGGAACTCTCAAAGCTGAGGAAAAATTGGCTACAAAGCTACATAGAAGTATTCAAGACATTCAAAACTCTATCCAACAAAGGGATGTTTCTATCCAAATTGTTGATGAGGGAGTAGTTGATCTAAAGATTCTAGTATAAGATATGAAAAAATGTTAGAAGATCATGAAAATGAATAGTAGGGCATGTGTTAACAAGTAAGAGCAATGGAGATGAGTAAAAAATTGTGTTGCATATTTTCCTCACTATCTCTACCTACCTCTCCCTCTATTATTTCAACCTTACCTCTCTACACCTACCTCTCCATGTCTCCCTTATTTTAGGCTAATATGTATCTAAGAATGAAGACAATGTTATGCTAAATGCCAAATACAACAATCTCTTATTACATAACCCACAATCTCTCCTTCCCTCTTTCTCTCCCTCCTTTTGTCCCTCCTTCCCTCTCTCTCTCTCACTCTCCATCTCCATCTCAAGTCTTTCTCTCTCCCTCTCAAGTCTCTCTATCTCTCACTCTCCATCTTCGTCTTAGGTCTCTTTGTCTCTCACTCTCCATCTTCCTCTTAGCGCTCTCTCTCTCTCTCTCTCTCTCTCTCTCTCTCTCTCTCTCTCTCTCTCTCTCTCTCTCTCTCTCTCTCTCTCTCTCTCTCCCTCTCTTGCTCTCTCTCACTCTCTTAGGTCTCTCCCACTCCCTCTCTCTCTGGTCTCTCCCACTCCCTCTCTCTTAGGTCCTTTGGGATTTAAAACCACTACTTCGATACCATGTGATAAAATTGTGACTACATAATCTATCTAAGGATTATCCAACCATACAACTAATTACACAAATTCTCATAGTAGAATTCGATGACATACTAAATTAATAAAAATATGAATTCATATAGTTGCATTTACTATCTTGTCTTAAGGACTTACAACATGAGACCTCAACCTTTAATGAATCACATATGTACAACCACTATATAGAATATAATCTTATGAGTTGATATGTGATGTAATACTCTTCACAATGTGCTACTAAACTTCACCAATATTAACAAAAAAATATCTTTTGGATCTATTAAAAAATAACCTTTGAGTGATGACCAATGATATTTATATAGAGAGTGAATCCATTTCTTATTTAGACTATAAAGAACTTATGAGGGTGATCCTTGAGAGCTTAATACATGACAAAAAATAGAATAATAATTTCACTACCATACCTTAATGGCAATAAAAAATAATAATAATTTCTAAAGAGGGTACTCGTACTGTCCCCTGTCAATTATATCCTAACTAACAGGGGACAATGTGTTTTCCAACATTGGAAATATGATTGGAAAAAAAAATGCTCACATTGTTGCAATGTTGGAAAACACACTGTCCCTTGTGTAGGAAAAGTGGATAGGGGACATCATTAGAATGTAAAATGTCTAGAAATAACTAACAGGGGACAATGTGTTTTCCAACAGGGGACAATGTGTTTTCTATCAGGGGACAATGTGTTTTCCAACAAGGGACAGTGTATTTTCCAACATTGGAAATAACTAATAGGGGATAGTGTTTTTTCCAACATTGGAAATAACTAACAAGGGACAGTGTGTTTTCCAACATTGGAAATAACTAGCAGGGGACAGTGTGTTTTTCAACAAGGAACAAAAAAATGCTCACATTATTTACAATGTTAGCAAACACACCATCCCTTGTCAATTGTTTCCTTATGAATTTGCAGTGTTGGAAAACACAATGTCCCTTGTCAGTTATGTAATGAAATCCACCTTCAAATTTTAGAACAACTCTTTGGTTATAGTAAAAATGACATTTCACTTTCTTGATATGATTGGAACAAAAAAATGCTCACATTGTTTGCGATTTTGGAAAACACATTGTCCCCTGTGTAGGAAAAGTGGATAGGGGACATCATTAGAATGTAAGATGTCTAGAAATAACTAACAAGGGACAATGTGTTTTCCAACAAGGGACAATGTGTTTTCCATCAAGGCATAGTGTGTTTTCCAATATTGGAAATAACTAACAGGGGATGGTGTGTTTTCCAATAGGGGACAGTGTGTTTTCCAACAAGGAACAAAAAATGCTCACATTATTTACAGTGTTAGAAAATACATTGTTCCTTGCCAATTATTTTCTTATGAATTTGCAGTGTTGGAAAACACACTGCCCCTTGTCAGTTATGTAATGAAGTCCACCTTCAAATTTTAGAATGACTCTTTGGTTACAGTAAAAATGACATTTCACTTTCTTGATATGATTGGAACAAAAAAATGCTCACATTGTTTGCAGTGTTGGAAAACACATTGTCCCCTGTGTAGGAAAAGTGGACAAAGGACATAATTAGAATGTAAGATGTCTAGAAATAACTAGTAGGGGATAGTGTGTTTTTCAATAGGGGACAGTGTTTTTTCCATCAGGGGAGAGTGTGTTTTCTAACAGGGGACAATGTGTTTTCCATTAGGGGATAGTGTGTTTTCCAAGAGGGGACAATGTGTTTTCCAACATTGGAAATAACTAATAGGGAACATTGTGTTTTCCAACAGGGGACAGTGTGTTTTCCAACATTAGAAATAACTAACAAGGGACAGTTTGTTTTTCAATGGGGAACAAAAAATGCTCACATTATTTGCAGTGTTGGAAAACACAGTGTCCCTTGTCAATTATTTCCTTATGAATTTGCAGTGTTGGAAAACACACTGTCCCTTGTCAGTTATGTAATGAAGTCCACCATCAAATTTTAGAACAACTCTTTGGTTACAGTGAAAATGACATTTCACTTTATTGATATGATTGGAACAAAAAAATGCTCACATTGTTTGCAGTGTTGGAAAACACACTATCCCCTGTGTAGGAAAAGTGGACAAGGGACATCATTAAAATGTAAGATGTCTAAAAATAACTAACAGGGGACAATGTATTTTCCAACATTGGAAAGAACTAACAGGGGACAGTGTGTCGTCACTATATTCTAATGATGTGCCCCTTTTTCATATGATGAGGACATTGATTTGGTAGATGAACCCAAAAAAATTGTGGCATATCTTTCGTCAATAATACAAATGTTATTGCCTACCTGTTACATAGACTTTGTGTTAAAGTATACACATCTTATTAATAATTTAGGTGATTTATAACCATCTAGGTATGTTTTGAGTGCATATTTGTATATTTGAGGATGATGCATAAAATTATAAATTACCGCTATCTTGTGAATCCAACATTTTAGAATTTCAATTTCTTCATAATATTTTGGACACTAGTGCATGACATTGAGCCTATATTTTTTTAACCATGGTTTCATATTGTTTTAGATTTTGATATAGAACATAAAATAGATTGGAAAAAATGCATTTGATCTATTCTTTAAGAGGATAAAACTTTGTACACGATAATTTTATCTATTGATAACATCAACTTTACATAGATTAGATGTAAAAATCTAGGCTACATGGAAGGGGTTTCATCCCCAAAGATTTTATACAATTCAAGATCATAGAAATGAGGAAGATGTTCCTCTAATAGAAAGACAAAAACCCTAAATGATAGTGATACATTCTCTACAATAAGATATTTTATGCATTTACAATAGTTTCAATAGCAACTACTCTTCCTAAGCCCTCAACGTTTTCAGAGTTATCATTTTCCTTTCAAATCTCAAGAAAGGATTTCTTTATATTGTGAATTCTTTTGAGTTTGAAGTCTACTCCCTCTATCCAAATTGAGTGCCAACCTATTAAGACATCCAAAATCCACAACAAATTTATATAGTTGAATAAAAGGCTTAGAAATAAAGATTCATAATTGTAACCATAAACTTTGAAAATTGAAAAATATAACATCTCCTCTAGTCACATAGATCTCTTTATGAAGTTTCTTCACTTGTCACACTACTCACTTTCTATTTATAAGTCTGCTCTCTACATCAATAAAGGAAACACATTATCAAAAGGCTTGAATAAACATGAATTATCATTTTGGCATTTGATATGGCCAGAATAGAAGATGCATATATTACAGCCAAGAATTGGAGAAAAGTTTCAATAATATTAAATTTCAAACATTGGTTTGAATTCATGAGATTGAGGACCTAGCTTATGAGATCAAACACACTGGAATTAATTTGAAGTTAGTTGGATAGTAAGCAAATCATAGATCAAACAAGTTAAATGGTTAAAGGGTGAGAGTGATCGTCCTCGTCGTGGAAAGATTAGCTCTCTCTCATAATTCAAGAATCAACCTGAGTTGGTTACAAAAAGGCTAGTGCTCACTGAATTCAAATCAACCAAGAATATGAAAAATATAATATCCTTAATAGAAACTTTGAATCAAATCTATCATTTGTTTAGATTTAACTTTCAAAACAAATTAAAAATATCTTCTATAAACTCTGAAAATCTCAAACAACAATGGGGTAGAAAAATTCAAGAAAAGAATATTATTTAAAACATAATAAAACATGAAAAGAGATAATTGATTGACAACTACAGAGAATAGATGGAAATTCTCAATGCTCTTAGAGATATTTAAGTCTCCAAAATTGATGTGATTGTAAGATAGAAATTGTAAGTGCATAAAGGGATTCTATGTACACAACTACACTCCACCAATTGTGTGTATTTCCAAAACTATCAAAACTGTAAGCCCTAGGACATAACTATTAACATCTTCAAAAGGAACTAGCTTTTGTGCTATTACATTAAGTAGAATACAATGTAAAAACTAAATTCTACTCAAGGAAGCATACCTGACTGGGCTATAAATATATATGTAATGCATAAAATTGGAAATTCAAATTATATTAGCTTATATCAGTAGCTTTGGTTCATCTAAAATAGTCTTGTTTCAATGAGTGTTGCAATTAAGTGGTAATAGTTGAAAATGGAGATGAAATCGGCTGCACCAGCAAACATGAATTAAGCAATTAATTTACACAGTAATGGCTTCCCTAGTAAATGATAGAGTAATAGATTAAGATAACAAGAGATTTAAACAACTGGGCAAGAATTGTACCTCTGGTCATGATCCATAGCTATCAATGTAGTTAAATTGATAGTTGACTATTAAACAATTGATCTACAAAGAGATATCCTCCATGATTGTGATCATTTTAGGGCTATTTAGGAAGTTATAATAAGCATTCAAAGTAATCATTATTATTATGATGTATACTATCACTAATAAAATATGTGCTTTAAAATTGGAAATTCAAATTAAAAAATTGATCAGATGGTTTATTTATGCTTGGCAACATGGAATTAAAAAACATATGACCGATTTAAAAAAAATTACCTCCATCAAAAGGGGGCTTTGCCATATGATGTTTGAGTTGCCTAGTATGAATCACAGGCATAAAAATGATTGATATGAAAGGCACATGGAAGACAAGAAAGAGTGATCGCCTATGCAAGATATTGGAATATGTGAAGGAGGTGCATGGACTTTATGCAGTACTTGGCATATACCTTTGGAAGACTACCAACAAAGTGCATCCAAGCTTGCACAATTCAGACCCTGGACAACCAAATAATATAAATGATGAGACATTGGGAGGACTATTGTAGACCATTCAATCATTGAGTAATGAAAGGGATTTGAATTCAAAGGTGGTACGGTCGTGAAGAACCTTCAATTGAATTTTGATAACTTTTAGGTTACTTCAGGCACCTATCTATAATTTCCCCAAGTTAGTTTCTATGTTGGCTCAAACTAAGGTGTCACTAGACCAAATTTCCAAAATTTGCAAGAGGAAGAGCTTCAATCCAATGCATTAGAAAAGATACCTAAAGATGTTTCAATTGGCATAGCTATCAAGATGAAAAATGTGGAGTTTTCATGGGATCACTCTTCAAGCAAATCAACGAAGGGGAGGGAATCAAATTTGAAGAACTCTTATATTGAATTATTAATTGATAAGATCATAAGCATTATAGGAGAAAACTAACTCCTAAACAAAATTCGCCTATGTATGTAACATTATAACATAATGTGCCATCCCCATCCCAGCACTCGACAAAATGCACCAACAAAAAGACTTGACGGTGGATGGGGACGAAGCATACGAACGGACAAACGACAAAAGTTGTGGAGGGACTTTCTTAGATGTACAAATTTTGAAAAACCAGCGGGAATTTTTCAGACGTACATATTTTGAAAAACCAGCGGGAATTTAATGATCTTATCAATTAATAATTCAATATATATTTTTTATAAGAATTATTTGACATATTTCTTCCAATACCTTATGTCTTGTATATAAAAAAATGTGAGATCTATATAATAAGTACAACTAGATAATCAACTCCTTAATCCAATCACACAAGAGGTATTTTGTTATAGAATTAATGTATTCATGGAGCATAATAGAAGGAATTTTATCAGCAATATAGTTGAAAATGTTTCTTTTTTGGAAGATACACTTGCAAATTTGGAACATACTCGAATTAAATGAACCGTTCAAGATAATTCCTCAATGGAGTATGATCTTATGGACTTGATAAAAGAATTTATTGAAAGACCTTAGAGACATTCATTTAACCATAGATTGTTAAATATTTATATATTTATATAAATAAGGAATTATAACAGAAATTAATTTAACCCAAAAGAGGAATATATAAGAATATTTGAGTGATTATTCTAAAGAGGGTTATGAAAAAACCTCTCCCAAGAAAAGCTACGCCCAACTTCTCCAACACAAAATTCTAGAAAATGAAGTCAAAACAAAATTTTCAAAAATCACCTTTCCCAATGACCACTATCTCCATCAATCTTGTAACTCCTCTTCCACTCCCCAACCTAGGAAAACCAATTAAATTCATAACATAAAATATTTGATTCTCCAATGCATGTGCAAATAACTCCTAGGAAGAAAGGCCATCACTAACCGACAAAATGATTCTCCACTCCTCACAAATGGGAGCCTGTTTTTAAAATTACTCATCCAACACAACATGGGCATCCAAATACTACCTGTAGATGATAAGGAAAATTAAATTACCTGCAATATTTTACAACTCCCAATAAATCCCATTCCCCAACTTGATTTTTTTCCAATTTAAACATTAAAATTGTATTTCCATCACTATCTCCCATTACTTCTTTGTGTACACATCTAAAAATGGTCACGGTTAATCAAACCTGTTAATTAATTAAATATGAATTATTTAATTAATATTCTTAAGTCATCTACATATAAATAAATTTAATTATTTATTTATATTGTTCATTTTATCAATTCTTCTAGTTTAATTAAATAAATAATTTTATTTAATTATTTTCTTCTTAATTAAATAAATAGATTTCACAATTTATTTATATTAATTATCACAAGTTTAAATTTTAAATTTAAATAATATTCTTCATCTCACATTTAATTAAATATTTCTAATATTTAATTAAAGCGCTTTCTTCTCTTCCACTTAATTAAATATTTCCAATATTTAATTAAAAGCTTTCTTTCTTCCATAATTAAATATTTCCAATATTTAATTAAACGCTTTCTTTCTAATTCTTTATTCTCCTCCACTTAATTAAATATTTCCAATATTTAATTAAAAGCTTTCTTGCCTCAATAATTAAATATTCTATAATACTTAATTAGAAACTTTCTTCTCTCCATATTTAATTAAATATTTTATATATTTAATTAAAACACTTTTATCATCTCTCACACATAAATTAAATATTCATTCATTTAATTTATGGAAACATCTTCCATCTTTTTCTCAACTTCTTGATCTCTCACCATTCATTTTACAGGTTTGAATCTCAACCGTTGACCCTCGCCAACTGGATTTCTTGCCTTCAAAAATCTATAAATACAGCCCTCTTATGAGTTGAAAAAGGACACACCTCGAATCTTAGATTTCATACACAGTCTTATAGTTGCATTTAAATATTATCAGCATTCTAGCATCATAGCATTTCAATTTCATAGCTTAAATCATATAGCCATGCACATGCATTTTCAATTAATCTCATTCTCTTAAGTTATCATTTCAACAAGCTGTTGCTTACACAACTGAGAGTCAGTATCTTTAATCAAATCCTTGGAGATAGAGGACGATGGGACGAATTTGAAGAAGCTACTGTCATTAGAGTTTGCATTTATGCTTTCTAGTTAGATTTCTTTAATATAATGTCTTATCGGTGTGTTAGTTTACTGTTTGATTAATCCACATTTTCTAACGACACACTTTGCAACCAAAAATTTTCCAATTATTAAATTCTAATTTTTGGACAAAGATAATCAACTAATTACTCAAAAAAATATTCAAACCATGTCACCTCAAAATTTAATCATTTTTGTTGATGCAAGATTTCCTGCAACCAGGAATGCTCACGTGCATCATCTTTATTGACAATAGTTAGCAAAGAGCACACATGAATTCAAAATGTGCAAAATTATGTATTCTACACTAGCTTTGTAAGAATAGGTTTTCCATTAAAACTCTCTTTCCTTGTTTCATCTAGTCTTTAGTGAATTTAGAAATGAAAATCTAGAAACTTTCAATGAATCCTTATTCATATTTTGAAGAAGAATATGGATTTGAATTGATCAATACTTTTGTATTAGGTGGAATTTCTATGATATCTTGATACTTTAGTTGGCACATTGAAATTTATTCATTATCAAACTCCCATCCAATTGTATTGTAGACTCTTGGTTCAATATTTGTATAGAGAACCTCATTATTTTGGTTGTATTTAGTAATGAAATGTTTCATTTTTTTGTTCCCTATCAATTATTATTTGATTCAAAACATCTTTTCAAAGTAATCATGTATGTGAGAAGTTTGTGGCCATGTATCCATTTAGTGTCTTAGACTAACCCTTATCGAAGAGATTTATATATAATTTTGAAATATATAACACATGGAATCCATATAATGTTATACTCTAGAATACGATGCTAGCTGCATATAAATATGATTGAGCTCCCTGATGAGATTGACCTCCATTTCGTCTAATTGGGTTAATTTCTTTGATGATTTTTCAAACTATTAATACTATCTTTTTACAAACTAATAAAGGCATGACAAAAGTTGAATCACTTTGATCCACCAAGAAATTATGTAGATTTTCCAAATACCCTTAATGTAAATAAGAATGGAGTGGATTCATTCTTTTCCCTATACACAACTCCATGCACATTTTCAATTTAGACAATTTTTTTCTTTTAGCCAAATTATCCTTTGTTAGGGTATCTTTCATAATTGTAGTATCCTTATTAATTGATTATTCTAAATATTCTATAAAGGCTCATTTTACTTGAAGAATTATCATTAATTAAATTTAAGGGAGTCCTAACCTATTTGCATCATTTTTATCACTGGGATTAAAAAAAATCCTAGCATGACTAGAGATTAAGTAAACTTGAAGATGGCTAAGTAGTTGCTCTAGGTGGCTTTAGATTGCTAAGTAGTTGCTCTAGGTGTCTTTAGATTGTTGATAGCATTTGGATATATTAGTGTACGATAATTATTTTGAGATATGGATGTGGTCAATGGTCCTTTTGGGTGATTTCTTCTCAAAAATTAATCGTTTCTTTTCTAGTACTACTAGAAG
This sequence comes from Sequoiadendron giganteum, assembly GCA_007115665.2. Classification (NCBI taxonomy): domain Eukaryota; kingdom Viridiplantae; phylum Streptophyta; class Pinopsida; order Cupressales; family Cupressaceae; genus Sequoiadendron; species Sequoiadendron giganteum. The sequence goes on from CM021101.1 coordinate 99,512,765, forward strand.
GATTGGACTTCATTCACTTCTTAATTAAGTTAATTATCACCCTCAAAAGGAAAAGGGAAAGAATAACTATCCACCACCATGAAAATAAGATAACCTTTTGGCATAATTTTCCTTCTAAAAGATGTACTAGGTTTTGCATCTTATATATTCAAATTTTCTTTATGAAAAATATATGAAGCAATCCTAAATTGAGGGTATGCTTATGCATGAAAATTAGTGTTGTGAAGTCTACACACATTTTCAAGGGCTACATTAATTAAGTTTATTTTGGATAGTGGTCATACCCTATTCTAATTATAATTTTTAAGAGGCGATAAGAATTCTCCATTATATGACTGGGCATTCCTAGTGTGATTCATCTTGGGAGCGTTCTAGCCTTGTTTTGAGCATTCTATATATATACATATTTTTGTTCCTCAAGTGGGTAACCTATATTTTAAATTTCTTCAATTGAGTTGCAATCTCTTTAATATCTTCCTTCTCTTCTTGTAACTTAGTTATCAAGTTATTTTGAGTAGATAAAAAAAATTGAAGCTCAATTTCCATTAAGAGATATCTTTGATATCATAGGTTTGAGATTTAATGCCATATATTGAGTCATTCCTTGGTGGTTGGATAATGGGACATGATTTAAAAAAGGATTATGATGATCCAACACATTATTGATCCTATTTGGGTTGATGCAAGAAGTTGGGTCCACAAAAAGCTCAAAAAAGTGTAAGTGTTTTTGTTGTTTTTCAGAATTTGTCACACTTGGATTGAAAATTTGAGGCACTTACACAATGAATCTTTAAAAAAGTCAACAATATGAAATTTATAATTTTGAATCTAGTTTCCAAATATGTAATTTATTCAAATACCTAGTCAATAGAAATTAAATTTTGATATGGATAATAAAAACCACTTTTTAAAAGTCCCTATTTTTTTACCATAGCATGCACGTGTACGGACACCAATTTTTTATCCAAATAAAATTATTTTTCTAATTCCTTTTGGGGAAAGAAATCTAACAACATGAAGACTAATGAGGAAATTTTTCTGTAATTTTTTTTTGAATATTTTTTTTAGTGAATTTTTATTGGCCTTAATTGTTGTTTTTAAAAATCAACGTGTACAGACAGCATAATTGGACCTAAACTAAACATTTTTTGAATCTTTATTTTTTCATTGTGTAGATAATTTTTTGAAAATTGATGCCATTTAAAAAAATTTACAAGAAACTTAACCCAAAAAAGTTATTAAAAAACAAAAAAAACCCTGATATTTCAAGTTTAAGGACTAGTTTTCTTAGAAATTAATTAAAAAATAACAAATATAATCCAATCTCAATAAAAATTATATATTTGGAAACTAGACATGGTGTTCTCTAATGGGTTTTAATTTTATAGATTGATTCAGAAAAAAAGTCCATCAGCCATAATGCCAAAGTTGGACATTCTTCTTCAATTTGTCTTAGTTTTTTAGTTGTAGGTCAAAGGCTAAGGATCGGATTGCCAAGTATTTCCTGAGCCTAAAACCAAGGCTACATGTGGGTTGCAGATTCAAATTTTTAATAACGTGTATGCATATAAAACGCATATGCATTCTTTATTTGTTTGATTTATTAAAAAAATAAATTCTTTTTAGAAATGCCTACACGTTTTGAAACACGTACATGTTTAAAAATGCGTACGTGTTTTGAAACGCGTACACGTTTAAAAATGCGTATGCGTTTTGAAACGCGTACACGTTTAAAAATGCGTACACGTTTTGAAACTCGTACACGTTTAAAAATGCGTACGCGTTTTGAAACGTGTACACATTTAAAAATGCGTAAGCATTTTGAAACGCGTACACGTTTAAAAATGCGTACGCGTTTTGAAATGCGTACACGTTTAAAAATGCGTACGCGTTTCAAAATGCGTACGAGTTTCTAAAAGGTATTTATTTATTTTTAATAAATGATTTGTATGTGTTATAAAATGCGTACACGTTATAACGTGTACGTGTTTTTTAGTGCATACATGTTTTTTTAGGCTTGAGTACCTAATGCATAACGCATATGCATTTTTTAATAATGCATACACATTTTTTGTGAGATTTTTTTTGGCCAAAACTTCCCCTCTTCGTGGACCCAACTTCTTGCTTTTATCCATTCATTTTGTTAGGAATTCCAAGATTGCTTACAGTTTTTAGGGATCTATGATCATGTTGTCCCATTTCTTTATTCACTTTTATGCTTTAGCATAAGTCTCATGTAATGATCCAAGTCACATTTCTGTTCCATTAACCAACCAAACATTTTTTTGAAAGAATCACCAATAATTAAGATAAAACAATGACATGTCACACTACACAAAAACATGCACAAAAATGTCATATCAGGCATAATGAAACACACACAAAAATGGCATGTCAGGCACAATGAAACACAAAAAAAAATACCAAATATATTTCTCCAAGCAAGGTGGAACAAGTGAAATAATTACATATCACATGACAAAGGCACCATGATGAAAATATGAGGAAGTCAAACTACAAAATGATGATGATC